>OZ057413.1:119473645-120094478 GCA_964056705.1 Troilus luridus
TAACGCCTGATAATTGTAGTCACAGATAGCATCTTCTTGTGTATATAAAGAAAACTGATAGTTTTACAGATATCAATAAGCACTAAATCTTCCTCGGCTATTATTTATTTCGCCAAAAAATATGCTTCCAATAAAAATGTTTAAATAACAGTTTTTAATCTTCACCTTTGAAGTTCTGTCCTCCAAGTATATGTCCAAGAACAGTTGCAATTCAGTTTAGTTTTTATAATTTATTAGTCTGTTGTTTTAATTCTAAATATGTTTATTTTGAAGAGAAGTTTGAATTTGAAGGGGGCATATCTTTTCTCTTCAAAATAAACAAGTTTAGTTTTTAGTTCAATCCAATTTTTGGGATAGGATCCGTATTTATAGAAATTAATAAAAGACTCAGAAAGACACAAGAGGGAAAGGAAAGATAAGAAAGATCTGACAGGACCTAATGAGAGTTCACTAGAAGAGGGTTGTAGCCAATTGACATTGATATCGTATAAAATACTACCGAAAAAACCTCTACCACGACTGAGTTGTATAATATTCAACAATAATAAGTATCGTTGAATCCTTCATACACTTCATTACATCCATACATTATCATTAATCATTTCCACGCCTTGTTTCCATTTGAGAGCACAAGGTTAATATAATCTTACGATGTCGAAAGCTAGATAAAAACAAATCGTGAAGTATTTACTGAAACGAATTCATTATTTATGAGAAAATTTTAAAATGAGATATGGATATTAGCATTTAAAGGAATTTCCCAGAAAGCATGCATAACTAAAGAAGCCCCAGCTATTTTTGATTATCCCAGCTATTGGTAGTTACATGAAACATTATAATTATTGAAATGAAATAGAAAAAAAAAAATTAATTTGATATGAAAATTAAAAGATTACTATGGTAACCTTCACATTTGATCGGTAGAATTTAAATTATTTTTAAACCGTTTAAATATTTATTGGATGATGCTGAATAAATATTGACGAAATCGACCTAATAAACAAGTTTAATGACGTACTTAAACAAAAACTAATATAGCTTTATGTTTCATCATAAACTAATTTAATCAGGTAGAAAAAATAAATATTATATGGTAACATTATATTCCATCAAAAGGTTACAAAATTGATACGTGATATAACCTCCGTTCATATAATATATTATAGAACAAGTAGGTTACCACCGATCCATACCACAATCCACACGGTCACCTGTACTAAACCCAAGATCGCGGGTTCGTAGCCCGGCAGGTGGCCCTAGGATTTTTTTAAGGGAGTAAAAAATCCTTAGTTACGCCGTCCTTCGGAAGGGACGTTAAACGGGGGTCCCGAGCCTGTACGATCACAGGTACTCGTTAAAAATCCCTATCCTAATTGAACCTGGATAGGCAAAATTTAGAGCTCCCACTGTAGCATCGTCCGATTAGCCTTAGCAGCATAAAGTGACGTTAAATAAACAACTACTACCACAATAGTACTCATAATCATAATCACCAGTAATACTCATAATAATCCTGTCATATGATGGAAATATAAGTCATGCATAAAGTTATCTTTTTAACATGTTGAATAACAACTTCATATCGCAGAAAAGGAGAAAGTTTTTAAAAAGGACACAAATCAAGTTGAGATCCAAAGAACACTGGTTCTCTGATTATAATCAGAGATAAACCCCAATAAACCTCTATACGGTATATGGGGGATTAATGAAACACTATGCTACATCATAAGCATGGTTTGTATTTACAGCGGCTACTTAATACAGTGATATAATCTGCTAATACAGGTCTCACTTGTCAACTGGAATTGCTCTATACTTTCTTTCTCTTTTTTCTTTGAAGCTCCTTGTGGAGCTTTTTCTACGATGAGTAACTTGTTGAACATGATGTCGGTGTTCCAGCGGCCCTGGTAGCGTTTTTCCATCACTTTAACGGCCTGTTGAAAACGCTCACCTTGCTCCTCACTAACATCTTTCAAATTGTCCGGGAAGTAATCAAGGTGGCTTTTCAAAAAGTGAACTTTCAGGCTCATCAAACATTCTAGCATTTTAAACTTCTGGAACAGGTTAGCTACAATACATACTCTGTGCATTTTTCGTTTCCCAAGAAATTTGTAACGACATGCTTGAATGATACACATGCTTCTTTCTCTTTTTAGGTCATTGTGGATTAAAAGTTAACATAAAAAATCATTTTTCTAATGTCAGGTCCGACAAAGACGCCTTCTTTTAGTTTAGCTGCGTGGAAACTTTTGGCAGAGATACTTGAAACGTGGTTATTGAGTAGAATGTTCTTCTCACCAGGTTTTACAGACTTCCTCACAGGCCAGTCCTTTCTGCACCAATGTTGATCCCTAGCCCTACTGTCCCATTCACACAAGAAACATGGAAATTTGGTAAAACCACCTTGCTGACCAAGGAGCATGCATGTTATTTTTAAATCATCACATATCATCCAACCATGAGCAGAATAGCCTACTCGATTTAACACTGTTTCTAGGTTTTCATAGTTTTCTTTCATAAGTACAGAATAGATGCGTAAATGTTGCCATTGTGTAATAAAACAGCCTTTAAACTAGTTTTCGATGAATCAATAAACAACCTCCAGTCTTCCTTTATGTATTCAATACCAAACTCATTCATCACACCGGGAATGTCTGAGCAGTACACTAAATCACCTTCTTGTTCAAAAAAATTATTCCTCTCTCTTCCTATGCACATAAATGCTGGTTCCGAACGCCAACAAGTTCTTTCCTTTTAGTCTCGAGCTAAGCAATTCAGCTTTTTCTTTTGTTAAGCCAAGATCCCTAACCAAGTCGTTAAGCTCGATTTGAGTAAACAGTTTAGGCTCTACATTTTCTGTAAAACATTGGAATTCTTCATCATCTTGTTCATCTAACTCCGATTGTACATCAGAAAATACTTCCGTTGGAATTGAATTTAAATCATCTGGTGGTTCAGGGACCGGTAAATCTACACCGTGCCCTATTGGTCGGATGGCGGACGGAAGGTTAGGGTAGCTTATAACCTTCTAGTTTTTTGAGTTATGGCCAGTAATATCGACACTGCAAAAGTAGCAATCATCGGAATGATTTCTTGGCTCCCTCCATATCATAGGAACAGCAAATTTAAAGGGTTTTTTCTCTTTTTTCGACCATTTTCTTAGATCTTCGACACATACATAACATACCTTATGCGGGGCCTAAGATTTATCCTGATCACCAAGTTTAGTTCCAAAGTATGATAGATAAACCTTATTGACAAAGTCTGTAATGTTTCATTGCTGTTTTGTAATCACAAACTCAGCACAAATATAACAAAAACTGTCAACAGAGGTTTTACAACCGCGACTAGACATTGTACTGAGCACACGCACAGGAAACGTGAAAGTGAGGTTAGGTTGACAGTAAACAAAACATCAGCTGTTAACAGAAAAAAGAATCAACCTTTTTTGGCCAGCAAATGTGTATCAGCAGTGCTACCAACTTCATCCACACGAATAGACCTAGTTTTTTCAGTTATTTATTTTAAATATTAAAGCTGTTCAATTCTTTAAAAATCGTTTAATTTAATAAATTTAATTATAAAATGTGAAGAAACCGTGGGTGATACAGCTTTTTTTTAATATCATATTTGGATTCAGCACCCTAAAAACTATAGGAATAAGGTATTTTCTGTACAAAAGTTTTTTCATCGTTGGCCTGTGTTATAAATAAACATGATTCCAAATAAAAAATATTGGAATTCCCCTCGTATATATCGCAAATTGCGAGAACGCGGGGACATGGAATCAGTGAAAAGAAAAGATATGACCATGACCGGGGAGCGAGCTTGATTGAGCCCAGGATAGCTCAATCTGGGTGACCCGGGTCCTGGACATATCTTTTCTTTTCAAATAAAAATACTTAAAAAATATTGATATTTTTTTCACTACCTATAAATTTCTCACGTTTGATGGATGGGGTTTGTGAAATGTAAAATATGCAATGCAAGATTAATGATAACTCATTTAATAATTCACCATTTGAAAAAAACTCCTAACAAGGGTTTGGTGAAGGTTATACACTTTTAACTAAGTTTTTTCCAAACATTCCATTTTTTCTACACTTTTATTTTCAGTTTCATTTTTTTCATGTCGTTAGATGAGTATTATTGTTGCTTTATGAAATGGAACAAAATTCGATTTCGTACAATCAATTAATTATGTAATCTGTTAGCATCCACTGAAA
The DNA here is from genome assembly GCA_964056705.1 of Troilus luridus. NCBI lineage: Eukaryota > Metazoa > Arthropoda > Insecta > Hemiptera > Pentatomidae > Troilus > Troilus luridus. Next base: position 119,477,872 of record OZ057413.1, read on the forward strand.
GAACCTATGGTACCTTCCATACCCTTTTGGGTTTAAATTTCCCCAACGTGTTTTCAAATTGATCTAAAAAATTAAGGATTTTGTGCTGAAATAAAGTCTGAAAATGCGTTTTTGACTTGAGAATCGTTTTCAAAAATTTTATCCTAAAGGAAGTAGTCAAAATTTTATAAAAGAGAGAAATCAATTGGAGATGTCTGGCGAATAAGGTGGGTGTGGGAGGACTTAGTAACCCAGCTTTGTTTCGCTTTTTCACTGCCTGCCGTGGAACATGAAGTCTAGACTCATCACGAGGCATAGAAAAAAAATTAACCAGTACCAAATGACATAAAGTAACTACTTATATTGACGTATTCTTGAGAAGAAATTTTAAATAGTAGCACATTGAAGAATTTTCAAAATGAAGATGACTTGGAAATGAGCTGATCGATCATATTGTTATTTACTTTCAATGACGGTCGATAGAACATCGATAGATCGATAGGCACCTGCATCACCGCCGCCATGGCAACCCTGGCCTTCGGGAGTGATATGGGGACAGTGCTTGTATCCTGTCTCTGACCATGAAATAACTACAATAGATCTTCATTATGGTGCTTTATCTATCGCACGACTAGGATTCTACAACTGTTAATCGCAAATCTTTATCGATATTACCAGAAACAATTATATCACTGGAATAAGCAAGAAGACCGTGCTGTGGTAAAAACTAATAGAGATAATTAAGACGTTTCTCTGTATTTATTAGCATATAGTTTCAGAACTTAATAAAATTGATGTTCGCGATTAACATAGAAGTTTTAAAAAACAACATAAGCAAAGAACAAAAATTGATAAGATACTAAATATACTTGTGACTTCATTCTATAAACGTTCTCAATATCTATTACTTACAGCTGATAAACAATATTTAATTTTTCCTTAACATGAATTTTTGAAATATATCGATAACAATATTTCGGAAAAGTAATTTACAGACTTATTAAAGAATTGCACGTACTTCACTTTGAGTACTACTGCGAATAAAAAAAATAATCGATTACGTGTGAAATTCATCGGAATCGTAAGATGCAATATTGAAGTTATCTCTACAATGTTATTTTGATTTATTTTTATTATTATTAAAATTGTACATCGTACTCAGATAAAAATTGCATGTTTAGGTTTAAAATTTAAGTAATTCCATGCTTATTATACTAACACTAAATTATTAGAAAACAAAACTCAACCCAAGTATCTTTCTGGGTTAGATGGTAGCTCCATCTACATTTACAAGTGGTGATGGGCCAGAAATCACGAACTGTTACTTTTTTACTGTTACTCAAAAGTCACAGGTCTAACTGTAATTACAAATTCATCAGCAACAGTTCCGAACTGTTCTTCACAGTGATTGGCGATAGAACCGAACGGAATTGAAGCGTGATTGTTATTGTGACTACAGTAACAGTTCTAAAGTGTTCTTCGCAAATGGGAACTGGTCGTCGGCGAACGGAATTGAAGCGTGCTTTACGTACCCTGTACGGCACACAGCCTGAATTTGATAGTTAATGACGCAGCTAAAAGTTCGTTAGACATTGTCAATTTATTTTCAACAAAGATGTGGAGTCGAGAAATTTGGCAAATTCGTTGTTAGCAAAAATTAAGTCATTCAAATTTATCGGTCCCTAGTATTTTGGTTTGAAATTTGAAGCAAGATAAATTTAGTTAGCAAGATTCTTCAAAATTCCGATGGCGTTTTGTCAGAAGCGGTAAAAATGAATAATCTTGCAAAAAGAAGTGTGTCTGAATTTCGTAATGAGCCCGCTTTTCAGGAGTTCCTCAATAACGCGAAAACCATAGCCGAAGAGGTCGACGCAATTGCCGAATTTCCCGCACCAGCTAGCCCTAGCGCGCGTTTTTTGACTATGAGGCAGAAGATGAACCGATAGCAGACTCACTAACACATTTCAAAGTAATCGAATTATTACCGATGTTCATTAATGATTCTACCACACCGTTGGATATTTTAAATTATTTGTTTAATAATAAATTAATTTCAGTGTTTCCAAATCTGTCCACAGCACTTAAAATTTACCTCACATTGGCAGTCTCGGTTCCTCACAGCAAAAGATCATTTTCGAAACTAAAGTTAATTAAAAACTATCACAGATCCACAATGCCTCAAAGTAGATTCCCTACACCACTACCCCGACCCTACACAACTGTTTCATTTTCGCGATTTCATTTCATGTTGATCCCATAGCAAAATTTGTTTAGTTTCATGGGCACATTCATCTCCAGATCTTAGAGGATTTGCCGCTTTTTGGAGCACCTTATATAACTGTAAGTGTTTAATTTTAATCGCGTGCCTACTAGGGGGCGCCTAGGTCACGATTGCACACGGAGCGACATGGACTAGAGCCGGCGATGGTCTTGAATGGGTTAAACCATAAGAGGAAAATTTACGTTATATAGGATATTGAAAATAATTCCATCTTTATGTATAGTGATAGGATTATAGTGAATTATAAAAGTGTCAAAGTAATTATTATCCTTATAATGCGTATTCTGTGATCGTTATATTCAAGATGTGGAATTAAGTACGCCGACGCAATCACTGTTGGTAGCATTTCGACAGTATCGCGAATCACAGTTAGTAGAAGTTAAGAAATCACAGATAAGAAAAATCACAGTAACGGTTAGAGCTGTTGATGAAAAATAGCAGTTAAGCCCATCACTATTTACAAGTAACCCCTCTCCAATCCTCTAAGGCCTCCTAGATTTTTTAATATTAGATATATCAATACAGCAGTTCGTGAAAATATGTATTTATTACGTAGAATCTTAAAATAAAATAATTTATTTGTCGATTTAAAATATTTTACAACAGTGCTTATTCTCTCTGCAATATTTAAAACTATTACTTACTTGTAAGTTAAGTCATTGATACTTAGTGAACGGACTAAGGTTTTTCTCTTATATTTTTAACATTTCATTACAATAAAATGTTTGTCGTAATTTTCACGTTGGACTGTATTTAAAATTTCTATACCGTCTCAGAACACTTCTTCTACTACCGCATACACAAGAAACTAAACCGTTACCGTGAGTGAACCTTCAGTGACACTTGGCAACCGGGGACATGGCGCGAGCCAGGGACTTCAGCTTGTGTTAGTGGCATAACAATTGTTCAAGGAATCTACTATTGGTGTCCTCAATACATTATGTTAATGCTGATCAATAACATATAAGACAAGGTTGTAAACAATTTCATAAAAAAATGCACATAATCATAGTATCAGTAACATTAAAATAAATTTTATTTTTGGTAATTTCAAGCTTTAATAGTCATTTTAAATATATATATCGATATTTTCCTGACATCCACAGGCCGGATGTGAACCAGCATCGTCTCTGACTCAAGAGTGAAGCATTAGCACCTCAAGAAGGTTTAGTACTTTAAGCTTATCAAGAACGATGATACAATAATAAACCTTTATCGTAACGTCGTATAGATAGCGCAAAGTAACTCATATCTACCTGATAAACTATAAGAAATATATCAGTAATTTCTTTAAAAAAAATTAAACAAATATTTTTGAAATTCGTCTGAAATCGATCGATTACTCTCATAAAATACTCTTTTCCGGGAAGGCTTCATAAACAAAGGCTCAAATCAAGAGGGCTTATTAAGAACTCAGAAGACAGTTAATATTTTCATTTAACTCAACTTTATTAAAATTAATTAATTATCAATAAATATTATGAAGGCCTCGCAGCATGGAGTGGATTGGCGTGATGATATCTAAGAGATAAGGTTATGAAGAAAAGTAAGTTTCTAATGGCGGAACATAAACCTTTATTAACGTGCCAACACAGCTCCAATTTGTGGCTTTCGTTTAACATTTAAGTTAATGGAACTTCTTCTCAATACCAAACAAATAGTTCTGGAGGGCTACATATGCTCCGTTGTCTGGGAAGAAACGTTGAGTAGGATTTTAGTGAATACAAATAATAAATATAAAATAATTAAAAAGAATAAATTTTAAATTGAACAAATAAATTATTAAATAACAAAAGAATAATTGATATTTTAAAAAACACAATAATTTTGACTACGTCGATTTCTAAGATTCTTATTACTACATATTATTATTTTATTACCTTCTAGACATAATTTCAATTTTTCCGTTTTAATTAATTATTCTCAATAACGATGGGCTTAGAAAAATTATATCGATTCCCCCTCATGATTTTAGCTTTCAAGGATAATCCAAAAAACGAATTTAAAAAAATTCGTTTTTTAACTTTTTTTTAATAAATTTTTTTTTGCTATCATTATTTTTTTTTTTATGACCAACAAAATAGGCGATGACCCCAATATCGGCATGAAATAGCAGACGATAAGAATCATACGTCACAATCCAGCCAATTTTATAAGATGAGAAAAAATAGATCAACTAAAATAAAGTAAATAAGTCAAATTTTGCACTCATGTAAATCTACACTGATAGCATAGCTTTTGGGAAAAATGAAATTATAAATTATCGTAGAAACTTGTTTATACATAAGTAAGTATATATTCTATTAGGTAAATAAAAAATAATTTAAGTTTAAACCTTCCAATGTTTGAATATTTATCAAAGCACACTAGAAGTTAGTGACGAATAATATAAAATAATAATAATAATAATAAATTAGAAACAAATGCCTGAATAAATTGAATTTAAGATATTTCTTCACATTATTTATTACAATATAATAACAATTGACTATAAAACACATGTAAAGTTTTCTTACTTCAATAGTAGGTATAGGTTACATAGCCTTTCTGTTTATAATCTATATTAAACATACATATATTAGTATATGATTTAATGTATACCTTAATAAATCCAATTAGGGGTACATAAACAAATGTTAGCAAAAACATACAAATGGTTAAACATAAAACAAAAACAAAGGTAACAGTGAACAGGTAGAATTGATAATACATAAATCACCGTCTTTCATCAACAAAAGAATTTGAATATATATATACATAAAAATGTATACTTGTATATAAACAATTATTATATTTATAAACATATGCATTAAAAGAAAGAAGATTATACGTCAAACAGAAGCAAAGATAACAGCAAACTGGTAGAATTGATAATGAATGAATCACCACCACCATCACCACCTTTCATCATCAAAAGACGTTATGTAAACACATAAGCAGATATGCTAATAACCATATCTCAACGAATCTAATCATGAGTACGTAAACGATTATTATATTTATAAATAAATATTCGGAATGCCGAAAGGAGATTAAAACGCCGAACAACAACAAAGATTACTAGGTTATATCAACAATGAATGAATCACCACCTTTTATCATCAAAAGACACTGTTGAATTTCCCATTCGGCTGAGCAAACAAACAATCCCCTTCGAGTGTCAATGAGCTTCAAGGACGCCATTGAAAACTCGACGACTTTATTTATTTATTTATTCTTTCTTTTTTTTGTACATTAACATTGAATACAAAATCAGATTTGACTATAATTATGTCATGCATGACCTACTTCATTTTTTTTTCCACGGAACGGCTTTAGAGACCACGCGAATATCATAATTTTCATTTTATTATCTCATTCCGTCTTTCTTCCCACCTTCATTCTTTCCGATTGTTCTTTCCTTCTTTCCTCGGTCCACGCTATTCCTTTTCTCGCATCTCTCTTTTCCACAAGGACTCTAATTTCTGGGAATGAGTCCCTTCCCATAACCATCCCTATCGAAACAGTCTTGGTCTGTTATTTTCAACCTTTTAGTTTCTTCCTTCGTCTGTTTGATGTAACCCCCAGCATGTAACCCCAGCACTCATGTATCCCCTAATTTTATAGAAGATTTCTCTATTTAATCGCTTTGGGTGCATCCTCATCATATGTCCGTGGAACCTCAACAAAATGCGTTTTGTTATCTTTTATTTAGTGCGTTAATTTAAATTTTGAGCAAATATATTTATATATTTTTTTCTTTTGACTGTCAACCAAAAAATCTCCGCTGGAAATAACGGGATTTAATTGCTGAGCTCTATTATCCCACTTAATACCGTCGTTTAAGAAGCCATTATTAGTGTTAATGACCTTTCGGCAAATTTAACAAAAACTAGGTCTCGTGGTATTCATATATACGTATATACATATCATATGGTCATATACATACATACCATACATATACATATATATATATATATATATATGGTCTTTTAAAGAGTTGTTAGGCCTAGTAATTAAAAAAAAAAAAAAGTTAAGCGCATAGTATCATATCTAAATTATACCTCATGGATTAAGCAAAAGATGTAATTGATTTTCATTAAATATCGAAATAAATTAATAAATGACATATAAATATCTGTAAAATTTTTTAAAAAGTTAGTTAATTTATGACTATAAATACCAGGAAGGTAAATTAACGGTTTTAAACAATTAAGGCAATCATTACAGGATACTCGAAGCGGGTATGCGCCAAGATTGTCTTGAATATCTTGAAATGGTATTATGTCTTATACACAACTCCTTTTCAAGCCATAAACTACGAGGTCACGAGTTCGCTTCGAATATAAATAATAACCAATCATCAATACTTAAAAATAATAAGTAATAAATAAAATCTAATTTAAAATATATTGGTACTGTTTTTAAATGGTAGCCCAATGAATAATTAATTTTTAGTTTTCTTTATTTATACATCTTTCATTTTTTTTTTTTTTAATTCCTGTTTTATAAAAATTATTACTAAAAACGATTATACAAAACTAATACGTTGATGACCAATCGGTTTTACGCCTCAAATTGGAACAACCAACCAACCAATTAATTAATTATTATTTCGTAAATATATTCAAAGTTTTCCAATTTACAAAAAAAAAAAAATAGACATCTTTACCCTCAAGTGAAAGAAACCTTTGAATAAATAAAACAGCTCTTGTTTAGCAAGGTTTAGACGTTAAACCTGTTTTGTACTTCTAGTGATAGCCATCCAGTTCTATCTATTTTTACATTAATTAATAAAAAATAGTCTTGAGTTGTAGTCTTTTCATACAACATACACTTATTCCCTTCTTCAAAACCAAGAATTATATTTCCGGTTCGGTATCAGGTAAGAGATAACAGAAATAGATTAGAGGCACCTGCAGCTATCAAGATAGGCTACACCGGTTATCATTGTTAAGATAATGATATATCTTTCCAAACTTTAACTTTTATTTTCATAATATTTAAAGCGAAAGATTCAAATCTGAATGTAAATAATACATTTTTGCATATGAAAATATCAAATTAATATATATTGTATAATTAAGAATATAAGAAATTGAAATGATTATTTAACCTTTTAGAAATTAATACTAAAACAAAAAGTGTGTATTAACAATTATTAATCCGCAGACTTTTCTAATAAACGCAAGAGAAAAATAAAATAAATCGCGTAACAACATTAAAAAAAAAAAAAAATAAAGAAGACAGATTAATTTAAATTCCATTATCTCAAAATAAGGCAAATCGCTCGATGAAAAACTAAGTTTTAATGTAACTTAAACAAAGAGTCAGTATGAAAACATCTTAAAAAGCAAAATCGAGTATGAAGATTCCATTACATACATACAGGGGAAACAAATATGTGTAAAAACTATGTGCCAATGCAAGTTATGCTGAAAGAAGTGGTTTCAGGGAAATGTGGAATAAGTAATAATATATCCCAAGAGAAAAAAGAGACCAGAAAAAAGGTCCTTATTAAAGGTCCTGAAGACTGGCAGATCAGGTAGGACGATTACGTTGGCCGAGGACTGGTAGGATTCCTGACTGTTCCCGCCCAAAGTTGCTGCCTTTCACTAAACGTCTTAGTCTAGCACCTGCCTCAACCCAACCTTACGGCTCTTTTCTAAACAGGTTTCGGGTAGGCGGAGTCATTAGACTCATATGGAAGTCGAAGACGAGAATCGAACTTACACCTTCGAATCGAATCGAATCTTCCATCCATCGTTTTTTATTGGGTCGTTTCATATGAAATGCCTGTTTTTATCATTTCTAAAATTCAAAGTGGAATTACTGGACAACTGCTGTTACAACGTTTATGTTTACAGATTGCAATATTTACTTACTATCACTATAATTGAACGAAAATTGTTTAATATGTCATCAAATATGACACTGGAATCAAGCGGTTTTCGGACATTCGGCAGCCCAAGCTGCAAGAAACATTACCACAGCGTTCGGGGAAGGCTGTTGTAACGAACGGACCATTCGACGTTGGTTTGAGAATTTTTCACCTGTTGACGCAAATTAATTCGTATATAAATAATTCATTTCTACTTTCTGCCCAGAGATAAAAGCACCACACCCACATCGTACTGCAGGGATATTGGCATAATGCAACAAAAACTTGCATAGGTTAATCTTAAGGGACCTATAATCTTACACGACAGTAGGCCTCATGTTTCACGACAGAGAGTGAAGAAACTAAACGAGTTGCATTAAGAAGTCCTCCCACACCCACCTTATTCCCCAGACTTATCCACTTCGTCCCCGGGCGGATTTATACCAGTTCACAAATTTGTGCAACTTCCTTAAGGGTAAAGTTTTTTAAAATGATTCTAAAGTCAAAAACCCATATTCAGACTTTATTAGATCACAAAACCACAGGATTGAAAATTTGATAACACCTTAGGAAAAATGTATAGAAAATGAGGGCATATATATTTAATAAAGTTATTTTACTAATGAACTTTCCTTTGAAAACGGGCATTTCATATGAAACGACCCCGAAATTAATTTCATTAATTAATTTTAATTGAATAATTGAAAACAATCCGAGCTATAATAATTACTCACTTAAACAATATTAAAGATTCTCACCATATTCCATGTAAATGTGATGGGAAAAATGAATTATGAAAAAATAAATAAAAGCTTGCATGAATATGTATCAAATGTTTATATTAATATTTTTTTGTCAAACTGAACCATTTTGTCAAAACTGAATCTATAATGTACAGCTGAGATAATATTCCACGTTAGAACCTTACCTTGTAGTCTTATTATACGGAGGCAATTTTGAACCGCAGTCCTCACTTTTTTTTTTTTAATATTTAGTTATTCGGTACCAAAATTTTAATATCAATATTATTTTCGATAATTTCTATGTTGATTTCTCCATGTATAGTAACAACAGTAGCGGATATTAGAAAAATCAGGGAATAACCATTATATTCATTGATGAGATGAGCTGCATCATCTGACGATGACGTCAAGAAAAGAAATTATTTCAGGAAGAATAAGAAAATAATAGATGGTTAAACCACTTTCCTATCCACACTTTCCTCATTGACAGATTCAAACTATTACTGAAGTTATAAGCAATCGCTAGAATCAGAAGGCGAAATATCACATTTCCTCATCAATAATATAAATAACTCCGTATATTTCTTGATTCACGGATGACATAAATATTATCTGGAAAAAATCGAGAACACAAGTTTACTTCTTTCGTGTTCTCAAGAGTCATTCGGATGGTTTTCCTCCGTAACCTTTGTCTCGGATGTCATGAGATATTTTCTTCATATGCGTCAGCCTTTCACCACCAAATTATTATTCGTACTTTTCATTAATCATAAGTAAATGATTGCATTTACTTTGAATGCAGGATGATCTGAAATTGTCTATTAGTTTATTGATAAAGCAATTTCTTTCATTTCTAATAATTAATATGGATCATAAATTTAATTATTCACGGTTGTTTGTTCATTTAACGTCACTTTATGCTGCTATGGCTAATCGGGCGATGCTACCGTGGGAGCTCCAAATTTTGCCTATCCAGCTTTAATTAGGATAGGGATTTTTAACGAGTACCTGACATCGTAGAGACTCGGGACCCCCGTTTAACGTCCCTTCCGAAGGACGGCGTAACTAAGGATTTTTTACTCCCTTGAAAAAATCCTAGGGCCACCTGCCGGGCTACGAACCCGCGATCTTGGGCTTAGTAGTTTATTACGCTAACCACTAGACCACAGGTCGCCCAATTTTTCACTTTAGAGAGGTTATAGAGATTATAAAAGGATTAATCGGATGCTTAACATCACAATTCTACAAAAACAAACCTTTAAGTCTCTAAAATACTGAAAAATAACTGACCCGTTAATTTTTCGCCAGTTAAGGCATCATCGGGCACACACCAAGAAACATTTACATTATTGAGATATTATTTTATTGAACGGTTTGGCCTGAGATGGCTGTCTCTGCTTGGATTGATGATGTGAAATATTCTACATTGATCCAAATCCATTATAACAATTATTTAGTGCCTCTTCTTGAGTTTTTGTTATATTTATTAAACTAATTTAACTAACGGCCGTTTCCGGTTAGTGTCAAAATGAACGTACCAGTAGTTACGAACTTTTTACTATTTAGTACGAACTATTTAAGAACTTTATCTTATCAAATGAAGAATTTATTTACTGACAAGCGTTTGGATTTATTTGGATCTAGATAAAAAGCCGCATCCAAAATAGTAGCAAACTTGGGTTCAGCTACATGCTAGAGACTTGCATGTGTCTAAGATAACAGTTATGGACCCCCAAATGCCAGGCTTTCACCACAAACAAGGATACTTTACAAACCTGGGTGAGCCCCCGAAGGGTATGGATATGCCACAAGGCCCATCTCGGACAGTTAACAGATTAAATAATTTACCTGTCAGTCTCAAAATTGGGACCTTTATCACATCGCCTCACCGCTCTACACATTGAGACACCCCGCTCCTTTTTAATAGCTTTAAATAAATTTAAAATCCTTAATTTTTACGAAAATGAGGAACCCATTAGCCAAATGATTTCACACATATGGTAGACATTAAAATATTATAAAAACATTCATATTGTGTGATTATTATTATAACTATTACTTTAGCATACAAATAATTAAAAATACTCCCACGAAAATTCCTATATGACAAACAAAATGAAACAATATTTGACTTATTACTTCCCTATATCGTGAAGGGGATTCCACAACTATTGACGTATGCAAAACATATTATAAACTGCTTATCATAATTGTGATTCAATTTCAGATAACTGTCTGGGGGAAATATTGAGTATTCTAAGAAAATCGATCAGTCTAAAGAACATCCTTTAACTGTCAATTAAGCGCCATTTTCCTCAAAAACAGCTGTTTCTTCCTTGTCGTTGACGAAAAAGGCGCGAAGGGAGGAAATTGATGGAAAAGTCGATTGTTGCGGTCAGGGATTTCCTCCAGGTTTATAAAAACAGTAAAAGGTTATTGAAACTTTGAATTGCATACTAAACAACTCCAACTAACGATTAATGGAGGAAACGGTGTATGTTGGAATACCCCATGAGGAACACATTAACATATATACTGGGTTATCCCAGTTCAAGAGAGTATCATCCTTCAATGTAAATAATAATGAAGGTTTCGATACCGATACCAACATTCGCTAACTACAAAACTAAATTTTCCCACCTACTCTTCGGAAAAACTCTATGACGTTTACCAGCAGGATCAACGTTTATGAACTTTTTAGGAATTCATTTATTACTAAGCTCATATCAAATATTTCCATGTTATCCAATGAATTATTATTATAGCGGATTCTCTGCAGTTTAGATATCTAAACTTCTTGATTCACCAGTGGACTTGTCCTTTTTTTTGCGCCAGATAGGAATTACTTTATTTTCGAAGAGCGCAAGATATTATTCTACCTTCAAACTTCTTCATAGTCCTCGATTTGTTTCCACAAAGAAAAGTTAGTTTTTTTCCACAAACGAACTTTTTTTTAACTCTTAAGTTTCGGGACACGAGCTAAAGTAATGCTAAGAATAAAAAAATAACTAATATTCCCCGTAATATATCCAACATATCCGAATTAAAATAAAATGCAAAATGTAAGATTGTTTCTTTATCACATTTTATATTAACTTAGATTGAAAATTGACCAAATATTTTTGTTTTACGGAAAAATATGAATCTAAAGATACAACTGTTAAAACATTTAATAATAAGGAAACAAATTCAGACTTAATAGAAAAGAATTATAAATGTGATATATATGTGTGTGTGTGTGTATTTAAAAGAACAAATTGTTCGTTTTTACTATTAAGGTGCGGATAGGTTCAATAGTTTTTTCGGTACGTGATTATTAAGGGGGGGGGGAAGGGCAATCCAGGTATAATAGTGTAATACAAAGCTATAAAATGATAAATTTTATAAATAAAATAAAATTAAGATATTATTATAAACAATTAAATAAACTCACGTGTTGGTTACTGTGACCGTTTCGGTATGGCCGATGACGACTTCTAGGTCTTGAACATTGGAGACAATGCTGCTAAGGGCAAAGGGGATCCCTAAAATAAAGATACAACATTAATAAAAATAATAAAAAACTATACTAATAAACAAATAAATAAAACGAGGCCAAAACATTCAATAATATGAATAATCAACAATTTGAAATAAATTGAGTTCTCTCTCTATATTTAAAGAGTTTATAAATTAAAATGATATTAAATTTATAAACTAAAAAAAGGCGTAGAAAATGAATTATTTAATCTGAAAGGCCCGATACTTATGAGTGCCATGGTTCAAAGACTACCATATCCACTTTTATATAACATAGTTTTTACCATTTCATGACTTTCTGAATAGTCCATAATACGAAGTTAACAAATTTAAAAATTAACTAATAATTCCCTTTGACAGATATTAGTTAATTTATTACCTAACCTTGGCTGTAGAAGTACTGTCTAACAAGAAACAATGATAAAAATGTATTATAGTTTTCAAACCAATTTTTGCTTTTTCATTGTTATGCTAAATAGATAAGATATCTAACTACAAGCAATGTGAAAAGTAATTATAAAAAATAACAAAAAAAATATTATCAGTTTTATCGACAAATAAGGAGAAGGAAGTTTATAACAATAATCGGAAAAATATAAAAAAGTAAAAACGTGCGAATACTTGTTACTTAATTGATATATAAATGAGTGCTGAACAATTGAAAATCCATATGGTGTTACGCATAAATGGCATTACGTAAAATGCACGCCGTTTGTGCGTGTATCTTAAAATATTAATTAGATTAATCATTCTTATACTGTTTATTGTCATCTTATCAATTATCATACAATAGCCAAAACTAATAGAAACTTAGGTCATACGGAACAATTAAAACTAATATCAGAACGGTTTTAGAATAACGGAGGAATTGATTTTCATTTATAATTTATGATTTAGCATAACGGCGTATTAGGCCATATGAAAACTTCAATTAGTAAGGAAGAGGGGCAGGGCAAAAGATAAAACCGTTAACTAATAAATAAATAAAGAGTTGTAGAAAAATAATTAAAAAATGATGATGTAAACTAGTAATTTCTAATATATTTAGAATGCTATTAGTATTCCACTCGTCTAATGAGAAACATCAGTACTATGTTTTTTTTGCAACAAATTAGAAAATGAAAATTATATATATATATATATATATATATATATATATATATATCTTTTTATTTTTTTTCGGTTGGCTCTACAGACCTTGTAGATCTTTGCCCACTTTTACCAGCCTTCTCCACCTCTGTCTATCCTGGGCCGCTGCTACATGCAGCTCCTCAGCTATATATTGCAATCTATAATTAGCTATTACAACGTCCTCCCAAATATTTGATCTTACATCAGGGAGAAAGACACAAAAACTGTACCAAGTCATGAAATGTATCGGGTTCATTGCGTGGTATGGTCTGTAGTGTATTTAAGTCAATGGTTGTACAAGATGGTTAGATCTTGCTTAACTGTTCGGTTTTCCTCTAATTAAGGGAACACCCTTCTTTCAGACTGGGTGAACCACCGGAGGATCTTTTTTCACACGGTATCGATATGCTGTTTAAAGAAATAATTTATCTGCAACAGCTGGTTTCGAACCCAGAAGATAAGTATCATATATCATATATCATATAATAACTACCAAGCTACCACTCTTAATTTTAATTACAACGATAATTTTAAACTGATTTCTCTTATATCAATAAACAAGAGAAATAAAAAAATAAAACAATACAAAAAATATTTATTATTCGAATTGGCCTCACTGCTCGAAATCAAAGAGGAAATACAATGAAACAATTAATAAATAATGTAAGGCATTGTTTGACGGAGTCTTCGTCTCGGGAGGCTCGATCTACAGTTAGTTATCTCCTTGTTTCCTCCCACTGATTCATTTTTGTTCTATTATTATGGTCTGACCTAGAGAGAAAGTTTAATTAGTTAGTGATGATTTTCACTTGACACCCTTGTCCTTGATGACCTTGCCCAAAAATATGAAGTATTTACAGTAGTAAGATGTCTAGTACCTAGATCGGATCAGTTCCGCACCTGCCAGAACATCTAAGTTTCTTGAAGCATACGGATTACAGTTTTTCATTCCAAACTATGTGCTGTGCATGTCAACACACTTTTGAATGGACATTTTAAAATTCACAAACACACTTTTTACAATACGTTAAATATTAAATATAAAAATAATTGGTATTTTATGAAAAGAGATAATTCGAAGTATCAGCGATTAAAATATTTTCCTAACTGCGTAAAATTAAGTATATTGCAAGCACTATTATAAAATCTCAATCACCTAAATTGGAATTACGATAGATTACCTGCGACGTTTACAAATTTGAAAAGTGTTGATAGAGGAAAATAAAAATTGAAACACTTGTGAAAATAAATAAAAGTAATATTAAAAGGCAGTTACGAACCAAGATGTAATAAGGATGACGTATCACTGATGATAGGCCTTTTTCGACCATTCAGTGATAAGAACCATTCAACTATCGAAGTGTTTCTTACATAAGAGGTTTGTAACTGTCGACATACTATTAGGCCTAAAATCCAACTTTTATTTATCAACGTTCCGGAACGAGTGCTTCAAACGTTATTGATACATCGAAAATCAATTAGGGATGCATAGAATTGCGTAAGAAGGAAGAAGGAACGAATGCTCAACGACATCTTTTTCGATCATCGATTAATTACTGAATAAGAACCACTTCGCTATAGTAGTGCTTACACAATCGCTAGTGACTGTCCCAATGTCGTCCAAACAGGCATCAATCAATTATGTACACGACAAAATGAAATAATTGTATCAAGTGCAATTGGACTCAATAAAAACAGAATGTTTTGAACTGAATTATCGCTAAAGCAATAATCGTCACAGGGATATCAAAGCGCAATAAATTCTATAGAAAGATCATAAATTGTAGTAACAAGGAAAAAATCGATAAACCATTTTTATTGAACCTGTTTATTAGAGTAATAATATCCGTGCTAACAATGAAGAAGCAAGAACTATAAAACTAAATGCAAGGTCAATAGAGCTATTAGAGAAGTAAGATTCGAAATAAACGTAGATAATTCAAAATCAGAGAGAACTGAATTTGGCTATCCAGGTATAGTTATGATATGGATATTGACGTCCCATCCAAAGGAAGGGATAACCAAATTTTTTTACTCCATTTAAAAATCCTAAGACTACCTGCGAACCCTCGACCTTGCGCTTAGAAGATCGTTATTCTAACCACTAGACCACAGGTATCCCTAGGATTGTAATGATAGAACTCAAATTGACCTGATTCAGCGGGAGACTGACCTGGTTTTGAATACGATATCCGAATTAATTCTAGCGTTGTGCTTATTGGTTAGAGAACCAAAGAAGTAGAAAAATGTACAATATTACATAACAATAAGGAATCTCCTAGCGCACGAACCAACATTTTTTTGAACAAGCTAGATTTTCCCCCTTCCCGAAATAAACGTCATCAACATAAAACTATTATTGGAATAAATTTATTTTATCAGAGAACAGTCACGAAGATATGTCATCATTAGTACTAACTAGGAGGAACATATCGTTCGTGACCTCTCTGACCTCGTAGTCACACTTTATCTAAAGATTCCGCGACGATAATATAATTATTCAATAACAAAGGATAAGGAAGTATTCAAGTCTAGAGAAACATTGATTGCGTAGGATGAGGATTAACGTTTCTTATGAAATCACCAAACAATTAATATAATGAAAAGAGATAGAATTCATGCGAAACGCCGACATGTGTTGAAATCGATAAAGGAAAAAAGTGGTTTTGATACATTTTCAACAGGATCTTAATGAAACAGTACAACCACAGTTTTGTTTAGACTACCTTATTAATCGTTTATTCCCCAAAAATTATGTGTAGCCACATAACAAAGCCTGGGTGATCCCCGGAAGATTACAAATAACAATCTACGATGAAGATAGATGTCCTTGTAAAGTTTCTTATTCCAAAAATATCAATCAGCACAAATATCTAATGCAATCTAACTGGTCTAATATTTCACATTAATTTCTTTATATGTACATATTACATATTTGTTGGGGTAATACAGTACTTAGCGCATTCAACACTCATCTCTAGATTCATCAAGCCGTGAATCGAATATCTGGGATCTGAGAAATTTTCTGAGCTCTAACATGCTCTATAAAATGGTTATGCTTAATTAGGTGGAAAACCTGGCTGTTGAACGTTTCGGCCAAAACATCTTCAGTGCTCAACTCTTGCTTAGAAACTGTCTGCAAAGCCCCTGTCATGTGCTGAAACCAATACCCTTGATGGATTTTAGTGGAGCAGTTTTCTAAATAAATATTAATTACATGAAACTATTACATGTAAATACATTCATAGTTTACTTGTATTGCTACATCAATAACTTCATCCTTGTACAATACAATATTTTTAATTTATCCTGATAAGTTTTTGTACATCATTGATGACACAAGAAACTCATTGATGAAGAGAAATCGAAGAAACGTGATTGCGAAAAACCAAACAATGTAGTTAGCTGATGGGGCCCGGATCCTCAAGGCTACCAAGATAATTCAAGTCAGCCGCATAACCATGTGATACAGAAACTGTGGAGGCATCGTTATATATATATATATCATCGGATGGGTCGTCGTAAAATGGAGGTGCCGATCCTGTGCGGTGTCAGGCACTCGTTAAAGATCTCTATCCTAATTATGCTTGGCTAGGTAAAATTTACGGCACCCACTGTTGCACCATTCGATTAGAATTTACATTACACAAATAAAACATCAGAAGCGTTTAATTGTTATGAAACTATTGTTTTGTTATGAAGTGTAGGTCCCAGCTAAACATAAAACGAATAAACTATCTCAAATGTTCCTTTACAAATGACTATGATATGTAATTTTGAAATAAAGTGATATATAATAGTGACATAAAGATAAAGACAGAGTTAGTCTTGGAGCATTTAATGAGGTTGAAAGTAGGATCACGTTGCTAGAGAATCACTGAGACGTCAACAACACGTTCATTTCCCTTATCATGCAATCTCCATGCATGAGAATCGTCACTTTTCTCACTAATTCTTATTGTTAGTAAACACGATATTGCATTTATTTGACTCAGCCAGGGACCTTGAGTTGAATCTTTCTAAAGAAAAAATAATTAACAATAAGAAGAATCATAAAATATAAAGTTAGAGAAGAAACACGAGCACCGAGGAGATTCGCAGACGAGTTATTTTTATTTTTATCAGCTGACATCTGTGACAATATTGTTTCAGTACACAATTATATCTTACACATGGCATTTTATAATCTCTTCCACGATAAAGTTACCTTGCAAGGATATAATAAATGGATAGAACAATGTTGTGACTATCTTCGCACCGCAAATGATAGTAATATATTTTATTAATAATTTGTTGCCAAAAGTAGTGCGTCCCTCTAACAAAAAACAAAATTTGTTGTAAGAAATATAAGATAATATTGAAGGAGGTGTAGTCTCAGTCTCAAATAGTCCCAATCGAAATTAAGTATAAAAAAAATTGTTCTTGATTTTTTTTGTCTTTGTTAAAGTTTCTATCTAATATGGTTAATTGTCATTCCCCGATGTAAACCGAATAATCTTTTTTTTTTTTTATTGTAAAAAATATTGTATAAACTTAAGATAGGAGCTTTCACGAGAAATTCTTTTTATTTTTTAAGTTTAAATAAATCGAATTTTACTCAGCAATGATATAAACCAACGCCTTTTGGAAGGGTTGAAAAAAGAATTTCAAACTTTAAGTTTATTTAAAATGTATATTTTATGACATTAACATTAACATAATAAATAAGAAATTAGCTCCCAATGCTGCCTTCCAAAAATGGTTTATCAATCAATTTAGGCGGTTTTAAATATCAAATAAATTAAATTAATTTAATTTTGTTAGGTTAATACAAGTTATTCGATAGAATTTACCGCCAACCAGGAATTTAAAGAATAAATAAACGATTTTTTCAAAATTAGTTTAATTTTAATTAGTATATAAATTTATTTTACTGGCTACAAAGTTATAATAACATTGAGATCACAGGAAAAGGTTGAAATAAAGAAATTTAAATTAAATAGTAATTATACAAAGACACGTTTCGTAAGAAAAGATACATTGTTATGCAAATTCAGTTGAAACAAACAGATCTCCTTTTTTTGGTATACTATCTTTTCGAGGATATTCATAATAGAAGGAAGATGAATCGAATTAAATTATTAATTCAATGTAAAGTGAGACTTAAAGATTAATTTATTTACATAAAATAGAATTTCAAACTCTTTAGTAATAGATTTTAAGATACAAATGTAGACTGTTCTAATAACTTATTTAATTTCAAATTCGAAAGTTCTGTACGATCTGTATGTTCTCTTGGTTCGAACGGTTTGATCAAAGCTTCATCAACGATATATCCAGAAATGTAAAGTTTACTTTATTTTATAAGTTGAAAACTTAATTTTTAAAAAAGTCTAAGGAGAATATTTGAATATAGTTAATTTTACAGTATTTCTAAAAGGAGTAAGATTCCACTAAAGTTATTACAATACGTCCTCACCTCTTTTTCTGAATCTGAATCAAAGCATAAAGACTTCCCACAATTCAGGCCTTTTTTCTTCCATTTTACTTGACTTAATAAGGTTAAAATGGTAATGAGGATGTAATTATTTCATTACACAAGCACATAGAATGCCTGAATAGTAGGATTGAAACTGAAAGCTTATATTTATAGAAAGCAAAATAAAGACATAGTATAGTATTTTATTACTATCATTATTATTATTTTTAACTGAAGGAATAATAGGCGTAAATTACTTTAAAATATTACTCTACATAATTAAGGTGAATAATAAAGATGTATTTTAAAAAATCAACAATACTCCAGTAGTATGATTGAGCTGGGTGAAGAACAGATTGGAAGCCATGATGTTTGGCATTGACGTCGGAAGTACATCAAACACAGGAAGTTTGTTGATCTTTAATAACTCGTTTCGAGAACGAAGGTTAGAGAAACCTTTCCCGTGTTTTGTTTCACTTCACTTTATGGCAACACTGGAATGAGAGGGAGTGGCAAAACTGGAATTCTTTAAATAGTAGCATACAATATCATATCAGTCTTAGGCAGTATGATGCATTCAATTAAAAAACAATTAATTTTTTTTAGGAGAGATATATTTTTTAATAAAAAATCCATTAAGAGCTTCCTGTAAGTACCACTTCCCTGATCATGTAATGACTAAACAAAGGAATTGCACAACTAAATGTTACGCCAAGCCTAGATACGAAATTTAAACTTTCTCAGGTTATTGTTTTTGAGCCTCCATCTAGAGGCGTCCTTGATAGGCGAAAATGTCAAAATGGATATAGGCAAGATCAAAATGGATGAATCCGTTGAAAACTGGAAACCTAAAATTTTTGTAATAACAATACCTTCTTTACAGCGTACTAAGAAGAAGGAGGTACAAAGAAGTACAATAAATAAAATAAAAAAGTCAGAATTATTCCCGACATTCCAACTCTTTTACTATTTAAAAAAACCGAAACGAAAAACTTCTTAAAACAACATTAGAATCAAGATTAATTATGTTATTATTTTTTGAAACGTGTATCACTGCAACCCATTGAGGGTCTTGCGATCAGTGCATGGTAGGGACGGTAATATTTCAAAGCCAACGGTTTTACAAAGAGGTAGTTAGGCCGAGATCACACTCAACTACCAGATTTCCCTTCAAAAGAGTTCCCATTTAATAGAGTCTGAGAATGCACACCTTGGCCTTGCCTTTTGGTTAAATACTGAAATAGAGGCAACCTCCAACCCGAGTTGACAAGCCGCATCCTAAAGCAGCTCAATTCGGAGGAGAACGAGGTCAATTATGAAATAAAAACGAGAATTCTAAAAAGAGCCGCATTATTCCAACGACGCTAGTTTTGTTGTTACAATACTTTGCTGACACAATGTAAACAAGAGCGAATCCGACGGCGGAAATCACTGTCACAGGAAACGTCACAGAAATCTCTGAACAAAAAGTTACAATTAAACGATTTGTGTGAGGAAATAAACTTAAAGTTATTATCTGCCCCTTCTTGATTTATAAATTCCTGTAATTACCTTCATAAGTTTCGAAGTACCTTTACAAACTACACGTCCATGAGGGTCGTTTTATTAAAATAAACTGTTAAACTGAAATATCATCATATGGGTAAACCGAGGTGTAGATGGGAATATAATATTGAATCTGATAAGATTAATTTTAAAAAAATTGTACCATTTCAACTCAGGAAGGAATTATGTTCAGTACATGCTGCATGCATTATATCCGCTTCTAAGTAAACGTTAGTGCAGGAAGATGATTTAGATGAGATCACACTTAATCAGTTTTTTACCTAAATTATGGAGACAAGGTGAGCCCTAAAAGGGTTTAAAGACTCCAAAAAGTCGATCCACGGTGGATAATTCAATAAATAATTTATCTATAACAAGATTAATTATATTGAATTGAAATGAACAAAACTTGAGATAGCAGAATCATTCTTTGCTCTTCGGACTCAAAATTACGAGATTTAAAGAAAAATATTGATAACAAAGATCGATCAAGATTATGCCAGTCATGTTTCAACAACAGGTCGTTGAAATGCAATTGTTTTTCCTCTCCTATAAAAACTAGGTAGTAAAAAGATAATTTTTTTTTGGCCGAGATCACGTTCAACCGCCAAGATTTTCTCCCAGTTAAGGGTATCCAATTTCTAAGGGCTGGGTGAGCCCCACGAGGCATATACATCTAATCACGGCTGGTAACAAAACATATAATTTATCTCTCACTAGATTGTCAATTGAAAGAAGAATCACTTGAGATAGCAAAACAATTCTTTACCCTTTGTATCTCGATTAAGCGATTAAAAAATATATACATAGCAAATAACAATCGATCAAGATTATGCCAAAAATATTTTAACAAGGATCGTTGAAATAACTTAGTTTTTTTTCCCCTCAGATTCAAACTTATAACACTTTTTTTTAATATTACTTTAGACCGAGGTGTAGATGGGAGCATAATACTAAATCTGTTTTTTTAAAATATAGATGGATCCCATCATCGAAGCTCAAGATTAATTTATTTTAAAAACGCCATATTTTTTTCCATTTAAGGGTAATCCATTTCCTAAAGTTGAGTGAGCCCAGGGAGGGCCTACAGATCCCAAAGAATCGACTCACGGCTGCAACAGAATAAATGATTTATCTGCACGAGATTAATTAAGAATTGATAATGTTTACCATAAATTTTTCGTATTTCTTCTCAAGGTGAAACGTTGTTTAAGGACTTAAAAGATCTATTGTACGGGATAAAAAAATCTTCATCTAATATTGATGACGAATACAAGAAGGTCATTTTGGAAAATAATAACTTTATCTAATATCGCACTTCGATTCACCATCTTTAGATTAAGAACTTTCACATTGTTTTTTGTTTGTCGTTATAGAGGTCGCGAAGATCTGTTAACAAACATCGTGGCAGTGAACTCTTTTCCAAAACAATTAACAACGTTTCCCTAAACAAATGACGTTTGTAAAAAACCGAAAAGTAAAAAAAAATCTAGAGACAGTAATAACAAATATAAATAGCGAAGGGAGTGCAAAAAATGATAAATAGAATCTTAATAGAAAACAAAATATGCATTTATCAGAGGAACTTTAATTTTCAGAACAAAAACGCGATTAAAAATAGCAAATAATGTCTTCAAAAATTAGAATAATACAAAAGGGATAAAAAATAGCATGCTAATTCTATGATATCACACATAATCTATGAATTAATATTTCTTCTATCATGTATTTTCAAAGAACAAGACAAAATATTATGTTTGTCTTAGCGTTAATAAGCTTTTCGAAACAAAAATAAATTCTAATATTTAGTTAATAATCTCTAGGGAGCGGAATGGCTCAGTGGTAGAGCACTGAGTTATAATGCCGAAGGCCCTGGTGAGCTCAAATCCCGCTCGCTGACAGACTTTTATTTAATCTGTTAGGGGCTGGAAATGGATCCTATGGGTTCTAGGACTTGGGGCTCACCCCCCCCCCCCTTTATAAAGTGGGAACGCAAAATAAGGAGGAAAATCTGACGGTTGAGCGTGATCTAGGACAAATCACCTCCCTGCACAACCGTTGTCTAAGAAACAGTAGTCTTTACCATCTACAACCCAGACCCTTCACGGGCTCGAGTTGTACAGGGTTTTTTCCAGTTAATAATCTTGTTCCCGTTAACAATAAATTATTCAAATATAAACCTATATTATTTTATTTCTCTTTTAAAGCCCCTATATGAAAATGATTCTGTAGTTAGGAGGTTCTTATTATTATTGTGCTGCCTTGTACAGCAATTCATTGCACTTTAAGGAATTCAGTGAGTTATGTTATCTACAATAATTATGATAGCGTTGGGAACAACAATTTTATTATTTTCTTAAAATATATAATATTTTTATAAAGTTTGTATAGAGTAGTTGTTTCCAATTTAATTTTAATTAATTAATTAGTTTTTAACAAATTTCTTTTAATTTTAGTACCATAAGAACTTTGGCATTGAATAGAGAAAAAAATGTTTAACTTATTTTTTTCATACAAATGGCTATGGCCGTGTTTTGTAATAGCTATTTTTTGTATTTTTATAGAAAAAAAAAACACGAAAAATAACCACAGATCTCACGAGAAGAATTACCGATCGAACAAAAGAAATGCTTTCCCTTGTCGACTTTTTTATCGCTAAGAAAACACTTCCTGGGAGAATCTTTCTCAAAATAAAAATGAGGTCGGACAAAAGAGATATAAGTTAATGCAATGCAAATGGTTTCATCAGAGGCGTTAGTCGCTTCATCGACTTCAGGTCGATAACTACTCAGGCCTGAATAAGAATTCAAAACAATCTGTAGCAGGCAGAAAGAGACCGAACGAGAAAAAAGTATGGTTAATAAAAAATATATTTCCATAATGACAAATATAACATTTGTATTTTAATAATAATTTTGCAATAGAATGGGACATTCGCTGGTTAACTTCTCTCCTTACCCCCCCCCCCCCCCAAAAATAATGCAATATAATAACAAATAAAAAAACAAAAACAAACCATTTAACTATAACAAAGCAAAAAAAAAATGCATGAGACGATAACAAGCACTTATGATCATTCATGATAACATCGCCTCTTTTCATTAAACCTCTCGAAAAAAAATCCTGAGTAATCTACTGTAGACACTCGAGATCGCAGATGATAATACCTCTTCTTATCAAATCTTCCTGAAAAAATGTCTATTATATGTTCGCTATAGATCGTTGTGAAAAGATAAAATAATTATAAAATATTAGTAATTTTTTGTTAATTGTTTTAATTTTTAAATATTTTTATTTTGAAGAGAAAAGATTTGCCCCGGCCGGGATTCGAACCCGAGTCGTCCGTCTCTCCGTGACAGCACTCTACCAATTGAGCTACCGGAGTATATCCTAACAAGATCCTAAAATTAAAATAATGTTCAAAGAACATTCGTCCTCGTGTATACACCGCAAAAATTGCAAGGGCACGGGGACATGGGATCAGGTAAGAGAAGGGATTTGTCCCGTCTGGGAAGTGACTCCGGTAGCTCAATTGGTAGAGTGCTGTCAAGGAGAGACGGACGACCCGAGTTCGTATTATGTCAAATCAATATTTCCAATAAATACAATTTTTCCTATTACAAATGAAAGAATCGAAAGGATTAAAAAAACAAATTTTCAATATAGAAAAACTAGTTTATAAGATATTAATTCACTATTAATGAATCTTTCAATAAATATTTTTTATTATTAAATTAGATCAATAACACAAAGCTACTGATCAAAAAACAGAATTAATGCCCGAAAATATTTCAGGAGAATTCACATTTATAAGATAAAAGAAATAAAATTTAAAAAGTAATAAATAAATAACAACTTGAAAACAATAGGAATACTGAAGATGAACGACTCTTCTTTCACTATCAGGTTATCTTCAATTGATAAAAGATGTAATCGATGACGAGATGTCATTCAAGATATGTAAGAGATATTAAACAAACAAAAAAAAATTATATATATATATATGTATACATATATATATTATGTACTTGATTGCTTTAATATATAAACAGAGATGCCAATGGAGATACACCATGAAATCACATCTAAAGATGGGAGGAAATGATAATTATAGAAAATTAAAATCCTTTTATACTATCATTTATTGTTTTTAATTTGTAAGGATTAAGGTTGGAGTTATATAATTCATGATACTAAATGGGCATAATAGTCATAAACATGATATAAAATATTCTGCCCTAGATATTTAATACTACAACGCCCAGTATACACAAGGGGGCGTTACGTTTTCGCCAATACCAACATGAACTATCTCAGGATTTAATACTAAATACATTATATTATCATTCATGTAAAGTTGTATAGTATTATGAGAAATTTATTATTATAACATCATTGATTTATATCTATCAATGCTTGCTCGGATTCCAAACGAATGGTGTGATGTAAACACGAGGGATTACGGTTCAGTAAACTGTAGAAGGCGACAACTCCTAATCCGTTAGCCATTTAGTTACCAGCTAAATAGTTAACAGTCGTCTACAGCAATTGGTACCGTGGTAAAAATATATCCTGGACTAATATAGTTATATTATTGTTTACCGCGCGCATAAAAGACTTACCAGGACTAAGTTCGTTTGCGATGTTACATCCATATAAATATTTAATGTATGTTAACGTCCAATTAGGGAGAAATTCGAAAACAATATATGAAAAAATGATTACGATACGAAAAAAATTGACATATTCAACATTTAAAATTATATCAATAATATATGTACACATTTTTACTGATTATTAAATAGATTTTTTCTCTCTTTATATTTGCATTCACAGCTATCAAATAAAAACAATAACAATCAGCAGATTGGCTGTCAGTGGAGAAGAACAAAATTACATGAGAAGCATGAAGAACAGTCTCCCGTGGCTTGATCAATTTCCTATGATAGCAAATCCCTCATCCACGTCCATTTTAGTCTCCTTCTAGTGTTCCCAGGCATTTGTTCGTGGGCATTTGTTCTATTAATGGGTTTGGGTGACCGTGTAGTTTTTATTGAAAGCGTTCGTAGGTTTGCAGTATGTTCGTATGTGTTCGTCAACCGTTGGCATTTTTAAGTCAGTATACAGAGTTTTGTTATTGACATACCAAGGTGCTTTTGTGACAAGTCTGAGTACTTTTGATTGGAAAGTATTCCAGTCGTTTTCTGTGCGTCTGTTTAGCGATGACATAAATTTGTAATGGATATGTCCAAACTGGTCTTAGTAAGTAAATGTACGTGTTTAATTTTAGTCTTATTTCTAATTATTAAATAGATTTAAATTTGATAAGAGTAAATCAACCCTGAAGTAATTAAGCTTTTACATAATTTGATCGTTAAAGAATACTGGAACGAAATATGAGAATATATTTATGAAATTTATGTAATAAAATAATATTTTCAGCTCTAATGAATGATTATTTTGACGAAATTAATAATTTTTTAAAAATAATTTATAATAATAAATAAATGGCACATTAAATATTTGAATGAAAATACAAAATTGAATAAACAGATAGGGGAGGATAAAATAAACTTTAAAATGCACAGAATCGATTAGTGACTATAACAACTTCGACCCGGAACAGGAAACAGTGAAAGAACTCGGTATCATAAAAAGACTTCATTTCGAAAATTAATCTTGTTAATTTACAATCAGAACTGTGTCAAGGATCTGCTCTTGATATATTTCGGAATATCAATCACTTTGATGAATGTTCCATACGAGAAATTGGTATAAGATCTTCTGAAAGGAAAAAGCAACAAAAGACGGTGTCATGTGTCAGGCGACTAAACCACCTGACCGATCTGGAATATCTCCAACTGTAACTATTACATCAGTTCGTCCCCGGGCAAGGAGAGCAACTTTCAAACACTGAGCTAATAACAATAATTGAAATAATAAACAATAAGTCAACTAACCTGCGAGGAAGGCGTAGAGAATAAATATATTCAATTTGTTCATCCTTAACGATAAATATCACAGTCTGAGGCCTGAAAAAAAGAGAAAAAAGAGATTATTTAGAATATTTATATTTAAATAATTAAACTGTAAGTATAAGTAAATAATAATAATAAATAACATAGTCCACCACCAGTAAACTAAATATAGAATCAATTCTTCAACTAGATTGAAGAAAACAATAAGGTAAAAGCAATGCCTATAAACATTGGATCTTTATAACAAAAAACTAATATGAGGAATTACTTCGTGCGAGAAGCAAAATTGTTTTAATCATTTAAACGTACACTGTAATGAAACTAGTAATAAATTATAACTTATCACTAAATTTTTTTCATCCAACCCCAGTCTTGTTCAAATATTTTTAATAACTTATAATGCTATTTTCCCCCCTTAAGTTTCTCCTTTAAAGTTAATTTTGATTTTCCTAAATCATCATATCAAGTTAATCATAATATATATCGTAAACTTACACGGAAATTCTTCCAGGAAGGAACCTACAATAAGACGAATCCTATAAGAGTGGCCAAGATCTATCTGGCGCTACTCTTATATATCTCCCCTCCCACTACCAACATTAAACCGGTCAAACATTGAATAGATAATTCAATTTATTGTATTAAAGGTACCAATAATTTCCTCGTTAGTCATACATTAAGCAAAATATCGCAATTATCTATAACGACATATCGATGACACTTCATAAGTAAGAAGCGAAAATAAAAACGCTCTTTTCATCTATGACGAAAAACACTCTTTAATTTCATGATTTAGCAGCTTTTCGAGTGTATTGGATCCAGGAAACTTTATTAAAATTAAATTTATTCAGCTATGATAAGATACTTTATTTTTAATCGCTTTTAAATATTTGGAAATTCTGATTAGTGGACCGAGTAGGTTACGGAAGGTTATAGCTGATACCTTAGTGATAGTATACAGGGGATCAGAAGAGTCTTAAGGATTTTGCTGGTTCTTTTTCAATTCTGTTACTAGTTTTATTTTAAACTTGGTTTTAAAGAAAATATGAGAGTAGTAATTCAGAGGGTTTTGAGTGCAAATGCGTCAGGTATAAAACTGTTACTATAAAATGTTAAGAAAATTGTTCAGATTTTTGATTGCATGATAGTGGATGCTTAGTGCTCTTGATGAGTGTTTTATATTATCAATAATTATATCCCTCATTACTACCCTTTAGTTTTTAATTTGCAGCCGATGGTAAAGTCATATCATCTATTGGACAAGGATTGTGTGTTCTTGTGGGCATATCAAGAAATGACACTAAATCTGATATTGAATACATGTAAGTTTATCGATGATACGTTGTATTACTTCTTAGTGCAAACTAGTGAAAAGCTTTGTTATTCAACCAAAAAAAAATGTTGATTTTTTTTTTTTTATTATTAAAATGTTCACAATAATTTGTGACCCATATATAAAAAAACAAAAATAGTTTGCATCTCTAGATTCAATTTTTGTCCGAGAAATATACATATTTGAAATAAAAAGTGAGATGCTACAATGTTATTTATATTTTAAAAAATATGACATCTTTTTTTAAAAATGAATTAGTAAGAATTTGTTTTTGGTTTACTTATTAATTATTTTTCTGAAATAACATTGCTTACTAGCTCTCTCGAACAAAGATTTTAAGGTGGCTATATTTGATCTATCGAAAAAGTACACAGAAGAGCTAGAGTTAAACAATTTTAAGGGCTCTACTCACGACCACTTAACTCCTCTATTCCATTTTTTACCAACAAGGAGTCATTTATTCTCGTATAAACACTTATCAATGGGACTATAAAGATGGCTTAGCCCTTGCAAAAACCTAAAATAATTTTAAATTAACCTTCATCCTCATACAAGACTGAAAAGACAAGAAACCGCTCGACGTTTCAGGCTACTTCAACACTTACTAGACAAACGCTCTAAGCTCCCAGTTAATTACAAAAGACTCATCTACATGACCATCATACGACGAATTTGGACTTACGGAGTAGAGCTTTGGGGCTCCACTAAGCCATCAAATTCTTCTCGTATCCAATCCCTACAATCCAAAATCCTTCGTAAAATCCTCAACGCTCCTTATTTTGTTAAGAATATAGTCATCCATAACGACCTTAATGTCCCATTTGTTGCTGATTTGGCCCGAACCCGGTATCTATCCTTTCATAACAAACTTCATTTCCACTCAAACCCTCTAGTTTCAAACTTAGCTTCCTCTTCAATTCCCGATAATCCTCCGAGGCATCTGAGAAGAAGATGGCCACGTGACCTTCTTAGTTGAACATGCGATTTGAGTACTACCAGTGGGTAGTTTCTCTACTTGTCATTATATCATGTCATTATGTATCACTCAGCCAATTTACTTGTTATATTAATGTAATATAGTTGTAAATATCAATAAATAAATAATTTAAAAAAAAAAAAGTTAACCTTCTCTCCTAAAGTGATAAAAAATAATGGATATGGAATTATTAGAAATTACAGTATTTAAGTTTCTTTCCATTTAATTTTAGTATTATTAATTAAAGGTATATAAAAGAATACAATTATGAGCTGTTTATATCAAAACTTTTTAAAGGTGTTTTTTTTACAATCTATATCTTACATTTTCACTACACTATTTTAAAAACAAATTTTATTATTATTCGTTTATTGAAACCTAAATCTGTGTTCCTAATTGTTCCACTCCAACGCATTTGATGAGTTTGAATTATTGAATTTGCTTACAGCTGAGTGAAATTAACTGCAGATAGAATTCTAGCTGCTGCTGCTACTTCAAATACTAAATCAGTTTGGAGTCATTAGATTGAGTGTTATATTTTGACTTAGTAGAATGTCCGAGTTCATGATAGTGAAGTATTTTGTGGTGACTATCACAAACCATCTGATTCAGAGTGGAGTGGTTTGAATTTCTGTCGGGCTAGTGGCACGTCTAATACAGTTAGAATCTTAATATCTTTCGAACGTCAGTTACTAAATTTCTTATTGACTGATTTTGACACCATTTCCTTCTAGTTGAAACTGTTAATTACTTCTGCATTATCCCCCCTCATGTATAACCTTTTTAGTTTAGCTCCCTTAATTGTGAACCACTTTTTAAATTTAATGAGTTGAAGTTTAGGGTGTGATGGAAAGAATTTCGAAATGATCCCCATATTATAATAATAAACAACAGGTTAATTTTTTACGATTCAGATATAATAATAGAGAAATAGATCAGATAAACACAGGCTGAAGAGCGCCTATCTCATATCAGCGGCCCAAAAAAGAATCCATTAACTGGATGCATTACATAGTTGAATTTTCGTCTCTTTTATTGATATAAAACATTTCTTATCAGAATATTTCTCTATTGTTTTCTATTTTATGATGATATTTATAAATCCATTTTTCAAATCTTTATTATATAGTTTTTAACAATATTGCATTAGCCATGGAGTAATATATATTTTTTGGTCTTAATTGGTGAAATGTGTACTATTGATTAATTTATATAAAACAAAATACGGGCTATAAAGTTTGGTAATTAAAAAATGGCGGATGTTATTGGGAAGAAGATCTGAGATTGTCGAGGTCCCAAGAAGTAATCTTGATATTTCCATTTTTGGTTAGTATAACATTACAACTTAATTAAGGAATTGATTTTTCCTAGTTTTTTCAGTAAATATTATTCTTTTTCTGAACATTCGATAAGCATGATTTTTTTATAATTGCAATAAATGAAAGATTTAGGTCCAGATAAAACTGTGTGTTGGTGATACATTTGATTTCAGTTGGTGATTTAAAAAAAAAAAATAAGTTGGTAATTAAACTTTTGTTTTTCAATATATCTATATATTTTTTTCTAGAGTCAAAAAAATTCTTAACTCCAAATTGTATGAAGATGGTAATGGAAAACGATGGTCCAAATCAGTGAAAGATTGCGGAGGAGAAATCCTTTGCCTGAGTCAAGTAACTCTCTATAATACTTTTAAAGGTAACAAACTTGACTTTCACCATGCTATGGCACCAGATAAAGGAAAGGAATTCTATAACAAATTTTTAGAACATATTAGAGCTGAGTACAAACCTGAGCTCGTAAAAGGTAATTGTATCAATTCAAATTGGTTCTAAAATTTCATATTTTTTTTCTGGGAGGGAGATAGGTCTATTAAACTTAAATAGTTAATTATGTCATGAGCTTCTCAACTCTTAAGGATAGGGAGACCTTCCTGTAGCTCACTCTCCGTAGAGTGGATCCCCTTTATTAGTGAAATTACTAGAAAAAACCTAGCATTTAAGAAAGTGTTAGATGAGTCTATAGCTAAAGTAAGTGCTCTAAAAGAATAAAAATGATAGATGTTGAACATCAAACTTGCATTCATTAAGGATGAAAATCTTATTTTTACCTGTACTTGAAATAAATCGTATCCAATGCGAAACCTGATATTTAACTATTGAATATAATATACTTATTAACTGTTTCTAATTTTTGCCCATTAAGACAGCTTTTCAGGAAATTAAACATTCTTTAAAATTGAAAGTTACAAATTTTTATTTTAAATGGATTTGCTACAAATTATTTTGGAAAAACAGAAAATAAGTATATTTTTACTGTTTTTTTCAAAATGGTGATGAATATACTTAAAAGAGAAGGTTGAAAACGAGGATTTTTAACAAAATTTCACAATATTGATTCGTAAAAACATTCCTTAAAATTAATTCATTTTTCAGAAACCCAGTGATATCTCTACTGGCCTAATCAACCAAATATGAAAAATTGCCAATTTTGAGATCGATAAAATTTAAAGATCTTTTTTTTTAATTTGCAAAGAATTTGATAGTTTACAACTGTTATTCTATGATTTTATTTTTTTTCATATAGAACCAATTCCCAAGCTGCAAAATTATAAATACTATTGTGTCTCCTTTTTTGACAAAATATTATCTATTTTGTGATACTTAATGGATACAGAATTTAATGCTCTTTAATTTATACTATACCATTATGCACTGTTTAGGAATTATAGATGAAGATCAAAAATAGTTATCATTTTTATAGGGATAGGGTTCATGATCTGACCGGCAGCAGATTTTTTTTTGTCAATTCTATGAAGATTCATAAATTGCTGTAGAAGAAAATGACCCCCATTTATTTTTCACTTGCTCATGATCAATAATCATGTACTGAACCCAAAATTCTTCATGGGTTGTATTTTTAGTTTCCTTATTGTTTTTTTCTTTTATAAATTACACAGTTATCTTAAAAATTAAAAAAAAAAAGTTTTAATGATTAATAAAAGGCAATTTTAAATTAATTATGATCTAATAATTTTAAAAATGAAGACAACTAATTATTTATTTTTGAGAATTTTAATAATAAAACAATAAAATATAACACAAAATGTTGTGATTTCCAACGTTTCATGAAATTAAATTGAAGTTGCAACTTTGTGAAATTTGAATTCCCTAGATGGTGATAGCTTCTTTCCCATCTCTACTACCTCGCTGCCTACAAATTAATTCATCTGAGTACTCTTCCTTAATCATTTCGTAGTAACCATTGTCTTCTTGGAACTTCATCTTTTCCTTTTATTATTTAACTTTTTAAAACTGATTCCATCTATTTGGGTTTTATTAATATTAATACTTTAGCCTGATTAAATCTAAGATTTCCTTTCACTTTAACTATTCGATATTTTCTCTATTTAATTTAGATAAATTATAATTTAATCTATGATTACTTGTTATATGTTATACTAGAGATAAAGCAATACCAAATACCCCATAGATGGGATTTTCATTGGGAACTAACATAGTCGAATGTTTTCCTCCCTGCCAATTTTGTTTGTAAAATTAATAAATTAAAATCTGAATATTAATGTTAGTAAAAAAATACTCTAAGCAGCCAAATATCTCTAAGATTTGTATTACCAATATAAATATAAGGTTATTAATACAATAAAATAGAAAATATGATACACTGTCATGAAATAATGTTTTCATACATGGACTGATTTGAAATTTAAAAAATCAATTAACACAGACATTGCAACAATTTTTATTTTTTATTTAAAGGTAGCACTTCAATCACTAAAAAAGAAAAATTGATCTGTATATGATTAGATTTTTATTATAAATATGAAATAAAATTTTTAAGGCAGCAAATGTTTTCACACAAAATTAAATATTATTTTAAAAATTTTAAATGTAATATTTTGAATGTAGTCTTTGTTTTTATTACTATTTCTAGTGGTTTGGGTATTGATTTGGTCAACTTCAAAGTCAATAGAGAGGATATTTTCTCAAGTTCTTCCAACAATTTATTTCTAAGGTATTCCATTGGCCTTATAATTTTATTCTGTAGTTGTGGATCGACATGGTTCCTTAAAAATACAATGTGATATTAACCTGAAGTCTAGAAAAGAGGTTTAAGTGCCTTTAGACAATTATATATCATCTCTTTTCCTAAGAAGATAGTTTTGTCCTTAATTTTATTATCCTGAATAAATTTGGATGTTCCCAAATTTAACCAAAGAAATTTAAATATTTCTTTTTAATTTTTTTTTTTACTTTAATGTTTTCCATAACTAGCATATTTATAAACTAAATTCCTAACTCTATTTGCAGACATAAATAGCTGACATCATGTCATGTAAGAACTCAACTGTCTCCACCTTTTCCTTATAGAGATAGATTAAATTTTCTGTTTAAACTCCCTTCCCATAACGGATCTTCCATTTGGTAAATAAGTAGGTTTTTTTTTTTTATTAACTCTTTAGCAACAGTTAACCCTTTTTCTTATTCCTTTCACCTAATAATTTAGAAATTAATGTAATAGTTGCCCCTTGCTTTAGATTATTTTAAAATTCTCTGAATAGTTTTTCTAATTATTAATTTACAACTTGTGTTACTTTTGTTTACATTAAAGGCCAGTGCAGCACAATAGGATTGGCATTAAAATAAAATGTAAAAATTCTATTTAAACTAAAAGTGTTCCCTAATGTGTTGTTCAAAATCAATAATAAATCAGCTATAAATCCATTTCTATAACCACTTATTGAGATTTAAAAATAATGATTAAAGAAACTCAACAACAAATTTCAGATTGAATAGCTATTTAGTTATTGATTGTATTATAATTTTGTCTTTGTTGTTTAGCCTTATTTTTTTTTTTTTAATTGATAAAAATTCACATGTTTTCATCACTCTAATTTACATATGATTTTATTATTTGATTTGTTCTTTATTATGAACATAAGTTTGTTAACTATTATTAGCTTTTGGACTACTGCTAATAACCGGCCAATTTGAAAGTTTTTATTATTAGTTTTTAAAATAACTGAAATTCACCTTATAGAAATTGAGTACCATTGTCACTGTATTGTCTTGATTTTAATTATATTGTTGTACTGTTGATAAATTGTACTTTTAACATGATTTTTTTTTCATTTGTTTGTAGAAGGAATATTTGGAGCCCATTTGGTAATTTCTTTACAAAATGATGGTCCAGTTACGATAACCGTAGATTCACCGGAGAGTTCGGGCAAAAAAGAGGATATGGAGTTAGGCCTAAGCTCTTCTCAAACACCAAGTCTCAAGCAAGATAG
Organism: Troilus luridus; assembly: GCA_964056705.1. NCBI lineage: Eukaryota > Metazoa > Arthropoda > Insecta > Hemiptera > Pentatomidae > Troilus > Troilus luridus. The sequence goes on from OZ057413.1 coordinate 119,511,983, forward strand.
TACTTCATCACAGACATGCTTAATAAAACAAGATAGTACTTATTCACAAACCAATCAATCATTTAATGATAACAACTCGAGTTGTGCCTGTTCTCAGGTAGAGAATGGTGTAGAGAAAGTGATACAGGGTACTACATCTTCCCAAACTTGTTTGGTAAAGCAGGATCACTCATCTTCACAAACTCGTTTGGTAAAACAAGACAGCACTTCTTCGCAAACTCATATTGTAATGCAAAATTGTATTTCTTCTCAAGCATTGAAAGAGAATGCACTAACAGAAGACAATGCATCGGCTAACCAAGATTCAAAATTCTCACAAACTACAGGTATTATCCAGAGCAACATGTCCTCTCAGACACATCTGGTGAAACAAGATAGTGTATCATCTCAAACTTGTTCCAGACTGCAAGAAGGTATTCCTAGTTCAGTGAGGGCTCAAACTACTGCTTAATATCATTTAAATGAGAACATTATCTGTCCACGATTTCAGTTCCTTCTATTAACTAATAATGATGGATAAATGATTTTTTTCTTTAATTCTGTTTCTAAAAATTTTACAATAATAAAATTCCTTGAATTTATTGACAGTAAGTGCATATTGATTGATGAAAGAAAAATATTTACAACAATTCCACATTTGTTAAAATACTATTTGATGTTAATGACAAATCAAGTTGCACAATTTGAAATCACTTTTTCTAAAAAACATTTCAATCTTTATACCATAGATTTACACAAAGTTAAGTTTTTGAGATTTGTATATGTCTAGAAAAAAGTAACATAAGTTAAAAGGAAACTCGCTTTGCTAATTTATATTACATTTTATTAACTATAAAATTGAGAACTGTTTGATATTTTGCTGTTAATCATTCTCAGTGGAGTACTCAGTAGTAGAGTCTATGTTATAAGTTAACACCAAAAAACTTGAGAAAAAAACTATAATAATCGAATTTAAAAAATAACATTTAAGCACTTGTCTTGAACCACCCATTACCACTTGTCTTTCATTACTTTTGCTTTTTTTGTCTTGAACAATGTTATTTCGGGCATTGGCTCTCATCTAACATTAACAAACTCATAAAGGGTTGTTCACCCTTCTTGTTGTTTCATACACGTTAAATAAAAACTTAGCTAGTTGTGGGTAAGGGATTAGATTATTAATATATCTACAATATTGATTTATAATGTGTTAATTTTTAGCATGTAATATTGATATCATTATTGAGAAATGCTTGTGTGTCTTTTCCGCAGTTTTTCGTGGTTTCTCCCAAGAATTGTTTCACCCTCTCCTAACTGTTAGAGAATCCCTGATAACGAGCTTGAAAATCATGGCTGGCGTTTTTATCATATATTAAAGATTTATTTAAATAAGCTTCTCCTATTGTGAAATTATATTTTAAGAAAAATATTAATTAATAATATGTTTAGTAAAGTAAGAAGTAGCCTACAAATAATGCTTGCTATCTCCGAAAATAAAAGTAATTATTTTAATATTTAATTTCTTAAATAATTTTAACAACACAATAAGTATCAAACTTATTGCGTCGCAGTTCTTGCGATTGCTGAAGGATTTTTATTTTTTACTATTTTTAATGTTTATTGTATCTACATATATATTTATTCTTCTATGGAGTCATATTGTATTTTTGTATTTGGCTGAGTAAAGCTTCCCTTGGTCTACTAAAACCATTATTTGGCCTCTATTAGTTAATAATAAGTATATTAATATAATATCTTCAATAAGAAAATATGTTTTAGCTCTTAATTTAGATTTTTAAATTATCATTCATTATTTATGTAGAGTACATGTATTTTATTTTGCGGGCTAGCAAATTGAAATGTTCATTGAATAAAGAAACATTTAAGTTATGTAATGAATAAATAATAAAAATATTTATTAGAACTTCAGTTTTTAAATATCCCTGAGCATGCATTTAGTTTTTATGAAAAATATTAATTCAACGATCTTCATTCCTAACTTTTCTACATTGATTTTCTATTGTTTCTTAAGGATACTATGGTTTTAAGTTTTCCATAAAATAGACTCATGATTGGTGGAGAAAAAAAACAAAACAAATTTTTGCAAGAAATTAATATATTCAAAATATTAATCGCTAATTAGCGACACGGTCTAAACCAGAAGATACCACTGAAGTATTTTGTATAAATAGTGGCCGTGAAAACCTAAAAGAGTAATTAATATATTGTTCAAATAATTATGATTTTAGTTATTCTATCCAAATGCATGCTGCTCAGTACAAATGAACACATATGGCACATATGTCTGCACGGCACGACTTATAAGACATAAAAGCCCCAGGTGTTATGGCTATGATCAGCGACATTTAAATAAAACAACAAAAAAGTTGGTACCCACCTGAATGAGGAATTTAAATTCATACTAAATACACCAACTAATTTTATAATAACATCAAATAATACAAATATTATTAAGACAAAGAAGCAGGCTTTTGGCAAGTTCTATCAAAATTGAAAGGACCCTTTTCAAGCAAATTTTAAAAAATTTACTTCACTTTTCTAGACTAGAGAATGTAAAAATAAATATCATACAGTACAATAATATATAATTGTAGCCCTGATGAATAAGTGGTTAAGTTAAATTGTGTCCAGAATGAGTTTCTTATACTTAATTAAGCGAAATTATTTCATTCTTGTAGAGCATAAGCGGCTAAGTCAGGCATTGGCTTGAAATAGACTTATTGGATATATTACAGCTCCATTTTAAGCCAAAAAATATGAGGATGGCACGATTCCGCCTCCCTCAATACAACTAAATCATTTTGGACAAAATTTGATTTCATCACTTAATCATCGGCAATGTAAATACATATAATGGATCTTAACAGTATAGTAACTTTTTAGGATTTAAAATGAGAATGGAATTATATTATACAAATGAAGTTAAACCGAGTTCTTAATATTTTAAAAACAAAATTCTAAAAACCGCATATGAAGAGGTGGATGTCCAGGGCATTTTTCTGCATAAATTTTAAATAAAGCAGTTTAGTTTAGTTGAAAATTGAAAAACAACCTAAGAAGGAAATATCTGGAGAACAATTGTCTCAATAGGAACGCACACAAGAGTAAAACACTTATGGAATGTAAAAAAAGGATTAAAAAAAAAATTGCCAATTTTGGTGATAAAAGCCTTTGCTTGTGATTCTTTAACTACATAAATTGCCAATGGTTATATCTAAGTTAATCACTTGACCTACATGTTAAGTCGTAAATAAGTCTAGATACAAAAAACTTCCTGAAGCCAATACTAAGGACTACAGTAGTTATGCTCATGAAGTAGAATATCTATAATTAAAGAACAAAAAATACTCGGTTGATTCCATAAACTTTCAACATGTAAGTTATTTTATTATATATTTGTTTTTTTATGTAAACAAATGGAAGACATATCAGTTAAGCTTATTAATAAATATATATTGGGTACATGCAATAATTTAATATTATCAGTATTAAGTTTTATTTGATTTTGTATAAAGGAAATTGATTAAGTATGAACAAAGTTAAAAGTGAATAACCAACAAACTACTATTAATAAAGCAATTATTGGTTATGAATGCTTGACAATATGAGACAAATAAGTGTGACAAAAAGTAAAATAAAGCAATTATTGGTTATGAATGCTTGACAACATGAGACAAAAAGTAAAATAAAATAAAAATTACCAACTGCTGCTATTTGAATTATTATTTTAGGTATGCCCAAAATAAAGTAAAATTTTGGAATTAGAAACCGATCTTCGCCTAGAATTTTCACAATCAACTATGATGATGAGGCTGTCTTTAGTTACAATATTTAATAAAATTTATAATAATTTGAAGAATCTTTTTCAGAAGGCAGAGCATTGAATAATTTCTTTTTTCTTAAAGATAAAATTAAATAATTCAATTTGTGATACAAAGCTAGAAGATTAAATACAACACTCCTTAAAAGGTATCTTTATATTTGATTAGCATGGAGTCTCCCAACATTGTAAACTTCTTCATGATCCTCATGGCGAGTGTTGCCTACTATAATTATCCATCCATCGATCCTAATCTTCGTGCTATTAACGTACCAACATCACAGCTGCCTCTGCAATATGACTTTATCATTGTAGGTGCTGGAAGTGCAGGTATCATTTTTTTTTTTTTCCATTCTCTTTTTAATAAGTAATGAAATATATAAGTCTATTGGACAAAATAAAAATAAAATTGGCAGTGATTTCTCAAGAAATAAATATAAAGGTTAAACTTATTTTTATTCAGTATTGTATGTGCATCATTACTACATAGAACAACTAAACAAAATTATTGCTTTCATAATTCACTTATTTATAGGCTGTGTACTAGCTAATAGGCTGACAGAAATCTCCAATTGGACAGTACTATTGTTAGAAGTTGGTGGTGAAGAAACTATTTTAAGTGATACTCCACTGATGGCAGCTACTTTATGGACTTCACCCTTAAATTGGAATTATACGACGACAAGACAACCAAGAGCTTGTTTGGGTAAACACCTATTAATTAACAATACTCAATATATATCTGCAGCTCCGGTGAAGAAATGGTTATGTCGAATTTTGTCCAAAATTACCATACAACAGCAAATTGACAATGAGCAGAGAACATGAAGAACAGTGGCCTGCGGTACATTTTTTGTGGCTTTATTTAATACTCTTATGATGGCAGATCTCTCATCCACATTCTTTTTATTCTCCTCAGGCTTGAGAGTCGTGGCAATTTGTTCTATCAATGGGTTTGGTTGGCCAGGTAGTTTTTCTTCTAAGTGTTTCTAGTATGTTTATATGTGTTCATCGACTGAGGATATTTTAAATCAGTACGTTTTAAATCATGACATGATGCTTTTTTGATAAGTATCTTTGATTGAAAAATTTGTAGTCGTTTTCTGTTTAATGATGCCATATATTTGTAATGCATAAGTCCAAACTGAGTTTAGTAAGTAGATTATGCATGTTTAATTTTTGTCTTGTTTCTAATTTGGATTTTTTTCTGAATAGTGAATACATTGATTTAAAGTTTAGTGATTGGCATTTTTTCCTAGCGTGAGAACCCTACATCACTCTCCTATAAAATGCTAGTCCAAGGTATTGTACTTTATCTGTCTGTGGGATGGGTGAATTATTAAGGTAATTGGTAGGGCAAGTTTCATGTCTAAGAGTACAAGTAATATGTTGTGACTTTTCGTTGTTCATTCTAATCTTCCATAATTGGCATCAGTCATTCAATTTTTGTAAGTTTTGTGAGGCCTGTGTCTTATCTTGTGATTATAGTGGTACTCCCAGCAAAGGTTGCTGTCAGTATGTCAGGACTTTGTGGAATGTTTTGTGTGCATATTATGTACAATAGCGGTGCAAGTATTAATCCCTTATGCACACCGCCTAGGATTAGTCTTATTAAAGAGAGCTCTGAGCCCTGTCGGATTGAGGAAAATCTGCCTGTAAGGAATGAGAGACGAATTAAAAAATAAGTGTGTGGTAGTACAGTCTTCAGCTTAAAGAGAAGCCCCTACTGCCAGACCACATCATCCATCACAGCAGCATCCAGAAACACATCAGTAGCGTATAAATTCTGCTCTAGTGCTGTTGATATGAAGTCCCCTCTGTTTAATTGTTGATTTGTTGAGTGTGACTTTAAATAAACTGAACTAAAAGAAAAAGTGGCTATTTGGGGTGGATTGGCTTAAACGACTCGTTTTCCGCTCATCTCATATTTTTTTTTCAAATACTGATCCTACTTTTAAAATAATTGTAATATAACTAAAAATCAGATCATTTTATCACTGTATGCCTTATATTTCTGTTTCCATCCCTTCATTCCTTATCAATTTATCATCTTAATAAAAAAATGAAAGGAATGTAAAGAGGATTTTTTGTCAGTTTTATAGAAAAAGTCTACATATAATCCTGTCTTTTTATATTAAGGTGATAAACTGATAAAGAGTGATCCAATAGAAAAAACTTCTAGATAACTTTTCTTTAATTTTTTTTTTTAATATTGAACTAGAAAGATTATACTGGATACAAAATTGATATGAAATAAAAAAAGTTTACTTACAAAGACATATCTCAGGGTCTTTGCTTTAACCAATAAAATACTTACCCTTTTTAATTTATTTATTTATCGGCTCGACAGGCGCTTGAAGCTACCCTTGGCCCTCTCAACTGCCTTCTCCCACTCATTTCGGTCAGCAGCATGTCCGCTGGACACTCCAATCATTCCTCAAGTCCTCAGCCACTGCGTCCTTCCAACTTCCTTTCGCTCTTCCATGTGGCCTGGCTCCAACCGGGGTTCCATAATATAATTTCTTTGCTGCTCTCCCATCATCCATTCTGACAAGGTGTCCCAGCCATTTGAAGCGCTGAACTCGGACGAAATGGGAAACTTGGAGATCGTCGTATAAGTTGTAGATCTCTTTGTTCTTTCTTAAACGGCATATACCATTTTCTCTAACAGGCCCCATGATGCGCCTCAACACTTTCCTTTCAAACCTATCAATCTTTTCAGCCAGGATCTTTCGTAGGGTCCAGGTTGCACGGAGATAGGTCAGTACAGGTCGGATGATTGCTTTATAGAGCTTCATTTTGGTACCCCGACTTAGTAGTTTACTACAGAGTAAACTTCTTAGGGCAAAAAATGCTTTGTTAGCCCCCATTATGCGATTTTGAATTTCTTCTTCTTCTTCGTCTACCCGATTATTTACTATGGAGCCGAAATATTTAAAATTAGAAACGCATTGGAATGCATACTGTTCCACAACATATTGCTTCGGCATTATAGGCGCTTTCTTCCTAAGCACCATAAGTTTCGTTTTATCCTCATTTATGGATAGCCCCATTCTTCCAGCTTCCCTTTGCAATCTTTCACAGGCCTCCTTGATCGCTTTGAGGGACAGTCCAATCAGTGCCACATCATCTGCATAACCAAGCACTTGGGTTGTCTTAGTGAAAATTGTGCCTGACTGATTAAGCTCGGCTCTGTTCACCACCGCTTGGAGGGCAATATTAAATAGAAGAGGGAAAAGGGGGTCACCCTGTCTAACTCCTGACTTCACCCCAAAAGGTTGGCCCAGCTTCCCATTTATTTTCACTCGACTTACGCTCCCTCTCAGAGTACAAGCTGTAAGTCGGATTAATTTCGGTGGGATTCCCATCTCTTCCATTGCCAGGAACAGTTCTTTTCTGATAATGGAATCATAAGCTGCTTTAAAATCGATAAACAGAATCCATATAATCTTGTTAAATTCCTTTGTTTTTTCCATTATCTGCTTTAGGCTGAATATCTGGTCAATAGTTGATCTGTTCTTTTTGAAACCTCCCTGATAATCGCCCAACCGAGGTTCCACAACTTCCACAGTTCGTTGTATAAGATAGCTGAGAATATCTTGTAAGACGTGTTTAGGAGGCAGATTCCCCGGTAATTCTTGCAGTCTTTGGAAACACCTTTTTTCTTGAATAATGGTATGATAACTGAATCCTTCCAGCTCTCCGGCATTTTTTCGGTCTCCCAGACATTAACTATCAGATGAGTCAGTTCCTCAGCCAGTGTTGACCCACCTATCTTCAAAAACTCTGCTGGGATGCCATTTGAGCCTGGAGCCTTGTTATTCTTAAAGTTGTCCAAAACCAGACCAACCTCCTCCGAATCTGGTGGGCTCACTTCATGGTCATTTTCATTTTCTTGAAATTCCACATCAGAGTACTCCTCGTCTTCCCTGGGGTTTAGTAATTCCTGAAAATGCTCCTTCCATCTACATTGCACATCCTGATCCAGGAAGATCATTTTACCATCTGAACTCTTTATCATCGGACAGTCATTCATAAAGCCTGATTTTATTTTACCCACTTCACCGAAAAACTTCCGGGCCACATTATTCTTGCTGTATTCTTCTATTTTATGCAAGTTGGCCTGTAATGCATATCTTTTCTTTTGTCTTAGAACCTTTTATGCATTAGCACTGGCTTCTTTTTTGCCTATTATCCCTATTTAGAAGCTTTTTTCTCTTTTCGTTACAGACATTAACCGCTACTTCACACTCCAGGTCAAACCACAGATTTTTTGCCTTGCTGTTTCCATCCCTTTTACAATGTTGGTTGGCTGCTTCAGATATAGCTTTCCTTAGATAATTCCATTCCTCATTCACATCGCTTCCTCCGATTACAGCTGGGATGTTACCTACACTTCTTTCAATCTCTCTCAGGGAAGCATACCTTGTTTCCTCTTCCTTTAACTTTTCTCTTTCCCAGGTGACCTGCAGTTTGCTTTTTTCAAACATCCTTATCTTATATGTCTGGTCCTCTATAAGATCTCACATCTTTAACTACATTAAAATGTCTACCCTTTTTAATAAGTCAATATAATAATTTCACAAAAAAAAAAATTATACTTGTCACGACATTAGAACTTTTTATTAATAACTTCTCACTGAAACAGATTTAGGAATTAATAAGCACTCATTAATCTGTTTACTGCAAAACAATTGAATAAGTAGCCAACAATTAACATTTTAACAAAATGATTTAAGCTAACATCGGAGCTACAATGAAGAAGTTAACAAAAAAATATATTATATTGTAGAAGTATAAAGAAATTACAGAAGGATATAAAAAAACAATTTATTTTGTATTGTAATAATAAGTCAATACAACAAAACTGGAAAAATTATATCGTAGAGAAAAGCATATAAAAATATTGACAAATTAAATATTAAATAAATAATTGTACTACATATTTTATCCTTTTAAGAATTTACCATCATAATAATTATTTTTATTAGAAATAACAATTAGAGATATCTAATTACTCTAGACAAACAAAATCAAAGGTAATTTTGGGTAAAATTAGTAAAACATGAATTTAATCAATAATATTAAAATATTTTATTAATGAACAGTTTTTTTGTTTCCTCCCATGAAACCTCAGAATAAAAAAAGAACTCCAAGCAATATTACATCTTTGATCTTTTTATAAAATATTTCAAGATAATAGACGGTGGTATTGGTCCGCTACTTGGTATAGTGAGAATTAAATAACTTAAATTTTTTAAACTTAGTAAAACAGTATTATTTTTTAAGGAACTGCTGTAAATACTGAATTGTAACACATATTGATAAATTATTACTCAATAAGCTCATATCTTCATGTTGACACTGAAATATATTTTGCAACTTCATAGTTTATAAAAGCAGATTCATATTTTTTTATTATAACAGTTGATGTCATTAATTAAAAAATTATATGGCACTCAATTATACATAATAGCAAACAAAAATACTTTTTCACCACTAATTTATTTAACTTTTCGAACCTCAGAAAAATATATTAAGCTTCTCAAAATGTTATTAGTTTTTAAAAAAACACATAAAATAATAGAAATAAGTAAAATATAAAAACATAAAGTATGTATTGTTACAGCAAATGATGGAATTTGTCCTTGGCCAAGAGGAAGAGTAATAGGAGGAAGCAGTGCGATCAATTTCATGGTCTATGTAAGAGGTAACAAAAGAGATTACGATGGATGGGCAGCTTTAGGAAACAGTGGTTGGTCATATGAGGAAGTTCTACCTTACTTCCGCCTATCTGAGGATAACAGGAATTCAATATATGCAATGGACACAACTTACCATTCCACCGGAGGTTATCAGACTGTTTCTAATGTAAACTATCAAACACCATTGCTCAATGGATATCTAGCTGGTGGAGAACAAATAGGCTTTCAAGTTCGAGACCTTAATGCCCAGCAACAAACTGGGTTTATGGCATTACAAGGCACGCTAAGAAATGGTTCCAGGTGTTCAACAGGAAAATCATTTCTAAGGCCAGTAAGGAACCGAACTAACCTGTATGTTGCTGAAGAATCGTTTGTGACTAAAATAAATTTCCTCAACAACAAAGCCGTAGGTGTCACATTTATAAGGAACAACCAACAAATAAAAGTAACAGCTACGAAGGAAGTTATAATATCAGCAGGGACAATCAATTCAGCTCAGCTGTTGATGCTTTCAGGTATCGGTCCAGCTGATGAGTTAAACAGATTTGGAATTCCTGTGATTCAGAATTTGAGCGTTGGTTACAACCTTCATGATCATTGTGGTGCTCCACTTTTTTATAAAACTAATCCTCCAGTAGCTATCACAGCCTCATCTTACGAAAATATAGAAGCTATAATAGAGTATTCACAGCCAAATGGAACAGGTCCACTGGTATCACCTTTAGGAATTGAAGCAATAGCATTCTTGAATTCGAGTTTTTCAAATCCTTCCCTCGGTTATCCAGACATTGAAATACATTTCACATCATATAGTTTGAATTTGCAAAGCTATAACAGCATTTGGTTTGGCCTAGCGCAGATTATTCACCCAAGAAGCAGGGGAAGATTAACATTGCAATCAACTGATCCTTACCAATATCCCTTATTAAATCCGAATTATTTTGGTGAACCCCAGGACTTGGAAACGGTTGTACAAGGTCTGAAATATGTATCTGCTGTAGCAAACTCGACAGCAATGGAAATTTACAATAATGTCCTTGATCTTCAATCACTTTCTCTCTGTGACAATTACACAGCTTACAGTGAAGAATTTTATGCATGTGTTGCAATGACTTACACAACAACCATATTCCACCCAGTGGGCACATGTAAGATGGGACCAAGTACTGACACAGCATCTGTGGTAAATCCGCATCTTCGAGTCCATGGGATAGAAAACTTGAGAGTTATTGATGCCTCGGTCATGCCCTTTGTAACGGGAGGGAATACAAATGCTCCGACTATAATGATTGCTGAACATGGAGCTGATATTATTAAAAATTATTATAATCAGCCAACACAGATCCATAGGAAAAGTATAACAACTAATTTCAACTAACTATCAACAATATCAATAAGATGACAAGAATAAAGACTACAATTTCGTTTATGTTTATTTAATTATATAAGGAAAAATATATTTGTTATTTCTTTTAAAGTTGAAAGAGAAAAAAATTATGATTTCATTAAGTATACGATTAGAGAATATCAGAGTTATGAATGAAAATTATATAGATTTTTGTATCTTTGAGAATGAATTTTATCATTGTTTCGCATGCAAAAATTAAACAAAATAAATATTTTTAAGAAACAATTAATGCTATGCCTTTTTTCCCATTAATAACCAATTATAAAAATCGTTAACAGTAATAAATCAGAGGTGAGCCTTCTTAGATTAAATAATAAATGATTATTAAACCAATATGCAATCAGTTCATTATCGAATCTATATATTCTAAATTGGTAATTATTATTGACAACTAACCAGCTATATCTGAATTTATGTATCTGAATATATACATAAATACTATTTGGCATAAAAAATCTTTTCAGAATGAGAGAAAGTATAAGCAGTGTACTCATAATAAAATTAAGCTAGTAATCCGTAAAGATAAGAAGAGCCTAGATTTTAGATTTAAATTCAGGATTATATTTGATGTGTAGATAGATAAAGTAAAACAGGAAGATATTAAATTCAGATACCCCTAATAAAACAAATGAATGGCCAAAAAGATCATTATCGAAAACATTCAACAAGTATTTGTACTTTTATTATTTATATATGTTATTTTGATTTAGCTCAATGATTAACCAAAATAAATCCTTTTTCCTCTTAAAATTTGAGGTTTCATTATCAGTCAAATGCCAGTTGTCTTTTCATTAAGCTCACTAGATAGTTATTTCATAAACGGCACCAAAGTCATAGGTCACTCTAGAATGATCCTTGAATCTAAGAGTGCATTATCATCTGCCTCTTTTTTTTCCAAAATTGAAGTTTCATGTTTATGTAATGAGATTGTCTGTTCATACCTCAGTTATTTGCGAACATAGAGGATAATTGTTGATGCTTTTCTCATACAATTTAAATAAAGCATTTGGAAAAAATCTTATCTAAATGTTCTAAATCATAATAAGTGGAGTACCTAACTTTGGAACTTAAGATTTTGATCACTTTTATATTTCTTCTAGGGTGGGACTCCTTAATGTATATGTAACAAGATATTGCCTGCATTCTTTCTTGGGAAATATTAATTTGAAGTAGTATCAATCAAAGAAGAAATATTAATTCTAGTAGTTATCTAAGTAGGAGAGGACACTTCAACAGTGGCTTCATGACGTCAAGATTACATACTTGCTTATTATGCTAAAGGATCTCAGTTCCGAGTACCATTAGAGAATTCATATGTTTTACTCTTTGATTGTTTTTATAAAATATTTAAAAATTAAATATCGAATAATTAAAAGTGATCAGTATCAATGATTTCCAGGTCTGATACTCCTCTTGTTAGCAATAATAATCTTTCCAAAACACCTTTAAAAATCTTATTAATAACAAAACATAAATTAAAAAAATAATAATAAACCATTGTTCCATAAATAACAATATGTATAAGAATTCTTAAAGGATCTGATTCTCTTTTTAGTGATTTAATTTAATAGTAGAGGTCACCTACATTCAATTTTCTTAGCAATGAACTAAACGTAAAAGAGGAATTTGCACTTTTTCTATTCATTAACAATTTTTAATTATGAAAACCATGTGGGCACAGAAATAATAATTAAACTACCACGTAACTAGAACAAATTGTGGTTTAAAGATAAATATGTTATGTGTTATATGATCAATAAAATATTCCAAAAGCAATGAGTCAGAATTCGTAAGTCAGATTATGTATTAAGCCAAAGAATAAGGTAATGATGGGTTAATTTTATTTAACAAATTAAAAAAAAGGACAAATATGGTTTCCCTCTATTTAAATAAACAGTAGAGTTTAATCAGTTGATTGGTTGATTTGTCAAAAACTAATCTATTAACAAAAGAATTTTTCAAACTAATTAATTCTTCTAGTGAAATATATACTTAGGAATTTTCAAATTTAAAAATTCAAACTTACATCGAGAGAAAAATAAGCAATATTCTTTAAACGTTTAAACGAATAAGATAAGCGAAAAATATGCATTAGAATTCTAAAAATTAGTGGTTGTAGCTTATTAATTAAGTTAATATATGTAATCAGTTACCTTAAAGCTATTGATAACAAAACACTTCATGTGTATATATATGAGAAGCAACATAGTAAATCCTTGCACTTATCAGAACTCTAGTCTTCAAGGCAGAAAGTTACACGTGGTAAACTGAAAGGTAATGTCTTGTTCAGCAAAATTAAATTAAGTTCAATGTTTTAAATATATATATATAACATATGAATAAATACAATGCCAAAGTAGTCTGAAAGCCTTTTGAATTATATATAATTAATCTGATATATTGGAATTATAAAATTTACGATAAGAATTAATAAGAAATAAAAACAAAAATAAGGACATAAACCGATCAAAAGAAAATCAGCAATAATTGATTCATGTACCATTAATTTAGTTGGTGAAATAAGAATAGTATCAATATTATTAATTAATAATCATATTGTAATATTTCAAAAGATAATGGTCTTTTATTCAGAATATTTAACTTCTTGACTAAAAAGTAAAGCTATTTAATAAAAAAGTATTAAATAATCCATGAGTTTTAACATTAATATTAATTTAATATGAACGTGTATAGAGTTTCCAAAAACAAACATCAAAAGACTGCTTTAAATATATTTCATAAAATAATGAATCCTCTCATCTCTATTAAAAAAAACGATAAATAAACACCCTTAAAACAAAAAAATTAAAATAAGCAGCAAAACTATTAAAATATGGAAGAACTAGCACAAACAAATAATTTAGTAGTCAATACATTCATTTTTGGAAAAGTATTACAAAAACATTATTACAGGGGCATTTCATGGAGATGAAGGAAATTTATATAAAAAACGTTTATTTAATACCTTTTTTAATTTTTTTTATACAAGGTAGAAATCTCAATAGACCCCTGAGGCCAAAATTGTTCAGATAGTGTGGGATTTCAACTCACTAAAACCACCTTGTTGAGCAACAACTGAGCAAGCCCAACAAGTTGCTCCTTTTTCATGTTATTTAATACCTAAACGACAGGGGAACATTAAACATTTTCTACGCAAATTAATACAATCACCAAACAATTCAGTTGCTTATAAGATTAACAATTTATTGAAGGGGAAACGGTTTACAGTAGATAAAATTGATCATGAAGAAATTGCTTGAGGTGCCACTGATGAAAAATTGACGCACCCATGACCGAACTTATAATTTATTCTGTGCTCAATGTTTCAGCCAAATATTAGGTCATTGCTAGCAATTAGAAATAACAAAAATAAGTATGTCAATAGTGGAATTTTCTATGATGGAGTCAGTGTTAATATAAGTTGGTCCAAAACGTTCAGCACACAGTAAAATAAAGGGAGATTTTTTTAAGATGATTATTTATTAACCCTATCCACAAGCAATTTCTTTATAATTTATTGATTTAGTATTACAACCATCCATTTGTACTCATTTAGTTGTTTCCCATGATAATGTGGATAATGTGCGGAACCGGTCAATAAGCGGTTAAGTCGAATTTTGCCCATAGGGAGTTAACTGTATTAAGGGAAGTGGAATCGTGGAATTCTTGTAGTTTTTGGCTTGAAATGTAGTGGTAATACAAGCAATAACTCCTTTTCAAGCCAATATCTGACTGAGCCCTTTATTCTCTATGAAAAAAATCATTCCACTTCCATTAATACAAGAACCTAATTTTGGAGAAATATCGACTTAAACACTTATTCACCAGGGCTGTTGATATATACCTAGGAACCTAAGGGTTGGCATAAAAACAGTACAGTAATGGGTAATTATTCCACTACAAATTTTAACGTTTCATTTGTTTCCCTTTTAATATTTTTCATTAATACAAGTTATCACGAGCATTAGTATGGAAAAGGTAATATAATTATGGAAAATGTGTATATTTCAGAAATAAATTCATCAAGAAATGAACGTTTCAACTAACATTTTGAAGAATAGTTTGCATATACTTGTTGAAACATTCGTTTCTGGATTAAATGATTACCGAAAACTACTCATTACCCATTATTAAATTCCCTATTCCAAACTAAAGCTCGTGATAACTTGTACTTTAGGAAAATATTGAAAATAATATGGTTAACATTTAAAATTGGTTTTAACTCAATGCGACAACCTACGGAATAATTACCAAATAAAAATAAGCCAAGCAGCAGGATTTAAACCTGGGACCTTCGGCATGGCAACTCAGTGCTTTATCACAGAGCCACTCTGCTACCCCAAAACAAAAGATCATTAGGTGTATATTTTCTAACAATAGAAGGATTAAATGCTAAAGTGAATATTTATACTACCTTTATAAAGAAACAGAAAATTGATTGATCTGTTTAATTAAATTTAAAAGATAATAATATACAACGCATACAAATAATAGTAGACCATACATAGTTTTTCAAACGCAATTATTTAAGAATTTTAATGTGAGGATTACCTGATATAAAGTGAGTCAGCATCAAAGCTATTTAAACTTGGTTAAAATTCTCTCTGATTTTCAGTATGGCTGATATCAGCACAGTTTTATCACCTCTAACAGCATTTTATGTCGCCTTCTTTGGAGCTACCATGATGTTCAACTACAATTCCATAGACCCGAATCTCCGTCCCATCAACATACCTTCCGCTGCCCTTTTGCCAGCGTACGACTTCATAATAGTTGGAGCAGGTTCAGCAGGTGAATCAAAATCAAACAATATATTAAAATTCTTTAATTTTCGTATTTGTTTATAAAAAGGTTATAAGCATGTTACTTAGTCCTGAGGTTCAAAACATTACTACAACGAGGTAGTTTGAATAAAATTAACTTAAGAAAGAGTAATATTTTGTCGACTATATATCATTTGTTCTCTTGTTTTTATCACTTATTAGTAATATAAGTATCTGTCCCGCAGGTTATCACTTCGAGTTGAATTACAACATTTTTTAACTGTTTATTCCTTTCCCTTTTAATATTTTTCAAAAATTATTACAAGTTATCGTGAATTTTAGTATGGAAAAGAGAATGTAATTATGAGTAATGAGTTGATTTCGGTAATCATTTCATCAAGAAATAAAAGTTGTAACTAACAATGCGAAGTATAGATGATATATGTTTGTTGAAACGTTCGTTTCTAGATTTAACGATTACCGATTTATACACATTTCCCATAACTACATTCTCTTTTCCATGCTTAAATTCATGACAACTTGTGTTTTTGGAAAATATTAAAAGGGAACGAATGAAAAGTTAAAACTTGTGATTCAACTCGAAGTGAAAACCTGCGGAATAATTACCGTAATTATATAATGGTTATCCATTTATGTTTATGTGAAGGTTGCGTACTGGCTAATAGACTCTCTGAAAATCCAAACTGGAGTATATTACTACTAGAAGTTGGACCAGATGAAAATATTATCACAGACACGCCACTTCTAGCTTTTAATTTGTGGCGATCTCCATTGGATTGGAACTATACAACAGTGCCTCAGAGAAGAGCCTGCTTGTGTATGTTATTGGTCATTTGAAGTACTTTGTTTGTATTATTCTGTTTTTGATCGAATGGTCGGCTCTGTCAACAGTGGCCGGAGGAAGGTGCGAATGGCCTCGAGGCCGAGTTATTGGGGGTAGCAGTACTATGAACTTTATGGTTTATGCCAGAGGAAACCGAAGAGATTATGATGGCTGGGCAGCTGATGGTAACATTGGCTGGTCTTATGATGAAGTTCTGCCATACTTCAGGTATTCTGAAGATAATAGAGATTATGGAGAAACAGAGTTCCACGGTGTTGGAGGACCTTTAACAGTGTCCAGGGCTCCCTATCACACACCGTTACAAGACACATTTCTACAGGTAAAATATTTAGATTAATATAAAATTTAAATGATTCCCCGATTTAAAGGCTTCATACAAAATGACCTCGAATCAATGACAATTCATGTGTCAAATATATTGGTAATTTCAATATCTTAATGATCATTTATATCGATTGATTGAGAAAATAAATACTCTGTTTTAGGCTGGTAAGGAACTAGGGTTTGACATAGTAGATCCAAACGGTATGAACCAGACTGGATTCTGTATTTTACAGGGCACCCTCAGAAATGGATCAAGGTAGTATGAAGTAAAACATGTAGTAATAATATGACTTTATTTAAGAATGCTAAATTACCAAAATAACAAATTAACATTTAAAATGTTTTAACTCCCTCAAGTGGAGTAAGTAAAACAATGTCTTCTTTTTTCGAGGCGCGTGGTATCACTTTAATCATAGCTTATTCTCCTTCTTCTCAACAAATGAAACTATATATTTTGCTGAGCATTAAAGAGAACAAAATTAAAAAATGAAAATTATTCTACAAAAATATAATGAAAGAATTGATTTCCAAGGAAATGCATGATAACATTTATATTATATTATTCATAACAAAAATTCTGCAATCATAGGGTAACTGCTCTTTCATTTCAAATGTATTCCAGGTATCCCAGGAAAAGTAAAAATAAATGACCAATTTCCAAATTTAAGAAATTAGTGAATCTGCATTAATCATGGTAGGATGGATATTAGTTTTTAAAATGCCGATGTCAGTTTATTTTACACAAGAGGATACTATCCTCACGCACTAAGACGGCGGCTCTTTTAGCAATTAAAGTATGAATTAACAATAATAAAGTTTTGCCTATTACAATTGAGAACAATTTATTTAAAGTACTAAAAAAAATTAAAACTGAATGAATATAGAAGCAATGTTGGTAGCAGATCTTATTTTAAATAGATATTAATTAATCTTGAAAGCTAACAGCCCTAACATATGCCATTTGGAATTTAAATAGATGTTCAACTGGAAAGGCGTATTTAAACCCAGCACGCAATAGGCCAAATTTACATGTAGCTGAGGGTGCCTTTGTTACAAGAATTCTGATCGAGCCATCTACTAAAACCGCATTCGGTGTACAATTTGAAAGGGGTGGTCAGGTATAGTACAACCATACTCTGTAATTAGGATTATTGCTGTAAATTAATTATAATGTTTGCATTTTGTTTTTAGACATTCGAAATAAAAGCGAGGAAGGAAGTAATCATGTCAGCTGGCTCTTTAAATACTCCACAACTCTTAATGCTCTCTGGCATAGGTCCAGCCGACCATCTTAGTAATTTAGGAATACCAATCATAGCGGTATGGACTTTTTTTGAAAATCACAAGCATTAGAATTATATACTCTTTCAAGTTTCCACGGCCACTATTTATACAAAAAACTTCAGTTGTTTCTTCTGGTTTAGACCGTGTCGGTCTAAAACTGAAGTTTTTTGTATATTAGTATTATAGTTTTAAAAAAATCGATCCCATGCTGTAATGAACTGGGCGTTCTGGAACTGTACCAACGTCTTGCGTTTAATATTTAATTAATAAAATATGCAAAGTACGGTCATTACTAAGTAATGAGCCCAAGGCCATTCATTGGTAGCAGGGGTACAGTTTTTTTTAAAATAAATTAAAATATTTTTTTTTGTTATTAGCATCTATTTGACACAAGTAAAACCTATCCACTTTTTCATTTCAGGACCTGCCGGTTGGTAACAATCTTCATGATCACTATGGGACACCCATCTTGTTCAGTATAAATGAACCGGTGACCATCACACAAGATCAATATATGACTCCGGAGTCAATTCTAAGCTATACGATGAATGGCCAAGGCCCTCTGACTTCACCAATCGGTATGCTTATAGTTTCGATTGCTATATTGATGGACATAATAAATGTTAAATTTTGTCTGTCCTATGGTTTCCGCTATGACATTCTTGTTTCAGTAAAATCCCGATTAATAATATAGAAAAGGGACCAAAAGTTAAATAACATTTAATGTTTTTTTCCCCTTACCCTCCTAATTTATTTATTTACAATACAAAAAAATACAATATGACAATATAACACTTGTAACTGATGCCTTCTTTTACCCTAGAATATTATAAGGCAATTGTGCTCTTTCCGCCGTATGCGGGGGCTTTTATTTTGTGGTTGTGCCTTCACTCTTACAATGGGGAGGGACCATTTTCGGGCTTCGCTTGAGAGGTAGGAGAGGAAAGGGATGGGAAAAGGAAAGATAGGAAAAGGATGAAGGGATAGGAATGGGGAATGGAATTAAGGGGGTTTAGACAGCAGAGTCCAGCCCCCTCTATGGATGACAACGTCTACCAGGGGGGGGGGGTGCCTTGCCATATCCCAGGCCTGGGACAAGGTGATATAGCGTTAAACAGTGGATTAGTACACGCCATTAGCCCATGGAAGAATTTGATGTGCCTCCGGCTGATGTACTCAGGCACTGTGGGTAGTCTCAGTTCAATATTACTTATTGATATAATATTCAATGGTTTTAATGTTATATAATTCATATCCAGATTATGATTATCAAATTATCGAGACGCTCAATAATCGAGAGTAAAAATTAAAAATTATGAAGTAAAATTTCCGTGTGTCAACCATGTAAAATGCTTTTGTCAAAATGTAAGAAACCTAAAAAGTTGTGAGGAACTCTGCATTTCTAAAATATAATAATTTTAATCTCTGGAAAATATTAAACGTTAACCATTTTTAATATACAAATTAGAATTATAAGACCTTACCACTGCTTGGATGACGAAAATAAATATAAATTGCCTAGAGTACAGGATCTATACTATTTTTATATTAATTTTTAAATATTTTTATTTGAAAAGAAAAGATATGTCCAGGACCGGGACTCGAACCCGGGTCGACCAGATCGCTAGTCTGGAACTCTACCAATTGAGCTATCCTGGCTCAATCAGGCTCGCTCCCCGGTCATGGCCATATCCTTTCTTTTCACTGATCCCATGTCCCCGCGTTCTCGCAATTTGCAGTGTATACGAGGGGAAGAATGTTCTTTGAACATTTATTTAATTTGGATCTTGTTGACTTACGTCATTATATATTATTATAATTTATTTTATTTTATTAGTTATTGATTTTATTAATTTTTAAATATCTTTTCTTTTCAAATTAAAATATTCAAGATCATACCACTTGAAGCAGAAACAAGTGAAGTAAACAAAGACAATGATTACCTTAAATAGGAAAAATCAGTTTAGTAACACTGTTCTAAAGGTATCTAAATACCAAACTTATTATGGAACTATTTGCTGGAATAATTAGTTCGAGAAATTTACAAAGAAATAAGTTTCATACATTTATTGTAAAAATAAATTTAGGCTTAACATCTTTTTGAATTATTCTTATTCAATCCAACAACGATTCAAATACGACTATTATTTTAATGTATTTTTGTTTTTATAAAGTATATTATTAAAAACTATAATGTTTTCGAAATAGGAATTGAGAATCTTGCTTTCGTCAACACGAGTATGAACCCAAGAGAGCTGGACTATCCAGACATAGAACTCCACCTGACAAGCTCAATACCGGACATGCACAACAACAAGCAGCTGTGGTACGCCCTAGGCCAGGTTCTGCACCCTAAAACCAGGGGAACGGTTCGCCTCCAGAGCACCAACCCTTATGACCCACCACTATTGGACCCGAGGTACTTAATTTTGCCTTTTTACGCGCACTTTACCTCAACATGTTAAACGGTTTTCACAAACTTATAATTGTAGATGATAAAATTGATAGTTTCATTTTTCCTCAGATATTATGAGACCGATTATGACTACGAAACCGGGATAGAAGCGGCGAAGTATGCGTTCGCGGTGTCCAACACACCGGCCTTTCAGAAGCTAGGATCGACTTTTTATGCCGATTTTTACACAGCGTGCAATAACCTTACTCCTTTGACGGATGATTATATTCAGTGTCTAGTTCAATATTACACAACCACTATCTTCCATCCTGTAGGAACCTGCAGGTAAGTTTCTTTAATCTACAATGAACATTATTATCTTCAGTTTTACATACTTTATTTGACTGGTTTAAAGTAAACCAGTTTCTAAACTCAGCACTGATTACATCAATGTAATTCAACAATAAATTGATTAAATCTGCCGACAGCGATACAAGTTTGCAAGGGTAATGCAAACAAAAACTCATGTAACTCAAGCAGTTGAAAACTGATAAGAACCACTTGGTTGTTCATAAGTCTCTTGTAACCACAAAATTTTCTTAACTGATTTCACAGGATTGTATTCTAAAGTTACATAATACATTTCTTTTCACAAATTAATAAGTGTATCACTATAAATTAGAAGTGTGATCACTCCTTGAGTTTACATGTGAAAACCACTACATTGCAATACATATTGTTTTATTGCTAAACATAAAACTGAAATTTACTAGTTAGAGATATATCACTTTTAAAAAGATGCCAACTGAGGAGGGATATGTGTTTATTAAAAACACAGTATGGTTGCCCTGGTTTGGATCTCATGCCCACTTAAGGATATCCCAGGTGTGGCAAATGTTAGGGTCTGAGGAAATTCTTTGTACTTTCCTCCTGGCTAAGGTATGACAACTAACAGTGAGACTGGACCCTAAGATCACTAAAATTTGTGACAGACATAGGCTTGAATACTTTCACATTTTTAGTTTACAACATACCTCTAGCTGTCAGATGTTTTAAAGTAAAATACCTGTTGTCCATAGTCAAAATAGTTATCCAGTTGGGGTGATATAAGGGAAGTACACTATTTGGCATGGAGGGGATGATAACTTTTGTTTTGGTAGTGGGTTGTTATTTTGCTTTTTTAGTGCTTGCAGGTGGATTTTTAATGTGTTTTTCTCAGTACTATTTATGATTCATCATACACAATGCTAAAAATGTGATAATAATTCCTTTTTGGCCTTCTAAATATTCTCATTTTATTTGGCTCTTGACTTACAGTTTTTTTTATCTTTGGCAAATATAATAAAAAATGAATAATGTGATTTGGGCATCATTAACATTTTTCCTTTGTTTAACAGAATGGGACCTGATACTGATAGCAGATCAGTAGTAAGTCCACAGTTACTGGTTCATGGGGTCAATGGACTTCGGGTTGTGGATGCTTCAGCAATACCAACCATTCCAGGAGGCAACACAAATGCTCCAGTCATTATGGTAGCTGAGCGAGGTGCAACCTTCATAAAACAAACTTGGTCTTCTACATGAATAAAAAAAACAGTCTGATACATTTTATAATAATGTAAATAAATTATTTTATAAAATTAATAAAGTTTAATTTCATAACCATGACTCAGAGAATTCTCAAAAAAGATATTTGAGTATACAAACAGGATCATTCCAGATGAAGGTGAACAATACAAAATTATGTATTTGTTAAGATAAAAAAATGGAAGTGAAATGCTTAATTCTGGTATTATAGTCATTGCTGAGG
Source organism: Troilus luridus (assembly GCA_964056705.1). Taxonomy (NCBI): domain Eukaryota; kingdom Metazoa; phylum Arthropoda; class Insecta; order Hemiptera; family Pentatomidae; genus Troilus; species Troilus luridus. The sequence continues at coordinate 119,534,357 of OZ057413.1, forward strand.
TGGAAGAATTAACATGATTGCTACATTAAATTAAATTAATATTACGTAATGTGGGAGCAGCCTTTATTATTATTTGGCGCTACGACCCTTATAGTATAGTCTTGGCCTGGTCCAGCATCAACCGCCAGTTTTCTCAATAAAGTGCTGCTACCCTCCAATTGCGGATATCCAATATGGTCCGGGCGTCCGAAGCTACGCAGTCTTCCCACCGAAGTCGTGGTAGGCCTGCTCTTCTCACACCATACATTCGCTCCCTGAGGACTTTGGCTGGGATTTCATCCTGCCCCATCCTAATCACATGTCCGGCCCACCTCAGTCTTGCTAACTTTATAAACTGTACTACATCCAGCTCCTTATAAAGTAGTCTCAGTTCGTTGTTGGACCGGCGCCTCCATTCTCCATCCACCAAAACTGGATCGTATATTCTTCTAAGGACTCTCCTTTCAAATCTCAGAAGTGAGAGTTCGTTTGCTTGGGTCAGGGTCCAGTTTTCAGAGGCATATTTCAGAACAGAGAGTTTTATACAGTCTGGTCTTAGAGGATTTAGACAGGAGACTACCACGCAGATGCTTCTGCAGACCAAAATAGCAGCGATTAGCGGCTATAATCCGGTTCTCGACTTCTGCCCCAATATCATTTTGTCGGTTCACCTGGGATCCAAGGTACACAAATTCCTCAACTCTATCCACCCTCTGCCCGTCAACATGGATATGGGTTTCAAGGTTTATTTGTTGAGGGTTTATGCACATGTACTTCGTTTTGCTGTAGTTGACGATAAGTCCCATCCTTGCTGCAGCATTTCTCAGTGCGATAAATGCTTCCTTGACTGCTGCTAATGACCTGCCGGCAATATCTATGTCGTCTGCAAATCCAAGGAGTTGCACGCAGGAGTTTATGAGTGTACTAGTTATTTGGATCCCAGAGTCTCTAACCGCCTTTTCCAGAGCAAGGTTGAAGATAAGGCATGCCAATCCATCTCCCTGTCGCAGTGGAAAAGCCTCTTGAGAGTTCACCACTAATCCGGACGAAGGATATGTTGCCCTCCATAGTCATTCTTGTTAGGCGCACTAGCTTCGGTGGAAGATTCATCTCAAGCATTGCTCTACATACCTCTGCTCTGTTGACCGAGTCGTAGGCTTGTAGAAAGTCAACAAATATATGATGTGTCATCACCTTGTATTCTCTGGTCTTTTCCAACAGCATGCGGAGTGTAAATATCTGATCAGTCGTCGACCTACCTTTTCGAAATCCACATTGGTATTTCCCAACCTCTCTCTCAGCATATGGAAGCAGCCGGTTGAACAAGGCAATTGACAATATCTTGTAAGGACAAGGAAGTAAAGATATACCCCTGTAGTTACTACTAGACAAGGTATCCCCTTTCTTGTGTATCGGACAAATAACGGTCTTCTTCCATTCCAGGGGTAGTCTCTCCTCAGTCCAGACATCGTGGAGTAGGTCCCGAAGAAATTGCACCAGATCGTATCCGTCATGCTTCAGCAGCTCCACTGGGATATTGTCGATACCAGGGGCTTTATTGTTATTAAGCTTTATCAGTGCTTCTTGAATTTCTTCTTCATCTGGGGGGTCCAACTGATCTGCCTCCAGTGCTTCATCCATGGCATGCCATCTGAAGTCCTCTTCAACATTATTTTTATTGAGAAGATCTTCAAAGTGATCTGTCCACCAGTCTAATATCCCTTGCTTGTCAGCGATCAGGGATCCGTCCTCCGCTTTGCAGGCAGTAGCTCTGGGCTTAAAAGGTCTCTGGCCTTCATTGACTTGTTGGAAGAATTTCCGGCAGTTCTTTTCTTGATAGGATTTTTCGATGTCTTCCACATTCTTATTCTCCCATTGCCTTTTCTTTCTTCTTCAGAGATGGACTTCCTCACGCCGCAGAGCTCGGTATTCCTCCGTGGATCTTCTTGTTCGTCGAACTTGCACCATTCTTCCTGTCGTTCTTGATCTGGCATTCCTTGTCAAACCACGGGTTGCGTCTTAGTGTTGCTTCAGTACCCAGCACTTCCAATGCAGTTGTTGATAGAGCCTGATGACTCTAGTTTTGTCCGTGTTGTGAGGAATATCTGGCACAATATTCAGCATCCTTCAGCTTGGAAGTGTCGTATTGTTTGGCCTTGATTGTATGTCGATTTCGGACAAGCGAGATTTTGACTCTGATTTTCGCCACAACCATGAAATGGTCTGAGTCAGCATTAGCACCCCTGTATGTTCTAACGTCGAGGAGTGAGGACCTATGCCTCTTGCTCACGAGCAGGTGGTCAATTTGTGATGTTCTGATTCGTCCGTTGGGACCTTGTTTTTGCCACCTTCCTAAGTGTAAGTGGGAGCAGCCTTTATAATGATTAAATAAAATTATTTTACATATTTTTCCCTGTAAAGTAATTTAAGAGGTAAAATACTTTGTTAAATATGGTGGACCTATCACAAATGTCAGTAACTATATTGATATTTAATTATAATTATTTATGAGTCTACACATATATAACTTAACCTTTAAACAGCTAATTCAATCATACTACTGGAATAAAAAGTAAAATTGCAATTGAAAAAGAAATGTTTTCTGATATGTATATATTTATGTTAATGCTAATATATTTATGAGTGGCACTAGTCTCATCAAAATATTAACTATGTTTTCTTTAGGAAACTGTATTTATTGTTTTGTAACAGCCAAATTTTTAAACTTAATATCAATTCTTTTGATGGAATTTATCAGTAGATTGAATTAATCTGATGAAGGCAGTGGTTATATAACATATCAAATATTGTTGCCCTGATTCATATTATTTTCAAAGCAATATTTATAAAAAGGCTATTTAAATTTTTGTTTCTTCTATTTCCAAATCTCTAAATGCAGTAAACGTAAGTAGAATTCCTAAATACCTTTCATCTATATTTTAACTGAATGTGAAAGCAATATAATAAAATGACAAATGTATTGTGAAATTCGGAACTAAACGACTATATGAAATAGGTAAATATAACAAAAATAATACTATTCAAAAAGCCATAATTTTTAATTATCTAGATTTTAAAATGTTTTTTGTTTTACATACATTATTCTTTCAGTTTCTATTGTTATAAAATGTTTACAAAAAAGAAAACAACATTAACAAAAATGATACTATTTAAGAAAAAATGGTTGCACACATTCCCCAGGCTATTTAAAATTTTCCTTAGTCCTTATTTCCTTCTTGTTTTTATTTCATGTAATAACATAAAATATTTAAAAAAATAAAGTTATGAAAGAACCAGTATTTTAAAATACCTAAAATTTTCAATGTCATATAAAATTAAAACATAAATATTATCACAAAGAGAAATTTCTTAATTTACGTATTAACTAATTTATATAGTCACAATAGTGTGTTAGACGATCTATTATCTTTAAAAGCTGAAGATTTAAATAAAATACTTTAATTGTCACATTGATAATTTTTCTAAATCAGATAAATGATATGAGGTACGTATGTACAAAGAAGTAACAGAAAAGAGATAATCCTGTTATGCTCCAAAATGTACACAATTATAAATATATATAATATTTATATAAATCTATAATAATTAATTTAAGTATTATTCACAGACAGATAACTATTTGCTATCAGGTAATGGAACTGAAAAGTTTGCAGCGATTCTACTTTTTGTTTTTGCTGCAGGCCTCCGACTAGCTTGGTTAGGCTTAGGTTTAGGTTGATTTCCTTGGTCACCAGACAATGGATTGGATTCTTCATTTTTAACAGTTTTAGATCCGTAGCCTCTTGATTCTTCCTGTGGGGAGTTTGGAATAACTGGACTCAGCACTTTTTGCGGTGATCTTACATGTTCCTGAACAAGAAATGTTCTCATATAAGATAATAAAACAAATTAGGAGCAATGGATTTAAAATCATGTAAACAATATTTCAGGCTCATAATTGAAGCAACCATTTTAAGTTAGTTGCTGAAAAGAAGGTTAATTAACACAGTGGAGTAACATTAAAAAAAGATAATTATAATTATCAACTTCAATATGGAGCCTATATTTAAATATGTCAATGTCTTGTAAAAAATTAGCAGCTAATTATAGATTGAATAACTCTTATCGTACAAATATAAAAAATAAACATGGTACATAACATCATATTAATTAATATAAGAACATATATCAATCAAATGAACCATACCGGAGGTGTTCTACCAGAGAACTTTCTCATCGATGGCGTAAACAGCATTTCAGGATTACCAGCTGTTCTGCTAGAGCACCATTGCATAGGAGGGGTAGGAAGTTGCTGATTCATTCCGATCCTAGAAAATTAGAAAAATTCATTTTGTGTACATGAATAAATGCTGGAGGGGTAGAGTGTAAGTACATAGATGACTTTAAAATCCCATTTCTTAAGTAATATTTATTCAATATAGCTCAATTGAAAGGAAACAGTCCATAGAGCATTCAAGATATAAAGACAGTGTTATCAATTAACTCAGCCAAAAGTTATTGTGCTATGAAAATTGAGATTCCAGAAAAAATTTCTGTCGTGTTTTGCTTGTTTTACTTCTCAAAAGGAAATAATATATATTGCAGGCCCATCGATAATTGTGTGGTGTATTTGGCGATGAGTGCTAGGTTCAAAATGGGTTTGCTCGTTTTTGTTTTGGAAATTTTTATGTTAAAGATGAACCTTGCCCTGGCCATCCAATCACTAAAAAAATCTAAGAAATTCTTCAAAAAATCCAGGTAGACCGACATATTTCTTCTCCTAACATCACTAATGACCTGAAAATTGGCCATAAAACAGTTTTTAAGACTGGACACCAAAAGAAGCTTGATACTTGGATTCCACATGATATATAGTGAAAAATTTAATAAAACGAGTTTCCATTTGTGAATATCTGCTGAAAAACAGCGGAATCTAGCCATTTTTGAAACCAATGATTATTGACGATGATAAGTGGTTCATGACAATAATGTCCAATAAAGATCATGGTCAAAGGCCAGAGAAGCTACGCAAATAGTTGCTAAACCCGTATTAACACCAAGGAAGATAATGGGTTTGGTAGGTACGGAAAAGAATTGGTCATGAGCTGCTCGAACAAACCTTGACAACCATTAATTTGACTCTCTTTCAATAACAACTAATGTGATTGAAGCAGGTAATTAAAAAAAAAAATGGCCAGAATCGATCATATCTTTAGTGACTCAACAAAAATTAAGAGAGCTTGGCCTGGAAGTTCTAATGCATCCACTCTATAGCCTGGGCCTTGCCCCACAAGGCTACTGTTTGTTTCGCTTTCTGCAGAACTCTCTTAATGGTGTAAAGGTGGTTTCTAAAGAGGCTTGTGAAAATCACTTGGTTCAGTTTTTCACCCAAAAACCCAAGAAGTTCTATACTGAATTATTGTTTTAACAGAAAAGCAAAAAAAGGTCATCGATAAAAATGACACATATATCATTGATTAGTGCTTGAAATTAGAATGAATCAATTTACTTTGAAAAACATGAAAAGAATTAAAATTAATTTTTCCCCAATGCAATAATATGTGACTGCCAGTTTCGGCATTCAGCTTTTGGGTACCCCATCCATTAATACTTTTATCATCCTACAAGAGTAGGAATGTGCTGTTACTAATTAACATGAAAGAGAGAGGAACATTCAATTTGAACACAAAACGTATGTTTTAGAGTAATCAGTGCAAATCTTGGTGGCCAGGTCCTCATAAAGTAAGTCAGGGGGATAAGATATCACCCAATATATTATTTTATTTACATCAAGTTAGTACATGAATAGACAAACTGATATTATAAAAATATGAAGAATACAAAAACAAACCGCATTGTTGAAGTGGACTGTTGTGGCTGTACCGTCGTAGGATGGTGCTGAGCTGGTCGATGAATATTTCTATACCCTAACGGACTTCTAACGATTTCTTCCCTCTTCAATATTTGTTTAATAGCTTTACAAGAAGCGTTTTCAGCAGCCTTAAAACAAAAAATAGTTTTATTTGATCAAAATATTTGTATACTAATAAACCAAAAAAATAAATATGAGATTTGAGCTACAAATATAAACAATCTTAGTTACCTCGTCTTCACTTCTACAAGAATCACCAATGACTTTCCCAATATCATTTGAAAATGTAATAATGCATGTTATTTCTCCCGAAGATGCTAAGTGGTTATAACCATATCTAGGAATTGGAATATCTGAAATTTAAAAGGAAAAAAAAATTTATGAGAGAAGAAAAAATTACCAACTTGGATTCATCTCATTAATAAGGAAGAACAACTCTAAAATCTTCAACATGAGCTCAATATTTCATATTTGGACTGGATTTATTTTCTAAAATATTTAAATGTATTGCTACTACATGATTTCAAATAATTTTTAATTTTAATAATGACAAATTAATTTTGTAGAAGGGTTTAAAAAGCTATAACTACCTTTATTATTACCCATGACAGTAAATATAAAGATTATGGGTATAATTACATTTTTGAAAAGCCAAAAATGCATGTTTTTTTGCCGATGCTCAACAGTTTAAAAAAATGTATTAGATGACTAATTTAAATGAAATATAAAATAAGAATAACCCTAGCTACTAAATAAGAAATTTGTAGAAATACAACCTTAGAACATTACAGATATAGTTTTCGATTGACAAAAACCAAAAAATGAGCAATAATATTGATTATCATTAAAAAATAAAACTGGATTTATTACTATTATAATTCTTAATTTCTCTCATTTAAGTTGTTTTTGAAGGTAATTTCTTTGGTAGATGATCTTTTATAATATTTGATACATTCATAAAATAGATGACAAAACTCAAAAAAATGTATAAGATTCCTTTTGTTGTATGTTTTTGTTTAATTAGTGTATTTTTTTTTTGTTTTCACATGTTTCATTTTACCTGGGGTTTCGTACACTAAGTTAATATAAAGTTATATTTGAGTCAAAAGAATTCGAAGCACTACCAATAAAAAAGAAGAAGGTAACCTGCTACTTCTATTACCTTTCTCTTAGGGTTTTCTTTAAACCTTAAGTATCAGTAACCACTCCAAGTATGCTACTTCATTCCTACTGATATCGTCTTAGGGTCATAGATCATAAGGGTTCTACTATCAATTGCTGACATTAGAAATTTTGAGTTGTACCATAATTTTAATTTTAATTAATATTTAATCAATTAATGAATTAAAACACACCACAAAGAGAAAAGCAACAACATAACAAAAATGTTCTTTTTAATGTGAATATAAAAAAAAATTACAAAACTAGGCAAGTTGTATGAATAAAAACTTACTTTTATTAATACATAAACTCTTTAACTCCAAGTCACAATTCAAATGACTGCAAGTTTTTGGTCTCATTACCTAAAATTAAAATATGAAATTATTCAACAAATACTGAAAAGCTGAAACAGAAAAAAAAAAGCTTCAAGAAAGGAAAGTGACTCATTTCCTAACTAAATTACAACATTAACATATAGAGAGAGAACATGAGAGAAGCTCTAACAGAATGAGAATCTGGGAATTTTACGTCATTACCCGCAGTAGATTTGGGGACAGACTCTAACTTGACAAGCCATACAATTACTAAGCGTTATTAATATAACACAAGGAATCTGATAAATTAATTACTTACACTCCCTTGATGATTGAACATGAAATTATTTGTATTGAGAGGGGCCATATTTACAGATCTGCGATTGCTGTTAGCGGCGTGCTGTTGGATCAGCTGAGGTTGAGGTTGAGGTTGAAATTCAGGAGTGAAGTGCTTGTTAACTGGTGGTGTTGTTGTTTCGTTCAACTTGAGGAACTTACGAAGTGCTATGGTTTGCTGTCAACAACAAAATGATTGAATTGTTCATTGAAAAATGCAATTTCGATTTTATAAATACACAAGACAGATTACGCTACTTGCTCTACCTCAACAACAACTGCATCAGTAGAAGGAGAGGCTTTTGGAGGAGGAACACCAGGCCGTAACGACTTTTCATCAGGTACTTTCTGATTCTAAAAAATTAAAATATTTATACATAATTTTAATAATAAAAGCTTGGGCATGTTTTTCCTTGTAATTGATAAAATGGTTGATTTCAATTTGATCATTTCTCCCTACTCATGAGGAGGAGGAAGATTAGTCTGACAATCAAGCTTTTAGATTCTCTTTTGGAATTCCTTGGCGGCTCAATTCCTAATGAATGCCACCATTTATTATTATGAGCAGGGAATGTCAATATTCATTTCACATGAGCATTAGGAAATAGGTGATCGATGTATAAATTGAACACAGTTCTCAATTGACCACTCTGGGATCCTATTCTAATGTACTTGGTGTGATAGCCAAGTACATTAGAATAGGATTTATAAACTTTGATTGATAAATTGACTTTTATTTATTTAATTTTCAAGACTGCAGTGTTAATTTGAACTCTTAATAAAAGTAAAGATAAAACTTAAAGATTGACATTTTAACAAATCTTTTCTTTCACTAATACTAAGTAATTTGTAAATATAGAATAAAATAATGTTGTCACCTGAAGGATTTTCCAAAAAGCTTGAAATTCTTTATCTGCACCTACGGGCCTATTCGGTTGGAGAACGTGGTTGGTAGGAAAAGCTGCCTGCTAAATAAAAAATAACCAACAATTAATTTGCATCTATTAAAATTTAAAAAATAGAAAGAAAGAAAATTGATCAACATACTTTTGCAGGATTAAGATTTTGAATGAACTGCTTAACTGAGTCATTACCTAAAAAACACACGATATTAAATTATTTTTAACAGAATTAATAAATTGTAAAACAAATTTAATAAATTAATGCAAACACTTCTGCTTGGATTAAAGAAAAATATTTTTCCAATGGAATGTTATTAAGTCCTCTAAGCACATTCCCCTTCTCATTAAACCAATCGCCTTATATCGATCTGCCGATAAACATAACATGGTCGTTTGTATTTTATAGTTTATATTAAACTTGGTGCCTGATCCATTAAGTTCTAGTACAAATGATGAAGTAATTTCTTTAAAGATGTGAGCTACAGTATTGAGAATTGATAACTTCTTTTGTTTTCATCCTCCACCTTGGCTATTAGTTAATTTTACACAACCAAAATGATTTGAAAGCTCAGAGGGATGGACAACTATTTTAATTACTTAATAATTAATTAATAAATGATCTCTTTTAAAGATGTTAAGTAATAGTAAAATATTCTCACGAACAACAGAAAAATAAATATTTTTTATTACCTTGAGGACTGCTTTGTTGATTAAGTTCTCTGTTCCTAGGGATCTGATAGAACTTGTTTTCATCTGAAAATATGATATTAAAAATTTAAGATGCGACTCTTTTGAAAATGTTAAATAATTGTAGGATATTCTTATAAACTAAAGAAAAATGAATGTTTTTATTATTACCTTGAGGAGTGCTTTGTTGATTAAGTTCTCTGTTCCTTGGGATTTGATAGAACTTGTTTTCATCTGAAAATATGATATAAATAATTCATGAAATGACTAAATGAAATGACAAGGCAGATGTTTACTGTCAACAATTAATGAAACTGCCAATTTAAATTAACCACAATAAAAAAACTCTTAGCAATTAATACTGTTAATTAAAAATATGAAATTATGTGTCGCTCATGCAACTATAAAAATTCATGTACGTTAGTAAGGTCTTAAAAAATATCAAAACATGATAATGTATGTTATTTACTTCAACCATCAAGTTCCTGAAGGTTTAATAATAAATGTTTGGTTATTATGGATAAATCAAGGTTTATAATGAAAATAAATCTAATACTTACATCGAGGACTAGTATTGAAATTCATCCCTCTCCAGGATTCTCCTTAAAAGAAAAACAAAAAATATTAATAAATATAGTTAAAAAAATAATAAAAAACTCCCTTAGAACATACAACTTTCAAATAATACTATTTAATGAAATAAAAAACAAAGCAAAAATAGATGGATATTCATAAGTAAGTAATTTAAAATTGAATTAAGATTTTACTATACCTACCAACATTAGTTTGATTCACATTGGCCATTTTGGGAGCAGGAGAGGCTAAAATCAAAATAGGATTTTCTTAAAATGACAAACATTGAAATTCACAGATTACTTTTTATTTATTAAAAATTCAAAAGTTTCTTTCTCCAACCTTCAATAGCTTTAAATGGGAACTATATTTTTTCAATTAATTGTTACACATAAAATATTATTCTAACATATGATGAAAATAAAAAAGGCTGAGTGATGGGCTCCGGCTATATTTCCATTGTTACGGCCCGAGAGAGAAAGACGGGCTGGAAGGATTAGGACGGGCTGAAGGGATTAAGAACGGATCAGAAAGATCGAGAAGGAACTCGAAGGGTCGAGAAGGACCCCCGTTCGATCTTGTCTATATAAATGCTGGCCACTTCAGCCTAGTTGGTAATAAGTACTAAGTCAGTGTCAGTATGATTTTAGTGTTAATTTGTAGTTATAAACTCTAGAGCAATTTTATTGTATTTGTACAAATTTATGTAAATAGTTAAGTTATTTAGTATTAACAATATCTTATATTATTTGTATATTATTTTAGTAATTAGATAACAGTTAGGCCTAGGTTATAATCAGTAGAATATTGTTATTGTAAATTTATATTAGTTTAATAATTTAATTGTTATAAATAATTTCATTGTATTCTTGTTAATAAATATTAGTATCTTGAATTTAATAATAGTTAAATTCATTTTACAGCCAGTAGCCTGTAACAATATTATAATATTATAATTTAATTACAATATTATAATATAACATTTTATATTTAAAACAAAGAAAATATACAACAAAAAGGTAGGCTATAATTATTATAATTAAAATGCAATACCTGATGAGTACTCAAAAACATTTTAGAGAATAAAACAAATTTATATTTAAAAACAAAAAATCATTTATTTACTATGAGTACATCATATTTTCGTGCAAGGTTGTAAATAGTTTACCACTTATTCTTCCTGATTTTCTTGCTCCATAAGTAATATTAATAAATGACTGACTTGGAAGCCTGTAAATTCGTGGCTGATCACAGGAACGGCAAGATCCACCAATCACAGGGCTGTCAAATAAAATATCATACAGTGCAGTATTTGCACTACTGGCAGGTTTATCAATACCTAGAAAAGAAACAAAGAAAGTGGATTGATTAAATTGAAATTTTACGATTACATCAATATTATTTCTCAAAATGGTATGCAGAAAGTATCAATAACATAAAATGAATTATTTAAAACAGTAAAGACACGATATGATAGAGAAATAACTTTGTTCAGAAACAAATGAGGAAATATATCACATCTAAAAAAATTCATAAATAAGCAATGCAAGAGGTTCTCAAGCAATTTGTATTACTAATTAACTAAATAATTGAAGTGATGTGACACAATTAATTTAAATCAAAGCTTAACATTCTTAAATTACAAAGTATATTTCCTTGCACTACAATTATACCTCAAACAAATTATCATTATAACATTTTGAATGAAAATAGTTGACCTTGATGAAGTATGTGGAAGAAAATGGTCCGGGTGGTCAATAAATTTCTCTGAATATAAAGAAATATTTATTCAGTAGCCAACATTTCGGCCTACTTTGTAGGTCTTCTTCAGGGCTAAATATGCAAAATACAGACAATTGAAAATTGAAAAATTGTCAAGCAAAGAAAAAAGGAAAAAAAAGGAAATAGAAGCATAATAAAAGCATGGTAAATGTAGAAAATTAACATTAAAAAATATTAAAATTTTTTTTTCTAAGCATGGAAAATACATTATAAAGGTTAAAATGAATGAGTGTATAGTATAAATAACCAAGTGACAGGAAGGTAGTGAAATACATAATAGAGGTTAAAATAATAATAAAACAGAACAGGTCATGTTAAAATTAAAGAATAATAAGGTATAAAGAATAAGTTAATAAAGATAAGAACTATAATAAAATGGGTAAATATTAAAGTTGAAATACAAGTATTGAAATAACAAGTACTAATTGGTGGACTATAAAAATGGGGAGGGAGAGAACAAGAGATATATATTAATACAGAGCAAAGAGGATCATGTGGGGCATTAATAACCATAACAATGAGAAATAAACACTATAAGATAAAATTATGTATGATAATTAATAAATAAAATATATGTAGGCAATAAGATAAGGTAAAAGTTAAAAGAAAAATATCAGAAATAAAGATACAGAGGTAATGGAAATGAATAATACCGTAAGTATTAACATAGTTGATATGAAATAAACATGTCAAATTGTATAAAAAGGGCCATAAGTAAGTTACAGTAGAAAGGCTGATATAATATAAAAATAGTGAGTTAAGATGAAAACAGATGAATGCTGTGAAAAAAACAAAAAATTATAATTAAGGTTGGGAAATAAATAAACGCCTTACAGAGATAGTGAGCATGGAAATTGTAAAAATAATATAGTTATGTGTTGTATGGTTATTAGGGAAATAAAATAAAATGGAGAAGAGAGGGTGGGAGGATGGGTAAATTAGTGAAAGATATATAAAATAAATACCTGTTGCACAGGGCCTGAGCCCTAACGAGTCTTTCACTTTTATGCATACCTATACATACATATACAGATAAATATATATATATAGACACATATACATATATATATACACAACTTATACATACATACACACATATAAATGCGCACACATGTATATGTATTATCAATGAGAAGGACATTGACGTCGCTGTACTATGCGAACAGTATAGAGACGTCAGCGGGCAATGGATGAAGGATCTTAGTGGCCGAGCAGCCGTTTGGGTCAGTAAGGACCACTATATCTATAAATAATGTCCACCATATCTATGCTGGACCTGGAATCAGAAATCACTGAGGACGAATTAGATAAAGCAAGCAGAAAAATAGGGAGCTCTAAAGCTCCGGGCCCAGATAATATCCCTAATCTCGCCTTGAAAACGGCTATTAGAACAAGGCCGCAACTCTTCTTAGACGTTTATAACTGCTGTCTCAGTGAAGGCGTATTTCCAACACAGTGGAAGAAGCAACGGCTGGTTCTCCTTCCAAAGGGAAAGGGACCCCCGCAAGACCCCTCATCTTATCGCCCAATATGTCTTCTAGACACTGCTGGCAAGGTATTGGAGAGGATTGTTTATGGCAGGTTAAATGAAGTCAGTGAAGGACCCGGAGGATTGTCCGATAACCAGTATGGTTTTCGGAAGGGCAGATCGACAATCGATGCCATTGATTTTGCAATCAGAGCTGCTCGGGAAGCCATAGCGGGAAAAAGGTGGCGAAGAGGCGGTAAGAAATACTGCGCCATTATAACGTTGGACGTTAAGAATGCCTTTAACTCAGCTCGGTGGGATAGTATCATGGACGGATTGCGAAGGATGGAAGTCCCACAATACCTTATGAAGATTATTGAGAGCTATTTCACAGATAGAATCTTGATGTATGATACAGAAGATGGGTTGAAAACATACAAGGTCACGGGTGGCGTTCCTCAAGGCTCAGTTCTAGGGCCATTGCTGTGGAACATTATGTATGACACCGTGCTTAGACTGCCCCTGCCAGAGGAAACTACTACCCTCGGGTTTGCAGATGATCTAGCAATAATTGTTCGAGGGAAACTATTAGAGGAGATTATTTACAATGCGAACAAAGCAGTCCTCACCATTCGTGAATGGCTCTCAGCGGTAGGCCTCCAACTTGCTGATCATAAAACTGAGGCAGTTTTAGTAACCAGTAGGAAAGTGAGGGAGATAATCAGTCTGACCGTCGGGGAGTTTGAAATTTTATCAAAGCCGTCTGTTAGATATCTCGGAGTTCAGATTGACGCCAGACTCCGTTTTGATGAACACTTGCACCAAGTTAGCACCAGAGCAGCGCAAGTGATTAACAAATTGGCCAGAATTATGCCGAATAATCGGTGGACCAAGGGAAAATCGAAGGAAGCTTCTAGCTACTGTAGGCAACTCAATACTTTTGTACGCAGCACCGATCTGGACGGAAGCCTGCCAAGTGCAGTCTTATGCTCGTAAGGTTGCCAGTGTGTATCGAAGAAGTACCCTGCGTGTAGCTCGAGCTTTTCGCACTGTTTCCTATGATGCTGTGTGCGTAATAGCAGATATGCCTCCGATAGATCTTTTGGCAGATGAACGCAGTCGGATTTTTCGAAGGAAACGAGAAGAGCCGAATGCGCACTGGGTAACGTTGGCTAAAGATGAAAGAAGCCATACCCTTGAAAGATGGCAGAGACGCTGGAATGCCTCACCTTCTGGAAGATGGACACACCGTCTGATACCCGATATATCACAATGGATATCCCGCAAACATGGAGAGGTAGATTATTATCTCACCCAACTGCTCACAGGGCATGGTTGCTTTAGGGCCTACTTGGCTCGCTTCGGAATAGAAGACCGAAAATCTTGTCCTACTTGTGATCCCGTGGAGGAAACAGTGGAACATTCGTTCTTCTGTTGTCCAGGTTTTTCTCAAGAAAAGGAAGAGCTTGACATAAAATTCGGAAAGAAGTCATCGCCGGAAAATATTGTCACTTTGATGATGGCTAGGCAGGAGCATTGGAGTGCTGCAGCAGACTATGCAGCGCAAATCGGAAGAAGGCTCAGAATACAGGAGCGAGAAAGGAGAGGCCAAGTTCTGGCTAATCCGACATAAGTTGTCCAAAGAAGAAATAGGCACATAGCCCTTCTGCCACCCCACGAAGTAATGCTTGACGGCTGTTCCGTGGGATGGTAAAAGGAGAATTGGGAGGTGGTTTTTTAGTGAGTAGGAATCTCACACTGTTGTGTTATTACACTTCGTCTTATGAAAGATTTTTCCCCTACCCAGAAAAAAAAAAAAAAAACATGTATATGTATATATATATATACATATCGTAGTGTTAGAACCAAAAAGGTAAGAGAAAAAACGGAGGGTGGTATGAATGAAAGTAGATGAAGGAGTAGATAGGTGGGTATTAATAGGTGTTGAAAGGTAAAATATATGCAAGGGGGGGTGGTTAGTTCTTTTTAATGAGATCTATTATGTGTCTATAAACTATGGAAAGGTTATTTTTGTCAGTCTTGATGTTTAATGGATTGTTTTTGAGGTTTATATAGATGGATTCTGCAATGAGTCTTTTGGTGTAATTGGGAATCGTGGCGAGAACGGAGGATTGGTTGAAGTTAAAGGTATGGTTAAGGACTTAATGCATGTTCGGATAATTTGAAGCAGACATGATACGGGTTAAGATGGAAGCCTTGTGTTGGGATAGACTTCTGTTAAAATGGTTTTTAGTTTCACCAATGTAGGAGGAGGTACAGTTGGGGGCAGAGCAAGGGCTATGGTAGACAATGTTGGAGAGGTTTTTGGTAGAGATTGGGTCTTTTAAATTGGTGAAGAGATGGGATAATTTATGGTATGGCTTAAAACCAAGGCGCGGATTGGGAAAAGTAAGGCTTAAATTTTTTTTGATATTATCTGAAAGAACAGGATTCTAAGGAAAAGAACTGTAAAGGTAAGAGCTGGGGGTCGGTACTGTGGGATTAGGGGAGGGGTAAATAACATTACCATGGTTTTTAAGGGGGTCTAACAGTTTACTAGTGATATAGGATGGGAAGTTGTTAGAGAGTAAAATGTTTTTGATTCGTTCGATGTTGGTTCGTAGGTATTGGGTGACAGAAAGACTCGTTAGGGCTCAGGCCCTGTGCAACAGGTATTTATTTTATATATCTTTCACTAATTTACCCATCCTCCCACCCTCACTTCTCCATTTTATTTTATTTCCCTAATAACCATACAACACATAACTATATTATTTTTACAATTTCCATGCTCACTATCTCTGTAAGGCGTTTATTTATTTCCCAACCTTAATTATAATTTTTTGTTTTTTTCACAGCATTCATCTGTTTTCATCTTAACTCACTATTTTTATATTATATCAGCCTTTCTACTGTAACTTACTTATGGCCCTTTTTATACAATTTGACATGTTTATTTCATATCAACTATGTTAATACTTACGGTATTATTCATTTCCATTACCTCTGTATCTTTATTTCTGATATTTTTCTTTTAACTTTTACCTTATCTTATTGCCTACATATATTTTATTTATTAATTATCATACATAATTTTATCTTATAGTGTTTATTTCTCATTGTTATGGTTATTAATGCCCCACATGATCCTCTTTGCTCTGTATTAATATATATCTCTTGTTCTCTCCCTCCCCATTTTTATAGTCCACCAATCAGTACTTGTTATTTCAATACTTGTATTTCAACTTTAATATTTACCCATTTTATTATAGTTCTTATCTTTATTAACTTATTCTTTATACCTTATTATTCTTTAATTTTAACATGCCCTGTTCTGTTTTATTATTATTTTAATCTCTATTATGTATTTCACTACCTTCCTGTCACTTGGTTATTTATACTATACACTCATTCATTTTAACCTTTATAATGTATTTTCCATGCTTAGAAAAAAAAATTTTAATATTTTTTAATGTTAATTTTCTACATTTACCATGCTTTTATTATGCTTCTATTTCCTTTTTTCTTTGCTTGACAATTTTTCAATTTTCAATTGTCTGTATTTTGCATATTTAACCCTGAAGAAGACCTACAAAGTAGGTCGAAACTTTGGCTACTGAATAAATATTTCTTGATATTCAGAGAAATTTAATGACCTTTACCCGGACCATATTCTTCCACATCCATATCATTATAATATATTGTGGAAAGTACAGATATTAATATTTTTTAATTTTAAAATAAATTTCTTCCGACACAAGGATAGTTTACAGAGGATGCAATCAGAGTTTGATATTTATAATTTAAAAAAAAAAAATAATTTGAGTCAAAATTTTATAAATCCATTTTTATCCCTTTATCTTTTTGGGGGGATAAACAGCCAAAAAGTAACATCTTGATCATTATCTGAGCCTGATTTTCTACAATTTTTATTTATGTCAAGAAACACAATCTTCAAAAGAACATGTGAACTCAGTTATAACCTTAACAGTTTGTCGCCTTGACATGTAGGATGTGTTTGGTTTTTTTAAAGTTAGAAATGTTTTGTTGAAGAAATCTAGAAAACTTTTTGAAGTGAAAACTTCTTTAGCCGAGTTTAGCGACTTTAGGCAGGGGAAAAACTTGTGGGTTCGCGTCAGCAACATGTTCGGATACTGGGGACGCCTAGCGTCCAGTACATGAGTTATACAATTTCTTTTATTCAACTTTAGTTTAAAGGTTACAATTCCATTGATATAAGAATAATTATATTTATCTAAAAAGTTGCTTAATATTTATTTATAATATAATATAATTGAACTTTTCTTTTTGTGATAGTTATTAGCAAATATTGTTAGTGATAAAAGTATCTGTTGAGTAAAACATATTAATATTCAACCATATTAGTTGGGGTTGAAGATCTTTAGCAAAAAAAGAAATAACTTTTTCATTTGCTCTAAAGTTAGTACACTTTACTGATAGGGAGGGATCTTACATGATAAGTAAGCAGTATTTAGTGCTATTTAATATACCATTGTTTCTATTCATGAAAATGGCATGGAGATAATGGATACAAATAATAACTGTAAATGGAGAGAAAAAAAAAGGTTATTTGATTTGATTTGATTTATTGAGGTTAAAATTCAGTAAAAAAATAAATCAAGATAATAATTTGATTTGTTGAATTAATAAAGGGAGATCTAGTCTTAAGAATATATACTCCAAACATTTTTATGAACAATACCATGAAGTAATTTAAATTAAATTAACGTATACAATATTATTTTCTATAACATATACTGCAAACATATTGTTCTTTAGCTACTATACAAAAAAAAAAGTTATCTAAAAAAAATTGTGAACATGTGCTGACTGAATATCATATTTTTAAAATTTCAAATAAATGATTGATAATTTTAAGTCACAATATATTTTTAATAAATATAACACTTAAAGAGATAACTTTTTTTTCATATCCTGGGGAGAAAAGTTTACCTATTAAAGTCAGAATGTAACTAGCCAACAACCAACTTAATTATAAAATTTTTGAAACAGAAATTGTACTTATCAATAATATATAATTATGTTGAGAATGCTATAAAGTAACATAAACCATGAAATTAACAGATAGCCATGATAACCAACTAACATGAAATATTTAGAATAAACTCTTCAATATTGATCTATGAAGTTCTTTTAATAATTAAAATGAGTAAGAAAGTTGAATAATATTTAGAGGATGTAAAAATGAAATGTATATCATTGGACAGAACAGACTCCTAACATTAACATGCACACTGTATATCTTGTCTTAAATACAGCCTTCACTAAATTTTAAATTATACATGATAAAAACATAATACGAAATAAACGGCACTTTACAAAGGGAAAACACAAGTTTAAAAGAAATATCAAAACTAGCTATGCAACTAAAGAAAACATACCTCAAATTTTACATTTAATAAAAGTTATGAATAATAAATGTACTGTCATGAGGTTTAAGAAACAAATTAAAATCCTTTCACATATAGTTATTACTGAAGTTAATTAATTAATTTTCGTAAAAAAGAATCAGAAACTAACTTCAATGGAAATGTCAAACGGTTCCGGCAAGGGGAGGTTCCCTCCTCAATAACTGTTACAATAAACCAAGTTCGACAACTTACTGCGCTATTGATAAGGGAGGAAAAACCGTCGTACATAAAGGAAATTGTTTCAGTTTACGATTTTTATTGCAACTCACATTATCAATCTAAAATTGTATAACATCATATTCTCTTATTTACAAAGAGTGAGGGACAATTGTGGATATAACATATAAAATATGTATTAGGGAACTTTCCAAGTACATGACCAATAAACTTCCAAGATTTATTTTATGTAACTCTTTCCTACCATCATATAAAAAAAAAATGTTATCGTATTAACTTCCAGTTAATATTCCAACACTCCACAAAATGTGGAGTGTTGGAATATAGATTATTAAATGTTAACCAATGGATGAATACGATTTCATAAAATTTACTAATTTAAAAAAAGGTTACAATTATTACGAAAGATAAGAGTACCGGTTATCACAAATCATCCTGTTACCGGTTATCAAGAACACAGGTGATAGTGCAGCGCCCTCAACTTAACACGTGGATCTATTTGGAATTAAACCTCAATTCATTTCATTTTGTATTCATTATTAATTATTTAAAAATGCGGAAATAGTTAATAGCAAAAAATTTACTTGGTGCTGTGCATAAAAATTTTTCTTTTATCTTAAATTTCGGAGAGGGAATATTTCTGATACTCCCTTCCTACGTCTTAAATAGAGATAGGCTTAACTATTTAATTGGGGGAGGAGTCGTAACAGGTTCTGTAACTTCAAAAAATAAATAAATGAAATGTATTCCACAAGAATTTAAATTTTTATTTTTTTTAAACCGCGTGTTCTTTAATCGAAAACTATCGAATTCCAAAGTTCCAATCATAGCATGTGGGTCGAAACTTTGGTTTTCAAATAAATAGTTAAACCCCACTAAAGAAATTAATCTTTGTCCTCCCTATATAAATTAGGTCAACTAATATTATTCAAGATGAATTTAAGTAGAGTTTGGTTTAATTTACTTCATTTATAAATTAAGCAGATGATTTGGTATAGTTGGGTGAAGACGCGAAAACTATACAACTAAACACAGAAACGTTGATGAATGCAGATAAGGAAATAGAGCTTGAAGTTAAAACGAATAAGATTTAGAATATGGCTAGCAGCAAAAAGGGAGATTTTGGGGATATTGTTTTAAGAGGGAATAAGTTTGAACATGTCGAGAAGTTTAAGTACTTAGGGTCTATGGTAACTAGAAAAAACGAAATTAAAGGGGAAATAAAGGAAATGCTTGTTATTATTTGGTCTCATGTCCCGAAATCTAAAAATCAAAATTTATAAAACCATCATGCTTCCAAATCTTCTTTATGGATGTGAAACGTGACCGCGAACACTGAAGGATGAACAACCTCTTGTGGTATTCAAAACCAAGGTGTTGCTTTAAAAAAAAAAGTGTCATAAACAAGGATGAAACTACCGGAGAATATAGTAGATTACACAACGCGGAATTGTGGTTATTGTTATTCAAGTGAAAGCATTACCAAGATTAAGATGACCCTGTAAAGTTGCTAGGCTTAGTAACCAATGAATTTCTAAAAAGTTAATAAGCGCTGTGTTGACTGGGAAGTATCTGAAGGGTAAAGCATGGGTGAGAGGATTGCATTTAGAGAGATCTGAGGGATTTGGGTTTGGATAGTGATCTGTGGAAGGAAGTGTGTATGCAGAGATTGGTGGTATTTGCATCAAGCTTTCGGTTCGCTAAGGCTTATTATTGTATCACTTAACATGAATGTTTTTCTCTACCTCCTACTTGGCTATAGAAAACCAATTCTGGGAATACTTAAACATTTATTAAGCTCTATTTTCGTATAAATACAATTTCGGTATCAGTTCTAGTTGGTATCAGTTTCCAGTTAAATCACAAGTTTTAACTTTTCACTCTTTTCCTTTTTAATATTTTCAGGAGCAAAGTTTCTTCGAGAAAGTCCAGTTGAGCCTTGATTATCCAAACGTCCAATTACCCAAAATGGCTTCGAAAGATACATGGAGGGGTGAAGACTCTGGATCATCCCATGCTAAGATCTTTCAGGCACTGGATTTCGAACCCCCTTGGTTTTAACGACAAGAAGAGTTGGATCACACACAATTATTGCAGCTTATAGAATTAGAAAATCAGCTGCTGTGGGTGAAGTCACATTGAACCAAATTAATATTACAACTTTCTTCATGTAAAAACCTTGCTATGTAAGTATATATTTTTAACTTCTTCCTTTTTTTAAGTGAATTTGGAAAATCCAGCTTTTTGATTTGCACACCCTGCAAAGGTATTAGTACAGATAATAGATGCCCTGCTGAAATGGTGGCCAACCCAAACGATCTTTCAGCCCGAAAAATGTTCAAGATGTGAACTACAGGTTGACACCTTCCCTCTAGTGTATCAACTTCTACTAAGATGTCATGCTTTATGTTTTATTTTATTATATTATTTATGTTTTATGTTATTACATATTATTAGCTTTTAACTGGGTAGATGGCATTATTCGGTAGGGAACTGTTTTCAAAGTATACTCCTACTGGCATTGACAATGGTGTGGTAAGTTAAAATGGCGTAGTAAGTCAATATTATATTAATAAGTTAATATTGGGGCTTGTAGTCCTCTTTGCCAACACCTGATTGGCTGCTACAGCATATTGACCAGGACTTTTTTTGAGTGTCCCAGTTTGTTTCTCAAGACCATATAAATAAAATAAATATTTCCTGGCTCAGAATCAATTCATGTTCCAAATTGGGAACTGAGATCTCTGTGTTCCAACATGAATGGCAGTATCATCATTTTTCTAGAAAAAAGTAAAAAAAAAAAAAAATCCAAGCAAACTGTCCCAATAGTAGATCTGCACTTTGCTGGAGGGTGGTGATAAGAAAGGGGTAAAGGTTATGGATATACCTGGAGAAGAACTAGAACTCCTGGATGAAGATGAGGTATGGCTGACCATGCTAAATTACATGGAACAATCATTTTCCCATTTTTTAATTTTTATTTATTATAAGAGCCCACAATTTATGCAGTAAAAAATGTAAAACATGCAATACAAATGTTAAAATTTGCAACAAAAAAAAAATATAAATCCTGCCGTTCACTTCTTTTATGTGGACAAAAATCAAATATACATAACTTATTCTGTTATCTAGAAAAATTACAATTTTTTAAATAATAAAATTTGATGGAGTTGGGCATTGCGATGTGAAGATAAACATTTTAACATAAAAATTAGTTCTCGCTTCGTTTCAATTCGCCCTCACACTGTTACCTGTCTATGCTTAACCTATAACTAATAAGGGCGGAGATAGTAGATCAGCTGAATAGATACAGTCCTAACTTTCTCAGGTTAAGGTCAGAGGAAGCCCATATGTGTTAAAAATAAAACAATATTTAAAAAAAAATAAAGCCAAATGACAACAAAACAATAGAAATAAAACGTTTTCAACAGTACCGATATGGCCCGAAATTAACATCCTGGTTGAAACAAATTATTATAATTCTTAATAATGAGCAATTATTATAATACAATTACTTACCTACAACAGTCCCCATTAAACCAACTGGTATACAATGGTTTTCTCGAGAAAATGTAATACGATCAAGCATGTTGACAGTAGTATTTGGATCAGGAGGTAATTTGCTAAGCCTTGCCTTTGGCTAACATGAAATAAAAAACAAATTTGAGTACAGTAAATATTAAAATAACACTTAACATAGATCTCTGTTAAACTTCACAGATATTGTAAGTAACAATTTGGTTTACTTACAAAATAAGTTAGGTTATTGTCTGATTTCATAATATGATACAAACATATCTGCTTTTACTGCTATTAAGGTTTTTCAGTATTAAAAAAAAAATAATGATAACAAAGCAATGTATTACTTATAGGTTTTTAAATTCTGACCCGATTACAAAAAAACATTCATTACAAAGTAGCAGAAGAAAAGTAAAACTTATTACAGAAACCCACAAAACGTTTCTCCCTATTAATATTTGTCAATGTTGAATGTGTAACTGGATGAATACTAGTAAAAATAATTCATAATGCAAATCCTAAGTTTATAATGCCAATTTTAATTTTATATCTAATAAAAATGAAAACATAAATAAGAATTACTTCCCAACAAATTACTTACAATGTATATATTAGAAGGATTGATTAAAACATCAATAGTCCTGTCAGACTTATTAGCACAGTACTCAATTGCACGCTTTTCGATTTCTTTCATGGCTTCCGGAGTTAATAGTTTCGAACCTGACGGCCTCCTCTCAGCGCTAGTATGAGCTTGCGCTTTAAGCCAAGCTTTAACTTCACCCGCTTTTTCATCTCTGTTAACAAACATTTTTAAATAATCATACATTGTAAAATTAAACTTTCCTCTAAATTAGTAAAAATAAAATTTCCATATAGCGGGGGTAGGATAAATTGGCAGACATTTGTTTGAAATTCTCCAAACTGATTCTATCGAACTTTGCTGAACAACAATGCCAGCGACAATTAGGCTAGCTAGAGGATGTGACTTACATGTGAATAGATTTTACTTAGATTTGAGGTCAACTTGTTTGGGTCGCTAGGAGTGGACTGTTTCAGGAGAATCATACATGCAAGTTGACAATTATAAAATTATAAATTATAGGGTTGTGGAGGGTACAAAATTTAAATATAGCAGACAGAATACCATTTCTGGTTGGCCAACTGTAACCTAAATATAGTATTGTGTTTATATTATTAGAATAAACACAAATACCAAATTGGAGAGGCTTGCGGCACTGTAAGAGGAACACTAGTGAAGGAAGGATTGGTTTTGGATTATGAATAGATTGCTTTCTGCATTTAGTGATGCAATATCTCAGGCCTTAATATAAAAACATACATTCTACTGAGAACAGTGATGATATAAAAGTAAGTTTTATAATCAATTGGAGTTGATTTATGATAAACTACTGCAAAACTAAACACAAATAATAGTAGGAATTGCAAATGCAAGAAAAAATATTACAAAAGACATATGTTATCTTAAGAATTAACTTTATCATCTTGAAAAACCTAATAATCAAAAGCATTTAGTTTAAAACGTCAGGAGGTTCGTCAATATACGTTTTTTTTTTTTAATTTATTTATTGATATTTACAACTGTATTAAAATAATACATCAAGTAAATGGGCTAAGCGATACATAATGACATGTGAAAATGACATGTAGAGAAACTACCCACTGGTAGTACTCAAATCTCAAGTTCAACTAAGAAGTCACGGGGCCATCTTCTTTTCAGACGCCTCGGAGGATTATCGGGAATTGAAGAGGAAGCTAGGTTTCAAACTAGAGGGTTTGAGTGGAAATGAAGTTTGTTATGAAAGGATAGATAGCGGGTTCGGGGCAAATCAGCAACAAATGGGACATTAAGGTCGTTATGGATGATTTTATTCTTAAGAAAATAAGGAGCATTAAGGATTTTGGATTGTAGGGATTGGATACGAGAGGAATTCGATGGCTTAGTGGAGCTCCAAAGCTCTACTCCGTAGGTCCAAATAGGTCGTATGATGGTCATGTAGATGATTCTTTTGTAATTAATTGGGAGCTTAGAGCGTTTGTCTAGTAAGTGTTGAAGTAGCCTGAAACGTCGAGCGGTTTCTTGTCTTTTCAGTCTCGTATGAGGATTGCAGGTTAATCGTTTGTCAAGATGCAACCCTAAGTATCGGATCTGTTCTACAGGCATAAGTGGGATATTATTAAAGGATACTGAAGGGCAGGAAGTCATTGGTTTACGACATAAGGTAAAAGTGATTTGATGCGATTTTTGAGAGTTTATTTTAATTCTCCAGTTTTGACACCATTCTTCAAGATCAGTGGTATGGGATTGGAGGCTTTGGGATGCAATAATTGGATTGGTGTTGACTGATAATACACATGTATCATCAGCATACGTGGTAAGGATAGTATTAGGATGAGTTGGGATGTCAGCTGTATAAACTGTATAAAGGATTGGGCCAAGGATACTACCTTGAGGAACACCAGCAGATTGGGAAAAGAGGGATGAATAGACCTTATTATGTAAATATACGTTTACATTGCCAGATCCATTAACATGAAACTCTAGAAATCCAGGGCCTGGGGATAAATATATTGCTACTTAACAACTCCACCACACACGTATGAAAAAAAAAAAAAAGCTAAACTAATAGTCCTAAATAATTCCAGAAAAAATAAAACTACAAGCATTAATAAATAAAATGCCTACATTCCTTAAAAAATGAGAACACCTTAAAAAGCAAATAATAGAAATATAATCTAATAGATTTAAAAATAACAAGAGATGTATAAGAGTATAAATATATCGCATAAATAGTTATGACCCGTAATAACAGGAATGAGGGATGAAAATGAAAATATTCTAGCAAAAAATTAAGTTTACAACCCGCTTTTGAAAATATTTTGAGTCTCAGATTACTGGACTGTTAACAGAGGAGCCTATAGTAACAAGCTTGAAATTTGATGGTTGCGAAAAATAGCAGCGCTGTAACTCTCGCTCAATAACTTGACTCACTGCTTACTGGCGAGAGGTTTCGAATCTTTCATTTGTTGTTTCACAGCCTATCATAATTAAGGATATAAAAGAAATGAGCAATATTGTGATGCATCCTCAAGCAATTGTGGAAATCTTTTCAACAAATTTTTATTTCTATAATTAGATTTTCACGAGGAAATATGTTCCATGCCTCAAAAGAATCAGGTGCTAATATTACAATACTAATATTGGGTCGTAACGGATGAAATGTCAGTTTCGTTTTCATAAGGGATTAGATTATTTGTACACAAACAATTATGTTACGTATACCGTTTGAAAGATCATTTAATCCTTTTTCATAATCAGTCATACTTTTCTTTTTGAAAGTGAAGCAACGTTTTAAAAATAAATAAGAATAAAATTATGTCTTCTGCGGAAATTCGTATAATTTTTCTCTACAAATTTAAACTTGGCCATAGCGTCACGGAGGCGTTCCAAAACATTAATTTTGTTTACAGTGAGCGAAAGAACAATCTTCCGTTAGTTTGAAAAATTTCGGTCTGGGTATTATGACCTTACCAAAGAATAACAAAAAACGTGGTAGACCAAAGACTAAGTTGGACAACGAAAAGTTGAAACAGCTGGTCGAAGTGGGCCCTTCCCAAACCACTCGTGAATTAGGTTTACAACTTGGAGCAAGTGCCATGACTGTTTCCAAGCACCTTAAAGAAATATGAGTACCATATGAATTGACCGAGGCCCAGCAGCTCACCCGATTGGAAATGTGCTCCTCACTTCTGTTGCGAAACAGAAATGAGGAGGACCTTCCTCACCCACCATATTCTCCGGACCTTTCTCCAACTGGTTTTTACTGTTTCCGTTGTTTGGATAATGTTTTAAGAAATAAAAAATTTGACAACGAAAATGCCCTGAAATCGGCCTTCCAAGACTCTGCTTCTTCCTTGACATATAATTTCTGCAGAGCGGGGATAGAAATGCTTGTTTCACGTTGGGAGAAGTGTATTGAAAGTGAAGGATCCTATTTTGATTAATAAAAGTATTGTTTAATAATTTTTTGCTAATAATTTAAATTTACACCTTCATTGACATTTCATATGTTACAACCAAATAGTTCCATAGGTGATCTTAATATTTTATGAAAATTGCATTAAGATGATTTAGATAATTGGAAAATTAGACACTAATAAATTTTAAACTAAATAAAGACTAATAGTTTGCCGAAGCACAATCTCCATGGGACCTCTCAGGTATTATCATCCTTAGGTTGGGACTTTAATTACTAAAAAAAAAAAGGATAAAAAAAGTGCCACCTTCTACTACTATTAAAAAACAGAGTCATACAAAATTATTTCTGATTATAATTAATAATATTACTTTCTTTTGAAAAAAAAGACAGAAAAAGTGAGTTGATAAAACAGCATTTAACATGCAGATGTGATGCTTTGGAATCTTTAAGTGTTTTTATGACACAGCAAGAGAAACACAATTTATAAGTACCTAAAATAATATTAATGAAAATGAAAAATAAAATAGCTTATAAAAATATAACGAGCCAAGACATTAAATAAAAACATTGCTTATACTAAGCAATAGTCAGAAAAATTCATACAAATGCAAAAGCACATTCATGCATAATAGATTCACAGATTAGCATAAAAAACAAAAAAAGATACATAAAAATATACTTTCATTAAATAAAGATGTTACTCACGTGTTATCTGGGAAGACATCCTTATAAAGAAACATGTCATTCTCATATTTCATTGTTTGAAGCTTTTCAAACAGCTCAGGAAATTTAGCCATATATTCATCAAGAAGAACAATAGTTTTTTCTGAATAATACCAAACATTGCCTTCCCTTCTTGTATAGCCTATAAGCTAATGGTAGCAAAACAAAAATTTTCAAGATATTATATTAGGAAGTATTAGAAAGAAAAAAGCAGCAACATAGAAAGCATTATATACTATTACTAATATTGATATCATGCATATGATAGTTCACTGTGGAATATAATTAAGGGGATGTGGTCAGAAGTAGGTCACAGATTTTTTTATAATCGAGCCTGCATACTAATAAAACCCATTTCAACAACACTAAATGAAAACCTTTTTCCAGTCATTTGTGCAATACACCTTTATTATATGGAAACGTTTCGACTATATGTCATTTTCCATCCATCTAAGGTATATTCCATAAAGGTGTATTGCACAAATGACTGGAAAAAGGTTTTCATTCAGTGAAGGAATTATTAGATAAATTCAATCCAGTTTACATCCTTTCAACACTAAACTTAATATTTTTAAATAGAGCAGTTACTAAGTACATACTTAATTTTGTTATAGATTTAAAGTTAATTTTCATATTATTTCTTTTTATACATTTTAATTTTACATATTAGTGATATAAACTAGCAGAAAATTACAGGAACCACGGACATTCACTGTCCTGACAGATTTATCCATGACAGAGGGGTATCCAATGAGAAGAGAAAAGGAAGAAAAACAAATGTGTTCATGTATGTATCGAAAATAATATGTTCATTTTAATGAATAAAGTTTATTAATAAAATTTATTATGCTTTTATACACTTATATCTAGAACTTAATATGCAAGTAAAAGCAACATAGGGAATAATATTAAAAAAATTAAAAATATTCGTGGATTGAGTTCTTCAGAAATAATTAAAAAAAGTTAAGATTTAAATTAGATTAAATTTAAAATTTGCTCTTCCAAAAAATAAATAAAACTGAATGTAAATAAAAATGAAGAGCAGAGCCTAAGTCTATTCTATGAAAACTGCTGAAAGAGAAATAAATAATGTAAACTTCTAGAAAATTAGTTAATACAACTCAAGTATTATGTGCTGTGAAAATCACATATTAATTTCATGTATTATATGTTAGGAATTCTATTGATAAAAAAGAACTAGGAAAAGATATAAAGGTGGTTAATACATTTTCAAATAATAATAATTGTTTCGGAAATAAAGAAATGAAACAAGAGACAATACAAAACAAAAGACCCTGTGAAGTTTGTCTGGAAGGAACTTTAGCCATAGCCAAGTACTTTTAATTACTTATACTACCAAGTAATTTTACCCATCCATGATGTAAAAACACACAGTAGCTTTATCACATGCAGGAAAAATATTACTGTTGGTTTAATTTATGATTCAGTTGAAACAGCGAAGTACAAATACATTAATGACAATAGGATACCATAGACATGCAAAGCAATAACAAAAATTGACAAAATATAAAAATGACAATGAATTTTGTTTGTATATCCTCAAAATTCCATAATAACAGCTCCTTATTGAAATCAGTAATCGTGATATAAAAATACAAACTGAATTTTTGCATCTTCTCTATTTGATTATGATCTTAGAGTGTATTGTATGGATAAAGAACAGAAGAACTAATGAAAAAAATAAATATTAAATGTAATCCATATTGAGACAAAATTATTCCCTTTATTTCTAAATAATATAAAAGCACATTATGTGATATTCACATAATTTTTACTTGAAAATAATAGACCGAGAAACAATTGAAAAGGAATTGTATTGGTAAGATGATAATATTTTAAGGTTTTGATTAATGAATACATTGATTGTGACTTTAATAACTCAAATACATGGAAAAAATCCTCTCAGCAAATCAGGGATCATTTAACAATATAATTAGAAAGAATAATTTTAAAAACAGATATTAATAAATAAATCAGTGACACAGTTATTAAATAGATTTAAAGCTAGAGGGAAATCGGTGATATGAAATTACATAGTGTGTTATGAAATTTATAAAAAAATAGCAACTTTATGTAATAAAAGAAAAATCAGTAACAGAATAATTTTTTTCCCCCCAAATTGACCATCCTATAATTTAGAAAAAATACTTAATAAAAGATGACTTAAGAAGTCATTTGAAGAACTGTTATCGCATTTGATTGGTAAAAATTGGATCGCTCATGCCAATTATTTTAAAGTACCTTGAGGAAATAGATAAATTCATGCAAACCATTTAAGTATTAGTTAATACCAAAATTAATTAAGTTTAAGTTTAATTAATTAATATTTGTTTTATATCAAATAATGTATAATCAAATTTGATGCTGTTTACATTCCGTATACTATATACCAACTAATTAATTTAATGATTTAATGGCTTCGTTAATATTACTAGTCAGTCGAGGCCAATAGTTCTTTACCAAGGCTTAAATATTTTCATTGAGTTTTATGGGTTTATTGTGTTTTTAAAAATTTTATTCATTCATTCAGTTTTACTAAATACTTATTAGTCCCTGCATCCTTAATATCATAATATTATTATAATATATTATCTTCTCTTTTCTTCCAAAAACATGTGTCTAAGATTGGCGACTGGATAGCAGATATATAATAATGAATTGAAGCACATGAACTTCAATGTTTGTTAAAAATCCTGTACTCCAGTTCTTCTCAATATTATAGCACCCTCAATCTGACATAGAGAGGTGTCCAGGTTTTCAAATAGCCAACAAATTATGACCCTCACATAAGACATCAAAGACATTTTTTCAATGACAAAATATTTCATATGCAAGACCATCCACAACTCTATCATTATTATTGAATAAGTTATTCAATCATTCTAATATCAAGTTCTAAAACTACTGCCAACTCAATATTATGCAAGGAAAATATCCTTCATAATGCCTTAAATATATACTTCCAGTTCATATATTTAAGCAATAGTTAACACTGAAATTTGTTTAAGATAAATTTGACAGTAAAGTATGAATCAACTTTTATTAAGCAAAATGTTTTAGCAAATGGTCAATTGATGGATAATAAAATAAGAAAAAACCAACCTCTTCTCCTTGTTTTGTAAATTTTAATCCTAGACCAACGTTCATTCTTTCATCACGATCTCCATTCTTAATAAAAATAGATCCAGTCAAACGGGAAAAAAGATGAGTACCAATACCAAGCCTTTGAGCAGCTATGCTGCCTAAAATAATAAAAATATCAATTTAAAGTTTTTATAATTTTGAAATACATAGGAGTATTACATACTTATAAAGGGAATATCCTAATATTATATAATAAAAATCATAAAATTGGGAAGACTACGATGGGCTGGCCAACTAGCCAGAATGAATGATGGCGAGATTCCGAAGAAAGTGGCCACAGAAGAGATCTTTGGAACAAGGAGAGTGGGACGACCGAGCGTGAGATGGATGGATGGTGTGACTGAGGACGCTAGGACTTTTCTCGGCGTGCGGGACTGGAGGACTGCTGCACAGGATAGAGCCAGCTGGCGGAGGCTACTTGAGGAGGCCCGGACTCGGTGACGATTTGTTGTACCAGTTATTGTATTGTAAAGGGAATATGATTAAAGGGAACTCAAGGAAAAATGTAAGTGACGGATTATTTTTCAAATCGAGTACTGTGATACTCAGATCGTAAACTTTGATCTGTCAATCAATGACAGATCAAAGTTTTTCGAAACCGAGTAAGGAAAAGAACAGGAAAGAGGCACATAAAGGACGAGGGTGGGAGATAGATTAATAAAATAATGTTTAAAGTTAATTATAAATAATCAATAATAATTTTCTTCATTATTACTAACCTGGATAATATCTAAGATCTGTCTGATGTGATAGTTCAAGAATTCCAGAAAGATCCAAATTAGGTTCCACATTAAGGGTAACTTTCACCATTTTAGCGATTTCGATAGATTTCACCTGAAATAATATTAAAAGATGATTCCCTTAGAACATTAGAGTTACTTCTATTTTAATTTATTTTGTATCTATGTCCAGAATAAAAGAAAACCAGTCAGTCAAAAATATAACAAATTCTCATTTTTAAAAACATAAAACTTCTAGCAATTACTGTAAAATGTATTTAATGATTTTTATGAGAAATGATTAAAATAAGTATCAGATATTTTACAAAACGTAAGAAGAATAAGATCCTCCAATAATTAAGTATAGAACTAAAAGAAATCAGCTGTAAATATTCTTCAACCAAACAGAATATTGATCAACGGTAAACTTAAGACTCAATCAACAATTCACCTTTAACACTCAATTATGTCAATTAATTTTACTTTTTCTTACAATACATATTACCGAGTTCAGCTATTTGTAATAAGAATTATAATCCGTTAATGTAATCCTCTTATTCGACCACACAGATGTTTAACAATCCACTCAGTGCTTATTTAATATTTAGAAATTAATTCATTGCACTAAGCCCATCTCAATCTTAACAATGTAATGGCTTTAATTATAATAATTGGGTACATGCTCTGCACTTCACGCTGTAACTTCCTAAATTTCCAGAGGATTCCTCCTTTTGCCGACTGAATAATTGGCGCAATACCCAATTTTCGCATGCCTTAAAGGTAGTAGTGAAGACCTTATAGAACAGACAGAAAGATAATAGTTTCATAAATTCTATGAAGTTTTGGCGGAGAAGGCAAAAGCTAAGTAATATCAA
The DNA here is from genome assembly GCA_964056705.1 of Troilus luridus. NCBI lineage: Eukaryota > Metazoa > Arthropoda > Insecta > Hemiptera > Pentatomidae > Troilus > Troilus luridus. The sequence goes on from OZ057413.1 coordinate 119,566,060, forward strand.
AACATTCAATTTATCATCAAAATATCCGCTGTTTCATTTACTAAGCATGTATTTTGTTTAATAACAATTTAATTTCAACCCTTCAACCCTACTTTTTTACTGTCTTTCATTAACATCACTGTGTTTAGCTTGGTAATTTCCAAGTCTTCACACAACAGAATCAAATCATTTACAAAGCTCAGCACAGATATGTTACACCCAGATTCAAAACTTTTTGTTGCACATTCTAACTAGATTTACTAATTTCTTCTCTTCTTCTCTGTACTTTGCTATTAAAGAGCATGCACATGGTATACATGTATGTATATATATATATATATATATATATATATATATATATATATATATATACATACATACATATATTGTAACTAATAATATAATTATACTATAATTAAAACAAATGCTTACTTTTCCAAACGTCCCGTAGTTCACTGGATCCAGTAGAAATACATGTTTTCCAATAGGAAATATTTCGCTTAATTCCTTTGTTTGTTCCAATTCCTCATCATTGTCAATTAGTTTGGAATCACTTTGGTCTATATAAGTCTGATAAGGAAATGGATAACTTGATTCACTCCACTGCAAACAAAATAACATAAAAATTATGATAATACATTATACTATATTTACTTTTCTGAAAAAGAAAAACATTTAATAAAGGTTTTTTTTCCCATAACTACAAAGAGAAAATGAAACATTAAAACCAATAACAGTTCTGCTTAAAGCAATTTATATGTTCCTTGGCAATTTGTGAAAATCATGTGACACTATATTATTTTTTACCCATTCCAAACTGCAGTTTTAATTTTTCATTTAAAACTGTAAATAAATAAATATAAAACCATATTTTAAAAATTGTGTATATACAGAGGTTTTAATAAATAAATACTTATAATACAAAATTTTCAATTTAATGTTTAAGAATTTGTATTTCTTTGTTATTATTGTTCTTCTGCATCATTAATTTTAATTTACACATTTTATCAGAGAATATTTTCCTAGGAAGGAGCTGTTTAAACTCGAGATGAATACCAGCAAATTATCCTATTAAAAATACATAACTCAGTAGAAGAGGACATGTCTTCTTTAGGAATAAGTAAAAAATGACATAAGTAGAATTGATTACTCCTACAACAACTTTTAAGTTTTCATACTTCTTAAAATTACAATTAAACAAAATCTTCAATTTTTAATATTGAAATTTATTGTATTTAAAATGATACTATACTATAACACACTATAAAATTAATTTTTATAATATACTAGCTTTTTCATAATTTTACATCTCACCTCTGATGTTTATACTTTTTCTTTTTGTAAACTTTCTGTTTACTTTGTAATTTTTACATCACCACCTTTCTGTACATTTACTCTGTAATATTTTTATTCATATATATCCCCCACCTTTTTATTCTCATTTTCTTGGTACTGTAATGTATTTTTACAGTTTTGTCTGTTTTCTTTCTTAGCCCTGAAGATGACCCACAAAGTGGGTAGAAACGTTGGCACAAAATAAAATAAGTACCCACTTATTTAGTGTTTAATTTGACTGCACCCCCAACTATTTCCTTCCTTACTATAAAATTAATTAAAAATATCTCTAAAAAAAGTAACATTTTGGTGAATTCGAGTAAAAAGAGGTTCTCAATGCTGCATATGACTAGATAATGTTATCACTACTCAGGATGTAAGGAGGTAGTCAGACATTAAGTGAAATCAAGGTGGGAGATAACATCAAGAATTGCTAAGATAATGTGCCTAACCCCCTTTTAATAGCATTTATTGTAAATTGGCATTTTTATTTACTTTATACAACTTCTTCATCAAGCAAAAAAAGTAGCAAAGAAAAAAAAAGTTCAGAACTCGCAAGCATATTTAATCACAATAAATAATGATGGTTATATACACAAACAGGGCATCAAAATCTATACTTTTAATAAAATTCGAACTTGCAAGGTAGGACACAATGATTCAATAATTTAAACAATTTTTTTTTGTTAACGCATTTGCTTATTTTTTCTTTTCAATAAATTAAGAAAACTAAAATAAAAATGTTTGAAGTAATATATTTTCATATTTTTACACTCCTGTTAATCTGTGTCTACAAAAACATGTACAACATATTATTAATAGCACACACCTTTGTATGTTAGTGATAATAATAAGTTAGTAAGATGCCTTCCTTCACTTGTAAGTCCGACCTTACTGAAGGCTTAGATTTATATGTAATATTTTTCCATATTTAATGTTGGTAACTATCAGCAAAACTACCTATGCATAATAGATCTAAATCAAAATCCTCAAATAGAAACTGTTTTATAACCCAACAGATACTGTTCTTTAAGTAAAAGAAACACTAAAAAGTAAAGGAAACATTTTAGATGAAAACTTGCCAAATAAGTCCTTTTCCCCAGAGTCTTGGAAGAATCATTATCATCAAATTGTTCTCTTATGTCTTCAACAGTTTTGACATAAATTATGATATCCACTTTTTCTAGGTCTATTCCCAAATTGGAAAGATGCCTTGAAATTAAAATAAGAAAGATTGTAAGAAAAGTTTAACATTGTGCTGCTTATTATTATAAGCGAAACAATATAAGTCCATAATGATGTTATAATATGATATAATACCTTTGATGAAGGTCACTGGCATCCAGTTTGTGTCGGTTTTTATCTTCATATTTAATAGGTGGTTTATTGTCTTCAATTTTAAACTGACATTGTTCTGTTGAAATAGCAGTCGCCCTGTTGAAATATTATTTTTATTAAATGACAATTTTTAACTCCACAAATAACATTAATAATTGACTAAAATAAGGTTTTATAACTCTATATGTTATTAATTAGTTTTTAGTGACAGAGTAATATTTTATTTGACCAATAATATAAATACAATGTAGGATATTAATAATAGGAATTAATGTAATAATAATTTGAATAACAAGCAGTAAATTACTCAACAGGGGGTACCCTCTTAGTGAAATATAATTTTTAAAAATTCACATTTTCCTTTGAATTTGTAAGTCAGGTTCTGATACTTTGTTCGAGCCTTTCCTCAGAGTGACACAGAAGAAGTACATGGAAAGGAGGAACAAAACAGCAAAAGGCATTGCAAGCAGAATTGCCACGTTTATAACAATGGAGCCAATTCATGAGCTGATTGACGACTGCGAGGTTCCCTATAGGATGAACATTTTCGTCAATGCCCAAGAAAAAGGTTTCCTGGAGATCTGCCGAAGTAGAGCAAGGGTGGTACTGGATCAGGGTTGGGTCAAAGGAGCATTGGAAGGACAGCAGAGTTAACAGCAAAATCTGCTACCAGTTCAGGGGTTCCCTTAGGACAGGCACTGAATCATGATATATGGGCTGAAAAGTGGGCTACAACTTCTTTGGGTTGCTAGGAACCAGCTGCAAAGAAGCCTAAAGAGATGGACTCTAAGCACAAAAGCTACGTGAAAGTAGCTTCTGGAAAACATAAAAGTAATTGAAGCAATTTGATGCGACACATAAATGTAAGTGCCTTTTGCCCAGACAAATTGGTAACTGAGAAGGTTCTTCTGAAGAGGATAAGTGGCCAAATCAGGAGCACAGCAGACATAAGTAGCAGGTGTGTCCACCATATAAGTGAGTGTGAGGAGGGTTTTAATGCCATTGTGAAGGTCCCTAAGACCGGTATCTGAAACCTGAGCAAGGTTTCGGCCTCAACTGCATTACCCTCAGGGTACTCAAGAACAAATATAGCTCCAGAGAAGCACCTGTAAAGGAAAAGACTTAAGAGAGAGCTCCTGGTATGACAGTGTGGAAGACCTTCCGGCACTGATTAGAAGTGCCTTTTCTTCTTAAAGAGGAAAGAAAGCGATGCATGGGGAGCGGGTGGGCTCAAAGGGTACAGTTGTGCTTGATGACTCTGCCAGCCTCTACAGACCAAATTGTTTAAATACTTAAGTACAAACCTACTAACACAAACATTATCACCTTATTTATAAAAAGTGCATTTTATAAATATTATATGTCTAAGTTAAATAACTTATTGGCTGTCTATTGATTATTCACCTTCCTTTCTGAATATGTGGCCAACCAACATAAATGACTTTGTTACGCAGTTTTTCTGCTATTGCATACAATACTTCTTCGCTAACAAATTCTATTCGGTCTATTTTTAGAATCATGTTTTCCCCTCGACTAGGGTGTTCAAAAACTTTAACCTTTGCCAACTTCAATTCTACCTACAATAAAAAAAGAAGTAAATCTATTAGTAATTATAATGTTAAACTTTAAGTAAGTAAAAACAAAACCATATAAAGTATAGTTTGTATCATTTGCATACAATTTTATGCATTGTAAAAATGGCAAATGATGTTCTATCATTCCCATATGAAATCTTAAAAGTAACCTGAATATAAAGAATCATGATCACAACTGACGTTTTTAATTAGCCATAAAAAGTGATCAAAAGAATAGCTTCATAATATATAATAAAACCTACTTAAGTAAAATAATTACCTTAAAAGAAATACCACGCAGTTGTGGGAATCCATATCGTGCTCCAGTAAGAGCTCCAGGGAGTATACCTTTTACAATCTTTTTGGGATCGACAGCAATGTCTGATCTTGAAAGAGAAGTCACTTGAGCATGGTTATTTTCAATAGGTGGAAAGTGTTCTGGAGCGTCACAACGACCTGAAACATATAAAGTGAAGATTGCTGGCCGACAGTAAATGAGAAAAAAAATTTAACCACCGAATATTTATTTAAAATTTGACTACCACTACATTGATTATATTTTTGACAAATCACATACTTTAGGTAATGTATTCAATAAAAAATAGTTTACCTAAATTATCTGAAGTATATTCATAAATTTCCATAGGTTGTACAGAATTTCTTCTATTTTCATCTTCTGTTAAGTCTTTATAGTGAGGTTGCATGGCATCTAGGAGACTTTTCTACAAATTAAGGAAATATAACATGAACGCAATATTCTCAAGCATAAATAGCGTTTTACTTTAAATTGTTGATGTTTTCTATTTCTATTTAAATAACTTCAAGTATTCCAACTACTAAGCAGAAATATCATTATCCTGCAAGTTACCAATCTAACCCAATCAGAATGAGTACCCAAAATTTAATCTGAGATTTTGCAAAAAATACATTTCAACCCACAAATTAAAACTCTCAACCAGTTACTTCAATTTGATAGACAATTTAAATATATTTTTAGAAATTCAATATCTACACATCTACTTTTTTTAAGGCTATACAAATATCAGTGATTATAAAATAAATAAAACATAAAATTAATATTACCTCCTCAATAAATGGAATCAAAACCACTGCTTCCCAATCATTTAATTTATCATTTAAATCAGTCTCAAAATCAGGAGGATAAAACTGAATTATAGGTGAATCAGGTGAAGCCATAAGGTTCTGAAAGGGTCCAGGTACAATATTTTTGCTGAAAACAAAAAATTCATATCTATGGTAAGATAATTAATTAAGATAAATCACCAAACAATATAAAATTACTATTAGTTAACCATAACCCAGAACCAGGGATAAGAAATGAAAACAAAGTGAGTTAAGGATTAATCTAAAAATGGGAAAAAAATAAATAAATTTTAGAAGCCTAAAAGTGCAAAAGCTTGGAGTATACCAGCTTCCATATCCATAACATGATGTATTTCATTAAGATTTCAATTTTAATTAATTAATTAAAATTTTAAGCTAAAAGACATAAAAAAAACAACACAAGTCCGATATCTTCATCAGAACTCTCCTACTATTGCTAAGATCCAAATTGTCACAGAAGAAAAGCTTTTTATGTGTTTTACTGTTAAAAGATGTAAATAATAATCCTGAGTCAACAAAATGTTTTTGTCAATAATAAAAAATATTACATAAAATAAAATTGGAAAATAATTAAGTGATATGGGTTTCAAAAACAAATAAAACCATTTTATATCATTGCCGAAATAACAAAAAGTGGAGTCAGATGTCGTTTATAGTTATCAGAACTCACCTTACAGTTATGAAATTTAAAATATTTTAAAGGGGATACAATTTTAAAAGAATGAATACAGTAAAAGTAATGAAAATAATACAATGCAACAGTCAAGAATGGTAATCGAGTACACTGAAGATACATAAATCTCAAAATTAAGTGAAAATCGTCATATAACTATTATCCGTTTAAACCGTAGGGATAAATTGATCCAAAACTAAACAGCTATAGAAATTTTCAAAATAAATAAAATATTTTACCTAGCAGCAGGTAAGACAGCAAGAAGTTGCTGGAATGGTTGAAATGGAGCAGCCAAATCAAATTTAAAATCAAAATCGGTGAATCCTTTGATATCTGATACATATGGTGCATAGTGATGAGGATAATACCAAGACCAAGACGGACATCCCGTGTAGTAATAGAATAAGTTCCACTGTATAGCTCGAACGTAGCATTCTGCTTGACTTCTCAAAACCTCGCTACATCATAAACAGCCATCATTACATTAATTAGGAAATCTCAAAGAACATTTTTTTCATATACATTTTTTAAAATAAAATGAAGGAGCAAAAAAAGATAAATAAATAAAATACCTGTCAACATTCTCATAGTTTAATTTTTCCATATAAAAGCGGGCCTTATGATGTTTGAACTCATCTTGTATAAGCTGTTCATCATCAGAACTATCATAAGCCATATCATCATCTTCAAACTGAATCATATAATGAACACAAAAATTATTAGAAAATAGAAATAATAAATCATATCAGAGAAACCATTTCTAATCATTACCATTTTATTTGAGTCTTCTGCTAGCTTCATTAATTCATCATCAAACATAACATCCTGAAATTAGAAAATATAAATTAAGAATTTTTTAATAATGCATTCAAGAATAGTATTAATAGTTGTATGAACCAGACACAATTATAATGGTAGTCCAATATTGTGCTTTAAATAATATGGGAAAGACTATACCAGCTTTACTCTCAGTTCTATTATCAATTAGTAGATACGCCAGGTAGGCATGTATTTTTATACGGATTGTATACTACCATTCTTATTTAAAAAATAAAAATTGAAGAGGAAAAAAAAAAAAAAGAAGAGGAAGCCGTTGTAAGTTGTTATAAGGCTGTTTAATTCAAAATCTAATGGTGGATTTACCATTGCAATGGTGTAATTATAAACAAAAGCTTTTCTTTTTTCGCATTTAATACAAACAGTAACTGAAAGTAATGTGAGAACATTAGAAACAAAAGAAACTGTCACAACTGAGACTTCTACCAACCCGAAGAGTTATGAAAATATAGCTTAATAATAAGCTGTTGGTAGTTCCAACAAAATCAAACCTTAAGAAAATAACATATATATTAATTAACATATAAAGTAAATAATTCCATAAAACATAAAAAGTAAATAATATGGGTATTATAAATGATAAGATAAATCGGTTCTGTTGCTAATCTTTAACCATTCTAGCTTATAAATATTCTAAAACCACACATAATTACCATTCAGCAAAAATTAAATAATTCTAAAAATCGTTCTATGCTTTTGATTTGTAATACAATCCAAATACGGAAAATATAATAACCAACTGGTTTAATTATAAAAAATATGATTAATTTGCATTTAAAAATATGTGAAGATACTTACATCAGTTTCATCAGAAAGGATCTTCTTTCCTGACTTACTTTCTAAATACTTGATGTCAGCTTGTATGTCCCTAAAATTTTCTAATTCCATTTCAGCAAGTTTTGTTAAATATTTTTCAAACCTTTCTAAATTTAAAGTGCCATAATCATTAATATAACCTGAAAGCATAAAAAGTTATATTAAAAATAGTAATATAATTGACATTAACGAGTAAGTAATGTTTTTTTTTATCCAGCTTATCTCAAAAATAAAACTAAAATAATAGGTTGGGGAAAAGTAAATCCATCATTTTCTTGGTAGATGGCTGTAGTGATCGATATCTCATAAAGTATCGATCAAACAATTGAAAGTTTTTGCTCATTGTCAAGGTGACATTTCACACTAAAAAAATTCTTTGTCTGTTCCATTCAGTTGTGAGTTACAGGGTGTTAACAATGGAAGTCAACAAAGAGAAAATACGGTACATTTTAAAGGTTTTCTTTGATAAAGGCCGCTGAAATTTATTTCCGCCTGTCGATTCCGTTCAGGCATTTTTGATGTTAAAGATGCACCTTGCACAGGCAGGCCTGTCGTCACAAATCTCGATAAAATCACATAAATAATCAAAGTTGACCGGTATGTTAGTAGTCGTAGCATCGCCCAGGAGCTTAAGATCGACCATAAAACAGTTTTAAGCCATTTGCGCAAAGATGGATTCAAAAAGAAGCTCAATGTTTGGGTGCCACACCAATTAACACCAAAAAACATGATGGATCGAATTTCCATCTGGGAAGCCTTGGCCAAACGGAATGAAATCGACACATTTCTTAAATGAATGATGACTGGGGATGAGAAATGGGTCACGTAGGACAATATTTTGCGAAAACGATCGTGGTCAAAGCGTGGTGAAGCAGCTCAAACGGTGGTCAAACCAGGACTAACGGCCAGGTAGATTCTACTGTGTATTTGGTGAGACTTGAAAGGAATCCTTTATTATGAGTTGCTTTCGTATGGCCAAACACTAAATTAAGATCTCTACTGTCAACAACTGGACCGTTTGAAGTTAGCGATTGACCAGAAACGGCCAACAGAAGAGGTGTTGTGTTCCGTAAGGACAACGCAAGCCTACACACGTCTGAAGTGACTAACCAGAAACTCTGGGAGCTTGGTTGGGAAGTTTTAATGCATCCACCATGTAGTCCGGACCTGGCACCAAGCGATTACTACCTTTTTCTCGCATTGCAAAACTTCCTGAGTGATAAGAAATCGGGATCAAGAGAAGATTGTGAAAATCGATTACTAGAGTTTTTCGCCAATAAGGACCAAGACTTCTATGAGAGAGGGATTATGAAGCTACCTTTAAAATGGCAACAAATTATACAAAAAAACGGTGCATATTTGACCCAAATCGGACAATCCGGAACATCTTAAATAAAGTTTTGAATTTCACGCAAAAATAATGGATTTCTTTTTCCCCAACCTATTATTAAAATATTGATCTAGAGTGATCTAAAAATACTGTTCATAGAACTCACCTCCTAACGTAGGAAGAATCTCCATATAGGCTTGGTACAATTTATGAAGGGCATTATTAGCAATGTGAAATTTGGGCAGATTGGGGATAAAATCGTTTCCAACCAAAAACCCCATCAATACCTGAAAATATAGTTTTATGTTAAAATATTGGGTAGGTTTTTATTCAATAATAATATAATAATTATAATACTAATATTCAATAATACTAGTTCGTTTAATTATTCCTTTTTTTTTTTTTTTTTTTTTTAGCTAAGTGGAAAATTTATTGATCTTTCAAACAAGCATCTCGAATGTTTCAAATGTATAGTTACTGAAAAGTCAATTCGATAGTAAGATGCACAGAAAAATAAACGTGTATACAAACTCCAGTATCCTTTCTAATACTGTTCTAATTTAGATTTTTGTTTTGCTTCTTCCTTTTTAAGAAATTTAATTATCTTTTATAAGGATATTTTATAACTGATTATGGAAAATTTAAAAAAAGAAATATTTTTGTTTAGAACATACATAAAAAGATAAAAGGTTTTAAAGAGAAGACTTTAACTAAGTTCTACTGAAATTCTTCGAGCTGTTGGTGCTTTACCGTCTAAGATATGTAAGTAATATTTATTTCCGTATAAACATTAACATTAAAAGTAATATTGTATATGTAAGAAATTTACCCAATCATCGATGATACGTTCAATATCATATTCAAATGACAATTTATCCTTTAATGATCGGAATTCCAAATCTAAATATCCTCTCATCAAAGATAGATGTAGTAAAAAAAATTTGGTTTCTTCAACATTTTTAGGCTTTTTTGCAGTTCTTGAAAATTTCACCTAAAAAAAAAATTACAAATCAAAATTTTTTATATATTAATATTTACTAATAGTTTTGAATTGCTTTTTTGAGTTGATAATATTTATAAATGCAATCTGAAACATATTCAAACAAGTTAAAAAAATCTAATGATTCCCTTTCTTCTTCTGTATTTAGAATTAGATTGGATTATGTCTTTGTTTCCTGAATGTTAGGAGGAATTAAGCTAATGCTATCAGCAGGCTCAAGAGTTAAAGAAATCTGGCCTTAAATTTAATAAGAAGAAAACAAATGATGATCTCCTGGTAATTGCTGTTGCTTTCCAATGCCAAATCCTTAACGACAGCTAATAATCTTTCTATTCTGGGATGGCCATAATTAAGGGGCTTAGTCGGAATATTCAAATACATGATTTCATTATATTTTATTTATTGCTCAAAGCTTTATTTTTATCATATTCAGGTCTTTTAGAAGACTTGATCAAATTCTTATAACTTTCCACATTACCAAAGTTTAACATGATCATTCGTCACTTATTTGTTTCTTAAAAACAGAAACTTAGGAGTTTTAGATTAAAATGTTAAATTCTAGATTGAATGTAAGGTGAAAATAAATTAATGTCTGATCGGTATAAAAAAAAATATCATACACTAAAAAAAAAAGATTATACACTCCCATAAAACAATATCCAACTTTCCTACTCATATAAATCTTAATTCAAGTTTCAACACTACAAAATTTATTTTAATAATTCAAAAATCAAATCAAGAAAACTTTGTTAACTTGTGAAATATTTAACACTCATATACTCTTTTCCAATAGCACTCATTACATCGCCATCTGATAAAATACGATACAATTATAACAAACGTCATAGAATCGACATACAATTAGAATCAAACGATACGATTATATCAAAACCTTTACCACAACTACTACTTTTTTTATATAATTATTAAAAAATATGAAAAGATTTTCTCATATTTCCATGTTGTAAACCTGGATGTGAGTAAGTGTAAACCTTGAAAATAAATTATAATAAAAATTTAAATATTTAAATTGTTAAAGATTTATTAATTTAATACCTCTTCTCTCAAAAGAGAAAAATGTGGTTCGTGAGTGCAGAGCCCGAGCATAATGAGATCAGCATCCAAGCCGTGAAGACAGTGCCTGGTATTGGGGTCCCAATCGCTTTGAGATCTTAAGTATCTAATATAGTCCATTATCTTATGTTCTCCTTCACCTGGAACCTAATAGAAAGTATATTAATAAGACTATGAGTGTATTATCAAAATTATACAAGTTTTCTCATTTTTGCAACGCCTGTTAATGATCAGATTTTAAAATAAATATTTGAGTAGTGTTATGATTAACTAGATTGTAGGCCGATTCTTTCAGTGCCTTAAGAACAAGGTTATAAGGAACAAGTGAAATAAAATGTTGAGGTATAAAGGGACCAAGATAAGTAAAAGAAAGAAATACAGAACAGACAAATTATAAAAGAAAAGCTGATTCTGCACATTACTTGACCTAGCCTTACTCATGGTTTTCTAAGGTTTTTGTGAAAAAATCGATACCAAGATGATACCAAAGTTTTTTCCCTTCTCTATCAACCATGTTTCTATAATTAGATCAAACTTTTCGAAAGTCTTCACTTTAATTTTTCACTTTTAATACAACTAAAATGTCCATCTACCATCTTTTTCATTTGTATATTTTATTCATAAAATTTTTACTCCTAGATTTCAGGGGAATTTTGCAAGATTTGCAATAACTTGAGAGGTATTAGCTTTCTCTATCAGAAGATATGAATCTGAGAATCGTCCTAATGTACCAAAATCACTATCTCCAAAAGACCATAATTACTCTGACAATAACATATTGGATTTTGTCTAGGGTAGGTGAAATGATACTGAAGGTTCAGAAAATAAAAATCTTCAGCATGGTAAGTGGGCTTGGAAATTGGTTTGGATAATTAGAAAAAAGCTCTTAAGCGAGCCTGTGGAATGATGCTGGAGAAGAGACAACCAAAGACCATAAAGAATGGCAGACTGGTTGAAAGAAAAAAAAGGAGACAGAGGCAAAGTGAGAAGATGTCGAACAAAGGTACAGGACTGGCCCTCAGTTCGACATGAGCTAGGCCAGGGGTCGGCAACCTGCGGCTCTTTGGATGTGAAGCTGCGGCTCTTTAGTTCCATACGCAAATATTATTTATTTTATATAAAAAATTAAAAATCGTTCTGAATAGATTAACGAGGATTAGGCACTGATTCTATCTCTCAGCCACTTGTACTCGCTTTTCATCGCACCCCTCCCCCGTGACACGCATCGTCACTGTCGTCAGTCCTTTGGAAGCTCTTGAATGACGCCATTGTCGGATGTTTCTATGTAGGTTTTAATTCTATGCTTTCGAAGACAATTTGGCGTCTTCACCAGTGCTTTGGCTGTGACATTTAGTTTGTTGTTTCAAGTAAAAGAGTTAGAAGCGAATTACCTTCTCAAGGTTATGTATCTACATATATATAATAATAATAATAATAAAAAACGAAGTAAAGGTAGGTAGCATAATAAATGTTTTATTTTTTTACTTAAAAAATATGTAATTATCTAATGATGCCATGTATATATTATCTAGTTTGTTGTGAAAAACACTACTTATATATGAATAAATAGATATTTTTTCTCATGAATAGATACATTAGTTTTTTGTTTTTTTTATCAAATACTATTTATTGTTGACAAGAAAAATTTTGTGGCTCTTTAAAAACTTCAAAATTCTGTAAATTGTAATTTTTGACTCTTGCAACTCAAAAGGTTGCAGACCCCTGAGCTAGGCCCTTTAGTTAATTAATTTTTACCTTAAAATGTTATTCTGGGATAAAATAAAGAAAATAAACCTGGAAAACTTACATTATGGCCTGATAAAATGATTTTTGGTTTTTGCCACGTCTCATCAGTTGAGATCTTATGTTTGATAAAATATTGGAGCTGCTTGTGTAGTTTATCCATAAAAACAGTTCCAGGAGTGATACAATTAGAATCAAATCTATCACTGTTAGGCAGCTTTTCACCACTATCAGCAGCTCTTTTAAGGGCTATCTCTGCATCTTTAGCGGTTCTAAACCTAATAAAAAAACAAAAGGTTAACAACAAATTATAATAAATTAATAAATACTGTCTTAGAAAGGCTAAAAAATATAGTTAAGAAATAAATCTATATGTCCTAAGTAATGTTAATATAATTTACATAAAAAAACTATCTTCATGTGATAGAAACCAAACATAAAGCCCATAAAAAAGGAACTCACAATAAAAAAATAAAACACTCTTTTAAGAAATAAGGAATAATTTACATTTATTTTCTTTATAACATAAAATAAACGGTATCTGTTCCACAGGTTTTTGCTTCGAGTTGAGTTACAAGTTTTAACGGTTTATTCGTTTCATTTTTAATATTTTCCAAAAATACTAGTTATCGTGAGCTTTAGTATGCAAAAGAGAATGTAATTATGGGTAATGACTAGGTTTCGGTAATCATTTGATCAAAAAATAAAAGTTCCAACTTACATAATAAAGTATAGATGATAAATGTTTGTTGAAACGCTCATTTTTTGATGAAATGATTAGAGAAGTATACACATTTCCTATAATTACATTCTCTTTTCCATACTAAAGCTCATGACGACTCGTATTTTGGAAAATATTAAAAGAGAAACAAATGAAAAGTCAAAACTTGTGACTCAACCTGTAGAATAATCATCAAATAAACAATTTAATTCTTCAAAAATTAAGCAACTATCCCAATAACGATAACACAACATGGGAGTTAGCCACAATCATAGATCAAAGGACCTCACTATTTGTGTCGAAATTAGCCAAGTTTTACCAAAATACAAAGTGTAAGTCATGGTAAGGCACCACTTAACTGAAAAGAATCCGTTAGATCTTTAGCAAATGTAGCAAATGGGACAATTGTGATGTAACTAAAGTAGTAACAATGTTAATAATAACTAATCAATGATAATAAGAAACATACATTTTTAATGCAACCGGATAAAGTTACATTATTAGGTTGATGAAAATGACCTACTTAAATAATTACAAACAGGTTTGGCACATTTAGCTAGTTTTATTATTTTCATTAGGGTCTTACGATCATGTTCCCAAGTAGAGAAACTGGAGTTATGCCAAAACTACTAAAACATTTGTTAGAACTATTAGCTATTAGAATGATTCATTAAAATTTTGATTACTACATATATAAACAATGAGGACATTGGTGCGGCATTATTATATTGAAGTATACCTTCGACTCCTTTGCTGATTCATTTTAGCTCTCGGAGCAACACCATCGATAGCGATGAAAAACAGTTTCTTTGGTTGAATCAGCCTGAACAAAACCTACAGCCAACCCAGATATATTAAAATCTTGTCTAAATAACATAAATGTGAATAATTCATAGATATTTACCTCAAGATAATAAAATATATCTTTAAAAATTTCTTCTTCACTAATTCTAAAATGAACACTGTCATCAGGGTGAGAACAGTTGTGGATGATTCCATTAGCATCAATGTAAAAATTGTCAAACTCTGGAATCTAAAAAATCAAAATATATTTAACTCTCATTCTAACATAGAATAATTGAAATTCAGTTTAATTACCTCATACTCTTTGACCACTTCACAGAGGCATGGGTAACGTTCACTAATAAATCTGAAAAACTTTGGTACACCCATTTTCACTGTCTGTTCTCAATTGAAAGACTAATACAGATATTTAAACGCAAGCTAAAATATGAAGAAAGCACTAAATAAAAAAATCTATGACCATTGGGTAGGGAAACAGGCTTAGTACCTTTTTCAAAACATAAACCCTCTTCAAAACAATACCTAACAGTGTTGCGTTCAGTTCTCGGGTTTTACACGAGGAAAAGAAGATCGAGGGAAATTGAACAGAAATTCGCTGAATCGTCATTACTTTTTGTTCCGCGAACAAATGAACATTATACAACCCGGAAAATACATAAAAAATAAAAATTAATTTATCCTTATTATCTTCTGTTTCAATTTCATATAGATAAGGAAACACATCGCCCCTTTTTCTTTTTATATAATGTTCACAATATAATACATATTTTAAATACTTTTAAAACAATGTAAATAACTCCATTGGAACTTATTAAGTTTAAAGTCAACTTTTCGACTGAAAAAGGCGATAGTTAGTCCTGTCTACCTATAGAAAACTATAAGTTTTTAAACCCCCAGTTCTTTGAAAATTTAACTTATGTACGTTTTAATTATTTTAAAGTCGTCCTTAAATTTGTATCTCTAAATGTTCTTGAAAAAAAGTTTTCTTAAAATCTGAGTAACCCATTATGATTTTTGTTAATTATATTTTAGAGAGGAAAATACCGAGCTCATCTATTTACATTTTTTAAACCTGTATAATTGCACTAATGATATTAATGTTTAAACCTAATAATAAAAAACAGCAGGGGTCATATGTGGTGTAGCGATTAGCATAAAAACCTACTATTCCCAAGATCACGGCACGGCATTGGGATCCCGATTGGCCTTATTGATGGATTTTTTAAAGGGAGTAAAAAGTTTTTTATGAAATTTTCGTTCAATAACTATCTTTTATATCGTCGACGTATAATTTATTCTTAGTTACGTCAAAGGATATATACAACCATACGCTGTGGCGTTAGATGGTCTTTGTGCGCCCGAAGTGGTCCATTTCTATTACGTACAGCTTCTTAAAACTAACTAAATATAGGAATATAATAGTGTTGATATAAACTTCGGAATGGAGTTCTGAAATTTTTATTTTGCATGTTTAAGCCCCCATTGTTATGTATCCATTGCTCAAACGCTTATAGATTTTACTGTTTGTGAATTTCGTCTGCAAATTTCTGTAGTGTATGAACTCTAGAACCTCTAATCGGTCATGAAAACCTGGACGATCTCCCTCATCAACCTTAGGAACGGGAGCTTCCTGATCAACAGTCTAGTATTTTTCCATTACCTATGAGAGCGACTGTTCCGGGCACGTAAGGCTTATTTCTGCTTCTGGAACACTTCCCAGCACTTTTCGTGGACTCCTGAACCTTGGGAACTACTCAGCTTGGTACAGCCATCTTACCGAACAATGATGTTTAAAATTGTTGTCAAACCTAATCACTACCATTTTCGGCTGAATAATTGAACGCATTCCAGTTGATCTTCTGTACTTTAGCTGTAGTAAATAAGTAATATAATTAAGTTTTAAAAAATAACATGGCGAATTTCAATAGTACTATAACTATATGTTCATCAAGGAGATTGTCCATGCAGCTAGGAATGATCAGTTATTTAAAAAAGTTAGAGTAGAGGTGATGAAGTCAACCTCTATGAAGTAAAGGTTAAAATAATTATACATAGAAATTAAGAAGCCATTTCCATGAGGGATCGTAATATTTCTTGGATTCGAAAAAAGCAAAAGAATGCTCGATATAAAAGACGGAAAGGATAATGACATATGCTGTTAGATTACAACTAAATATGATGTACAGCTTGCCGTCAATTCATCCAGTCTCTAGAAAGGTTAAAAAACTATGATGAGGATTGGTCTGACGAAAAAGTGGTAAATAAATTATCCTCATCTTTCCACATTCCATTATTGGATCAAATGTTTTGATAATTCGCGCCTGAAATCCTATGTCAATTGACTAGTGATGGGCTTAACTGCTACTTTTCAGTAACAGTTCTAACTGTTACTGTGATTTTTCTTATCTGTGATTTCTTAACTGCTACTAACTGTTATTCGTGATTCTGTCGAATTGCTACCAACAGTGATTGCTTAACTGCTACTAACTGTGATTTTTCTTATCTGTGATTTCTTAACTGCTACTAACTGTTATTCGTGATTCTGTCGAATTGCTACCAACAGTGATTGCTTAACTGCTACTAACTGTGATTTTTCTTATCTGTGATTTCTTAACTGCTACTAACTGTTATTCGTGATTCTGTCGAATTGCTACCAACAGTGATTGCTTAACTGCTACTAACTGTGATTCGCGATTCTGTCGAAATCTTACCAACAGTGATTCCGTCGGCGTACTTAATTCCACATCTTGAATACAACGATCACAGAATACACATTATAAGGATAATAATTACTTTGACACTTGTATAATTCACCATAATCCTATCAATATACATACAGATGGAATTATTTTCAATATCCTATATAACGTAAATTTTCCTCTTATGGTTTAACCCATTCAAGACGACGATTTTTTTCGAACACGGTCCTCAGACGGGAAATTTTTTTGTCTTTATATTATTCATTTTAAATTAAAAAAACATGTTTACTATGGAAATCACCCAATTCGTAAGTGAATTCTCTTAAATAAGATAATTGCACACTGGGTATGCAGCTTGCTCCTCGGGAATGTTTATTAAACTTTTTACCAAGTGTGCAATGTAGCTGCTGCAATGTAAGGTAAAATGAAAATACATCATTAAAAAACTTATAAACATTTATTTCAAAAATAGTTAGATCATATAAAATCGCTATTTTGTTTTCAATGATAAAGAACAGAATATAATGCAAAGAAAGCTTTTAAAAAGTTTTAAAAAATAGGTTTTTAGATTTTTGTCCACAGTAATACCAATGCAAAATTTTGTTTTCCTGTACTTTACAGCTCGTGCCCCCCACATAGTAGTACCTACTAATACTATCATTATTTTTTGTATAGGTAATTTACAAGTGAATATTAATACTTTACAATAAACAAGCTGTAAATAAATATCTGACTTTCCCTTTTAATTTATTTATATATAATTTAAATTATATTAATAATTTAAATTTACTACTGCGCAGTTAATTTTCTACAGTAAAATTAATTAAGTCAAATTAAGGTAGTAATAGTAGTCACAAACACGCTTCAATTCCGTTCGCCGACGACCAGTCGCCCATATGCGAAGAACAGTTAGAACTGTTACTGTAGTCACAATAACAATCACGCTTTAATTCCGTTCAGTTCTATCGCCAATAACAGCGAAGAACAGTTTAGAACTGTTACTGTAGTCGCAATAACAATCACGCTTCAATTCTGTTCGGTTCTATCACCAATCACTGTGAAGAACAGTTACTGATGAATTTGTGATCACAGGTAGACCTGTGACTTTTGAGTAGCAGTGAAAAAGTAACAGTTCGTGATTTCTGGCCCATCACTACAATTGACAGGACTATCTTCGGAGAACAGTACCACTATCCCACTTCTGCTTTATGAAATTTTATGGAACCGTATCATAAAGAAATGAGGAAAATGAAAACTTCGTCCTAAAACTAAGAATTCAATTTGTATTCGTTTTTATTAATCTTTTAAATATAAGCAAGAAATGGTTATAATTACACTAGTACTTATAACCATTTCTATGGTTAGATTGTCTATCCAATCCTGTTTGAAAAATGCTTCTTCAAGTTTAGGCACCACTTAGAAGTAATTTTCTTACAGTAACCGTTACAGTTACAGGATCTTTCTTTCAATTTAGCTATATGACCGAACAAAACCTGAGCATTTCAGGATTGAAAGGTTTCAGAAGCTCACTGAACTAAACTCTGATCAACTTAGCTTTTGATAGTCAGCCATCCTAAGACTAGTCCTCAAGGTTTGAGATCTTAAGTTAGTGAGATACTGTGAAGAAGGTGACTGCAACAATGGTTTTGTCAGAAGAGACTGAAATACAATTTTACCAACAAACAATTAATAATTGGATGAAGATAGATTACTTATTTAAAATTTAATTTGTAAGGCTATTTATCTAAATTAACAGTTAAATTTGTTAGAATCTTTAATGATGATCAGGTTTCCATTCCATTCCAAGTTGGGGGGGAAGGGAAGAGATTTGGCATTTCTCATAAATGCACAAGTTAAACTCTGAGGATTGTTAACTGGCCCAAATGTTAAGGTGGTCTTAGGCTAATTTAACCTAATAAGGCTTTCTTTGGGTTTTGTAAAATAAAACCAGTTCCAATTTAACCATATAGTAAACTTGTTTTCTGTAAACTGCATGTTAAAACTTACCTTGCTATGAGAACAGTTTATTTTGAGACCTGAATGAAGGTTAGAATGAAATCTCACCATCTAGTTGAGGAGTTCGGCAGCAATCGACCTTGATTTCTAAAAGATTTAATGATGCAATAATAAACTTAGTTTTCTGTTTCACTGAGACATGATATTATTATTACATCATTATCATGACCCATTTCTCCCTGATTAATAATAAACCATGTCTAATAGCCTAAGTCAGTGGTACCCAACCTGGTTAGCATGAAGACAAGGCGAGACCAGTTGAAAATTAAAAAAAAACTGCTTAGTTTTGGTTATTTATCTCTTACCAGTTCTTCTTTATCTTAAATTGAAACTTACAATGTTATATCTTATGATAGTAAAACTAAATTTTTTGTTTTCAATGCAATACTTGTTGTTTTTTTCATATACCCCCATAAAAATAAAAATATATCATACAAATTTTGCGCAAGGGGGACTTTCATTGGAACAGGGTGGGGGGTGTGGAATGCTCTCATTTGAACAAGGGGCATGGTACAAAAAAGGTCGGGAACCACTGGGTTATGTAGAACTTCAAATATTTAAAAGTTGAATAAATACCAAAAGAGAAGTAATAAAACAACTGTAATATAGATGACAATAATATTGAAGCCTAGTACCAGATTTCAAGTACTTAATTAAATTCTTAAGTATAATGAAGAATGTTGTACCCCAGGAAGAGTGTGAGGTGACTTTAGTCAAAAATGTTATTGCCCAATAACTACTGGGCATAGAAAACCACAGTGACTTTGTTTATCACCTTATCGAAGAGGGACTGTTGCTTTAACCATCATTGGAGTTTTTTTTAGTTAACATTGGTATTTATATACCCTTGTATTCAACACTCTTCGGCATTGAATACAAGAGTATTCACTCAACTATTCAATAAGAGCTTGGTTCAGGTTCCCAGGGTGTCATATCTTTATTCTGAGGAAAAAAACACCCTACATCTTTATAGTTTCCAACAGCTTCTAGGTTATTTGCTTTTGGGAGAATAACCCTTTCTCACTAGCATAAAGACTTGGATTCAACACAGAACAAGAAGGAGAAAGAATGAAGGATAATTGAATAGATAACTTAAGTAAAAGCCAAAAAAGTTAGTGATTCTGTGGGTAAAATATGCCAATAATGAGGGTGATTATGTGGAAAACTAATGAAATATTTGAATAATTTTTTAAAAACCAAATTTGATTTTTATTTAAATCCATTTCTACTTTATTAATATTACCCCCCCAAAAATAAAATTATTTATAGTATTTCTAACTAGTAGTTTAAATTACAATCATAAAATAAAACCATTGAAAATATCTATACTGATATTAATTTAATTCACTTTTGGAATATTTAATTTGTCGAATTATAAATAGATTGCGCATAGTTAACTTTTTATTTCTTGAAATTGAAAATATTATTAAACAAAATAAATACTTACTTATTTACATATAATAACGAAGAAAGTAACTAACTACAGATATATATATATATACACAACTTTTTCTGAAATAAAA
Organism: Troilus luridus; assembly: GCA_964056705.1. Taxonomy (NCBI): domain Eukaryota; kingdom Metazoa; phylum Arthropoda; class Insecta; order Hemiptera; family Pentatomidae; genus Troilus; species Troilus luridus. The sequence goes on from OZ057413.1 coordinate 119,586,647, forward strand.
AGAAAAAAAGTTAACAATATGGGTTACTAAAGATACTCTACCAAAAGGAAAATTATTCAGTCTCGTTACTTATATAGATTAACAAAACATGAACTGTTAGGTTGCTAATATTAGTAATATATACAGTAAATATAAAATATATAAAGTAGTTTAAAATAGCAATTAACAATTATAATTATATAAATACATAAATATAACAGTAAATAAGTTGTAAATATTAAGGTCAAAATAAATTGTTGAGAATATCTTTGCTATAAACTTAACTAAAATTTATTATGTGAATATATTTTTAGATGCACGCAATAATTGCAATGTCAAATAAAAAATATGAATCACACAGATAATTTTAGCACCCAGAAGTAAATTAATGATGGGATAGTAAAATAATATTACTTATTTAAATTGAAGAATAAATTGGATATACTCGGTTCATTACAAAAGAAATACAATAACATTTCTTGGTACTAAAAACTAAACCTGCATTTCATTAGTCATAATTTAATTAAAAATACCTTTATTTGAATGCTAAAGCTACTGATATTAGATGTCAATATAGGCATTTTCAAAAATCACCATTACAAGCAAATAATAGTTATTTAAAAGAAAAAGAAAAGAAACTAATGTAAACTATGTCTATTTAAAAATTGTTTTCATTGCCCAGTATTAAATAAAATAAAATAATTAACTGATACAGTCGAGTACATTGAGTTATTTAATCCTCTGTTAATTATAAAAATATAATAATGTAACTTTGTTGGATCAGATAAAAAAAAAAAAAATTAGATAAACAATTGGCTCTTAATCTTTGATTGTCTACTTCCCAAATTTAAAACAATAAACATGTTCACAAATTCATGAGAAACAGCACAAATTTTACAATTAAAATTTAGCATTAAGTAAAAAATTGTTTAACTTTTTAGAAGCATGTATAAACAAAAGACAAATTACTATTACATAAATAAATGAGATATTAATTGTAGTAGAACAAGATATATTAAAACAACAAACTGTTGAATTCATAAAATGGGCGGCTTATATTTCTAAAATCTAAACACTGAGAGGTAGCTTATAATGTATACTGGGCTAGTTAATTATTTCATTTATTTCATAAACTTTATCGTTAGGAACAAAACTTTTTAATAGAAGGATGGACGAATTAATTTAATTGCTATTCATTACGAACTTTTTGTCGTTAAATATAATCTAAAATCTCTCATTTCAATGATTATAATCTATAGTTACAAGTTCTCGGGAAATCAATGCGAATTCCTTGATGACTTCAATTAGTTTCCTTTTAACAGCTTTTTCCCTAAAAAATAAACATATATATTAATTCAAAATATTGTAATGCATTAGAATACCGGTTTCAGAATATTTCCAAAATACAACAAAAAATGGGTAATTAGCAATTGATATATCTAGCAAGCTGGAATAAAATAGTTTTATTTCTAATATTTATTTAAGAGTATGTTTATATATGATATACATACTCTTATATATTTGGCCGTTCTTGATGGAGCCTGAGAGTTTTGAGTTATAATAAGTTTTACAGAAAGTTTTGATATTTTTTTCATTATTTGTGACTGAAAAAATTAAATGAAACTTCGAAACCAAACTATAGCAAATCGATTTAGTAGGAGAACAAGTGAAACAGTATTCATTTGATTTTTGATATTATTATAATTTAAAATACTTTACTAAAAAATTATTTTAAATATATGTTTTATAAACATACCACAAATTAAATAATGAAAGAAAGTTTTTATTTCATAAACATTAGAAGATATCTATATGTATTAATTGAATAATCATAGTTCAGATTCAATCTATGTAAACTGGTAACTTTGAAGTTTGTTGCAATAGGGTTTAGAAGCTTGGCATTTAGAGTAATTACTCAATTTATAAAAGAAAATAAATAATCAAATAAAAAAAAAAAAACTTTCTGGATGAATATATCAATTCATGAGAAAGTAATAACTAGCACATGGTCCTTTGTTAGCCTGTGGCACTAACACAATAAACAAATAATAAATAAATAATAAATGTATATGTATATATACATATATTATTTATTATTTGTATATTATTTAGTTATTTATATTTATAAATAAAGATATACTTACCTAATAATCATTTTACTAAATTTTTCTTTTTGAGCAGGTTCAGGTGTGGGAAGTCGGTCCAGTCCATCTTTGAGCCATTGAGGAAATAGTTCCACAAATCTTTTATTGAGGGCAAGAACAATGTCTGCAAATACATCAAGTCCTGACATAGGTGTACGCCCAGCTAACAAAAAAGAACTAATTATTTCTGTAATTTACTAAATCAGAAGCATATTACTTACTTTAACAATTTTGTAAAATTGGTTTGTTATATATTTTATAGTGTATAGTTCATAATAAATTTTATAGAAATTGAATCTTACCTATACATATCAATATTGTTCCCACCAAATGATGACCACTGGTTTCTATCGGACGGCCGAACACAGGAGCATACTGATCTTCCATGGACGTTGCTATTAATGAAACTAAAAAAGATGCAGCAGCTTTTATGACAGGCGTTTCAGCTACCTGTAGGGAATCAGTTGCTGAAAAATAAAAATACTTGATGGACCATTTAATACAATATAACAAAATAAAAATAAATCTCAGGACTTTTGTACTTCTAATACATTTTTGAAAATTAACTTTTTACTGCATTGATTTGTTAAGGAGTTGGATATTAAATAACTTGAAGAATACTGTAATAAAATATTTAAAAATTAACACCATAATTATTTGGTATTATTTGGAAGTTACAATTTATAAGTGGTGAAACTTTTACCAAATGGACTTTTTGGAAAATATTTTGGAAGGTTTCATCAATTGACCTAGTGACAATGGGAAAGAGGCATTAAGAAAGATAATAATAATGAATAACTAAGGGAAAATGAAACAACTATTAGGAATAGTTACCAAAATTGAAGATATGATGAACATCAACAGACGGAGAGAGCAAAAACGGTGATTTCTTGACAACAGATGTTAAGAGCTGGAAATATGCTTGTAAAACATCTGGTGGTAGAGCTTGATTAACTTGAACTGTAACCTGCGTCACTGATGCAAGTAGCTGGTGTAAACTATCAGCCTTCTCTCTGCTATACAATATGCACATCTAAAAAGTAGACAATGATTTACTTTGCAAGTAATTATGAAGCATTGTCTATTTATATATAGAATAGAATAGAATAGAAAAATAATTTTATTCTGGGACCAGGTCCCTTTAGAATAACAGAGTTGAACAAAATTAAATAAATATATATCTGGCCAAAGGCCTACATCAAAATAACACAATAATTACATAATATACTGAAAGTAAATAACTAAACATGTATGTTTTGGTAGAGAATCAGAAAATGTGATTTAAAATAAAAATAAAAAAACAGATAACTTTACAATAAAAAGAAATAAGCTTATAGAAAAATAAGTGAATAAATAATAGCATTTAATAATAAAAAAAAAATTATATCATTATGAGTGAGGAATATTTACAGCAGTTCATCGATCGATCAAGTTGAATATATCTATAAAATATTTATTGATTATAAAGTATCTGATTGGGAATTTAGAAGATGTAGGAAAAGTTTGGATTTAAATAAGATTAAAGAAAACGCATGACGGATATCAAGAGGGAGTGAGTTCCAAAGAGAGATACAACGGGCTAGAAAGGAAAGCTCAAAAGTTTTGGTTCTATGGGAACGGATATAAAGATCAGAAGGGCGTGATCTTGTGCCCTGGGATTGGATAGAGGATTTGAATCATAGGAGACTATAGATATAAGATAGATGTTGTGAGTTGATAGTTTGATATAAGAAAGAACCAAGGAAGTAAAGTAGACGGATAGAAGGGAAAAGCCACTTTACCTCAGCGTAACGGCGGGACACATGAGACTTCCTCGGGGCATCGAAGCGAACAGTTCATAATTCGCTTCAACCTCTCCTCGAGCCTGATTGAGAGGCCACCATATGCCACACAACCATAGTCAAAGTGAGGAAAGATAAAAGATGTGATGAGGAGCTTACGGATGGATAGGTAGTGTTAGAAGATGCCTGGAACGGTGAAATAACTTTAGAGAGCTTATTGCTCGGCAGGAAATTTGGGAAACATGGGGTTTCCATGAGAGGGATTGGTCGAAAATGATCCCGAGGTTTTTAACAGAGGAACTGAAGGCAATAGGGTGATCATTTAAGGTTAATTGGGGAAATGAGTTGATAGATTTAAGAAGGGTGCTGGAACCAATTAGGATGGCCTGAGTTTTCGCAGCATTCAATGACAGTTTATTCAAGTTTGCCCAGGCACTGATCCTATCTAGGTCACCTTGAATTTTGTCAAATGCAGCTATTATCTCAGATGAAGGAAAGGACAAATAGATCTGGGAATCATCGGCGTACAGATGGTGGGAACAGTGGAGGATTGATTTGGGAAGGCCATTAATGTAACAGTTGAAAAGGAGTGGGGGAATACTAGAACCCTGTGCCACTCCTATGTTCAGCGGTAGGGAAAAAGGATAGGGGTTGATTAGGGATGGAGACTGCTTGAGTTCTATCCGAGAGGAAAGCTTGGATACAGAGTATGGAACTGTTGGAAAAGGAAAGAGATTTTAGTTTAGAGAAAAGCATGGAATAGTTCAGCGAATCGAAAGCTTCTGAAAAGTCGAGCAGAATTAATACTGTTAGTTTTTTTCGTCCATGGCAGTATGCATGTCAGTGGTGATTTTAACGAGGGCAGATTGTGTGGAAAGGCCAAGACGGAAGCCTGATTAAAGTGGATGAAGGAGTTTGAACTGTTCCAGAAAATTTGACATTTGGGATTGAACTATTCTTTCGAGGGGTTTAAATATTAAAACTTTCACCGAGTCACAATCTTGATAAATCTTGCTGTGTACGTATATATTTTTATTGATGTTTATTTCTTTAATTAGGTATACATTTTTATATAAACATATATATAACACTGTAGAAGAAATGACCTGAAGGGATACCTAGTGGAGGGGTGTATTTTACTGAATTTCTTAACACTGAAGGTTTATAAAAAAATTTAATTATTTCAAGAATATATCATTGTTACATAGATCCTGAAAAATAAAAAAAATATTGATATTTAGATGGAGTAAAACATTTTTTTTCCATGATGAAAAATGAAAAACAAAGTGGCAGTAAATTTTCTCATTTTTAGAACTAAATAATTAAATAACAGTGTTGAAATAGTTAGAGAATATGACCAAAGGCAATAATGATGACTTGGAAGTTCAAATTATTTTTAATAATAATTTAATTAATCTTGAATGGATATTTATGGAAAAGAAACCATTTTAAAACATAATTGTTTTTCTTTGAATGTCAGGGACAGAATTTCGTCATTTTAGCCAATTAAACCATTTGCACAGGATGGAAAAGTCAATTATCGCAACCGCTATTCACTAAGAGTAAATGCAATATCTATAAAATTAAACTAATATAAATTAGAGTTCTTGACAAATGATTTAACTAAAATTAAATGATGAATTTACATACTTGCCGCACAAGATCAAGAGCTTGCTTGTTCGGTTGAGAAGCATAGCAATGAGCTCCTAAACTAATGATAGCAACTAAAACTTCTTTTTCTTTCTTTGTAGTAATAGCATTTGATACAGCCGTTTGAAGAAAGTGACAAACTTCCTAAAAAATTAACACATATCTAGGAATACTTATGAAAATAAAAAGTTAATAAATAAGAAAGACAAGTTCGAAATCCATTAAATAACTAACTAGTTTAAATAACTTCAAAGAATTCTGGCTCAATCTATTATTTTCTTACTTTTTACTAATTGACTTTATTTGTGGTACTGTATAGATAAAGCAAAGTTGATAACATTACTACAGTATAGAGGAATAAATTGTCTAAATAACATTTGTACTGATTATATTTTACAAAGATAATATAATAGTAATAAATATAGAATTTTATATTAAGAATACCAAATACCTCTATGATAGGTCGTTCCGATGCACAGGCTTGGCTAACCCCAGAAAGAACAGGGAGGAGCCGTGTTAAAACTAAGAAAGCAGGGGGGTCTGGGCCAACTTCCGAGGCATACAACGAAGAACAAAGAGTAGATAACATTTTCAACCTAAGAATCAAACTACCTTTCATCTGAAAACATAAATATTACAAAAGATTACAAAGTCAAACAATGTTGGTTTTTAACAAGAAGAAGAAACATGTTTTAACAATGGAACTACCTGAGGTTGGGAAACCATCTGCTGTATATCCGATGCATAATTCGATAACAAAGGCTCTAAAGTACTAAGCATATGATTGTAAGGGATCACAGATAACAATCTGCCAATTGAATACATTAACCTAACACATTCTGCCGGCTTTAAATGACCTTTACTAAGAGCTTCCTAAAAGTCATAAAAAAAATTATAAGTTGTAGCTAAAGCAAAACAATAAAAAATAAAACAGAAAAAAAATTAAGACCTGACAAGCAGTCAAAAGACCAGCAGCATAAGGCTCGAGTGAAGTTGTCCGCTCTCTGGTAATGTCTTTTAATGCCATTGTTGCAGAAGTAGCTGTCTCAGGTGACTGAAGAGAAGCTACGAGTCTTGGTATCAATTGTGGTAACGCATTTCCAAGCCATTCAGCATAAGCACCTTTATGAAATATGAGCGTCTTAGGTAGACTTATGACATGTTATTAGTGAAACTAAACCGATAAAGACTAAAAGATAATTACCGACAGCTTGGTTGAGAGCATTAATCACCCGGTGGTTGAGGTATTCAGGCGGTGTATTAATAAGTAAGCCGATTACAGTTTCATCGTCTTGGGCTGTTGCCGTTTCAGCGAGTGCCAAAGTTATGTGTAAAACTGCTTCTGCTTCCTGCCAACTCCTAGCTTCCCTCTGGCACCTCACAAGCAGCCTGATAAGGTGGTCTCTGGCCACATGATAACAATAGACCTGTTCCAGAGGAAAATATTATGAAAAGAAGACGAGAGTCAAAACAAGATATTTTGAAACTTTAATAAATATATATATAAATAGAAAACACTAGGAATACTAATTAGAACATTGAATACCCTATTAATTTATCATTAATGAAAAGTCAGCCAAAGATTCAATATAGCTTGAATAAATTTATGACTTGACTGTTTGATTTAATATGAAAAACATTGATGGGATTGGAAACAATATTAATGAATAAAATGTAACTTACGATAGTATCTGAGATGTCTTGCCTGTATATTCTTATTCGTTCTTGGTCTTCTGCTGAAAGGTTATCAATATCACTCGGCAGCTTTGATTTGTGAAGTAATACCTTAAATTAAATTATGATTGGTGAATTAAATAATAACACATGTCGCCTGTCAGAATATGTGAAAAATATGAAGGGCCAGTTGCACCACTTTTAAACTCCTGACAGATAGTATCAAACTCCATTTAAGAGGTTAATGTGAAACTGACCCCCACAAAATATAAAACTAAATCTTAATTTAAATACATTACTTACTTCGCAAAGTCTTTCATACACAGGAATAAGATAAGATGATGTATACTCAAGATCATCTTTTTCGAGATTTATCATTTCATCCTAAAATAAATAAAAAAAGAAAGAATTCAATAATTAATCATCAAATTATATTTTACTACAACAGTGTACCCTATTTACTTAGGTGAATACCTACAGTGAACTTTTTATTGAAATTCTTGTTGGAAAAAAAACAAATTTAAAAAGAATGGATTAAAAATTATTTTGAGAAAATTTTAACTCAGAATCAAAGGAAATAAGAATTTTCTTCCACATAAATAATAAATAATTAGAATAAATTAGATACCTGCAATAAATACCAGAAGCTAAGTACTAGCTGGCTACGAGTCTCATCTTTAGGATAATCGCCCGGAGTAGCCGTGCAATCTAAAAGGTGTGATATAAGTGACTTAATGTTCTCGTAAGATTGCGGAGACTTCAATCCGTCTAGGAGCAGTTTTGGGTGTGTTTCTCCAATAGCAATTAGCAACTTGTAGGTGTTTGTCAGGACTTCCTAGGAAGAAATAGCTCATGATAATATTAAAACAAATACAAAAAAAACAACAACACTGTTTTATTACGATGAAATGAATTGTACACAACATTAACTTAAATAAAAAAGTCATAATATTAATAATAAGTTGAAAGTCAACAAACGATTATAAAACAAATATATAAGCTTATCAGAAAAGCATGTCACCAGTATTACTAGATAAATTGCTTAATTTTACACAAACAATTCACCAGAAAATCTTTTAGTAGCCAAAGTAATAAAATCCGCTTTAATTATAATAATAAAGGCAAAAAACACAAGTAGGACTGGAATACAATGCTACTCGAGGAAAAACTTTTTATTTTTATTTAGAATATTGTCAAAAGCATTACTTTATATGTTATAAAAAGAATTTAAAAAAGTCTTGAAAAGCTTAAATATGACTAATTTCTACAAAGAAACCTAAATCCAGTAAAACCTCTATTATCCGTCACTCTCTGTTAACCATAACCTCAGTTTTAATTAAAAAAAAGATGTGTTTATATTGATTGGTTGCTAAACTAATAATTAATCGTGTCTTGAAAAGTCCTAGTTCGATTCCTATAATCTGCTGTTTACTCAAAACCTAGGCTTCCTCGCACACTTTTTTTCAGAAATTAATTATCTCCTCATCTCTATCTAATGTAGCTTCCACAGTTGAACTACCTTCAGTCTTCATTCTTGTCTTACGGGTACTTGTCGTTTTCTTAAAAGTACGTATAATAATGTCGGAAAAAATACAAAGGAAGAGTTTATGTTATTAGTATGTCCCTTTTATATAATCATTTAATGATTATTAAGAAGGGGCATACTACGTTTGTGCACGAGGAAAGGGCTAAACTCCACCTTTAAATTGGTAATAATTTCGCAAGAGGGAAAAAATGGGTAGATATACAATGATTGTGCTTTTAGCCATCGATGTACGTAATTATTATTATTATTAAAAAGAAATATTTGTACTACATATGTATACCTTATTAGTACATAAATAAGTTACGAGTACATATATAACGTCGAATGTTTGAAGTATATAGTTCAATTTATTTGTGTATATATATATATATATACAACATATGCCTCCGTCTACAACATATACTCCCATATCCGTCTATTTCCCAAATCCATCACCATCTTGGTCCCATAACCTGACGGATAATCGAGGTTCTACTGTAATAATAAAATTTATTTCTAATCTATATAATCATACTTCATTTTCTGAAGATTTAACATCAGCGGTCAGTTGCAAGATCAGAGAGAGTAACTGAAGAACACAAGTTGGATATTTGTAAGTATCAGGATGAATTACCATTTGGTTTAATGCTTCCAACTCATGCTCACATGTCCTGTTGAAAGCAAAAATAATACAAATGTGATTCATATTGTTTGAGGTTGAATGTGTAACATTCATGTTACATTTAATTATGGCTATATACATAAAAATATATAGGATATACATCGTTTATGGTATTGACCACGTTATAGACCAACTTGAGGACACTAAAGTAAATCAATTTCACTCATGTTTCAGATATAACACAACATATCAAACATTTTCACTAAGAGACTCGCCTCATGGTGTACAATGTGGTCATACCAAAGTCCATTAAAGATTTTATTTTTCAGTTTTATAATTAATAAATCAAACAACTAAATATGTACCACAGTTATTTCATGTATGATTTAATAAATTAAAAAAAAAAGTTTACTCAGTAATATCGTTGGTCTTGGATCGGATGACAGCGACTAATGAACTGGCAATGTTTAAACAAGATGGAAGGGAAACGCCAAACTGCAACCAAGCGGCAGCAGCTTTTGCAGCGGCTTCTCTAACTTCTTCGCTACCCAGAGCACTATTTATTAGAGATATTACTGGAAAAAAAAATAATCATTTTTTTACATAAATATTTAATAAAAACAGGTCAACCAACGTACATCAACAATTCTCATGTATAATCAATTCAATATCAAATGTTTTTTATAAGGCAGTATTCTTTTATACAATTAATTTATTTGATGCAGTAATTGCTAAAATATAATTATAAAATCATTTAAGTAGACATTGTATTTGCAACAAACCTTTTTCAGAATTCTTTTCTAATTCGTTTCTAACATATGTTCTGTGTGTAGAAGACAACAACATAGACTGAAACTGAAACAAAGATAATAAAAAATAACTTTATTAAGTCGTTACTAATGCATAAATAAATGTACACACACATGTAAAACTAAATACATAAATGTCGAGGAAAATCAATATCTTATAAAGGACCTTTAGTGATATGAGTTCATAAATACAATAGGAGTACAAAGCTCAATAAAGGAGATTATATACAGGCTCTGAAAATTAAATTTATATAGTTATGAGAATAAAATAGATTCTTACCTCCTCTGGTATAAATGTAAGGACTTCAAATAAAATCCAAATAACTCTTTGAGGTGTAACAGAAGGTAAATTCTCGGGACGAAACATTGATAATACATCTCCAATAGAATCTTTCCAGTACCTTGGGGTCATTTGAATAAGGAGTCCAGATAACTAAAAATATAGCATGAAAATAAAGTTAATACTTATAATTTTATAACAAATAAAATGAATTTGCCACAACAAAATCTATCCAATAAACATGTCAGTGGCTTCAGCTTTTATATGATTTATTTCAAGCACACATCACAATTATGCACATGTACTCAACTGACGAATTTGATGCTCTGCTACTTTTACTCAGTGATTTTTTCACGGGGTCCTTCCTGGACTCAAGGACCAGATTCGGGTTTTAAAATTAATATAATTCCCCTAATAAAAAATTAAGAGCTTCAAGAATTATATCCATGACTCGAAGGTTTTTAGTTATCACACAATCGAGTATTGATTCTTAGACTCCATAAAATCAGTTATGTAAAAGAATCAAATTTGTAAGAGAATAGAAATTGTTAATATGTATATATTAGAGCAAGATACCTATACAGATATCTAAGCCCATGAACGGCCATCTGCCGTTTATAAATAAATAAACCTTATCATATGTAACATATTAACTCACCGCAATGCATAGCCTATTGAGTATAAGATCTGGCCCAATAGAATACTGTACAATGGTTTGTAATAGCTTGTTTTTCAAATTTTCATATTGGTCAGGAGGCACTTGATTCCAGTTTTTCATTATTTTTAAATGAAGAGTTGTTGCAGCAAAAAATTGTCCTTCTTTTGACTGTAATAGAAATTATATGTTAAAAATTTGTATAACTACTGTGAACACAATAATAAATGACCGAACTTGTCTATTATTAAATAAAAAGTATGGATGTTCACAAATCTGTGGATCAAAACATTACAATAAAAGGAATGAAGCCTATAGAATCAAGTAACTACACAGAAATGACTTAAATTACATATTCTATCTTTTCTAATTGATTAATTATGAAGCAGTTGCCAATACAATCATTTATCAGCAAATAATTCACTAAAGTTTGTGATAAAAGTATGGACATTATTATCAAATGACTATACCCTAGAGCAGGGGTGGCGAACTTGCTGCTTGTCTTGAAAATTTTAAGGTCCCAGGAGATTCATAAAACTTTAATAAAATATTTACTTTAAAATGGTCAAAGTAGGGAAAATCAATTTATTAAAAAAATATATTGTTTGTGCATCCACATATTCAGAAATTATCTGTCAACATTTTATATGCAGCCAGTGGGGTTATAATGCAATTCCAAAGTGGCTCGTAAGATCATTTGTGCAACACCCCTGCCCTAGGGGATTATTGACATGTTGCGATTTAATATCAGTTTTAAGGGAAATCATTATTTCTTGAAAAATAACAAAAAAAAAAAAGCATTAAATTATTTTAAGTAATTCTAATTTAAAATTTTAATATTTTTAAAAGGTAAAAACATATTTTTGGCTATAATTATTCTGCAGGTTGTTGTGTTGAGTCACAACATGTTTTATCTTTTCATTCGTTTAATATTTTTCAAAAATACAAGTTGTCATGAGCTTTAGTATGAAAAAGAAAATGTAATTGTGGCAAATGTGTAAACTTCGGTATCATTTCAACAAATATATATCATCTATCATAATGTTAGTTGAGACATTTCTTGATGAAATGATTACCGAAATTTACTCATTAAACATAATTCTCTTTACAGTACTAAAGATCACGATAACTTGTTTTTTTGAAAAAATATTTAAAATTAAATGAATAAACAGTATAGACTTGTTCTAACTCAACTCGAAGCGCCAACCTGTGGAATAGTGACCAAAAATATTTGCATAAATGCCACTTTGACATTTCAATATATTCTTAGAACTTAAATAGCTATAAGTATATGAGATAAAAAACTTTAAAATATAGATATGAAACATTAATATTATCAGTGATTGCTTGTTTGTTAACCTAAAATATGTTACACCATAAATAAATCAAATAACATTTAGAGATATTAACATAAATATTTATTAGTCATGACATGTAAGGGATAAGTCAGTTTTTTGGCTTTAAGCAGGTTTCATCAGTGTGGTTAAGGACAAGGAAGTTTGATTTAATTTTCAGGTTGTTTTACACCTGAGTGCTATGATTTTACCCTGTTTGGTTGTAACAGCTCCCAGACAACACCCCAGGCTGCCGGAGAGCTCTGAACATTTGTTAACCATTGGTGTGCTTGCGCTTGAACAACAGAATCACTGTTATAGAATTGAGAAACAGCACTTTCTAAGTTTTCAACTGTTATATCCATTTTGATGATTCTTCATGTCATTACGCCAATCAATGTGAAACACAGCTAACAGCGATTAGCTTTAGAAACAAATACATTCCCACATTCCTATAGAAGACACATCTCAAACGGTCAGCACTGAAACAGCTGATTACCTTCCCATCGGTGTTGCTTGTGATCATTTATTTTTACATCGATAGTTCTAAAATCGATCTCCATAGTACTTCAAGAGAATCCCCTCATTCTTTAATTTAAGTACTCACAATCATTTTGTAATTTTTTTCGGTAATCCATTACGAAAGTAGTATATTTCAAAGTTTGTTGTTCATTAGGTACAATGTGCCTGTTTACTCGATCGAGAACATTTCGATTTTTGCTACAACTTCAGACAATCACCTGACTCTGTCCGTGGCCCCGCCCTTAGCTAACTGTTTTACATTCAACTATAAAATTCGCATTTATTGGAATTATTAAAAACGTTGCTACTTCCATTTCATATCGTTTAAGATTATTATTACTTGGAACATACTAAATGGAATGAGTGAAGTTTCAGGAAGATCGTCCTGATGAAGATTAAGATGAACTACGGCAATCATCTTGAAAACTATAGTCTGACAATTTAGTAAAGGACCAGCGACGGAACGGATGCGGTGTTGGAATGATAGTCCCGCAGAACTCTGTTGGCAACAGAGTCCAAAGAAACCGAGTCTAAAACAAAATATGAAAGTCCAAGAATGCCCGGGCCAACCTCAATAATAACTCCAACATTGCTGATGAACTACAGTAACCAACTTGATGACTATCAATGTCCATCTGTAGCAACATTGATGAGGAAGTGTTAAATTGTTTCATTGCTATGCATTCGAGGTAATCAAATACAGAAACACTTTCGATAATTCCAATCAATACAAATTATATTGTTAAATACAATACAATTAGTTTCCCAAAATTCCGCTAGGTAGCACAAATACACACGATGCCGTGATTGATAATGCTATAATATTCTGGAGTTATACACATAATTCCAACCTACTTCAGCTAGAGTAAAAATTCCAATCTATTTCAGTTATGCTGGAAATTTGAATTATTACTAAGGTTTACTGTTAAATTTATACCCTTTCTGATTTGAACCCGTACCTATAGCATGCAGACCATTTATATTTGCTACATAAACTTCAATATTCATAAATACAGAGCTTATTAAATACATTTTTTTTTAAAGAATGGTTATATTTTGAATGGAGTTAAATACAATTAACCAGGAGCGTCTAAAGTGATCGATTGTTTTCAAATGAAATAACATTTTAAAAAGATGTGAATGCTGGGTGATGTTTGCCGGAGATGTAGCAATGAACATGTCTGAGAAATGAAATAATTATTGGATTATAAATTTATGTAATGGTCAATTTAACTTTTTTCTAGTTTCGTATACGTAACATAAGTAATTAAGTAAGAACAGTAAAATCGCTGGCTTAACACACAAGCGGGAACTAGGCCGAGTAATTTTCTCGAGATAGGGAACAATAAATTGTCACGATTAGAACCCTTATCGAGCTTTTTCTCCGACTTTTGCCAGCCTTGTTTGAGAAAGTAGTTTACCTACGAGAATGCTGAATGTTGGTTTAGTTGCTTCAGATATACAGTTTTCCAGCATTTATGGAGGATTTTTTGCAGCACTGATTGTAGCAACTATTTCTCTCTTCGATTATAATGAAATAAATCCAGCATTCAGGCCAATCAATGTTCCTATCGATGAATTAAATCTCACTGTTGATTTCATCGTCGTAGGCGCAGGAACTGCTGGTAATATAATAATTTATCACAAATGAATTATGATTTTAGTTTGTTTTTAATTTCTGTATTTAAAGTTGTTACACCGCTAATATAAGATTCACGGTTTAACACATTTTTACTGTGTTCAAATTATTTCCACTATCGTATATTTTCTGATACAATTCGTTATTTATTGTTAATAGCAAAGATAAAACCAATATCGTACAATAAAATTGATGAAATCATTCTTGTATTCCACAGATTATTTTATGGATAATAATTCGAGGTTCGGAGAATGAGCCATTGGTAAAATTGTAAGTAGGTTAAAGAATAATTGAAAAATAAAGTGATATTTAATTCTTGATTGGCGATCTAATTATATAATTTGAGCCCCTTTAATCGATCGTCACCATTAACTTTAAAAAGTTTTAAACCAGACCCAATTTCGAACTTTCCCGAAAGTGTATTGTTTGCTTCACTAATGCATACTCCGACTAGATTTACGAACTCCTAATATACCAATTACAGATTTTTTTATTCCAAATGTAAATAATAATCAAACGATATCCATCTATCATGAAGCAAACCTGATTAACTATAAATTTATAATAAATAAAGCAAACCTATTAATTATTAATACTGTTTATTCCTGAATCAGGAATAAATCATGGATATTACAGTAGAAAAATTAATTGGTGGAAATTTCAGGTAACGTTGTGGTTAATAGATTGACAGAGATTGGCGAATGGACCGTGTTGTTACTTGAAGCAGGCGATTCCGACGAAACTGTCATAACTGATGTTCCGTTGTTTAATTATTACCTTTGGCACACTAGCTACGATTGGAACTACACCACTACTCCCCAAGCCAACGCATGTAGAGGTAATAATAAAATAACAATAGAAAACATTTATATGATCTGAAAATATTTAACAAGATTTTTTTATTTGGAGACATGTTTTTTAATGTCATCAGTTATATGGAATTCAACATGTTATTGGCCTCGAGGACGGATTATAGGTGGTTCGAGTGTTATTAATGACTTCGCAGCAATTAGAGGTAATTATATCATACAAATTCCAAAATCCTTGTCTATTCAAATTCGGGATCTTGTTGATTCGTGCGACTTATTTAAAGGAAACAGATTGGACTACGACGGATGGGCTTCTGCAGGAGCAACAAACTGGTCATATGCAGACGTTCTTCCTTTCTTCAGAAGGCTGGAAGACAACAGGTCTGTTGCTACAGTTTATGAATTGGTCACCGACTACTTGATTTATGACTTATATATAGCAGATTATGCCATCATTAACTTTAACAAAGTTAGTTTGTTACAAGAATGCTTATGGTAACTGCTTCTCTTGGCTTAAGTGGAACACGATTCCTTTTGTATGACTCAAGAACGGCGCAGCACTAGTATCTAGCTGAATTCGTGGTAACCGATAAATAATAATCAAACGATATCCATCTATCATGAATAGATGGATATCGTTATGACTGCTTTTTATTCGTCTGTAAAATCGTACTCATTATAATTCCAACTTCCGCTCGTTACAATAGCACTAGAGGTAAACGAAACCCAACTGATTTTTTTCAAGTTAGGTTTAGAGGTTAGGCCTAACTGTAATGTATATTTACTGCTTTAATTGGATATTATTTAAAATTATCATTGCTGTCTACATCGGCAAATATTACAATGGAATTATCACAACTTCTGCTAGCAACCTGAACCGGTAACGTTGCAATATTCTGGTGTTATGCCAAAAATTTAATTGGTGCCTAAACGTTGTAACTACAAAAAAGGAAAATGGACGCATACATAAATTGTCCTATTTCCAGATACCCACCATACGCCGCTGACAGGGAATACCATGGTTCCGGAGGATACATGACCATTGAGCGTCCAAGTTATTATTCCAGTGTCGGCTCTACTTTTCCATCGGCTGGTTTCGAACTTGGGCAAGGATTAACAATAATTACTTTATTGAACTAGTTCGGTTTCAGAAAACAGAGAAAAACATGTTTTCATGTTTCAGTTATAACATCGGTGACTTGAATGCTGCGTTCCAGACTGGGTTCATGGTCGCTGAAAACACGCTCAGGAACGGGAGGAGGTGCTCTACCGCCAAGGCATATCTTAGGCCTGCCAGGAACCGAAGCAACATTCAAGTATCATGGGGCTCTATGGTGACAAAGTAACATTATTTAAACCATTTTTACAATAGGTATTAGAATTTAGAAACTGTTTATGAGTATTACTTTTCACGAAAGTAAATTATTACATATTTTGAAAAGATATGAGTGAAGTATGAGGTCTAAATTTAACTTTCTCCATCTACTCTCTGTTTTTTGATGGAAAAAGTTGATGTTTGTAATGGTTTTAATTTTAGCAGTGTTGTTGGAATTACTTACCTTCACAAATAAGGGATATCCCAATTCTTTTAGTATATATATATGAACTCTAGTTTCTTTGGGAACCATTTGAAAATACTTTAGACAAATCTGTTCGAACACTACCTTATCACTGAAAGATTTCTTTCTCTTTATTTTTATCAAAAATTATTGTTTTCTAAGGTCTGTTAGTTCATTATAGATAATATAATGTATAATTAATAGTTTGAATTTCTACAGTTGACGTGTTTTATTTTAAGTGAACACTATTGTGTAGAATCACTTTTTCATTTTGTATATTGATGATTCTGGTTTTCTCAGAATATTGATCGGAAGTAACAACCATACCGCTTATGGTGTCCAGTTCATTCGGAATGGCAAGAATCTAACGGCTTATTGCAAGAAGGAGGTGATTCTGTCCGCCGGTACCATCAACTCCCCCCAGTTGTTGATGTTGTCCGGAGTTGGACCACAGCAACACCTGGCAGAGCTTAATATACCGGTCATAGCCGACCTTCCTGTCGGAATGAACTTGCAGGTTAGGATAATGTCGTTTCTTAAATATGTGGAGTTTTGTTCAATATTTTAAGAATATTATCGCTTGCAGGATCACATTGGAGTCCCGATGGCGTTTAAGGTAAATGTTAGTACCATCAACGCAGGAATATTCGAGACGACAACATCGGTGGTACAGTATGCTCTCAACAGAACTGGACCTCTCTCTTCGCCGGTGGGTGTGGAAGCCATCGCCTTCATGAATCCTCCTAACGCCACCGACTGGGACTACCCACAGCACGAGATCGTCTTCACCACTTCTCCTCCCGTCAATCCCACTAACATCAACTACTTCATCGCCCTTACATTCTATCTGCGGTACCTCAGTAGAGGTTTAGACTTATATACATCTAAATATCAAATAACTCCAAATTATAAAATAAGAAATGATGATTTTTCCATGTGTACTTTTTTTCCAGGTTATATTGCTCTAAATTCGAGTAATCCCTTTGACAGCCCAATCATCAACCCAATGTACCTTTCGGTACCGTTAGATGTGGAAAACCTGATAGCTAGTCTTCAAAACGCAGTTAAAGTCTGCAATACGAGAGCTTTTCAAGCCCAGAACTGCAGCATTTATGCAGATTTATATACAGCATGCTTGGTAATTTGTAATTTTTTTACCTATCAAGTACTATTGGTACTAAATAGATATTTGTTTATTGCCTTTGACATGTGACACAATTGTTGTGCAGTCGTTCCCGACTGAGAGTGACGCCTGGTACAGGTGCTTGGCCACGAATTACTCGACTTCAATCTACCACCCGGGTTGCACCTGCAGGATCGGAAGCGTGACCGATCCTCAGCTCCGGGTCTACGGAATCAAAGGCCTGAGGGTAGTGGACGCTTCCGTAATGCCCAGCATTCCTTCCGGGAACATCAACGTGCCCACGATCATGATCGGGGAGCGGGGTGCTGACTTCATCAGGCGGGACTACGGGGTATCGACCACTGTTCTTCGTGATGGAAACGGACCGACTAATGGAACAAATTGATGGATATTCAAAAACCAATTTCAGTAGTTACTTTAATATATACCGTAAGAAAGAGAATTTAAAATATATTTTTATTGGTGAAATAATTTACTTTTCTCCTTCATCTTGGGATTGATCTTAAACTGTATCAGCAGATTACTAGCTAAAAAATGTGAACAATTTATCTTAGAAAAACCCATTCCCGCCCTGTTTATTAGTGCAGTTACACAATACATAAAAATCCTTATGTTCAATATTTAACCTTATATAATTGCTTGGGTAAAAAGAAAAAGAAATAGATGAAAAAAGAGTAAATAAAATGAATATACTTTATTTATTCTTAAGATAGAAAATACAAAAACACATAAATGATAACCAATCCATATACAAATTTTGTAGAATATGTGACAAACTATATATTTATATACTTCCTTTTACACAGTACAAAGGAAGTATTTTAATTGAGAAACATTAAGGGATATTTTCACGAATAAAATTATGTCTGTACACACGCACGCTTGTCATGCATATAACTGTTGCAAAATGCTGAAATTTTAAACTTATTAAATACAAAATTATATTTGATCAATAGAAATTACAAATTTATTCTACTATTTCAAAGGTTATGGGCTAGTTCATGACATGTATATTTTCCTAATGGATGACAATTACTAACTCCATTATACTTCTTATTCTTAATGTAACAAAAATTAAAAGTAATATAAAAAGTGTTTGATTCGGGATTCACAATATTTATGATGGTATACTGATTATAGATGCTTCAGTATTTAGGAATTTCCAGGAGATATAGGAAAGGGAGGGGATAAAATGGATAAGCGTAAAAATATTTAAAAAATGTGTGGATGATATGTGATGGGCTTGGAAGACCAGTGTAATGGATGTAAAGATTTCCATATTGTTGATAAAAATCAATGATGGACAACCAAGATTTTAAAAAATAAATGAATTTTTAGATACACCATACTGTAACTTTCACAAAAATATTTATTTTATTTTTAAAAGATCATTTTTCGCCGAAAAAATCGCGTTTGGATTATGAAAAAATTGACGCGGGAAATGAGAAACTTTTAAACGCTTCATTTTGGCTTCCTGACGTCATCAGGCTTTTTTGCATTTTTGTGATAAGAAATTCATATGTTTTCGCATTTTCATATAGAATATTGTGTTCATCTTGAGAAATAAAAGGATTGTTTATTAATTAAATTAACTTATTTCAAGTAAAGAGTCAATTTTTGTTATTATTGGTATATTTTTATTCAACAACAATTAGTTTTATCAAGATAACCTATATATAACAAAGGTTTCTTTATGATATTTTCTGGAATGTGCTTAAAACTTTGTAGTGCAGAAATAATTTCTTCATCACAATCACTTGATTCACTTAAAGAGAAAGTAGAGGAATCTTTGTCAGCTTTATCATCAACATATGATGAAATGTTATCTGAATCTCTGGAGTGATATTTTTTACCATTAAAATAGGTGATGATGCCCTATCTTTCAAACATACCTTTGTTTGAATAGCTTTGCTTTTGATATGAACTTATTAGTGTATTTCTGATGTCCATGATACCTGTGTTTCTGCATCTACTTTAGAAGAACATGTAGGAATTTCCAATATAGGTTCTGAGACATTCAATCCTGTGTTTTCTATGTTTTCTTTATTCAATATTGACGGTTGCAAAACATCACTGATTAGTGATTGTCTCATCCTTTTGACACCAAGAGGTCTTGATTGCGATGAATGTGCTAGGATCCTCTTCGTTTGGGAATTGAATTTGGTTGGAACTGCTTCTTTTTTCTAAACTATTTGACGCATTACTCATCTAACTTTAATAATATTTTCTACTACTTCCTCTACCTGGAACAGAAGAGGAAAAAAACCATCAAACTCAACAACGATGCGAGATAAACTAACAACAAGCCTGATGACGTCGCAATATGCCTATTCAAAACTAACCGTTTTGGCGCAAAATTCAAATAGAAAATTTTCGAAGTAAAAAATTTCATGTTGAAAAAAACATTTTTCCATTAAAATTAGCGGTAGCCCATCATTTAAGGTTAATAGATTTCATTGAAACGATTGTCGAAAATCACCTTGGTTGTCCGTTACGGCAATGTATAATATAAAATCATTTAACTTGTGCGAAATAACTGGAAAGGTAGCCGAATATTGTTGAGATCCGATAGATTTTTAGAACAGAAGTTAAATAAAATCATTTTTCCTCTGAATTCCACTTTCCCTACTTGACTTTTATTATTAATAAATAATTGACACTTATGTAAATCAAACATAATCTTCTTCGGCAATGCCTCAGAGGCCGAAATGCAGACTCGTTGAGGGAAGACGGTAGTTCAAGACTGCAACAGGGCTGCCAACCTTTGCGACGACATTTCCTTGAAGAAGACCCTGAGGACCGTGGTCTTGGCCAGCCTGGCGATGGACATGAGCGCTGTGATGAGGGCCTCTCCTCTCGCCACTCCACTGTACTCCCTTAGCAACCTCAGTGTCTGCTCTTGTAGCATACTCACCTCGGATGTCTCCACCAGGTCTGCAACAATGTCCTACTGTAAAGTCCACTGTAGAATTTAGAATATTACACAACGCAGGATTACAGAAGGCAAACCCGGTCAAGATAATAGAACTGATAGCGTCACGAAATTTGAGATGGGGTAGTAACGTTGTTGGGCTTAATAGCTAACAAATAGCTAAAATGTTAATAAGGATCCGACTTTTTAAACATCCGGGGGACAGACGGAGGTGTTAGAAGATTGCATAAAGAGTAATGTAATTTAAAGAGGGTTAGGGTCAAGGGGGTAGGAATCGGTGGACAGAGGTTAGCAAGGAGATTGGTGGTAGCGGCATCGAGCCTTCGGTTTAGTTTAGCGGAATCGGAATGTTTACAACTTTTTTATAAATTGGAAGGATCGCTATGTGTCAGTTGTGTAATTAAAGGTTTATCAAATGAGCTCTGATTTTTCGAAATAAATTTAATACCAGTATGTCTCAGATTAGAAACAAAATAAAAAGGTATGCGCTGTAACTTTAGTACCTAATCTCAAGACAATCGGTTACGTTGCTTATTTTTTTTCTTCAAAGTATACGATTGTCGTAACGAATTACAAGGAACAGACAGGTTGATACTCACTGGGGGTAAACAGAGCTAAGGCTTTGAGACACGCGAACTCTGTATGATCCGGCCTGAGCGACGAAGTTCTCTCTGTCACCCTTCTTAGGCACAATCTCTCTCGCACCTCTTCGTCACTTTCCTCAGAGGATTGTACTGAAACATCAATGGGATGATAAATTTAAAACAATCGTATAAATTATACATTCAATATAAATGACTGAGGAAGTATTCGCTCACCGTGTTCGATCGGCCATGACCACTGAGCAACTGTCAAGACGAAAAGATCTTTCCATGAGTCCTCTAATAGTAATCTTTGCACTTCATTAGCTAGCTGGAAGAAAATAGTTTTTGTTTTTATCTTGAGAACTTTTGGATGGTATTGTAAGCGTGAAACATACCTGTTGAAAAGAAGGTATCGCCCTGGCACAACGGACAGTCAGCTGAAGGAGTTTGCTGGCGGAACTGTACACGTCTTCACCGGAAAGGAGGTTGAGAGGCAGCCTATCTGGTGACATGGACTTGAATCCTGCCGAGAAGACAAATAAATTAAAACATTTTACTTATGACGTAAAATTGAAAAATATTGAGCAGTTGATATTGATCTTACCCGCATCATGAGATGTAGTAGGCTCCTGAGACGAACTAACTTCGTCCTCCTTCTCTTGCCTAATATAACTGCGGAGGTAGCTTCCTAATCCTGAAATATAATATGTAATATATTTTATTCGTATAAGCAATATTACCTCTATACTTAAAAATAAAATGCTGAGAAGGATTGAATTCTACTATAGCTATAAATTAATTTTTATATAGTATTAGATTAATGTACTATTTAAAAAATTATAATCAAATTAGCTCACCAATAGGTAGAGGTGGTGGGGGGAAATAAGATGTTGGAGGTGGCAGGTACTGGGGGTAGAGCGGCAGCTGATATCCGACCTGGCCTCCCCCGGGAGGTACCGTGTTGTTCCGCGGGGAGCGCTCGTGCTGAACAGCTGCTTGCAAAAAAAATAGTTTTAATGTAAAAAATAAATAAATTTAGATTTTAGTTTGTTTATTTGGTAAAGTAGGAGAAAAAAATAACCCCGGAAAGCACAGAATCAGTAATATATTTACACGAATCTCATTTTCTCCAATATTTTTATGTCTATTATTTTTAAGAAAGTGCTAGTGTTTACATAGGAAACGCACACCTAGGAGATGGTCTTTGAGTGGGATCTCTTGTGGGGACGATTCGTGAAGATCTGCTCCGAAAAATGATGGTTATATCGGTAACTTAGATTTTATATAGTGGGATGTCGGAGCGGGTGGTGTTTTGTACAACTGTAGTGATAGCTTTGCTACAGTGGTAATCGACTTCTAAAATTGTTTGGACTTAACAACTAAAAATCTTCCAAAACACTGATAACTGCTGAACCAAAAGACAAACGACCGAGAGGTTGCCCGAAACGTAGGTGGACGGATGCGTTAAGATTGATGTTAAGTTATTGACATAGGGTTTTTTTTAACCATGATCAGTTCGGTTGTAAAACTATAACAAGAATCATTAGAAAAGAGAAACAATTTTAATCATTAAAGCAAAATAAAATTTTAAAAAATCTGTATTTGTGATATTTTATTTTGTTTTAGTCATTATAAACTGTTTTCCTCAAATCACTTCCTGTAATCACCTCAAATCACTGTTCTAGAATTTCAAAAGTTTAACTGTAAGTTTGGCTAACTCAGTAGGAATATATGTAAATACGAATGACTGGTAAGTTATTTTCCAGTGTTTTAGATACATGAGTTTTTTTTTTTAATTTATTTATGTCTCTTTATAAGGTTTTGCTATTTTTTTAAATAGATACATAAGAACACATCAACAAACAAAAAAGAGCAGATAATGTGCTTTTAAATTAAGATTCATAATAAGAAGTTTTAGTTGAATAAAATTTTAGTTAGTGAACAATATGTTGATGTTTGATTTTATTTTATCAATTATGCATTCTTTATGTGCATTTTTTGAAATGCGTTATATAATATATCTATATTGATAATATATCTATTGAAGTCTATGTAGCAAATCTTTGGCGTGGATGACCTGAGGTATTACTAAATGTTATTAGTAAATAAATATTTTTCTGGTAACTGACAATGCAGTAAGGATAAAAACGGACGAGGAAGGAGGAATATAATGTAAAAGAGAGCTGTAATATGAGGAATATGGAAGAATAAAAGGACGGTAAGGAGCTGTCAGAGGCAGGCGGAGAACTCCCACATTAGCTCCCGACTGAACAAACACTTGTCACCCCGCCATGTGCTATCGCATTGTTTATGTAGCAAGTGTTTTAGTATAGCTCTTTCGGTGGCGCTATCTATCCATAGTTTTGTCAACTTCCCCTATACGCTTCTATTCAATAAACATTTTTAAAGATAACTTATAAGTTGTTATAATTTTAGTTTCAAATTCCCTATGGAAAGCTTCGTGTACAGTAGTCAAAGTTGACAACGATCTTCTAAAAACTATCTCGGACTATACTGGACGAAAGATTTACATGGAATATACACACAAAATTAAAAGGACGAGAACTGACAACCTAAACTACAGGTTTGTTAATGTAATGTTTTGCAAACTCAAGTATCTTTCTTCCAGTTCCTCGGTTTCTTCCTTGGTATCCTACCGTGCATATTTGCTTGATAAAATGCTCTTCTTACAGAAGACTCTCTTACTTGCTTATTTGATGCCCAAGCCACCATACCTACCAGTTGCAAAGAACTAATTGATGGATTTTTTGTTGCCTCTTTAATTACACTGTTCTGCAAAAAAAAACTTTTCTCCCCTCCCTTGAACAATTTTGCCTGTTTCTCCTATTTTCAGGTGTTCTGAGTCCGAATCCGAACTCAGAAAAATTCTATCACCCTCTGATTTTGAGAGAAAATAGGTGAAACTTGGAAAAAATGAAAAATTGTATTTGAAAATTATTGTCTTCATTATAACAGATTTTTTTTCTTTTTCAACAATAAAATATAATTAACTGAATCCTGCATGCTATCAGGTATAATACTAGATATGACACAACTCAAAAAATATACACACATCGTCAATGAGTAGTTTTTTTTCTTTTGTACTCTTCCTCCTCTGTCTCCCGCTGCAGTGTCCAGCAGTAATCCGCCAGCATCTTCTCATTCCATTTGCCAGAATATCTTTTTTCCATTCTGGATATGTCTTGGTGGAATCGTTCTCCATGTTCGTCCGAAACTGCACCCAAATTTGGGGCGAAAAAGTCTAGGTGACTATGCAGGAAATGTATTTTTAAGGACATATTGCATCCCAATGTTTTATATGAAGTAAGCAGTTCTTGGACTATTTTTCGGTAGTCTCTAGATTTTTTGTTTTCCAAAAACTTAGCACATACCTCTCGAAAAGCAATCCAAGCCTTTTTCTCAGTAGTATTTAACTTTGCTTCAAAAGTGAGGTCCTTGAAAAACTGAAAAAACACTTTTAGCCATATTTCTTTAACCACTTGTAATATTCCCATCAAATTTTTTTCGTTCAAATATACTTCATTGCGCTCAAAATCATCGGGCTTTTGAATTTTTTTCACTATGTTTTGATGCCGAAAAAAAATTCGTCAAATCCACAAAAAACTCAGCTTTTTGGATAAAAAACTAGAATTTCTCAGGAAACTGTGCGTGATAGACAAAATCTGACTTCAAATTCGTGTTCACCACATCTGATAACAGTAAGAAAGCATGTTTTGGTTTGAAGGAGGATTTTCGTGCAGAACAGTGTTATTTGTCATCCCTCTCTGGGTGTCATTACCTTTGGCCGTCCTTTTCGTGGCTTCTTGGTGCTGGTTCCGGTCTCGTCGTATTTCTTAATAATATAGGAAAGCACACACCCAAGGTTTAACCAATTTCCCGATAAGTGTTTCCTCTGTTTCGCAAAAATACACACTTTTCTCGGGTCGCAATAGAAAATTCGCCTTTCTTTGCTGACAGTTTACTTAGGTTCAGAACAATACAGACTAAATAAATTTCATTACAATCCCACTAATCCAGAATGGAATTAAGCTCAACAAACAAAGTAATGTTTGTAAACAAATACAATTAAATTTGTGCAAATACTTTTGAAAGGTCCTTTTTTTGTGTTGTATTTTTTTTTTATTGACCAGTTTTATTTCATTGGTTATTTATCACTTTAAAACTTGTGGAAATAAAAGATTTTTCAATTGAAAAAGTTGTATAATTTTATTTCATTCCAATATAACTTTAGGGCCAATATTTGGCTTGTGCAATTATGTTTGACTGCCACTGTATATACTAAGACCTATGTTGACAAATGGAGCAGAACTGTGGCATTTAATAGTATATATGGATAATTATATAATTATATTTAAACCGTGATTAATATATAGAAATACTTCAAATAGAGGTAAAGATTACATTAGTTTTTTTAATTGAAAAAAAATCTTAGTCTTGCAGGACATGCTATCCTCTAGGGAAAATTATTTTATTCTCAGTTACTAACCATCTTTCTTCATCTTGACTTGAAGACACTTGCGGAACCTGCAGGCCTGGCATTGGTTTCTCCTAGGCACGTCGACGACGCACCTCCCGTTCTCTTTGCACACGTAATCCAAGTTCCTGCAATCAGGAGCAATAAACAATTTTACTATAGGAGTAGATACCTTTAGAATAACAAATGTGTACAAAAAAAAAAAAAAAAGCGAGGAGATGTAGGAGGAAGGAAAAGCACGTATTTAAATGAGGGGAAGGAAAAAAGCTTGGTGGATATTAGGAAAAATTAGTTCTAGACGGTGGTTGGAACTTTCATAGACAACTGATTATATTTATTGGTGTTACATATCTAGGTTATTGATATAATATAAGAGTGCATATTATTAATACATTTTTGTTATAATTAAAAATGTACATTTTTAATATAACTAATACATACCTGCGTATACTTCTCTTGAAGAAACCCCTGCAGCCATCGCAACTGGGAACCCCATAATGCTTTCCACTGGCCCTGTCACCGCAAACTCTGCATTCCCGCTCTTTTCCGTCCATCCTGTGTGCATGATATGAAGGAAGATTGTAGATAAAATAGGAAAATGCTTAATAACTTATATAAAGGTAACCGATTATCTATATATATATATATAAAACAGTTCGTCCTGACTGAAAAGACCATAGCAGAGCCAAAACGGCATAAACTACAGACTTGAAATTCGGACAATAGGTACATTTTATAAGGCCGACGCGCACTAAGATAGGATTTTTGAAAATTCGTCTTCAAGAGGGTGAAAAGGGTGACAAACGTTTGTAATAAGACAAAAAAACGTCATTTTTAAAGCGAGCACCATGAAATTTAATATTTAGCTTCTAGATTAAAAATAGTGTTTTTTATTTTTTGAAAATCGACCCGTAAAAGAGGAAAATACTGGAAATGGTATCATGTTATCTATATATATAAAAGAGTTCGTCCTGACTGAAAAGACCATCGAGACGAATCGAGAGCTCCCGAGTGAGTTGAAAAGTATTTAGTGACAAATGAGAGTACATCTAAAATCAATGATATGCTTCTAGGGGCACTCGAAGGCGAGCTGATAGAAAGCAACTCAATCGATTCAGTAATCGAAATTTACGAAGTCCCGCACTATCCGACAGAATGTTAGAATACTTTAAAACCATTTGGTCTGCCAGTAATAAAACCTCCAAAATTGTGTAATGGGAATAGACTGCAGGTAAAAGTTTTGCAACAAAATATAGAAGCTACAGTAATTACGGGATGTGGTTGAGAAAGAACTGTTTTTATCCCAAGAATACCTCTAATACCACCTGAGTGTACATTTTAATTCAAGAGATTAGAGTTTTGGATATTACATATTGGATTTCAATCGAAATCACATCGAAAGTTCTGTATTTATGCCAATTAATATTTAATAGGACATTTTGTTAGCATCGATCAACAAAGGGATAAGAATTGGTAGGCTGGCTAAATTCACTATTGCCTTAGGTCATTGTGAATATGGAGTTCAAAATTCACTCTCCGTTTAAAATCAACATAAGTTTTTATTCAGAATCAACGCGGACGAAGTCGCGTTAGATAAATAACTTGTGTCCCACTTATTTCGCCTCTCGGAAAGTTTGTTTTATAACTGCCAGAGTCGATTTTTTCGAAATATTGGTCATATGCTGTTGTTATATTAGAATCATATAATTTTATTGCTTATTACTTATCATTTCTTACATACTTCTACTTATGATAAAGTGGAAATAAAATTATTTTTTTAAAGTTTTTATGGAATAATGTTTACTTGGATATTCCCCATATCACTTTCAGGCGCCGCAGTTATAATATTCGGCGTAACAAATAATAACAGAAACAGAAATAGCAAGAAACAGTTTTATTGCTTATAAATTATATTAATAACTGGTTAGTTATATCTGCCTTACCATACAGATACCAATTTATAAATTTCTATTAAATTTAAACTCCACTAACTAACTTCCAAACTAACGGGATTTGTCTCCCGTTATCTGAAACTAAAACTGTTCTATATTTGCTAATATTCTTACTATTGCATCGGTTGTTATGTTTTTAAATTGCTTAATTGCCTATCAAATTCCTTCTAGTTTTGGGTGCTTATTGCTTTATGAGTTATCCGAAAAACTAAACAAAATGCAATTGATAGAATTAAAATAGCAAAATACCTTCAAATGGAACAGGTATTTAATACGACTTTAGTATATAGTAATAGAAATGTTCTGGGAGACGCATTGTTTATGAGTTATCAGAAAAACTAAACTAACAGGAGGTGTTAGATACATCATTGTCCAATACGCTGCATTTTCTCATATTACCTAATCAGAATTTATTTACCTTTCCAATGTGTATAATTATTTGAGAATCATTATATTATATCAATTGATTAATGAATTATTTACTATAAAAGGGATTACTTCATTTGTATTTTTGTAATTATAGACAAATACAATTTTTCATCATATTATATTCCTAATCCTTGATGAAATATAACCATATCCCTATAACTCTTTGTACTGGGCTTTACTGAAAATAATTGAGGCGTTCATTATCAAAATGACACCGAAATTTAAAAAAAAATTACTACTGTTTGCTAGTTTAGTCAAACAATTTATTCTAACACGGTCTTATTTCACATGGTTTTAGTCCGGTTTTGAACCTGAACTATCGCCAGTATAAAATTGCTTGACTCGGAGCTAACCGCTTTCGTTCCTGAACTCCTCAATTTATTCGTAGTCAAAGGAAGTTTTTAAAGATTTTTTGTTCATACTTAAAATTACAAAAAAAAAATTATTAATTTCAGTAAATTATGTAAAAACAAGCGTTGAGAACGATTGAGTTGATCACTTCTGCCAGGCTTTAATATTATTTTAAAGGTGGTTTATTTCCATTATTATTGATGTGACTTGATATCAGTATGATGACCTTCAAAAATATTCTAAGACCCCTCTTGTGATCACAAAAAGCTCTGCCGTGAATGTGATAATGATGAAGTCCGCCTAACGGAGGGGAAGCTATCGTAGATCGTGGCACTGAGCCATATGACACGTCAAGTCGAAGCAAAGCACATTTTAATGACCGAATTATCGAATATCGATGAGCACATTAATGTCAGTTGGGAAAGCACAGATGGCGGCCGAAGCATATATTAGCCTATTTTAAATAAATATGACTGAAGTTCTAGGCTGGCCATCATACTTTATAATACTACCATAAAATCCTTTCATATACATGATATTAATTTTTTTTTTTATTATTAACTAAGTCGATATTAAAAATTAGTAGGTGAAAAGTGTAACATTATGTGATGTTCACTTAATTCTTTTTTTTTTTTTTAATTTTTCATGATTTATTTATTTCTATTATACAAAAAAGTTTTTACTGATGTTCCAATACTTGAAGCTGTAGGGACCGTAAAGGAGACATCTTAATTCTTATTTCCAAAATTATTTCTCCCTTGGGTTGTTGTTTGGTGTTCACTTTGTATCTCCAAACTCCCTCTACTTTTAGTATGAACCGCAATGTCATCTTCGAAACAGAAATGAGATACTAATTCACATCATATATATATATATATATATATATATATATGATCTTATATATAATAACATGAACATGAACATAATAATTAAGAATAGTTTGTAAATTAAAACATAGTTTGAACATTGGACTCTGCAGGTCCGTGCAGATTCGTAAGCAGAACTCCAAACTCAGTGTTGGCAGAACTACGTACTTATTCGTATTGGAATATCTTTTGCAGTCATTGCTTATGCATCGTTTTTAATGCAATCAATGTTTCAATTATTATAGTTAAGTATGAAAGAAATTAAAGCAGCTTTCATCTTACAAGTAGAAATTACACAATAATTCACTTCTTAAGATTTTATACACAATAGCATGAATAATGGTTTTTAAGGTTTTTATTACTACGTATCACAGAATTAAATGATTAAATAAAATGTAGATTTTCAGTTAGAACATATTTCATTGTCTCTGCTTTGAACATTGTACTCTATATTTAAAAAAAAATGGTTAGACTATTAAATAAAATAATATTCAATGTGGTTTCAGAGTTGGTCAAAATAAAATCTGAAAATAGAAAAAAATGTGATGAAAGTACTCAATTACTGAGTAAGAATCTTGATAGACGGTTATGGAACCAATAATATATCTCCGTTACCATTTGGTGGGCGGTAACAGTCAATTTAGGGTGTCATAGAGATATTTTTCTAAGGTTATCTCTATAGTAGGTCCAATGCCTTAATTGCCATGCTGTTGAAGTTTTACATATTGCCCTTTTTAAATAAATAATGCTAACCCCGGATGACTACAGAGAGAGTTATGACATGTGCCATGATCCCGAAGGCGAGCACATGTGCTCCTAATGTCGGCCGCCCACCGCCACGCAGTCACCTAATTGTAGGTCCGCTGCTAGCCAGCACACCTGCGCTTCTGGCTCTGTCTCCTGATTTATTACTAGCTACTATAATATTTATATCAGTCTGGTTGACTTCTATATCTCTGTCCAGAAAATACAATAAAACATTTAATAGGTCGGTCATACGGTAGCCTATATTTAATCAAATAGGATAATTGTCAGAGGTGAATAGACCTTTGTTCCTACATTAATAGGCCAGTTGCTGGGTAATCCGAATAGGAAATAATTCACGATGAGGATTTTATTGTTTTAATCCTTTCAGTTCAGATCTTATCTTATTATTCTTTATTTTCTTAGGTTACCAGATCTGTAATACTGTGATTTGGAAACGAGAGGTCAAAATTAGTACATAGCTCTACATCTTTAAAACATTACCTATACTTTTATACGGTGCTGAAAGCTGGATAATAACGAGCAGACTGGGGAACAGATTACCGCTTGATGAAATTTCTTCGAAGTGTTACGAGAAAAACAAGAAGAGATCATATCCGCAATGAAACGATCAGGGAGAAAATTTATCTCGATGAAGGAATTCCTAGAGTCACGCCAATTAACTGGTTTTGCCACGCAGTAAGAATGGAAAACCATAGAGATCCAAATTAAACGATGGACGACATCCATAAGCGCATCATACCCTGACTATATTAAACGATAATGGAGAAGCAAAGGGGAAACATTCGGGAAGTTTGAAATCTGGCTAGAACCAGGAAGAATGGCAATCTTGGCTAAACGCTCCCCAACGCTGAGAAGCACAACAGGTTGTTGAAAAAGAAGTTTTACTGGGATATAGGTAGACATGCATACCATACGAAACTGTTTATACATAACATTAACGTTCATCCACATGTAGACAAAGATTGAAAACTTTTATAGAATTACATTAGTGATAATTTTGTTGGTCAGTGTGGGAAATCAGTTTAAGGAAATTATATATTAGTAGCTGGGGAGTGAAATTTAAAATATAAAAGACGAAAAGGTTATATAGATCCTTCTCTTGAGGTCTAATATTATAATTATAGATTTTCGCTTCCGCATTGATCTCTACGAGCGAAAATCTTACTTTTTTCATTCCATTTCATTTCTCAAATATTACATCGAATGAGAGAGAGAGAGAGAGAGAGAGAGAGAGAGAGAGAGAGAGAGAGAGAGATAGTGAGGTAGTAATGAGGGAGGGGGGAGGTATATCGGAGAATATGATGACTTGGCGACCCCTCGTGCCTTATGTCAAGAGGCTGATTAATGTTTCATAGTGTAATGACCAGCACCTGCTCCGCTCCTAGTTTTACGGTTCGTTTGCCACCGCCAACACAATCCAATATTTACTCTTCTCTCTCGCTCAAGGATTTAATTTGTCTGACTTCTCTCTTAGCTTGTCATAACCAAAGAACACAAACAAAATATCGCCTGTAGCCAAAATGTAAGCAACTGGTACGATACCAAGACCATCAAAGAACAGGGGATTCTTAAACTATGTGCTAATTCTAGAAATTGGTGAAACTATTGATTTCGAAAAAGCATTAGAAACTGAGAGACGGGAATTTCCCCATTCTAGAAACTCTCAAGGTTTATTGCCTGTATGACTTTTCAAGTTGAGATCGTCCATCCGTGAATGGTGGTGAGAGAATATTAATCATCAATGGAGAATGGAAAAATATTTGTAAAACAAGTAGAAACAAATTCTTGGGATTCAAGATAAAGTTTTTTGATTTTATCACTCTGGGTCTTATCTTATTGAAGTATGAGGGTTTCTCGTCCATCCAAACCGCCATTTATGGTTTTAGGCATGTAAATAGATCATTGGAAGTTTTGTTTTTTGTTTGCCCGTCGACAATGTTTTAATATTGAGTTTTTTCCCCATTATTATTAGTCTTTTATTATTATTTTTAAAATCAAAATGGGCACGTTAGGGAAAAGGATGAGGCGCCAGGGCCCCTAAGAGCACTTGAATTCTACCCTAAGAAGAGAAGAAGGCATGAGGGACCTCGAAATATAGGATTTAGGAGGTGAGAGAAGATATGACAGCTAGAGAACAGATAGACGAAGATTACATTAATAGGAGATATTGGAGATCGGGACGTGATAAATATTGCAAAAACCCGATAAAAAAAAATCAATTTGTCTGTAAGCAAAACATTATTATTATTTAACTATTATTCCACGTATATTATACATAAAATATAAACGTTGTAATATATATATATTACACGGTTGCTAAAAACTTGTTTATACGCTATTTTAAAGAGAGGAATATTCTGAATACCACTCGGTGATTAACGAGAGGGAACGAAATTAATTAATTTTAGAAAGTTTCGTTAGTTTAGTCTAGGACGTTTAAAAAAATGTTGAAACGAAGTGGGTGCCTCCACGAGATACATCTTTTTTAAATATCAGAATAGGATTTGTTTCAATTTATAGATTTCTTTTATATTAATTTTATTGGTTAAATTGATTGTTACCATTAGTAGATTTATTTCCAAATTATGTAATTGGACACAATGAATATAATAGATAATCATGTAAAGATAATCGAACGATGAAGTTGGTACGCCATGGTGCTCAAACCGAGGATTTGTCGTGTCGGAACATGGTCATTCTAGGGGAATACCAATTTTGTGAAAGTTATATGGACATAAAATGGACTATAATAACAGCAAATTATATAGATTATGTAAATTTAGTTTTGTGCCTCTCATTATTGTTGTTGTTGTACTGTGTTTGGACACCTCTCTGATCTTCAATTAATTTTTGAGAGGGAAACACTTTGTTTTCAATGTTAATCAAGAGTTTTGGTTTTAGCTATGATTTACATTAATTATATTTATCATTTGACAGGATGTTTTATCAAACCTAATAAAGTTATTTTTGGGTTTTAGCAATCGATTAACTCTTATACTTAATGAAAATATTAGAAATTGTCCTTCTGTAAACTCTACCATTTTATGCTGCCACTTACAATAAAAACAAAATATAATAGAAAGATAATCAGTTATATGGTAATAAACAGATATAAATTGACACATTTATACATTATAAAATACATCGATTTTGATACAAAATCGTAACATTCTCTACACCTCGTTGATATTTCTAGACTTTTCCGTTCTGGCCGAGTTTGACCACTTAAAACAAAATTATGCGAAAATCACTCTATTTATATTTATATTACTCTATTTATTCAGAATTGGAAATTACATTTGCAAATCTTATAATTTTTTATGATAATACAAACGATATTCTAAACGAAAGGTTATTTTTTTTTTTTTATACAATGTCTTCTTTTGAACGGAGCAGGTAAATTATCGCCAAGGAAACAGGTTATTGATCAGAACGGCCATGTTGGCGATCATCAGGCTATACATAAATAATACATACTACAGTCTCTCCCCTAACCCCTTCCTCCACAAGCCAATGCCTCCAAAATTAACAGATAGCATCGCTGTCGTTAGATCACAGAGGCGCTGTAATTACAATCGTATAAATAAATTATCGATTGTTTAATAATAACCTTATATCTTACACAATTATTTTGTTTAAAGTTTTATGATTCATTTACACCGTTTTACTAAAGTTTATTAATTATTTAAGCATTTTATTAATGTTTTTACTTATCAACTAGTAGCAATTTAAATATTAATTATGGACAATAACTGTAATCGATCTGTACATCGATTGATGAACTATATAGCATGAATGGCTATAACTATAAGTGTATATATATCCTGCTATATAAAAAAAAAAAAACAGCATAGAAATTGGTTAAAAAAAAATTGCAAAAAATTAAATTATTAAAACTACCAAAAAGTAAAAGGAAGATAAAAAATCAGTAACCTACTAACCGCGGAACAGTTGCAGAATTATATTATATTTAAAAAAAGTCAAACACATATTAATCTTTATGTGACTTTAAAATATAGATATTGATTTGAAAATGATTGATCTTTAGTGTGATTTTATTGTGAAATTATTTGAGAGATCGTTCAATGGAAAAATTACAACCTAATAAGGACAACTTTTTACAGCTTTTGCAGATGACAATGTGATTACTGGAAGAACAGTAAAAAACTAAATATATTATTGGAGGACCAGCAAGGAAGAAGAAGGGAACAGACATATCGAAGGGGCTGGACATCGTTTCGAAAGAGTGCGGCAGTTTAAGTATTTTGGCACTGTTATCGCTGAAGATAATAAGATTAGTGAAGAAATTAAGGCAATTATAACTGCTGGCAATCGGTGCTAATGGTCTCTAATGAAAATATTTCGAAACCAAAATATATCAAGAGCTCGCAAAATAAGAGTGTATCATACTGTCCTTCAACCAGTGGTCGTGTATGGAGGAGAGTCTTGGACCCTGATACGTAACGATGAAAGGCTGTTAAACCTGTGGGAAAGAAAAATCCTCAGAATGATCTTTGGCCCTACAAATGAAGGAGATCGCTGGGGGATGAAGTCAAACGAGGAACTTAGAAATCTATATGGTTACCAGATATTGTTGCCACGATTAAGAGTGCCAGGATAAGTTGGTTGGGGCACGTACAAAGAATGGAAAGAAGTAGATTACCAAAAATGATGCTGGAGGGAACCCTGGCGGAAGAAGGAGCAGAGGGTGACCTAGACTTCGTTGGCTGCAGGATGTGGAGGAGGACCTTCGGACGTTGGGTGTCGACCGATGGAGAAGGGCAGCCGAAGAAAGGTCGGAGTGGAGGAGGATCACTGAGGAGGCCAAAGTCCTGCAAGGACCATAGCGCCGTTAGGTAGGATAGGAATAAGTACAACTTGTATTTTTTTTACTGCTTATCGAGGGACCTCCAATCGCGTATTTGCAAAATTTACCAGTTCCAATATTTTACGTTATTAAATATAAGTTTAGCATATAAGTAGTGAAAATAAGTCGCTTTGATGACGGTGAGTTTTAAGGTATCACCTTAGCAACCTCGAGACTACTGCGGTTCGAATCGAACTCAGTCACGCTGCATGTCTTTGGTGGAAGATACACGGAATGAAACTGGACCTGTCCCCTATGGTTAGAAGAGGTTGGTAACCTAAAGGAATAACCAGTCATGGACACTCTGAGAAGAGGAATAAATTTCTATTTTTGATTCTCTCAATACAACAAGTCTTTCGACGAATTTTCACATTTATATTAGTACATTCTTACTTTCATTACGTACCTTTTATTTCATCTATTCGCCACATTATTATTATCGTATCTGTTTTATTTCATCTATTCACCACATTATTATTATCGTATCTGTTTTATTTCATCTATTCGCCACATTGTTATTATCGTATCTGTTTTATTTCATCTATTCGCCACATTATTATTATCGTATCTGTTTTAAAGCTTTTCATATTCTAATGACTGAGTTATCTTGAACTCTTTTCTTTTTTAACCCTTACTGTATTAACATTAATATTATCTCTGATTTTATTTCTTCCCTTTTGGTGTCCTACTAGCTTGGATGAAACGTTAGCTTCCAAAATATAACATACCAGATTGACTGAATTCTGATCATTTATTCCGCCCAATAAAAAAAGTTGGTGAAAATAGAATAAATTAAGAATGTTTCTACTTACTAGAAATTATTTTTTTTAATTGTAGCATAAGCATGATTTTTGGATGAAAACTATTATAATTAAAAAAAAAGTCTAGCATTTGTGCTGAATTGAACGTAAATACTAATATGCCCATAGAAAGTATGTATCGATTATTATATCACTTCTGTGGTCGGAGAGGTAAAATGGGTGCCTACGATTTCCCTTTTCATTCAACAACGTGCGTTCGTTTTCATAAAATTTTAACGGTCAATTTTTTTTCTGTTAGAAGGTAACATCAAATATTAAAATGTGAACGGTAACAGGTTCCCAATGAATAATATGAAGGCTCGTAGATGATTGAATTAATCGATATTAAGATGATTGAGGTGGCATAGAGATTGCTGATAATTGCTAATATATTATAGGTTATACCCCGGGAGTCTACTGTCCTTAAATGCTGATTAGAACTTAATTATGAATGATTTCATATTCGTACCATAATAGATACCAGAATTGACTTCTACTGTTGATTTTTTATTCAATATAATATAAATGGTATTCAAAAAGAGAATTAATTCAGTGCCTGTAAATTGGATGTAAACCAATTATTAATTTATTTACGAAAATAATGAAAGGTTTCTATCAAGAATTAAATGAAATATTTTACTGTATTCAAATTACAAGTCAGTTATATAGTTACGAAATTTTCTATTTTCATATTTTAATCACCCTGCACTGCTCTTCGACTTTGAGAAAGTTGAAATTTAGTATTTCGTATTTTGTGCCTTTTTTATCACTAAATGGTTACCAGAAGTGTACTTTGTAGAATGTCTTTATGGATTTTTTTAGAAATTATTTCTTCTCGAAAAAATATTTATTTTAAAATTTAGTATTATGCAGTTATATATACCTGCAAATGACATATTCTAGATATAGCTGATAAGCCTGATACTATATTACGATATTTTTGAAATTTTTAACTGCCATTTGGTGTAGACATAGGAATTGTGCTGAGTGCATCCACAGTAAGCGAAGTATAATAATCAACAAAAATTTCTATTTTTGAATTTAAAGGGATATATCCAGTTTGTCCATCCCTGATTATTCTTATAATTTTATATTTTATTGTTATTTTATAATTTATTTGTTATACATTTTATTTAAAATTTTAACTATTATTTTTGATATTTTTTTAAATATTCTAGAATAGGCAATTAGCGATATTTTAAAAATACTTGAAAATTACAACACTTATTTTAATTTGATGTAGGATCACTGAGATACTGATGTATATTAATGAGGACCGTGTGCAAAGAAAATGTTCAATTTACATAAAATATTTTATCTTTTAAAATTGACGAATTTAAAAACTTTTTCACAAAGTGTTATGAACTCAATTATCACTTACCATAATTAGAGACTAAATTTATTGATATTTGATTAAATTGACAATTGGTCACTATATTTAATGAAATTCAATTGTACAAATAATTAATGTGTGGATACATTTCTTAGAATACGACCTATTATTGTAGAAATTGGTTTGAGAAAACATTTATTTGAATATTTTTTTAATATTTGGGAATTTCCTTTAACCGCCATTCTGATCATCTACTTAGAATAAATTATACTAATAATAGAATAGAATAGAATTAGAGGATTTTTAAATTTTATTTTTCAGTTTGATTAACATTTTTTATTATAGATGCATATAGTTGTAGAAGAAACTGCCAATTGGAGGATAAATTTTATTGCATTTAGGGAACAATATTTTTATCAGTTAATTACTTTATTTAATAAAAAAAAAACTGCTTAGATTGAATTAATGTTTATTTTTCAATTTAAAAATGTTTATAAAAAAGTTAAGAAGCCTTAGATTTATATGCAGTTGTTTTTTTTCAATGACTGGATTATGCATTTTCGGAAGTGATTTTACTACAGTTTTCTAAGGTAAACAACGTACACATAACATAAAATGTAATAGAAATTGAAACGTTTTACATTTTATACAAATAGTCAATATATTTTATACAATACAAGTCCCGTGCAACTCGAATAGTGTTTTTCTAATTTAAACAGATTTTTAAATATCACTTACCTTAAATTTTATTAATAATTTCTTATTAATGCTTAAAATAATTTGTGTAAATTATATATTTATTTCAATTTTATTTTTATGTTGTATCCTTTGTGACCAAAGGATGTTTTAAAATAGAACATTGTTTTAATTTAAAGATAGTTTGGTAAAAAAAAAATAATGACCTGATCTTCAGCGATCACTTTATTATTAATATTATTTTTAATATTTCAGTATAAATTTTTTTTTTTTTAATTTTTTATTGATATTTACAACTGTATAAAAAAAAATACATCCAGTAAATAGGCTATGTGATACAAAATGACATGAGTAATGGCAAGTTGAGAAACTACCCACTGGTAGTACTCAAACCCACTGGTAGTACTCAAAAATATAAATATAATGTAGAGATATTATATTAATTAAAACTACTTTTAAGCTCATACAAATCAACAAAAAAACTACCCTAGCGAATATGGTTATTTAAATTTAAAAAATCAAGATTACTAAAATAAAATTGTTCGCTTCTTTTAGTCTTCCCCCTGGGTTTCTCACCCTCTAGAATAACTTTGTTTTAAATTATTGTGGTCATTTAAAACCAATAGCTTACTTTAGTTATATTATAAATTTACATTATAAAGATATAAATTATATCAGTTATAATATACAGAATTTATACTTGTAAAATTCTTCTTATTTAAATCTTAGTCGACTATTATTGTAATATACTTTTAAAATTTATTAAATTTTTAATTATGAGCACCATAGTTGGGTGGACAATATTATAATTTAAATTTAATTAATAATCAAATTGAATGATTGAAATATCTTATCTTATGAAACATTCCCTTGAGATACAATATATCACAATCATTTATTAGCCGACTATTTAAAAAAATATATAATCTTCAGCAAAAATCATAAGAAATAATTGATATAATAGTATAAATATTAAAATATTTTGTTATACATTAAATATAAGCTTTAATAAGTATGAACGTTAAGTGTTTTTTTTTTAAGGAAGTAGCTTTGAAGGATGAAACTTACCTGATAGAGGGATTTCCTGGACTGATTTACGGCCTAGGGGTAGGGGGCGTGGTTACTTTCCTGGGGTGAGCGAGCCGCGACCTGATTGGTCGAGGCGGCCGCCCACTGGCCACGCCCTCAGTCGATATCTAGTCACAGTCAAAGGGTGGCTCGTCTCATCTCGTTGCCCGGAGTCATCCTCTCATCATGGACCCGTATCCAGGTATTCATCAAGCATCGCTGAAGCCATTTCAAGTACATTTAATATGATAAGTTTTTAATTTATGAACATATTAAAATGTCAAGACTAAACTATTGTTGTATTAAACTAATTAGAAGTTTTATGTTATATTATACACTAGATTCGATTATATAATTCATATTGAAATCAAGACATTTCCATAATATCGTCAAGAATTTTTTAACAATATCCTGTTATTAGCATGTGGACGTTTTGGAGTTTAATAAGCAATCAAACTGTTTCTCCAATTGAGGAGGTAGTTAAC
Source organism: Troilus luridus (assembly GCA_964056705.1). Lineage (NCBI taxonomy): Eukaryota > Metazoa > Arthropoda > Insecta > Hemiptera > Pentatomidae > Troilus > Troilus luridus. The sequence goes on from OZ057413.1 coordinate 119,626,399, forward strand.
GAATTATTAATTGAGGCGTTGATATCGAAAGTGAGGTTTAATTTTGTAAAAAAAATAATCAAAGCTAAATCTTATTGAAAACTACAAATTAAATAATTGTATATTTTTAATCAATTAAAAATTAATATTATTTCAATATCTGTATAAATTTGTTATTAGAAATTTACTTTGTCAACAATATTTTTAATTTGTTGTTTTTGAATGTAAATATCTATTAATAACATAAAATGTTAATGCCTCACTTTTAAAATCAACGGCTCAATTAGTTAACTGATAAAGTTACTTTATTAGGAAAGTTTATCATTAAGCGTATTCAATGAGTTGAATATACTGAAAAGTATCTATTTCACTAAAAAAACTATATTTATTCGATATAATTGTTTTTGTATTATCTCAATAAAAATTAAATGAATATAGAAACCATTCAAAGTTCATAGTTAATTATTTATCCCTATTATTTTATTATTCATATCAACTGCAGCCAGTTGATTTCTGATCTATTAGATTAGGATGTAGACTGGATTTCCAGATATACTTGAGTCTATCCTCAATCGAAATATGCTGGGTACCAAGGGCGGATTTGTTGCCTTGCTAAAGTAGAACTTGCTAGATATTCAACAGGTAGCCTTGCCAAGAGGAAGCTGATGGAGATAGGGAAACAGCTGTAATGTCTTGGCAACAACACTAATCTATCCTCAACTAGTTTCCATCTTAAGACTGACTGAGGACAAATGCAGATGAGATATTTCCATTCCATGTTGATTGTGTGGTGGAATTGCTCTGCACTTCCCACTTGTCGTAACTTTTCTGCTTGAGATTTTATATTTGTTGGTTCTTGTAATAATTCTGAGATGGATGAACTTTATGTTACGATAGACTAAGACTAAATATATTTTTTCCGCACCAATAAAATTAATATACTAAAATGGAATATTAGATGCAATTATTGATTATTTTGGGTCATTTTTTAAAGTGATTTTAAATCTGTGAAATTTCCGGCCGCTAACAGATTAGATAAAAGTCGGCTAGCGAGCGGGATTTGAGCCTAAGACTTTCGGTACGGTATCTACTCTACCACTGAGACACTCCGCTCCTTGATTTTTAAATATGATTTGCTTAAAAAAATTGTTTATTTCTTTATATTTTCTAAAGCAATAGGACTTAATAAATAAGACAACTCGTCAAAATATCATTGAGCTTTTAACAGCAGTAAAAACCCCTTCAATAAAGAAGCTACTATTCCGCACCACAGTTGAGTCACCCGTACGTTAATTCTTTACTAATAAGTTTGGTCACTAAATAGCCATTTTCTTTCGCAAAAATACACATTTTTAATAGAATTATTGTTAAATTACAATATTTCATTTATTCTGGCCTATTATTATATTTTAATATGATTAATATTAATAATAATAAAATACTGAGCTAATACGCCTTTCACACCAATCACTTTTTCAAAACATTCATTCAACGATTAACGCTCAAAACCAAATCACAAATTGCTTTATTGTTAACCGTAAGGTTACCAATAAAGCAATCCTCCCACATACGCCTCGATCTAACATTTTACCAGTCGGCTCAGCGCTTCTGAACTTTTTGGTTAATTCAATCGCTACTAAGCTTAAAAACATTAAAAGCCCACCTCAACCGTTACTATAATTTCAGTTATACTAGCAGATAGCAAGAAATGCAACACAATTCGTAAACTTCTAACTTTTCCGTATTGTCCAGTAATATCATTCTTTTTCTCACCGAATGATCTTTGCAATACGTTATTTTCGAAAATATTAAAACAAGGGTGGCCAAGTCGCGGCCCACCTTGAACTCTTTTGTTAAGCTCCAGCTTCATCCTACTTTTAAATAAATAACTTAGCAAAGTACATTATTTATGCATCCATAAATTAAATATTAACTACCAAAATTACGAGATAGATAAAACACGTTGACTATATTATTATCACTATTTTTATACTCTATATGTTTGCATGTTAGAATAACTTTAAACACAATGATAGTAGCTCATTATGTTTCAATTTTTAATTTCAATAAAATGTATAGTTCCACCCCTGTCTTAAAACGCAGTTATTCCTCCCTTATTTTTCTAAAAACAAGTTTTATAGATATAAAATAAATAACGAAGACCAGCTTAATTATACTTAAAGTATTTTACCCCGTCGAAAACAGCTTATGTAACACATATAATTACTTTTTATTTTCTCAACAATAATTAACCACATTTATTTTACTCTTATATGCGATATACTTTTAAACTATTACAATAAATTTTCACTCTACAGCTAGTTCTGTGGTCGTTATTTCATTCACTGAAATTAACATGGAAACAAATTATTTTGCCGCGGATGACTAAATGTTTGTGTTTATTCTCTATTTAATCCACTTATTAATGATACAAGATCTACAAACGCTCAATACCTACAAATGGAATCGCCTTGTAAGAGAACCCTGTGTGTACAGATGGTGGAGGTGTTCCTCATGTGAGTGTTTTTGACAGGCTAGTGGCTACTAATGCGGGTGACTCAACTGTCGTGCTGGATAGTATTTGCTGTATTGAAGGAGTTTTTACTGAAGTCATGTTAAAATCTCTATAACATTTCTAATAATTTCTATAACTAATTCATTTCTAATTTTTGAAATATATATATATTTGAGGAGTGCCTTTGAAATTAAACACATTCACTTAATTGGATTTGAATTGTATTTATTATTATTTCAGTCTTATTTTTTCTCTTCAAAAATGTACTTCTGATCCTTTCTCTCATATTTGTTTTCATATCTGATTTTATAAAATACTTGTTTTTTATTATATCACTATATTATACCTTATATTATATTATATCTGCAGCTCCGGTGAGTAAGAGTTTAAGTCGAATTTTGAGTCAACTGAATGGAGGGAAGCGGAATCGTGTCATTGTTGTTTTTGGGGATTTCAAACTATGACCTTACTCAGCCATGTAATTACTAAGAGGATAACAAGATCCCGCGTCACTAAGTACAAGAAACTCATTTCGGAGAAATTTGACTAAACCATTTATCCTCATGGGCTGTAGATATATCGCTACCTTAGTATTACAAGGTTGTATGTTACAAATTTGAAAAATCAGAGATTTTGAACCAAATGGTTCTGTGGGTAGAAAACTACACACAGATGTTCAAAATGTCAAAAAATCGCAACCGTGCATCATCCAACATGAACGCGATCAATTGGCTTGATATTTTTGGCGCCGTCTTGTTTTATATATATTATTATAAATATTGTGTACATGTTTATATTATTATACATGTCTAAAACAGAAATACTAATTAATGCTATCCAAGAACATCCTATATTATGGGATAAAAGGAATAACAATTATCACAACCTATTATTATAATAACCTATTATTATAATAACCTATTACTATAATACCACGAATGGGAATATTTGGCTAAAATAAATGGGACTAAAAGTAAGTACAACACATTTTTTATTAATTTCAACAGTCGTACGCTGTTGGCAACATTCGACAATATTCCTTGAATAGCAAGGGTTGGGTCCGTAATTCCTCAAAAAAAATTGTGATATTCTCCATAAATAAAGTATGCAATAACTTCTAATATTAAAAATAAATTCTAAGTATAAAGTATTAGTTCTTCTTCTCTGCCGTACATAATTCTTGAGTATTCCGTCTGTCCATGACGAATGCATAGTGTCTACTGAAAAGCAGTGGGGCGGGACGTAGGGTTCCAAAGGTTCATGTTCTACATAGTACCATGTTGCTCCCATTTAAAATCTTCACCTTTGTATAACTTTTATAATAATTGAAGCAGATTTTTATTTTATTAATACAGCTGATTTACATATTAGTTTAACAGGCGTAAAAGGAAGTCAAGTATTGTCCACATCGGTTTTTTGAAGTGAAAACTTCTTTAGCCGCGGTTAGAGTCACCAATACGGTCCTGTCGCATTGCGCGAGGCTAGAGAGATTTTTAATAACAGTGATAATATTTAGCTAAAATGTCGTTTAAAATTGTGCGATTCAAGTTGCTGATTTCTTAAAAGATCAATAGTTAGGTAAACTGTAAACTATGTATTTCAATTAAGCTGTATTGATAGTTTGATATATTGAGCTTGTGGAGCCCATCACATGTTTTGATTAATAAATAAACTACATGAAAATTTATGTAACTATTGTTGGGAGTGTCAGTACATGTGAAAACCAGACTAATGTTAATTAGTTCAAATTACAAATTATGGATTATAAGGGAAACGATTAGAAAGGTAATACTCTTAAATCTGCTCGAGCTTTCTTTCTCTTCCTTACTATTGCATAAATCCTCTTTCCTAATGGCTCATGAATGATGATGACTCCAGATCGCGACGGAATGAAGACTCCCAAGATCCCGGAGAACGTGGGAGAGGACAGCTGTGGGTAATGGTCTGGTCTTGTAGCAGCCACCTGCGCTAACCTCCTTCCTCTCCCAGCCACTTCTTCCCTTCGGCTCCTGTCTCTTGAGGGGTGGTGGTAGTATGGGGGGGGGCTTCAGAAAGTCGGCAAGTGATCGAAATAGGTTCATGTGAAATAAGTAACAGCTTTCAACAAAGTTTGACCTGTCCTCATCAGGTCAGGTATGAATATTTTCCCACAGATAAAAATTTGAATAAAAAAAATATCTTTAACAATTGCAGAAGGAATGACTTCCAATTTTTATAGACAATTAGTTTTCGGTAAAATAATTAAAATAAATAATAAACAAATAAGTGTGAAAGAAAAGAAACTTGTCCGAGATCAACAATCAACCGCCAGGTTAATAATTATTTCATCACAAGCCGCTCATTAATTAAGGGAAAGTGAAATGATCCAAGTTTATTTTTAACTAATGACAGAATGTAATTGAAGTCGATATTAACTTAATTACAATTTGAGCTTTGATGATCGTTTTATTACAAAGTTAATTGTATGAAACGAATAAGAATTAAAAGTAGTAGAGAAATAAATAGGTACTATTAAAATTTTATAGAATACCATTAATTAGTAACAAAAAATAGTTAGTGGGAGTTAAAGAAGATATTCTTAAGGAAGAAACTGCCAAGAGAGAAGAGGATTCGGCTAGAAAGAAGCGGGCAATCAAAATCTCCGTTGACGAAGGGAATAGGACATCAGAGAGGATGAATACTGGACGGAGAGAAAGTCACGGAATATACATGAATGATTGATCTAGAGTACTTCAAAGTTGGGGTAAAAAAAATTATATAAATAAATAATCAAGGAGTAGAAAAAAAAGTTAATACTCAATGTGCTTCACTAAAAGTTTAATTAAAAAAAAAAATAGCAATATAAGACAAAATATTATGTAAAAGGAAGGTTACCTTGGAGAGGTATATACCTAGCTTGAATATTATTGTATAATAATACATAAGTTTGTGGCTACGAATATATTATATGATATTTAGGTACCAACAAAACTCTTTTGGATGCTATTTGTCTCTTCTCGCAATAATTGTCGCTTGGACCAGATCCAATGTTGACTTATTCTTTCGCTGCCAACTGAATCGACAGGAAGAATACGAAAAGTTTGTTATTCTGAGCAGGTAGAGCGTGAACTCTCATCCTGGATATGTCCCCGCTTACCAATCAGTTATTGCTGTTCCTGTTCCTATGACATCTTTCAGGTTCTAGGCCACCTTCCTCAGACTATCTTCTTCATTGTTGGAACGAATGAACGATTACATAAGAAACGTTATATCTTCATAATGACAATGTCATCAAGCAAACAATCGTAATCAAGCGCTGTTAAATTTCCTCAATTATAATAAATAAATAGTAGTTACTTTCTTAACTGTTAAATATGTGCCACTCCGTTATTAAAACGAGTGGAACGATTATAGAGGCAGTGGCGTGCAGAACATGTTCCTGACAAGTCCACTAAATGCCAAGGAGAAGCAGAACTGGTGCAGGAGGTCATGGCCTCATCCGGCACATCCCCTGCCAATGTTTACTAAATCTCCATCTTTTGTGTAGTTATTTATTATTATTTTCAAATAAAAATATTTAAAAATTAATAAAATCAATAACTAATAAAATAAAATAAATTATAATAATATATAATTACGTAAGTCAACAAGATCCAAATTAAATAAATGTTTTTAGCTATAATTATTTCTGATTTTTTCTAATATAATTTGTTACAATTCACAAAAATAATATGCTGTACCAAACAGACCAGTCTCAAACTCAAAAACTTATAGACAAGTTTAAATGTATCTATACAGAATCACATATACAATGAAAGAAAAATAATTATACAAAAAAACTTTCAGCAGTGAGAAATAAAAATTATAAACAAAAATTGTATTTATACATTCTTAGTAACTTATGTACATCTACATGAACAATAACAATAATATAAGATAATTTGGTATCCTACAATAATAAATGCTTTGTTCTTTTATGCACATACCGCTTTGTACTATTTTTTGTACAGTTCCCTGTATTTTTTATTATGTTTACACTTTTTAAAGAATTTTTTGCATAATTTATTGATAAATTCATTAATACACGGTGTATATGATTCTTTGTGCATAATTTTAACTCTAGTGTAATATAGTTTCCAGCATAGTTTCCAGCAATTCTTAGGCATTTGTTTTGAAATATTTGTAGTTTTTTATAATTTGTTTTAGACATATAACTAAATATTGGGCATGCATATGTTAGAATAGATCGTAAGCAGGTTTTATATTATAATAACTTATTATCTGTGCTTAATTTTGAATTCCTATTGAATTATGGATATATAGAACACAGAGCTCTATTAGCTTTATTAGACACATAATCAGTGTGGAAAGTAAAAGATAACCTTTTGTCTTGAGCCTGATAGAGCTAGGATAGCTCAATTGGTAGTGTTCCAGTCTAGCGATCTGGGCGACCCGGGTTCCTGTACCGGTCCTGGACATATCTTTTCTTAATTAAAATTAATTAAAAATTTATAAAATCAATAACTAATAAAATAAAATATATTATTATTTTCGTGATGTTCAATATGTAATGTGTGTGATGATATAAAGTTTATTATGTTATGTTATATACTTAGTTGGGTGGCAACATACATACCGGTAATGAATATTGTGCTGTAAGTAAATTCGGATTATGTTTATTAGCAGAAAACGGCGGTGCTGAGATGCTATGATGATAGAAAAATAGAAAAAACGAAGTTTGAGAGAAAATAAAGGAACGGTTAAAACTCGGAAATGGAAGTTATTTTTCGGTATCAACATAACTGAGCTCGTGCATTTGTCGTGAAATTTAGAATTTATAACACTATTATTCTTTCTGTTATTCTGTATGGGTAAGAAATGTGGCCTTTAATTTTGAAACATGACAAATTAACGTCTTCGAAAATACTGTATTGCCTACAATATTAACTGGAGAGTTTATGAGATTACACAATATGGAGTCACGGAGTGACGATATTTTAGCAATATGTTAGAAAAGATTATTTTCGTTCTGTCTAACTTGATTTATTTTTAGGGAAAGGGTACCTATAGACTTGGAATTTTAAAGTGAAGTGACAAATATTTATTTCCATTATCAAATTCCTAGTTGGACTTAACAATTATAAATAATAAATGTGCCGAAAAAGGGTTCCGAAATCTCTGATATTTCGAGTGGGGTTTGGAAACAGGAGGGGTCATGTCTTTTAGATTTTCACATGGACATCAAGATCCCTAACACTATTAACATAAAGGAACTCATAGTTACTCAAAGGAACTTCTGGAGGAATAAGCTCAACGGCATACGAGATAACACATTATAGAAGCCCAAATATTTTTATAGGATATGATCAGTGATGTATGATAATTGCATACTAATTAGCCATAAATTGTTGCTTTATTATAATTATTTTACTGTACCATAATTTTGTACCTGCGGTGTGACAGCAGTGCGAGAACTGGCTAATTAGATAATGAAGTGGCGAACTGTCACTTGCCACTTTCCACAGATCCCAATCAGGACCAGTTCCGAAACGAGGGAACCAGTTACTTTCGAACGTTCTACTTCAACTTCATCTGATAACGGTTCTTTTATCATTAACTTGTTACTTACGGGGAGGAATAAAGGTGAGTGTTATTAATATCTTCTGTGGCTTTTAAATATCGTTCACAATCAGTCTTATCTCCTGGATCCGTACATAAGAAAGAGTGTAAGTATTGTTTTGTTTTTTGACCTATAGTCAAAACTATTCATTTTATTTTAGTTACATGTTTACATTTATGTAATAATTAATTTTTACATTGGTTTCATCATTCTAATGTATGTAATCTTAACTAAAGTTGTATGTCAGTGCGTTTATAATTTTATTAAAACATTTTATACATTTCTTAAATCTATTTTTTTTTTAAACTAATGGTAGAAATTCACAGATATAGTCCTTTCAGTTTAATAATACTTTGTGTTTTAAAAAATATGTTATGTTAAATATATTATATACGTATAATATCATTAGATTCGTGGTAATGTTATTTAGACTATATATAATTATACTGATATCTTATTTATTAACCCCAATTCTCCATCGAATGAAATTATTATAAACCGTCCGAATCTAAAAATATTTGGCTTCATTTATTTATAATTTGACTGAAGCCTGTTGCAACTCGGTGGAATCGTGGAATATGAATTGTTTCTAGAGTAAATAGTAAGTTAGTAATTTTTTGTTCTCTCTTTAACACTCGACACACTCTCTCTTTGATATTGTGTTATTTTTGTCTACTTACATGAAGTCAACACACCACGAAGTGCCGGTAACTGTATCGGTTGAAATCATGAGCTTATCTTTGAGTTGTTTATCTAATATGTAGAAAATTTGGGGTATAGAAAAATACGAATGGATTGACAAACCAAAAATATATGGAATGATATCATTTCGTGCTGTAACCTCTACTAAATTTCTGTTGACCCGGTCCTTGGCAGAATGTGGAAAGCGTGCCGCATCGCCTCGACCTTTCTGCTTCATTGCACTCTGCGTTAACAGCTGTGTAATCTCTGGTCAGTAACTGGATGTGTGACGGCGGTGATGGTCACTTATATATCTTCTATACACCACTTGTATATTGATATTATGCTTTTCAATCATGGTGATAAAAAAAAACAAAATTACATTGTAATTAAGTAAATGGCTGGTTTGAATAATCTCACATGGTTTAGGTAAAAAATTAAGGTTTTTTTTGGTATCAGATTGTAAATTTTTTAATCAATTTTGTATTTGACTTATATATCTGCTCTTTACGCAGAGAAAAGTACCACTAAAACGACATTTTTCCCACTCGTTTATGTTTTTATGTTAATTAAGTCTATGAATAAATAATAATATAAATAGTCTCAGTTTAAACCTTCGAATATCTGACAATTTATCTATCCAAACAAAAAGTTAATAACAAATAAATTTATTAATAATACAATGGAATTAGAAAAAAGTACCGGAAAAACTGAATCATGAAGAACATACTTTCTTCATTACAATAGAATGGGGTACGAATTATAACAATAGTCTATTAACCATATGTTCAAGCTTTCACATTTCCCTAGTGTTGGAGAATTGATTTGTATATCCATGGCAACCATCTGTTTAACCCTTACGTTGTATTATATGTAACCATTTGAGTTATGTTATGTTTCTTACTTTTGTGTTTTGTTATGTTAAATTTCATAAAACTATAATGTGTCTTCATGTTTGAGTGTAAAATGTTTGACTGGATAATTCAAATGATGGATTGAATTGGTCAGGAGGTGCAATCAATGATAACACAAACGTTAACACAATTAATAAAAATTAAGTTTTGCTTAATTTTCCTGTTATCATTGACTGAAGCCACTGACCAATTCAATCCATCATTATAATGTGTCTTGTTTTTGGTCCTACTTCATCAAATCCTAGACCAGGAGGTGTAGGTTACATAATTACTCCTTCATAACATTGCTATTTATAAAGAACTTTACATAAAAAGTGTTTTATACATATATAAATTTATTTATTTAATCTTCTTCTCTTCTATCGCCAACGGTCCTTTCTGTAGAGCTTGATCCATGAATCCTTCTCCAATACCAATCGTCTTCTCCTTCCCCTTTCCAAACCACTTCTGTCAAAAGCCTCCTGGATTGCGTCTTCCCAAGTCTTCCTTTCAGTCTCATACCTTCCACCTTCGTCTCATATACGGCATTCGCCACTCTGTTTTCCGCCATTCTGGAAACATGGTTGAACTATGTTGCTCGATAATGTCCCCAGCTGGCCAAAGTCCCACATTTGACCGTATTGTTACGTTTCGCACTCGGTCTCTTCTGTTCTACTTGCTCTAACCTCGTGCTGTTTAGTCTTACGACTCGGTCCCCATTTTTCTTCCTATTCTCATGATTTTGCTTTTCCCTGTATTTATTGTCATGTTATTCACGTCCAACTCTTCTTTTAGGAAGCGTAAATTGAACTGGAGGTTCCTGCAATTGTTTGCAAATATATATATGTAAAGTACTTAACTTAGGCTGATATTACCTTCAAAATTATACGTACGCCCCAAATGGAACGATCAATTAAGTCCATTCATCCAAGAATGAAGAAGCAATAACTTGAAACCAACTTTTAATTATGTGACTATGTATTGCCCATAAACTTGTAACTGAATTGATGATCATGATAACTGTTCAAGTCCATTATTCTACTGAAATAAATCACTTTTTATTGATTGAAACCTTTAGAACCAGCCATCGATCAGAAGACTAACACCCGCAGGCCATAAGCTAAATGATTTATAGAGATTCAGCGCATATTCAATCCTTTAGAAATACTGTTAGAATATTTATAACATAACTGTTAACTGGAAAACATGTTATATTTGATTTATTGATGTTAATCTTCTCATCGAATCATCTGTACCGTAAAGCAATTCGTATTTTCTTACTACAGTAACAAATCATTTATAAGCTGTATCGATTTGAAGCAGATTGAAACCATTCGAAACGGTGACATACTAAATTAGAACGTAACGGATGAGGAAATTATTGATGTTAAAAGTATACTCAATTTATTTTTCTTTTTAAGGTGAAGGCTGTTGAATTCAATAATGATATTAAGGCAAGTTATCGAGCTATCATCTTCACAAACAGAGCGAAACTTCTACACGGGTCGGAGAATCTGGAGGGCTTTTTGGTCACAATATCGTTAACGATTAGATTTATCTGGACCAATTCACCAGTGAAAAAATATATATTATTAATAATAGAGGCTGTGGTGCAACTTTATCTCTTATAATAAACGATTGTTGGAAATAGCCAACAAAACATGTTTAAGATTTCTGTAGAGAAAACCAAATTTATGGCAGATATAAGCAATTCTCTAGAAATCCTAGTGACAGAAATTGGTAAAACTCATAGGCTAAAAACGTTAAGGGGAAGCCATTCAGGTAAATAATTCAGAAAAATCTACAACTGAAAAAAGTGTATAGAAAATAGAAACAGGCTGGATTTTATGCAACAAAACGTGTATATCTAAAAACTTGAAAATCTAGCAATACATAATAGAGCCAGAATGTCTTACCCATGTAATGCAAACATTTAAATATTAGAAAGAAGAATTGTAGATCCAACAAAAACACCCAATCAAGTAATATCGGAATATTTCCCAATATTGAATTAATTAATGGCGATACGTTAACCAAAAGATTTTAAAAATATTGTTGAGACAAGTATTCAACAACGAACTGGATTCAAGAACTTAGAAAAAATCTGAAAAGAAACCATTGGAAAGAAGAATATGTAATTAATGAGAAATGTTTAGAAAAAAGTTCTGGGAATAAGAGGATTTGAGGATAGTAAAAATGAAAGATCACTAGAAGAAGAAGATGGGACAAAAGGACTAAAATTGAAATAGTCACATGGTCCCCTAAGGATCAAATAATAAGAGGAGAAGAAAAAAAGAAAAGTATGTGTAACGATTTTTTAAAAGTAATTTGTGGAAAGTCAATAAAACTGTGCGTAGTTTTTTTAATCCAAACAATTGCGAATAGGCATTACTTTAATGACAGTCATTATACAGTGTTTGTAAAAATTTAATGCCTACGTTTATTCTAACAATCGATTATTTTCAATTGCCTACAGTTGAGCCAACCCTACGTCCCTGAAGTGAGGGCAAATTAACGATTATCAAACATCTGCTAGGGAAACAAAGATTAGAGAGTTGACAACGGTTGAGAGCGTCCTCAAGGTCTTGGCTCTGCGACCGCTACATCGCCGTGGTCACTGGTCTTCTGTCTTCTATCTTCGAGGGCCAGTCTTCCGGAACGGCCACGAAATGGATGGAGAAGTGCAATGAGTATGGCTGGAATTCAGGAAATATTTTACACAAATTTATAGATCAAATTAGCGTTTCATGGAATTAAGGAGGAAGGAACAAACAGAGAAAGTATGAGAAGAGAGTGGGGTAAGGATCGCCGTACAAGATAGAGACTGTTCTGTTTCTAATCAGTACTGGTTGTTCTGATGTGATCTTGTTTTTATTAAAACCTTAAACTATATAATGACAATTGTATTTATTTAATTAGTTAAATTCATCGGAATAATAATTACTTTTTTTTCCATTTCAATTCAAAAGAGCCGCTGCCTACCAACAATAAACTTAATTAAGGTTTAGAAGCTACATTTTTGTTATTGTTTAACGTAGAGTGAAATAAAATGAAATTAGTCTTTTATTATGAACAAATATTTATACATGATTCATTATTTATTTACAAGTTATTATTTATATTTTCTTCCTTTTCCTTGCATAGGGGAGTAATAGTCAGGACTTCCCTGGGTGACTGGCCCTAGGAGGAGCTGAGTCCGGTCCACTTCTTCCAAACATCTCTGTCCCTTGCAGCTCTCCACCAGAGTCGTCCTCCCAGCATCTTGAAATCTTGAACATGTCGTTCCACCTTTTCTTCTTTTTTTGTTCATAAGGAGTCCATTCAGTGACGATTTTTGACCATCTGTTTCCTTCCTTCCGAAGATGATGCTCAGCCTATTTCCACTGGCTCAGTCTTATTCGCCTGCGATATGAGTGTGAGTATGAGTGTCTGCGAATCATGTTTCTTTTTTGATCATGGCGGTTCCCACTGTGTCACTTTTCTCACCTTCATGATACATCTATTGATGTTGTTCTGCGATAACTGGATCATCCTTTCTTGAGATCTTGTAAGTGACCACTCTTGGCATCCATAGGTAACTGCTGGGCTAATGCAACTATCGAAGACAGGTCTTTTAAGCTCCGTATTAAAATTACCCTTCATAATATGCCTGAGAGACCAAAACTTGTTCCAACCTAGTGTAACTTGGAGTAACGAGTGGATCGCTGCACATTTATTTTTTATTATAATTTTTATAAAGTAAACATAGAACGGGGAAGGTTTATCTTAAACAACCATGAATGGAAATGTGATCTCAATGTATGCCTCGTTAAGATTTCATATAGATGTTATCTTATACACTTATAATATTTATTTATCAATGTTATGCATATCATTGATAAATATATATGTTATAATAGTGTTAATTATTGGTTTGTTGTATTATGACTGTAATGTAGCAATTCTGAGAAGTTTTATTTTTCGTTCGTCGTAAATCAAAATTAAGGCAGTCGTTCTGAATTCAAAGAACAAATTGCGACAAGTTTCAACTAGAAAAAATATCGAGGTTGTTTTTATAAAGTCATAATTTTTTTCCTTTAACGATTTATTTTATGGGTCACGGTTATTGCAAGAGAACGACGATTATATCAATTTTGAAGATATTTTAAAAAACCTATTTAAAAATCCAAGTCATTTGCCCGGCAGCGTACTCGCTGGATATAGTTGTTCTAATCACTACACCTTAGGTGGCTCTATAATCATTATTGAACACCATTAATTTTATTATAAAATGATTATGTAATTGATATTTAATGTTTTATAGATTCTACATAAATTATTAATATTATATTATCAAGTTCATTGAAGAATTTTACCGCCATTTTTGCATATTCAAATTGGTTTGAATTAATTAATAATAAAAATTTATCAAATAACATTAAAATGTAAAAAAAATACAAATCGACAGAGGTTTTTTGATATCACGAAAAAAATAATACACTTTTTATTATTGCTCAACTCAAATCAACTATTTACTCAACTGTGACGTGATAGAAGCAGATTTAGTAATAAAAAGCATGTTAATGCCAGATATTTTGGTCACTTTTACTGATAACCTTGAAGTTTAATAATATTTATAAAAAAAGTTAGTGTAAGGGACAAAACTTGACCACTACTGAACTATAAGTACTCCTATATTGTTACGAAATAATTACAACTGTTTGACAGCGATGTGGGAACCGAAGGCGTGAAGCAATGGGGCAGTCACTCTGATTCGGTATCTTTTTTCTGACATCGGTGATCGCTAATGGTGTATTGTTCCTCTCGTTTCTCGCCGATGATTTCTATATTACAAAATGATTCTTATCTCCTCTTCAAAGTCTCCTGAATGATATTGATGTCGTTGATCTCAAAAGAGTGGGGGAAGGTTTTTTACGTGTAATAAATAACCTTCTCTATTCCTGTTTCATAAAAAAATAAAAATAGAAAAGCGCACTCCAAATACCATCTGTACACAGGAGTCGATACTTATCTACTCAGCTAGTGTCGATTTGAATTTATATTACAGAACAGGAAGTACAATGTTTATTTCTACAAAAAGTCGTAATGATAAAAAGAACTTATTATTGATCATAGAAATTATCTAGTCATTGTTTATATATCTACAATGCAAGGTAGAATCATATCAAGGAATAAAAAGAAGAAATCATTGATCTGCTAAAAGTTTTAATTAACATACATGTGATAAAATACGAGAGCCACAAAATATTAAATTTAATACTAAACTTATAATATCATGTAGATACGAATCTCCAGGAGTAGTATCTAATAGCTGTTCTCAATGGAAACATTTTTTATGGATAAAAAAATAAAGAGGACAACGGAAAAAAAATACAAAATGAAAATACTTCACAAGTGAAGCATTATTTTTTATTACTCAGTGAATGATTGTAGGGAGCTCGATTTCTCTTTGCTTGAAAAGGATATTAGAAAATTTTATTGTCATCAAACCCTATCTGCAACTAACTTCATGATCCTTTATTGTTCATCTTTCTGTTCTTTATTCAGATTATTTTTATCGGGTTAATAATAATTAATACTTATTTTATCAATTATTACAGTTTTACGTGCTAATTTAAGTTTAAACTATAAATAATAACTTGTGATAATCGGAAATCAATGCCCACTGACTATGAATATCGGCTGACCACATTATGCAACACGTCAATATTACCCAACAGAATTAATGTCATGGCGAGAAGAGAAAAGTTAGAGGATGACTAGTTCTGGAAGTCAGTGAATTGGCCTTCATAATTGACGTTTCCAAACAGGTGTTTAGTGTTCGAACACAGTCCTTAATATCTCAATAATCAGTTTAGTACTTTAGTAAATCGATACTGATGATACTTCGCTTAGCGAAAACATTAAGTTGGCGTATGCAGTTGACAGCCTGGCAATAGCTGCTGTTTTACGGGAATTTATAAATTAATGGATTAGCGAACCCAAAGGTTCAATCCCGAATGAGTATCATCCAAATCCTTAACTCAATCATATAATAATATAGTATGATATACTGATTTTTTTTTCGATTGAGCCCTACGTCTGTTTCAGCTGCTCTTTTCTTTTCATCCATATATCCATATACTGTATCAATAAATTATAAAATACTTTTATAACACTGTTGACTTTCATTGGGAAGATAATTTATTATTAAGTAGTCTAATTTATTGTAAATCCGTTTATAAAATAATTGAGAGTAAAACTCCTTCAATGGAGAGGCTAGACTAAGCCCGCAAGACAGTTAACGGTTCACTGACTAACGGGTTGACCCACTGTCATCGAGATTTTGGGTGTCATCTTCACATACATAATTCTATATATAGCTGTAAATACATACATATATATATATATATATATATATATATATATATCACATATATTATGCAGTCTATATAATCGCTGTGTCATAGACTTAAATAATTTAAGACGATGACTAATAATTAATGAAAGTAACTAAAGCTATCACTGATATCTAGATTATATTCTTTATAATCTTGCTGACAAAGAAACTTACCCAGCACAATTATTTTATAGTTTGTATTTTGAGTAAGCGAAAGGATATAAAATAATTTTATTATGATATATAATAAGTAGCTGTTTTCAATATATGAACTCAGAATAATAAGGCCTCTTTTGATCCTATATATAATAAAAACAAAACCTGTACCACTATGACCCATGAAGAGTCTTCGGTTCAGTATGTGATAGAGATTGTACTGTCTCTAGGACAACAGTGGTGCATGTGGTGATTTTCTGACATCACACTCAACCGCCAGGTTTTCCCCGTATTTTAATAGTGGCTGGGTGAGCCCCAAGAAGATCTCAAGATCCCAAAGGATCCATTCGCGGCTGTTAACAGATTAAATAAATCTGCCACAGCTGGATTGAACCCTGGGACCTTCGCCACGGGTATTAAGAGATATACCACTGAGCCAATATTTAATAATTATGCAAATTATATGTTTTTCTTAATAGCCTATTTAGTATTTTCAATAGATTGCTAGACAGATAGATATCCTGCATTAAGATGACACAACACATTTTCTTCTTGTCTCCTATCGGAAAGGTGCGGATAAAAACACGATGTAAAAAAAAAAAGGTTCACAGTGACTTCGCTACACAACCGTTGACTTAGAAACGCACATATTGGCGTAGTCAAATTATAATAATGCTGTTTGTAAATGTTCGTGGAAACTTGATGATTAAGGAGGTGGAGAAATCCATCTCATTTCTCCATGAGGGTTGAACCTTTAGTTAATTCCGTGGCTCCTTAATCTATTTTCTTTAATTTATTTTGACCCTCTTAAATGTCTTAGAGGGTCAGTGGGTTCATATCTGTTTCAAAAAGCAGGTTAAGTTAATATAAAAAAAACAACAACTCGGATACCATCTTATGGTCCTGGAACTCCTCGAACTGTGCAGATTCAAATCTAATGCTGTTGATCTTTGAATAAATTAGCGGTCCTCAAACATGACACTCCGACACTGGATCTTGCCGATCCGTTAGGACAATCGGCAAGGCAAAGTGTTGAAGTCGGGTGACAGGAGAAAGCCCATCTTGCAGGCAACCTACTTAGTGTAGCCGCGCCTAACTCCAACTGTATTTAGCATATCCTTGTCTTCTGTTCTCCTTCCTCTTCCCTATCACAATGGATCTCTCAGTGGACAGGTCGGCTTATACTGGGATAGGTCGCCTGTATTTATGATAAACTAATAGTGGCTTCTTTTTATTCATTTCGCATAATAATACGTTCTACTTTTCTCGTTTTATGAACATGTTCAAGGTCTTCGAAAATAAGGTTTTGCGCATACCTGATACCCCCAGTTGGCCTACAGGTTACAACTTACCTGGTCGTAGGAGTTATGATTCGATCCCACACTTCTGGGATATAATCAGCATATCCTTGACGTCTGTATAGGGGGAAGATCCTCTATATGTATAATTGTCCTCTTGCGTAAGTTGACCTCGAATAGCCATAATCCTTTGATCTAGACCCATTCGCTACTGTCCTTGAACCCGAGTGTACATTGGTGCGACGGACACAAGTGGGTCGGACCCAAAGGGACTATTCTACATCTATGGGCACCCTGCCGCTGAACCACGGAAACTATGAACCGTGATGTTGGGTGACACTCCCAAAATCACATGGACTTATGTCTGCAAATAAATATACATTCATCGGCTTTTCTTTTGGTTCCATACATCGCAGTGGCGGATTATCCGTAAGGCAAACTAGGCACGTGCCTAGGGGCGCGTAGTTACAAGGGGCGAGCGAGCTCAGAATTTTTAAATAAATAAAAAAAATAACATATCGACAAAGAAAGAAAGAACTAAATGCTGATCTATAATATAATACAAGCATGATGCTATGATGCTGACAATCAGTTAAAATTAAGATGGCCATTTATGGCCGGTACAGGGGCGCCGATAAAGTTATTGCCTAGGGCGCTCTGGACCTTTAATCCGCCACTGATACATCGGATATATATATATTATCGAGTATCACTTGAATCTTAAAGAACAGAAAAAAACATTCACAAGTAACTTGTATTTTAAAATTGGATAAACCAGCGAAAAAAATAACACTTTTCATGTAGAGTTGACTAATTTTACCATTATCACTATCATCGGAACTATGTTACTTAAACTAATTATTACGCTATTTTAGATCGAGATATCATATTTTTTCAGGAAAACAGGATATTGTCAAAAACTATCCTTTTTTTTTGTTCTCGGGAGAATCACAAAGATTGAATGGTTCATAAATTTTAGTTAAAAGGCTATTACAACAGCTGAAGGAGTCATAAACAAACCAACAGATTATTGCGTAAATAGGGAACATTGTCTACACAATTGAGTTACCTAATCTGAGCTGTCTTTGTGTACTGGGACAACCGGATGAGCCGTTGATGTAAGGGTGCAATAATTGTACGTTGAGTCGATGGCAGAGCTTAATAGATTAATTAACTATCTGTTTCGGAATGCGTATCCCACGCTCTTAAGTAGGTAATGTAAATATGTGTAATCCGGGATCATCCAAGTTCAAGGATGAACTTATTACTTTGTGGCTATTCAAAGTCGTAGCCGATTTTTAAGTGCTTAGGCTACTTAAATAGACCATATTGAAGAAAAGGGTCTAAAGTTTATTCCTTAGATCGGTTAGTAGACATTAAAGTATAGAGTTAACTAAATATCTAAGCTCAAAATCCCTTGGACAGATAACATTATTTTCGGATTGGTAAGAATACTGAATTGAAATACACTATAATCCAGGGGGGGGTGAGGAAAATATCTCCATAGGAAGTAGGAGGACATCCCGGCTGAGAAATCTCTTTTAGTGGTACCGATTAATCTACTGACTTGTTAAGAGTAGCAACATTGAAGCTCAGAAGAGAACCTAAGGGATCTGCAGATACAATCGTTTGCATTAATGAGACCCGCAGTGCTTATGTTACTTTTAAATATAACTATTATATCAAGGAAGCTAATTATATAACTAACACTAAGATTCTTCTTTTTGTATATTTTCTAGCAGTGGTAAGCTACCTCAGCGTTATGAGCTGTTCGTTTACTTCGATGGGAGAGTTTATTTATTTTCGTAAGAAATTGGACCTTGAAAGGCATAGCGTCATGATGATTCAAGGACAGCCGAAGGGGAGGGATTCTGACCAGATGAAGAAGACACCAGGATACAACTCCCGCCTCCAATAACTCTAAGGTCAAGGGCAGAGGTCGTGGCTGACCCTTCTGCTCCCCAACTCTAGGTATCCTGTTAAAACTCCTTCGATAACCATTAACCAAATATGGTGGGAATTTCTCTGCTCCTGATCAAGGAGAATGATTATGAGAACTTGGTTATGTAACACTCTCGTTATATACATTATGTAGATCTACGTATGTACGTGAGTCCCGAGCCGGTAAGATGTCAGGTACTCGTAAAAGATCTCTGTCCTAATTAAACCTGAATAGTCAAAATTTAGAGCTCCCATTGTAGCATCGTCCGATTAGCCATAGCCACATCAAGTGATGTTAAATGAACAAAAGACAACAACACCTGCGTTCATCATTTATTGTTTTCACCCATCCAAATCGTTTACATAAATATACATATACATATATTCAGTATCATATATATATATATATATTATATCATACAGATATTATATACATATATATATATATATATATATATATATATATATACACATATATATATATAATGTAAAGAGATAAAGGCAAATAGAAAAACTAGCCACTGGTAGTACTCGAATAACCAAATTAACTTAGAAGGTCACAAGTTAGTATCAGGAATTTATGAGGCCCCCAGGTTTGAAACTATTGGGTTTGAGTGGGAATAAAGTTTGTCATGAAAGGATTGACACCAAGTTTGGGCCAAATGAGCAACAAATGGAACATTAAATTCATTATGTATGACTTTGTTCGTAATAAAGGAAGGAGCATTGAGGATTTTACGAAGGATTAAATTCGATAGTTAATATGGTGATCATGCAGTTATCAACACTAACTTTTGTTTGTTCGTGTTTTCTTTTAGCAATTATAGATGTGCAATCAGTATAATTAATCTGAATTGGATAAAACGCGAATAAATTTAAATTTATTGAAATTTCAAATACTGACTGACTTTTATGCACTTATTTTAAAAAACAAAGGAACTAACCATATATTTGATTTTTTATGTAATTTAGTGTTAATTTAAAAATATTATTATAGTTTTTTTGTTTAGTGTTTAATAATTTCTATTTTATTTTATACTTTGAAAAAGACTTAACACGGAACTATGGTAGAAGTGGAAAAAGAAGAAGAAAAATATTTTTTCTTCTGTCTCTTTTAATGATCCATTTTTATTTCAGTGTCTTAAGAATATTTCGAAGAAAACGTTATTTCTTTGTAATATTTAATTTTAAATTACTTTATTTTAGTAAACCAAGGTAATAAGTAAACTCTAGGACAATGGTTGCAATCACGGTCGACGGCTATTGCACCATTTAAAAACCGTAGTTAGTCTTGCGCATTTAGTTTGTACTGAGTTATGCGGGTTCGATTCCCATCCAGTTAAGTCAGGAATAATGGTGAGGAATAAATCTTTATTTTTGGTCCTGATTCGAGAAGATCAACTGTTATTGGTTAATGCCTTATTGTATAGAAACACTAGTATTTACCATGTACTGTATCTAGTAGCTAGATTATTTATTTATTTTTTTGTTTTTTTATAATTTACAAAAAAGTATAAGTTAAGAATTTAATGCGTATTCGAAAAAATAAAATATTATATTATATTTATACAATATATCCAATATCCAAGGAGAATGGATCGGAAATGTAAAAAAAAGACCTGAAATTAGCCGAAATCAACAAAGAAGAAATAGAGGCAAAAAACAATTTTAGAATAAAAATTGAAAAATGGGAGGTTAAATCAGAGACCAAAGCCCCGAGAACTGGAACAAAATAAATAAAGAACTAATGATAATGCCTAAACCCATTTTTGAACAGTAACAATAGACTTCTTTATAAAGCGAAAGACAAACAATCAGGTGATTATCTGATTATAGTGAAGTTAGGACCACACGAGGGATTGTAGTGAAGCTAGGATCACACGAGGGATTATTATATGTACTACGAATAATCTCCTCAACGAACAGTTTATCCGATATCTCTGTAATCACAATCTAAAAGGTCACACAGTCAATTTTCTGCTAGTCACTCTTTGCAGACTTTTTCTTGTAATCGAGTAGAGATTTTTGATTGAGACTGCAAACAAAACCCAATCATAAACATAAACTCTATGAGACTTTAATGTCTCTCACTCTCTCTCTCTCTCTTTCTTCGATATATTTTTTATTTTTTATAGTATAGCCATTTTGTTTATTAGGGACCAACCTAATTGTAAACGTTCTTATCTTGCCCGTTCCACCATATTCTGGACCTCACTCCCACCTAATATCCTCTATGCTTTTTCCATATCAACATTCAAACCAATGCGAAACTCTCTAATCAGTTTAAAAATTTTTTTTTAGTTTTGAATTATTGACCCATATCCTTCCGAAGTAATGAATGATTTACTCTTAGTTTTCTTCACATATTATTATTAATATATTTTATGTGCGTTTATTTTTACATTTATTATTTGTGGTTAGTTCTTGTTACTTTTGATTTTTATTTATTTATTGTTTTCTTAATCGCAACGTACCTTATAGTGTTTATTTTTAAATACTTTTATAAATACTGTGATTCTTATGATGTATTCTTTTGGCCAGATATACATTCTATTATTTTTGTACACATCTGTTATTCTTAAGGTACCTGGTCCTTGAATAAAATTATTTTTCTATTCAAAAACAATAAACGCTTGTTATTTAATTGATTTAGTTCAGCATAATACTCCAATGTGTATACTGATAATATTAGAAAAAAATAAAATTAAAAAACTGCCAGATATATTATGCTGGAGGGGATCCGCTGTATTATATTGCAGAGGTATGGACCCAGAAGACGGCGCACAGTGGAACGAGCGTTAGGGAGGCCTGGGCATTTATGAATATCTCCGCTTCTGGTTCTCCTAGAATAAGGCTATTGCTACGGTTTTAAAGCTTTTTGAAGGGACTATTTAATCATATGATAAACAGGATCAAACATTTTAGGGGAAACGTGTAAAAATTCTAGATTTGATATTTCGATGTTAGATAATTTATTATCTAACATTGTACCTATATACTACTAGAATGGGTACAATACAGTATTCTATGGAAAGACAGATACATAGGTATTAAATAAAGTTATACAAAGGAAAAAGTAACAAACCAAATAATTTAGTTATTAAACAAAATGAATATAATAATTGATAATTACTTATGTTAGTTAATACACTAGGTATAATTGATACATCAAAATTATAATAAATGTAGGTGCCTATATAAAATTGTTTTATTTAAATAACGAAATAAAACTTTAAAAAATAAATAAATAAAACTTTAAAAACTTGACGATTTGTTGTAGGGACTATTGCACCTATGTGCACCATTACACATATGTCGTTCAAATACCACACACAAACTAAGTTTCATTGTTAATACTATTATGTTAGATAAGGATTCGGATAAATGAATGTAAACAAACATTGGTAAACAAAAGAAAACTTGCGAAAAGTAGACGCCAATATCAACAGAAATTATTTTAAATTAATTCCCAAGGCCCGGAAAAGAAAAAAATCATTTTCTCGGAAAATAGCACCTAGTAGCAGAATCCGACTAATGGAAAAAAAAACTTCAAACATTCTAGTTATTTACTGTGAAGGTAGTTTTTTGGGTGATTTTGAGCGATTTTCGCAATTGATTATTTTAGTTTTATCCCCCAATTTTCACCGAAAATTCCCAAACGTTTGAAATAATCCCAAGTTTTATTTGCCTAAAATATCTTATTATGGATGAGTTTTTTTCCATTAGGTGCACGATTAATTTAATGCATTACCTCAGACAATAGATTGCTTTAAAAATATGAGTTTTTAGAAAAATTTATATTTCAATTCAGAATTTTTCATATAAGATTTAATTTCACAATTAATTTATCTATGGATTTTGTTGAGAAGAAGTATAAAGTATAATTTAAGATCAAAATAAAGGACAAATTTAGTTATTTGAGAATTGGTCCAATGTCCAACAAATGCGTTGATTCGTTCCACTGTGCGGCGCCTATGAAAACAAGTGTAGACCAGGATGTATTCAACGAAGAACGTGCTTCTTTCCATCGGGAATAAATTACAATTGTTAGATGCAATTATATATTTTTTCATTAGTGAAACCAGTTTTCAAGGTCAAAAAGACGACTCATTTGGCAAATAGATGGATTAGTGTATTTTTTGAGGGTAAAGACTAGGAAGATATCGTTATGGAAGCTAAAGCTAGTGATGATGTGAAGAGTAACCGAAGTAATAAGTGGTTCCAGTGGAGAAATTTGCTGATGATATCCATACAAAAATTCAAATAAAAAATCCACAGAATCATAAAACCAAGGTCAAACAAAAACTTTAAAGGACTCCATCACATTTGTTTGTCGCTATCATGAATTATTAATAATACAACAAT
This sequence comes from Troilus luridus, assembly GCA_964056705.1. Lineage (NCBI taxonomy): Eukaryota > Metazoa > Arthropoda > Insecta > Hemiptera > Pentatomidae > Troilus > Troilus luridus. The sequence continues at coordinate 119,650,205 of OZ057413.1, forward strand.
AATTATTCAGTTTTACTTTATCTAAAAATAAAATAATGGATTATAAATGAGATATTATAAAACACATGGACACGTTTTTGTTAAGTAGGTGGTAATATAACACAAAGTCACAAAAAAAAGTATATAATTGGTGTAGTCTAATCTGGCTATTATGAGTTGCAATAACCTTATTTAGTGTTTGTTCTTTTCAAGGAATATTATAATTATTTTCTATTTTATGACTGACCATAAAATTGGTCGCTACTCCTCTTCAATTATTAATCTACTTACTTTATTTCTTCAACGGATATTATCTCTTATCTCAATACTTATCCCCTGTCCAACATCCACATATAAATTTTATAATAAATACATTTTTCAACAAATTGGTTGTTACATTACAGGCGTTCTTTGGACCTTAATCTTTTTTGTAATTAGATATTTTACAATCCTATTTAAAAATCACGTGCGCGCATATCATTTGAAATCAATTTTAATTCACATTATTTCAAAGTCAATTTAGTGTCCGTGAATATTTACTAGAATGTTTATAAAAACAAAACATACTTCTGAAGAAAAGTATGGTTATAATAATTTCTGCAGTCCTATGTCATAAATCCTTACGGTCTGAGAGTTTTGGAGGACCTTTGCCAAACAGCTCATGTCACTCCTAAAAAAAAAAGAACCTGTTGTTCGCATCAGCCTAAAAGATTTTGCACCTTTGCCTTATGGCTTTTTTGAACTATTATTTCCAAGCGTTGTCTGCGCCCTCGACTCAAAAGTCAACTGAAAGAAACGTATTATTATTCGAATCTGGACTAAGCGCACGACTGGAGCATTTGGTTGACTTGGAAGTTATATTTCTATTTACATTGAGCTCTTGAAATTGTCTCCACTAGAAGTAGTACTTGCTTGGACGCCTTGGAGAGATGCTGTTTCTATTTGAAATGCTTATTGGGCTCTTGTTGTGAGGTGTGTTATATTTGTTCTTCATTGATGTGAGTTTCGGTGCATGTTCTGATGATGCTCGATGGCGGAACAATTATTAGTTATTTTCCCGTACTTTAGCGATTTGAGGTAGTGTGCATTAGATTTTTATTGATTTGCCCATTTAGGATTTTTTCTCGTTTGTCTAGCTTATGCTAGCTCAATCACTTAGAATAGAATAGAATAGAAAACTAAAACTGAAGACAAGAGGCTACAAAAAAAGGAAGAAGGAAAGTACAAGTGCTAAAGCACATTAACAAGAAACCATTGGATATATGGCTATCCAAAATCCTGTCAAGTTTCGTACTTTTTATGTTTTTCATTTCTATTTTTATTATGTTTTTGTCACTCTTAATTACTTCATGATTATTTTAACTTTTAACTTTATTCTGGGACCAAGTCCCTTTAGAATAAAACAAATAAATATAATATACATCTGGCCACAAGGCTACATAATAATACGAATCATGAAGTAATTAAGAGTGACAAAAACATAATAAAAATAGAAATAGTAATGAACAAAATAAAAAGTACGAAACTTGACAGGATTTTGTATAGCAGTATATCCAATGGTTTCTTGTTATGGTACTTATTTGTTGTTTTTGTGGCCTCTTGTCTTCAGTTTTAGTGTTGTCTGCCCCCCCCCCCTCCCCGTTGTGGTTTTTGTAGTTGTGTGAATGTACTTTGCTGGTTCTATTTCATCCAATATTTTGAACTAACCTTTTCCAGCTGGGGTCTAATAACTTTTCTTATGGTTTAGAAGTTTCATTTGAGGCTTGGAGGTGGTGGAATGTTTCTCTGGTAGTGGTTAGCTATTATTCTCTTTCTGAAGATGCCACAACAGGCGAAATACTGACAGGTAATTTTGCTTCCTGTTTTTTTTTCAGATACTTAAGCTTTTTTGTTTGGAATCCTTCCTCTAACTTAAAACACTTTACATACAAGCACTTTTTAATATCGAGTTACGTGTGACTGCTTATTGTTATTAAGAACCGTTCTTCCCGTGCATAATTAAAACTATCTAGTAGCATCTTTAGTGGGTACTTGCATGATCAAATCGAAGATGCTTGTTTCATAGAGCTGCAACTACACGTCTTTCAGTATCCCCAGATACTCCTTCCGTTTCTTGATATATTCTTGAAGGACATAGCGGAGATGACTTGAGACCTCGAAGATCGGTGGAGTAGGGACCGGGGCCCCCTCCACCTGGAGGAACATCTCGCAGCGGACGACTATCAGTCCAGCCAGGGGTCCCGGGCAAAGCAAGTCACAGGTGAGCTCAATAGTCGTGAAGTTACTCGTCTAGTTTAGTCACTGGTATCTTCTAGCTTGTTTTTAGAATATCCAACTCTCAGGCTGTTTGGAGGCATATTAAACAACCTCATATAGCTATAGAAATGCAATACATACTCCTAATAAATAATGTTTAAAAAACGTTTTAGGAAACCTTTTATACTAACTCATCAAATCATTTTTATCTATAATATAAATGTGACATTTACAACGCACTAAATATGAGTTACTTAAATTCAATTTCATAATTATTTCTAGTTTCAAGAAAGTTAGAATTCATAAGAATGCACAGGGTAACATAACTTTCTCATAAAAGAAAGATTCTTCTGAAAAAAACGCTCTCTAAAGATTTAAGGATGCTTGTTACACAAGACATTAACCGCAGATGCAATTCACAATAATTGATGTTTACCTTTTTGTTAAACAATTTTATGGCAGGTCAAACTTAGGCGATTTATGAAATAAGACCATAATTACCTAATCTGAGGTGATCTATCATCCAGTACTTTTTCGTCCAGTCATTATTGTTATGTAGACCATCTTATTCGAGATTCGCAGCATTCGAGTGAAGTTAGAAGTGTGATTAGAAAGTGAAAGACCGTCAGATAAATTTCGGTACCGAAAATGTATATGCAGTAAATAACAATAGGTCTCAGGTATATATATTACATTTTAACATATTCATGTATCTAATAAAGTCTATCTAGTCTTTTCAAATTACGTACATATTACTGGCAGTCTTAAGTAGTTCGACCTACAGTGTTTTTCAAACATTATGAAATTATATATAAAATTTTTTTTTAAATTTAAATAAAAAAAACTAAAATTTTGTCAGTATTTATCAACTATTACGTCGAAACTTTTCGCACAATCAACAAGACAGGCAACACATTACACACAATGTTATCAATGTTCAGTTGTAGGCTCGTTTTTTTTAAAAATTATCATCGCCTATTCAAATTATTCGGAAAAATATTTAAAGTGGTAAGCTAATATTTAAACCATTATTGATATGAGTGATAAGGGTGGGTGTACGTTTTGAAAAGTGACTATGTAAAATTTCATGATGAGATTGGTCAAAATTTTGGCTACTGGAATTTTTACAATTTGTCTCATAAGTTTAACTATCCAATTATTTTATATTATCCAATTATTATGATGTTAAAATCTTTTTGTACGTTGTTTGCATGCTAAATTTAAAATCCATTGGGTTTGTAGAAGCCTTATCAGTTATTCATAAAAATACTTATATATTACAAATGTATATTGATTAGTTTATTTTAATTGTTGTCGAGGTGGGTAGCTCGGATGCTATTACTGATCTCTATGTCCAGAGTCCGAGAACGACTGAACCTGATAAATTATTTATTTTTTTAACAACAGTGGAAATGACCAATAGGATCTCTAGACCCTCCATTCTATACCCTAGTTATCTTAATTAGTTTATCATTATCTCTAGATCACCACTGCACAACCGTTGGATCAGAATCAGTACATACATCTCTACCAGATACATAACCCAATACTTTCCAAGGCTTGTAATGAAACAGTTTTTTAAAATTATTATTGTTTGAACTCTTGAATATCAAATCAAATTTCACCCCAGCTCAGTAAATGAATAAATAAAAAAACTACACTAAAACCTATGAAGGGTCTTGGGTTCAGTACATGGTAGTGACTGTACTGTCTCTAAGACATTTGTGGACAGCGGTGATTTGTTTGAGATTTAGCTGAAGAACCAGGTTTTTCCTCCAATTAAGGGAACCCACTTTATAGTGGCTGAGTGAGCCCAAGGATTGTCTGCGGATGCTACAGACTCCATCCGTGGCTGATAACAGATTAAATAATTTATCTGTCACCCTGAACTTTCAGCAGGGCATCTCAGCACCCTGCTTGGCTTCATTCATAAATGAATACTAAATAGAGGAATATAAATTTTGATGGCTGCTACTATGTTATATTGAGAATCTACGTAAAATTTCTCTTGGAAGAAAAAGAAGTTAAGCTTTTGTTGCTTATCACTTCTCTGTGCCAAGTTCCGTTCTGTTTGAGCTCTCATTTCCGAATGATAGTTACTTGAATGATACAGTTACATCAACAAAAACGATTGAGTGTACTTCCATTGTATTCTGATTGGGGCAATTTCATTATCGTTTGTTTTGTTGTCATGTACGCGCGATTTTCTCAATGATATTTTTCCGCCCTACTCAATCATTTTCTTTTACTGGTGAACTAATTTTAGTATATTGTTTTATATATTTTACTAATTTATTTGCACGTATGAGTGATAATACTTTCAGAGAGGCTACATCAATAAATTTTCATAAAATGAAAGATGACTTGCCAGACAGAATATTAAGATAATTTGATCATTACTTCTAAAGTAATTACATATACAAAATAAATGAAAAACTGTACTAATATAAGCCAAATCCCATTCCAAGAAACAGAAAAAGTATTGAATATCCTTTGTTTACCTATTGCTGCGAAGAGAATATAGGCACAATTAAAGAAAAACAAATCTGGAAATATAGTATTCTTTATTATAAATTGTTCAGTTGTCCAGAAAAAAAAATTCAAATACTCTTCTCGGTGTATGATTATATTTGAAATTGTTCTTTAAGAGTAGTTCAATTTACAATCTTGATCACCTATTTTCGTGGTGTAGAAACATGAAAATGCACTTATGTACTTGCATATAAAGTATTTTTCAATGTAATTCGATTGAAGAATTTGAATCTATGCTAAGTGAAGTTTTATTTTGTTCACGAAATCATTTTCTTACATTGTGGAAAATAGTTACGTTTGAAAAATCTGAATGTTTATCAGTCTGGCTGGTTGAACAATCTCACCCAAAAGTACTTCCTTGTTTAGAAATTTGTGGGTATTGTAACCGCCAAAATTTCAGTGTTTAGATTTCCATAGAAACAAGCATTTTAGCTATATTATAAAAGTATTTAAAAAAAAAACTATAGATATCACTAAAACAACAACAAGATAAGTTGTTTGTGAGCAGTAGCTCAGAACTGATTTTGAAAGACTGCTTTTACAAATACAATCTATTCCTTTCGAAATTTAGCTTTTGAGATCAAGCAGTTACTTTACTTACAGTATCAAAACCGTATTGATCAAAAATATATCTAAATAAAAAGTGTTTTTTTAAGAACTTTCGTATTTGATTTTTTTTTTAAAACACATAAAATTTAGAGAAATGTATGAAACCTTTATTTTAGTCGATAGAACAATCTATATAATTCAATGTTTGAAGATGATTTCATGCAAATGTTGACCGCGGCTACGCCTCCAATGGTTCAAACACTGGGTCTTTCCCTGGCTACTTTCTCCAACATATCGGCCGGTATCTCAGGAATAAATTCTTCAATATTGGCTTTCAGTGAGTCAACTGTTGCGGGCTTGTCCCAATAGACATGAGCCTTAATATAGCCCCACAAAAAATAGTCTAAAGGCGTTAAATCGCACGTTCTAGGCGGCCAATTGACCGGCCCCAAACGTGAAATAAACTGTTCACCGAACTCGCTTCTCATATTTTGATAATAAAATTCAATGATCTGCAAGCGTTGTTCGTTTGTAAGTCGATTCATGGTCAAATTATAGACCAAACTGAACATCTTTAACAGTAACATGTTACACGAAAACAGCTGAGCTGCCAAAAACAGTTTTACCAAAAAGAAAGTTGCTAAAAAATCCCCCTATCATAAATAAATTATTTTTAAATTTATTACTTAATATTTTTCTATTAATAGAAATGAGATATTAACTCTTAGATGCAGTTGATTAACCGGAAGTGATACTTGAAACTGAACTGCCTTTTACTTCCCGCAACTTAATTAAGGGACAACGGGAAGTATACAAGATTTTTTCTAGTAATCCCATCTATTAATTTTTATAGATTTTTTCGTATTTTGTAATAAATAATGAGGGCCCATTCAATTACACTTGATGATTTATACACAGCTCAATTTGAATCATGATAACTTTTTGAGGCAACAAACTATGGATTGTTAACTTCAATTTTTTGCTTTTGTTTGTTTTTTATGTCACAGAACTAATAGAACCATTTCACGTTATTGGGAATGGAAATATTATTGGACAATGCAGCTTTGCGAAAGCCGTTTCTTCAGATCGAAATGATATAGAAATGTGCAATATTCACACGGCTTTCCCTTGGTTATGCTAAGTAGGGAACCTTCTTCGGTGATTAGCGTTTTCATTCAATTAATCAAAATAATCAAGGATCTAGGAGGCCTTGAAAAAGTAGTTGAGCGATTCATAATTATTGTTGTTTGGATATATTTCATAAGCCGCACACAGCTGTGAGAGCCTTATCCCAAAAGTATTCGTTAGTAAAATAAGAATGAGTTTTAAGTCATTGTCGGTTCTTTATTCTTGTTTCATATTCTGGGAAAAAATCTTAAACTTTCCACGAAATCCTTGGTAGGATCTTCCAGGATAACTGGTACGCTAAGACTGGGGAGGAGTTACCCATGATTCACAGAAACCAAGGTGCGATAGGTACAATTTCTTTTTATTCTCCTGATGAATACTAATCTTGGCAACGGTTGTCGTAGAAAATAAAATCAGGAAGACCAACTTTTCAGACACTCATAGATTGCTATTGATTTTTTTCTTTTTTATTTCTCTACTAATTAAGTAGGAGATTGAAGAACAAAATTTCGTTCTGTTGCTTCTAGTAGAGTACCCAAATATTTTTTTCTCTCAAGAAACGTTACATACGTTATCGTATGTTAAAATAACTATCTATTACTCCGAATTTGCTATTTCTTTCTTGTTTTGTTATGTTTTTTATTGCGATTTATCTATTTGGGAAAAGGATTTCTCCCGATAAGTTTTGTTCTATTGCAAAAGTATTATTTAAAAAATACAACTTACGTAAAATAGAGTGTTTTCATTAATTTCGAGGGGGGATATTGTTATAACGCCACAATAGGTGACCCCAGTAATCCTTAATCTTATTGTGTATAAAAAGTATTTCTGTTTTTCACCCCTTTTCATAAAATTTAACAAAAAATATCAGAAGAAAAATAAGCATTCATAGTGAAAATATAACGGTTAATATAAACGTTTTGGTTTAAGTTTATGGGTTCGGAGCAATAATGAGGATGTTTTGCACCTTGTGCTGGTTTTAGAATGACTAATATGAAAGATTATATGGAGATTCTTAGTTTTAGAAATAGAGGACTTTAACTCATTGACTCACCTCATTTCATTGCCTTGACATTGCAGGGACTGTCATAGTCTCCGGTCAATGGCTGATAATAATATAGAAAATAAAAGGCTATTAGTTATATAGAGACAATGAGAGAGGGATCACCTTTAGTGGAGCGGTTAGGATAACAACCTTCGATGCCCTAAGATTTCGATACTCCTTCGGGTATCCTTAGGATTTTTTAATGGGAGTAAAAAATATATGATTACTCCGTCCTTTGAAGGGCTAAGGGGGGTATCAGGAACTCGTTAAAGACCCCTATCGTAATTATACCTAGATTGGTACAGTTAAGACTCCTATTATAGCATCGTCCGATTAGACATAGTAGCATATAGAGACGTTAAATAAATAAACAAATAGGAACAAACGAGAAATATAACGAGGAAATTTTTGCTGAAAGATTCCAATGGTTTGAAAGAGGGATTTTTTTCTATGAGCACGAAACCTGTGTGACATATCGTTCCATATTCGATATCCATTTCATATTCGTTTAAATAGCATATATTACACAGCAATTTTGTTAGTAAGTGACAGTTAAATTTTATGGTGTACTACAGTACACCTAGATATATACGCCTTTATGGTTGGATAAATATAGCGAAACCATGAAATGGAAACCATCCTACCAAACACGTTTGAACAACATAAAAGTAGGATTAGGAATAGCTTAGTATTTTAATTTTTTTTTTTAATGAAACGATTTATAAGAAATACCCACAAAGAGCGGCAGAAGTAGCCTTTGAAGCCGCAATAGCTGAGAGGCCACTGAAATGTTTCGCAAAGACCTAATGCAACGACTCCTTCAAGTGAAAGCCCGTCCCGATCGATTTTTCGGAGAATCGATCCAGTTCTGGTTTGCTAGTTCGAATAATCGATTCTTTTTTTTAATAATAATTTTCTGTTATTTCTCCATTTCTCTTATCTGTTCTGCCATTAGCCCACCGCTTAGAAGAAACGATTTCTTCATCGTTCACAGCAGATCTTGAGGAACACTGACTGTTTGTTAATCTGAATGTAAAAATTCCATTATTTGGAAAGCGTTGAGATAATTTTCACATATTAGAATATAATCCTCATAATCATACCAGTATGAATATGTGTGATACGATCTTACGATCTAGTAACCTGGATCAGAAACAGAAAAAAGTTTCCATATTTGTTTTTTGTTTTTTTGTAGTGAATTTAATCATATTTCAAAAGACCAGTGCGATAAATAAAATAAAATAGTTTCATATTTTTTACTTCGCAATAGATCTTTTTTTGTATTGTTTTGAGTGGAATTTCCAATGATAATTTTTAATATTAGCAAAAAATATGCACTGTTCCAGTAATATTATTCTTCTATTGAAATATTATTTTCTTCATATGTTTTCCCTTCTTTTTATCATGGATGTAGCACAAGTATGAATAATTAAAGGAGACTTTAGCCAAGAGTCATCAAAATCTTTCTGAGACATTTTAGCGCTATGCAATAAGGGGAAAATGGTTTTGTTTTACGCTTTAAGGAAGGAGTGGTTTTCTTTATGGTTTTTCACAACTGCTGTAACGATATCGGTGTGCTTTATTATTGCTAAACAGCCTTGGGCTTATAGCGATATTTAGTAAATTTTGTGGTTTATGATTACAAAAGAAAAATTAGTAGTTCTGTTATATAACAGTGCGGTTAATTAAAAAGAAATAAACTGTATGCCATAAAATACTAGTAATATAAATACTAAGTACAAAAGTAATAATACTAAATAAGCGTTTATCGCCAAGAATGGTCATGAAACTGAATCGGTTGCATAAATAATTAGTTAATAGCTAAACTCATTATGATGGTGCAAGGAACTGATTTATAGTTCGAATTTTAAAACTTTTAATTTACTTAAACTTTCTTAGGATACTAAACTGAGTGAATAGTTTTTAGTCATAAGCCCAACAAGCTTCTTTTACAGAATTTTGGTGAGTATCTTCGAATAATAATCTGAATTTTATATAATGTGCTAAGACTAAAAAAATGTAAAATATTGATTTTAATGGTTCTAAACAATTAAGTAGTAGTGCCGAGCTGAAGGTTCCGGGTTCGACTCCAGCCGTTGAAGACAAATTATTTAATCTATTAACATCCACAGATGGCCCCTATGGGATCTCCTGCTCCTGTTAAATCCTCGACGAAGTTGGTATCAATAATTGGGGGGAAACCTGGCGTTTGAGCGTAATCACGGGTTAATCAACTCCCTGCAAAACCATTGTCTTAAAACATAAACCAAGACTCTTCATGAGTTTTAGTGGTTTGGATTTTTTTTTAGTTAATAATGTTTAAAAAAGTACTAAACATTACTTGGTTTACAGAATTGAATATGAAATTTTTGTTTACAGAGGAAATGTAATTCAAAATATTTACAGTTATTTCTTACACATTTTCCCCAACCTTATTGAGATCATTCTGGTGAATAAGGTGGATGTTGTGGCACTTCTTAACCCAGCTCGTCTGGTTCCTTCACTGTCTTTCCTGAATAATAGTCCTGCCGTCGTCGTGTAGGAGTATAAGACCCTTTTGATTAACCAATGCAGGTTGTTTTTGATAAATGTTTGTTGCATTATGTCTATATACCTCTAGTACAATGTGGATGTGATCGTTTCACACCTGGGTAGAAAGGAGAAATGAAGACGCAATATTACATTGACCACAGCACAGAAACCAATAGGTTTTTTTTTTAATGCAAAAACAAAAAACCGGGTTTCGATATCTACCCTTACCCATATGGATGATAATGCTTCTTGCGGCTTGGGCTAACTCAAATAAAAAAAAAAACTCGAAAATCGCGTGTTTCCCTGGCCATAATTGACGGCACTCTAAACAATGTTCGTTCAATGGTAGTGATTAAATTCCAATTTAATTTTTAGAAATAAAAAAACGGACATTTCATATAAACGACACAATACTACAAGTATTGCCCGTGTTTTTGTGCACTTAATATATTTAGAAACGAACTAAGGACTATTTTGGATTCTAAACTACGATCTATAACATCCGACGATCGTATTTAAGTTGAAAAGCAGGTGTTGAACACACGTTAGAAGAGTTCATTTGTATCCGTTTATCAGTATCGAAGGTTTAAGATATCTTTCATAGCAGCAATATTTGCAATCCTTTGATGAAATAGTTCGTACTGTCAACAATATCGAACAGAAGCTACTGTTCATGATGAAGTAGATCGAACAGTCAACAATGTTCAACAGGAACTAACGTTGAATAATATTGACAAACAACCGCTACTGTTGTAGTCTGCAAACACAGCTGTCCTCTCTCCGTTTTAGGAAGGAGAGAAAAAAGACAGTAATTCGCGTTGTAGGAAACTTTGAAGAAGGAGCTTAATGCCAGAATCAAACCAAAGCAACAAAAACATATAATTTTAGGTGAAAGGAAGAGATATCCTTGAACTATGAGAGGTTCATCTCCAACAGCCTGCAGCCACGATAATAACAGCATCCTGCTTGTCTCAGGATGACAAGGTCCTCAGGAGGCTAAAAAATAAAAAAAATAATATTCCGATTAATAGAATATTTATGATATGATTTCAAATGAAAAAAAAAAAGATAGATGGATGATGTAAGGCAAATTGCACTCTGGATACGATTTTCGAAGGCTAATTACAAGGAATCACTTGCTGAGAGCTGATTTATCACAATTGATTCGTGGATGTATTTGATGATCCGTTTTGTAGATGCGTGATGCTTAATTATACTTAAGCGTCTAATTTTATTTGATATTTATAAACATAATTCTTTAGAAATGGTAAATAAAATTCTACTTCAATATATATTATTTTTTCTTATTATCAGCTTAAATCCTTTCGCAAAACACAATTTTACGATCCTTTTTATAATTTTTTATTTATTTTTGGATCTATACGAAGCTAAACAAGAGGCACTAAACTCTGCTTGCGTTTTGAAAACTATATTGAATTTATCACATTTTTATCCGACTAACTCAATAATCTCCTAAATTCAGGTCTTCGGATATTAAATATTTATCGAAAAGTTGATAGACTGTTGTTTTTGTCTAAGTAATTAGTCAAAAATCGTAAAATCTCGTATTAAATGTCATGAATAACGAGCTTGCAGAACATTTATTTGACGTTGATGAGCATCTTTGCGTCACCAAGGAAACCACCAAAGTGGAATTAAGTCAGTGTTATTGCCAATCATTTCTGAAGGTGAAGAATAATTATGTAGTAGCACTTACACGTGTTGTACCACTTAAATTTATGCTTTATTTATAAGCAGTCAGTATATATATATATATATATATATATATATATATATATATATATATATATATATATATATATATATATATATATAATATGTAAGCAGAATAACAAAATTATTAATTTCTTTCTTTTAATTTAGTAGGCAGTGGATTTTTATAATAAGTTATGAGTAAAAAACATACATTCCTTTTAAGTTATCTATCATATTTCGAAGTTAACATTTTGAGAAGTTTTCCCATCGCCGTAATAATTTTATTACAATACTTCATTCCAAAGAGCACATCATTCTTTCTATTGAATGTTATTAATACAACTGAAAATTCGTTGGAGGGGGAGAGATTGTTGCAGGTTCCTATACACGAGTCGTCACTCTTGTGTTAACCCATTCGAGACGACGATTTTTTTCGAACACGGTCCTGAGGAGCGAAATTTTTTTCTCTCTTTATATTGTTCATTTTTAATTAAAAAAACATGTTTACTATGGAAATCACTTAATTCGTTAGTGAATGAACACTCATAAGATCATTGTCACAATTAACTCATTGTGCAGCTCGCTCCTCGGAAAATGTTTATTTAATTTAATTTTTTTTTTAAAACGTTTATTTCAAAAATTGTTAGATAATATAAAATCGTTATTTTGCTGATAATAATAAAGAACAGAATATAATGCAAAGCAAATTTTTTTAAAGTAGTAAAAAGTTTAAAAATAAATAAATTGAATATTGAAAAAAACAAAAGTAATACCAATGCCAAATTTGGTTTTCCCGTACTTTACAGATTTAATTATTTCAAGAAAAATCTTATTTCGACAACTAGTTTACTCAGAATAACTGGTAATTGCACATTACTGTTATTGCACACACGGTGTGCAATCGGTTAAATACCATTAAATTGTTGATTATGTTTTGGCTAAATCGTTAATTATCCAGGTCAATTATTTTAATCACCTCTTTCAATCGCTCTAGAGCTTTTTATCTTTTATACTGTAGAGAGCTCAAGTGGATTCTGATCTCAGGATGATCTTGAATGGGTCAATCTCACAGATCACATGCCATGATCATACTCAACCGCCAGGTTTTCCCCCATTATGGTACCCAGTTTATAGATGACGAGTGAGCTATAGGAAGGTCAAAGACCCATTATGGGTGTTGACAGATTTAATAATTTACCTGCCACAGAGGGATTTGAATTCGAGACGTTTAGCACAGCTACTAAGCGCTCTACGCACGAGTCACATAGCTCCCACTTTCGAGAATAAACATTGCATAAATTATTTGTTTACGGTAATGAGTCCCGTTTTTTCACTTAACATTTAAATTAGACAAATATTCAGTAGACAAAACATTTCTTCGCATCTTTGAGCTATTGTTATGTCTACAGGCTATTTGCTTAGGCCACAAGAACCCATACAGACCGGTTTGCCTTGCATCCTCTATTGTTCAAATTGATTTGTCTGGAACGTGAGTCGGGTGGCGATGATGAGGAATGAATGATGAGGAAGAATAACAAAGACTTTCTTGGCTAAGTCATTTGCATCGTTTTGTATTTTGTTAAGTTTCGGTTTGTTGAACTCGGCGGGTCAGTGCCAGCATATCCCTGCAGCCTAAAACTTTTTATGTTTTTTAATGTTTAAATACGCTGTAGAAAATATTAGGAATTACTAGAAGTTAACAAAAACAAGTTAATTATTCATATTTCAATAGATCTACCCTAATTACATTTAATCCTCTAAAATGATGACAGCTAGGGAATGCATATGAGATATAGATATTAGATTTTTTATAAAAATATATATCTCATAAATAATATATTCTATGCATATTTGTATACTTACAACATACTATAAACAATTAATAGGAAAATTAACAAAAAAATTAGGACATTTCTTGGAAATAGGTCAAATATGTTTATTATTATTTATTTTTAATGTTTATTATTAGTGAATATTTAAATTTAAAATATATTAAATACATTGAATTAATTTTTTAAAAATATTAATGGCACTCGCCAACTAATGCAATATTAAAATTTGGATGCATTATTGTTTATCTGAAGGAATATACTATTTGTATAATCATACACTTTTCCTTGAAATAATGTGGGTATCCTTGCTATAATTAAAATTCATTTAAATACAAATTACTAAAGATTGAGATTGCGGTCAAAGCCGGACCTGGCAGAATATTATCGTGGATTCGGTTTAATTATTGCAAAAATAAATCAATATAGTCTGGCAATTAATTAATTTGTTGCAATATTTTGTATATAATTATATAATATAATATTTTGTATATAATTATTTTCAATAGCGTGTGATAAAAATATTATTTGTATCAGATATGCTTGGTAAAATTCTATATTGTTTTTTTTAATTAATAACAATATACTTTGTTTGATATATTGAGTATAGGTTAGGGGGAGTAGGAGTAGACCAAGACGTATATTGGAGAAATATTTATAGATCTACATCTTCATGATTATTAATCATCTTATGATCCGTCTAAGCAGTGTGGAGAGGAAGTCTATAGAACCCTCGCAAGCTCTGTCTGTCTTCCACTAGCTGTCTTCATCTCGTATTCCATTAAAGTCTTTTTTGGCAGTCTTCCTCTTCTTACATCATCTTCCCACATTGTTCTGGATCGTCCTCTTTCTGGTTTCCTCTCTACTTCGTTTCGATAGACCTTGGGAGCTACTCTGCTCGGTTACATTCGTAGAAGGTTTCCTAGCCACCTCAGTTGATTTTCCTCTACTGCATCATTGGCCGCTTTAAAAGTTTTCGGAGTGTTCAGCTGATATTAGATTTGGTCGATTTTGGTAAATTCAAAGGTTTCTTAAAATTTTATTTATGATCTTTAAAAATGATTTAATCCGTGAATTCATGAAAATAAATAATGACTCACCTATCTTAAAAACTATAGTTCTTCAGGAAATGGGAATAAAAAAATAACAAAAACCTCTTAAGACGTAAGTGTTCTACAATCAAGGGAACTTTAAGGAAATGGTACAATTATGATATTGGCGGATATCCTTGTTGAACTTTCAATATTATTTAGGTTGTGAAAGTAATTGTCAACAATAGGTCTTTGTTCATTTCACGTTTCCCAGAACTAAGGACAATAGTGTGATAATTAACTTAGGAACTGCTTTAACCTAGAGCAGGGAGGTTCTCTTGAGGATTTAGGTTATCTTAAGATCATCACTGGCTATAGTTTCCATAATAAAAACTCGGATACGTCAGTAAATTAATGTTCTAGTTATAACCATTCTTACTTTTCTTTTTACAATTAAAGGTTTCATTAATTAGATAATTCAATAATAAGTCAATAATTATTAATTACAATAAAATTTGAGAAATCCCAAAAAGCAATGTATTAAGTCACTAAAATACCCGAGCTGAAAAGACTGATTGATTAGTTTTTTTACAGTATTTTAGGATAAGACTTCAGGCTTCGCGTCCTAATTTATAATTTATATCTCTTTTAGAGTTTTTTTGTTCATTTTTCTCAATACATAGAAATTCATGCAAAACTTATATATAAACAACCTTCCCGCAGGGTTATTGTGTCAAGTAAATAAACAGTATTCATAATATACTATTAAGATCATAATCTGAAAATATATCGTGTGAACACCACTCAGACTAGAATTATGTCTTATAAGCTATGAACCAGTGGCTCAAAAAGTGATACTGAATTGTATTAATAAAAATATGGCACAAGTACTATTATTACCATCAAATTATTTTAAAACTATTATTATTAAATGTTAATTATTACTGAATACATAAAAATATGTATTTAAAAAAATAAGTGTTACGAAATAAAAAACTTCCATACATTTTCTAATAAAAAGGGACTTATTAGACTTACCATGCTTAGGAGATAATTAACAGTAGCAATTATAATAACACTATTTGTTATTATAACATTACTTTTGTCCTTTCCGTTGATAAGATTACTATTTTAGATTAAAATAAATTCTTGGACTAAAATGTGTTTATTTTAACAGTAATATGTTTGATATAATGAAATACCATTTCTGGTACATTAATCATTGACGAAATTTAATGCACTATTTAAAATTCATAAATTGTTAATTTAAAATTCTATTAAAATGAGTTAACCATATGAGAGACTAAATGCCTTTCTTGTATATCTCACAACAAAACTAGCCAAAATTAATAATACCGTGGAAATCTGAATATCAGAAGTTTCCACGATTATTATATTATTTTAATATAACCAATTTACTTTGATTATAGAATACAATAAGAAATCATTCAAGCAGTGCCTTCAGGCCACAACCATTACGGGAACGAGGGGAGAAAGTAGACCTTTCATACCTGCTATAAATAGAAACTTCTATTTCCAGAATTTCTTTTTTTTTTCTACGTTTAGCATTTTTTTTAAACATATAATGAGGAAAAACGAGTAAATTATTCTATTCAGTGACGATGTATTTTTTAAAACAACCGGTTTGGTAAGTCTTGAAAAATCAAGTTATTGACCCAGAAACTTTGGCCTACATGTAAATTTAATTACAAACGTTACACTTTCTTATTTTATTTTAATTTGGATTATTCTTTAAGTTTGGATTTAAAAAATATTTTTTAGTACCTAAGCCGTTTCCTGTTGTGTTTTTTTAAGTTGAATGTTGAAATATTAAGTGAATTCTCACTTCCTCAACTTCAACCACTATCATAAAATAGGTATGAATTTTGACATTCATCCAGAACACACAAAGGAAATGCAAGCCAAAACAATGCAAAAAGTTAGGAAAATTTGTTAAGCCTTTTGATTTATTTGAATTGTTATTAACTTTAAACAGTTTTGACTCGAAAATTGAATTTTATCCTGATTTGTAAACTTTTCTGTGATGTTTATCAATGTCGAAGTGCAATGATGTTTCAAATTTTCTAGTCTAAATACCTTACTACTTTTTATACATATTACCACCCAAAATTATTGGATAAGGAAATAGAAACACTTAAAAAGAAATATTTCTTTACTTATGGTAATACTAAAACATTGTTAAGGAGAGAAAGATGAAGAATGACTTTAAAGACGATCAGATAAACGGAGACTTGAGTTATTAGTAGTTACATGCCAAAGTTGAACGATTTTGCCCAATTTTTAATCAATTTTAAAAGCAAAGATGGGTTGAGATAATAATCATAATTATAAGATTTAGATAATTATGAAAAACCAAACTTAGATAGTCCAGATTCCTGATATTTTCTACTCCGAATCACGATGCAGTTAAACAAAAACTTAAGTTTAAATCTGAGCTTTAATTGTTACTGGCTACTTACTAAAGTTGTAGTACCGTTATGCCTAATTAAGCTGAAATGCAGTAAGTGATCAAATTTAGATCATCAAACTTCAAATCCCTACATATTCCGTACTAACTCGACATTTTTAAGTTTGTGAGCCCAGAGTAGAAAAACGCGTGAACCTACAGCGGCTATATCCTTTAATTTATGGAAGTAATATCATGTCGTGAAACAAACACTGAAAATACGAGCTCCTTCATTTGGTGAACTATTTCTAGAACAATCGGATCCTAAAATTCCGCTGAACTGACAGAACTAGAGAGCTTCCTGGTAGACCTTTAAAATCACTTCTTCCAGATTCGTGCCAGTAGACAGTTTGGGTTCACAACTTGAAGTCTGTGCGCTGGAGTGCAAGATAATAACTAAAAACATTCGTTAGTGATCAGTTTTAAGTTTTTTCAAAAGAGCTTTGGGTGTAATGGTTGATTTGCAGGCAAGACCTGAAGCTGCTAAACCACCGTGGAGTAGTGATGATCAGGTAAATAAATAAAAACAATTATTCTCACTATCAAGTCGCTCATTTTAATATATTGATTCGGAATTAATTTAGCTCCTGAATCATTTAAACCATATATCCGTTATTTCTGCCTGTTCTCACCATTACTTGGCCGTTTGGGGTTCGAAAATTTATCTTTCCTTTCTAAATCTTTCTCCTTAAAAAAATTTATATTCGGATAACCTTTTTATTCCAAGCCTTATAATTTCGTATAGCTACTTTCGACTTTGTCCATAGAGAGTTTAATGTACTAAGGGAAGCGGAATCCTATCATGGAATGGTGTTGTAAAATAAGGAATAACTCTTTTCAAGACAATTCCTGACTTAGCTCCTTACTTACTACGAAAATAACACGAATCCACCTTAACATGAAACTCATTTTGGAGAAAACTCGACTTATGTAACCGGGGCTGTAGATATATAATCAGGTTAATACAAAATCCCACTCTTTTGTTGTATTTTTGAAAGCCTTAGTTGTCTGCCATTCTCCCCTATTTTAATTTATTTTTGGAAGGCAATATACAGAAATTTAATATTGTGACATTGAGATACATCCATATTTTTTAAAACATCCATGCTAAGTCTATACAGTGAAGTCTCTTTATCTTTTCCAATTACCGCTTCGAATTTCCTAATCTTCACTGAAAGAGAAATAGGAAGTTCTGTAAGAATAGATTTCATTGGCTATTAATACGCAGAGGATACTAAACAGAAGAATCTGAGAAGCGTACTCTCCAAACACAGTTCCCTACTGCGACTGTAAACCATTGACGAAACAACGCCTCCGTGTGTTCCAAACAACCTATTATGGGCAATGTTTATTGCTTGTAAACTATTTGAATCAATTATTGCTGTTTGTTGTCCTGCTTGTTTTGATCTGGAAAAAAAATTAAAACTATTATACAACTTTTAGAAAAAAAACAAAAAACAAAACAATATTACGCTGACTACACCCAATTCATCATCATTTTAAGTACTCACAATTTTTTTTCCGGAATATTTGACAGAAGAAAGTACGTTATCCTCTTTAATCACAAATGTCAGTTATTATTATCTTATTACAAAAGCATTACTTATAGTACAAATCCTGTTTTCAATGCCTGGAGTATACATTTAGTAGGGTTTATACTCACCAAATACTCCCTCTTCTAAATATAATGATTATATTTTTACTATATATATTAATTTTTATAGTGTTTCATTAATACTTTTGAAGCACATATTCTTCTTAAATGAATCATTTGGGGTCTGTCTTAAAAATATTTATTGTTTACCACTCTAGCTGTAAAATGTAGTGGGTATCTTAACATTTATAGTATTTTTTTTTAACGCTCTTTCGGCTGTAAATAAACTCGGCTAAAATCGCTTTACTTTATCAGACAACCATACTCTTAATCTAATGTTATTGTTTATAATTCTTATTTTTTATCTGTGTACCTGTGTGTGCGTACTGTGTATCTAAAATAAAAGTTACTGCTGATGATTCAAACAGAAACACTGATTCAGCAATGCGATGATGGAAACAAAAAAACGATGGCGCGTTCCATATAATATTTTTTATTCTGAAGGCGAAGTTTCGACTTTTAAATTCTTAGTCAGGGCTAAAATTTTATCAAGGATACCAAAAATATTACTGATATGGATGTAATCAATATTAAAGTACAAATAATAATAATGCGCAGAATAGATTAATTAAAAATAATCATTAATCAATCTATTTTTTATCATTTGCTCCACGTTGTTGATATTTTTAATTTGTTATCATCAATATCCTTAACGTTGTGTTATTTTATCCCATTTTCCTCTTTAAGCTCTTATCAATACAAACTCATTTTAATTTTACTGAACAGATCTTATTATCTCTGTTGTATTTCTGATTAGATTTCAACCCAGATTTCGGCTCACACGTTTGGGATTGAAAATAAAAAAAATATTAAGCTAAATATTTTTTGAGTTCTCTGAACTTGTGGTTGCCAAAGCATCCTATTTATTTGTGTGTTTCTTGTTCTCCGCAATATTATACATTTTTCAATTAAATCTAGTAGTTTTTGAGTAGATTGCCAGTTTAGACGTAAAAATTATCAAATGCGTTTATATTCAATGTATTGGCTAATTTAAACAAATACTTCGATAATTTCTTTAAATTTAAAATTTCGTTAATAATGAAGTTTATTTCAAGTACTGGTAATGTTTTTGCTTTAATTGGTAGAGAATATTCCTCTGATAAATAGCTTGGAAAAGTATTATTTACTCACGTTTAATTGTTTAAAAATCTAATGATAATATAACATTATTGGATTTAATAATATCTAATACGAAAAAGTCGGATAATCTTTATTAGTTAATCTGTAACCTTGTTTCGTAATAGTTTTTTATTAATGACCATCGGGGTTTTCCCCTTAGTATTAAAACTTTACCATGTAATTAACAAGTACAGAGATTATGTAATGCGTTAATTGATTCTTAATTTTTATTAAATACGCTTCAAAAATGAAAGTGGTATTGCAGTAACATATTCAGTGTTACATGCCATGTAACATTCAAAGTGTGAAAATATTGTAGCCAAATAAATAAATAAAATAAATATATTGGGTCTATTCCCCAAGTCTCTTTATTCTGAGCATATCTCTAGTATGCTCTATTTAAAAAACATTCGTGTTATTTCTCCGCTATATGTCCTCTAGGACGTACCTTGATGCGAGAATTTCTGTCAAGAAACGTTTCGAGTTTGGGAAATACACTGTAGAATACGTCAAGGGTATCTTAAAGCTGTGGTTCACATCCATCCTAGGTCACCCGGCGTTCCAACCATAATTACCAATCGTCTTCTTTAGTCTATCGTGAACGAAGCTGTCACCGATCGAGGATTCGTTCAGACGGAAATTGACCATTTCATGACACATTTACAAAAACTAGAGGTAAGGTGTAAAAAAACATGTTAATATTATACTCATAACTTTTGCTTCTAATCCACAATACGAACCTTTAAACCTAGTTTAATATTAGTACAATGTTTATATCTGCTCAGCGGGTACATGCTTTACCGAACATAAACAATAACTCAGTTTCTCTCTAACTTTCATTCCGTAACAACTTAGTGTTCTCCTGCAACAGATTCAAGAAATGATTCGAGCCCCCTCTGTTATATGATTTTTGATTGAGTAAAGACTGGCAAGTACAATGTATGTTTTTGACAGTATAATTTTAGATTTGAATTCGCACAAACAAACCGTCTCTTGTCTATTTCTTTTTTAAAGAAAAAATATGTTATTTGTTTTCTCAGATAAGATAAAGGCATCTATTTTGATACAAGAAGGTTATGAATATCGGATTTTTAAACTCAAATTACTTCTCTCTCTCTCTCTCTCTCTCTCTCTCTCACACTCTCTCTCTCTATCTCTCTCTCTCTCTCTCTCTCAATATATATATGAAATATGAACAAATCTAGAATAATAATCAACTGCATTTATAACATCTGAGATTGATTAATGGTGCTATAACTTTTTTTTACACCAGAAAGTCTATTCTAGAAATATATATGTATATAAATATAACGTTTATTTGTATATCATTTTACACATTTAAATATTAGACCTACTCATTGATAGAGCGCTTCACAATAATTAATTCAAATAATTGTTGTGGATACGTTTTTTTATTTTTTATTACCTCTTCTTAGTATTAAAATAAAGCAGTTTTAGAGTTCTACAAGTTCAAACATATCTTTTTAGAAATGACATAGAGAAGTAGGATTTATAATAAATAAAAATTACAAACCTCATGGAGTTAGTAAAATGTATTTATATTTGTATAATCACAACTATTTTTTTTTAAATTGGAGTGGCAGTTGATTCAAAATTATTTGTTTTATTATACAGTTTCAGCATCCATATTTTGTATCTAAAAATATAAGTTTCTATATTTATACATATATATATGTTATATCTGAATTAAAAAAAGGATAGCTTAAGACTAAGCTATTATTAAAAATATTTTTATTTTTTGTAAACAATGTTTCAGCAAATATAACACAAGCACGTTATATTTTATAAATTAAATCATATTTTGTGTATATACTCTAAACATTGCTGGAATAGCCTCTTAGGAAAATCTCTAATGTAGTTTATAACTTAATTTATCGATTTTTAATTAGCATTATTATTTATGGATATTGATTAGGTTCCACTTTATCGATCGATTAACTATATTTTAATTGATTCGATCAATGAACGATAATTAAAACTTATCAGTATATTAATATTGGGAGAACATAAGTTAATTTTCTAACTAGTAACAATATAATATTCCCTAACTAAATTTCAAGTCTTAAGTATTTACCTTTCACTTGAGGTGTATAAAAACAACAGGTAATCATATTGATAATTAAAAGCCTTCAAGTACTCCTTCAAACAATTTAAATAAAATATGATTTCTAACGAGATATTTGTCTGCTGTTAGTGAAAGGAATATGAAAAACATAACACTTGAAAACTCATCATGAAGTGAAGGGTGGTAGATCAACACTAATAAAAAAATGAAAGTCGGACAAAATCGCAACCAGAAGCTTGGAGAAATTATAATTTGAGAGTTTTAGTTACGGGTGTTTAATAAATCATTCAAAAATTATTTAGTTTTGAGGAGATAAATATAAATACTTTTATATGTAGGGTATTTTTTTTTCCTATTGTAAATTTATAATATATTTAAATGGGTTTATGGTAGAAGGGCATAATGGAAAAACAAAAATAAAACTGTAGTTTTTTTTTTTTGCAAGTTTATTTAAAAAATGTACATATACCATGTAAAACAGCATAATACAAGTGTTGCAATGGCTACTTAATCTTTTAGAAATTTTCTGAAATTTTGTATTTGAGTTAAATTTGTTTAAAAATAAAACAAATTAAAAAGAAATGAAATCAACGCAAAAACTAAGTAAATAAAATAACCGAACAAACCTACAATAGACAATAACTGAAATGAATTTAAACACACATCTGGAATTATTTTACCTACGTAGTAAAATATTAATAATTTTAAAAGATATAAAATTAATAATTTAGAAAGGTAAAATATAATAAACATAAAAATAAGAAGTTTACTAAGTTAAGAATAAGGTTACTAAGTTATTAGATACGAATAAATTACTAACCAAGATACAATCAGTTAGTCAGAAATAAAAAATATATTATATATAAATAATATTTAAATAAAATATAATCTACTTGGTATCAGTATCCGCAGGTTGTCGCTTCGAGTTGTCACAAGTTTTAACTTTTCATTCGCTTTCTTTTTTTAATATTTTCAAAAATAAAAATAATCGTGAATTTGAAAAAAAGAGTGTATATTTCGTCAATCATTTCATCAAGAAATAAACGTTTTGACGTACATTTTGAAGTAAAGATGATGATACAACCTAAACAGTATGTGTAAGTCGGGTCTTTAATCTGTTATTATATACAGTAAGTAATAGTTATTATATATAGAAAATAGTAAAATTATTTTTATTTTCGAGAATTTTAAAAATGAAAGGAAAACAAAGTTAAAAGCTGTTGTTGCTGAACGATAAGCGACAACCTGCGGAACTGCAAAACAAGCCCTTCATGGATTGTAGTGGTACAGGAATTTTATTTATAAAATCGAATATACAAATACATATATAAAAAATGGTTTTGTGTGCAAGTAAACATGAAAAATAAAGAAATATCTTCATTCAGTAATGCGATTTTGATTGCAAATTGAAATGTGCTGCAACAAATGGGTTGTTTTTTAGTTTGGTTGGTTAAATTGAAGATTAATCGTAAAGATAAAGACGACCAACTTCTTTTTGCATTTCTTAAAGATTTTATCTTCAGCAGAATGCCATTTTCTTTTTCTACTACACAGCTTATTATTAAATCGTACCTTTAAAACATTAAACCACAACTCTCATATTATACAGCGTTTTTACAAAAAAGAACTTATAGCATGATTACCATATATGTAGGAAAGAAATTCGTAGACTGGTAATTATTAATGTAGGATGGAAATAGTTGGGGGTGCAGTCAAAAATTTAGACAATAAGTAAGTGGAAACTTATTATATTTTATGTGTGCCGACGTTTCGACCTACTTTGTAGGTCATCTTCAGGGCCAATAGGAGTGGCTACTCGATGCAAAAAGTAACTGGCAAGTAAAAAATAAATAAAAAAATTTTTTTATTTGCCAGTTACTTTTTGCATCGAGTAGCCACTCCTATTGGCCCTGAAGATGACCTACAAAGTAGGTCGAAACGTCGGCACGCATAAAATATAATAAGTTTCCACTTATTCATTGTGTAAATTTTTGACTGCACCCCCAACTATTTCCATCCTAGATTACCACATATCTTGAATCGATGTACTAGACCTAATTGACTTCAGTGTAACTTTTTTTAACAGGCTTCTTTTATGAACCCATTTAATTCTGTATTCCAGACTTTTGAATTTATTACAACTTTCTCCATGTCAGGTTAGGTAACGAGTTCATAATATGTTATTACCCAATATCTAATGACCATATAATGCCCACAAAGGATGCTTATAATATTAGAAACTCGTGTCATTTGTTTGTCTCGCTGTTGTATGTAGATATACATAATCCATAGATGAATACATCCATTCTTCATACAAAGGGGTTCTTGAGCCCGAGAAGCAATTATAATTATTATTCATCGATGATTTAAGCTTATTGTCCGTTCTGTTGATTTAAATAACATCCTACGATATCCCAATCCTGTCATTACTTAAGCCTCCGCTGAGTCATGCTTTATCTAAACAAGCGGGATCATACAGGAATATTTCTAGTCTACGTAATCTCTTGCCAACTAATTATTATTTTTTTATCTCATCCTTGATGATCAAATGACTATTTCATCAGGAATACAAGATTATCATCGATAGAATTAACAACACGATCCAGGCATACCGTGTTCTTCTTATACAAGGTTGTGGAAAAAATAAATTTTTATTCAATTAATCATATTGGTGAATTAAAATTTCTTTTTCCATTTTTATATATTATGACAACCACGAAGATATCAATTTGTGTTTCTTGTTAGGCTAGATCCCTCGCAACATTAAGTCCATCTGTAGCCGAAAATATTATTCTTTACTAGAGGGTATTATTATTATTATTATAACAATTAAATCTATAATGTTCACTTATATTTATAATTTATAATTTAACGAATATTTAATTTTATTATCGACTACACTCAAAAATCTATTAGACGCCAATATTTAACATTGACACTTAAGATTTTGAAGTTTAATTAGAATTGATATAAAAATATATATAAATTTTTCGATTCTTACAAGCCAGGTCGTTAAATACTTGTTAAAGAAATTTGAATAATATTTGATTTTTTTTTTATATTCTTGAGGAAATTGTAGCTTTTTTTATTTGTATTTTTATTTCTTTTCTCCAAATAATTGTTTCTTGATGTTTACAAAATTTTAATGTAAAAAAGGTACACACTGAATCTTATTATTATGCTCACACAATTGATTAATAACATCGTCGTAATATCAATTCAATTTACTAAAACAGAATTTTCTAATTGTCAGGTTTTACTGCAGCTCTAAATAGGCGATGATAAAGAAAAGTTGTCATACATTTTTATTGCTCTATTCGGCCTAGAAAATAAGTATCTTAATTTTTTTTATATATTTTAGTATAAAAAATTAAATCTAAATTTTTGTGCAATTTTCATAAGTTATAAAAAAAAAATCGCACATTCATTCATAACAAATTCTAACAATTAAGTGTTCATTATTTGTCGTATAATTTTCAATTAGATAATTAATTAAATTAATATGTTTTATAAGCACTTGGAAATCCTTTATCTGAAGATTCGATAAATGAAGGA
This sequence comes from Troilus luridus, assembly GCA_964056705.1. NCBI lineage: Eukaryota > Metazoa > Arthropoda > Insecta > Hemiptera > Pentatomidae > Troilus > Troilus luridus. The sequence continues at coordinate 119,675,683 of OZ057413.1, forward strand.
CAATGAAAGATAAAGTACAAGTTGTGAGAGTCATATTGTGCGAGTGAGTGAATCTCTACTGAAACTTAAATGTTGTCCAATATGTCAGTTAATCATAAAACTACAATATATTTTTGCATTATATTTGAGAAGTTTGAATATTATTGTGATGGTTAAAATGTCAATTTCGAGAAAAAATGCTTCAACAACAAGCTCCCCGGTGAGTGATATTAATATAAGGAATTTTAAATATTATTTAATATGTAACGTAAGATTGTTCATTATAAAATATTTAAGACAGTTATGACAAAGATAGTGGTTTCTCATTAATATAAGGCTTAGCGAACCCAAAGACTCGATGCCGATACAACCAACCGCTATTTAGTAATCTATGTACTCTGATTGCCTTAGTGTACTCAGGTCAGGTCAGAGCTTAACTTACGCTTAACAACTGATGAGATTGATATTTATTTGGTATAATATTTAAAAGGAAAAAAAAGTATAAAAAACATGTTCTTTGACGCATCAATTCAAAATCTTAACAAGTCATTTTGTCATTGGTTTTTCTTATCTAAGTTTCAGTTCCAAAACGTTAGTTAGTGATATTCAGGATGTAATTTGCGATTTACGATACGCAAGAATTTTAATCATGATTTTAAATTTGTTCCTTAACCATTAGAATGATCTGGTTTTTACAGTTGTCAAAACGGTCAGTTTTGAACGGCGAAAAGTTTGCTCAGATCTGTAACCCATCCGGAGGGTTGACAATGTGTATGTGTGTGAATTTAGTTTGAGTAGAAAATATTTTCCAATTTCCAATTTGTATTTTAGTAACCATAAAAGAATATTTTGAACAATACCTAGATGACGAAGATCTTGAGTTCTCAGATCAGCTCAGCGCTTAAATTAACTTACAAGGTTCTTTGTTTTTTAATATATCAATAAAAAAATTACACTATAAAATAGTTATCCGTAATTATAAATAAATTATTTTCTATAGACACGTTCGAAATAATTTATTACGACCAATATATTTGATATAAAAACAAATATTTGAGAATGAGAAAAAAATTTAAATTCTTGTAGTGAACGCAAATGTCATCTCGAAACTGATTTACCTAACAAATAAAACATTACAGTTTTAATATATCAAGTTTTCATTGTAAACCACGGAAAAATGTTGTGCAAGTAATAATACAAGAAGTTATACAATTTTAACACAGATTATTTTTGTGATTCAAATAATTTTTTTTTGTTTAATGATTTTTTTTTCAAAGGATCGGAAGCAACATTTATATTAAGACTTGAGTTATTGATATTATATAACTACAAGGACTTTATTTTCAAAATTATATCATCGATTAAATGTCAAATTGGTTTATCTGTAAATATTTTGAGTTCGTGTTTAATAATAAACATCATCGAAATAAATTATAGATAATATTTTAAGTATTTACGAATGACTTCTTTCAGTATGTGATAGGTTATTTTTAGGTTTTTTGTCACTGTTATAAAAGAAAAATATTGTTTTAAAAAAAGCAATGCCAGAACCGGTGTTAATCATGATCATTTCGTAATTTAAACTAAATTTTTGTTTTGATATCGTTTTCCTGTTTAATTAGAAATCGTTACAATAGCCTTTTCCTCATCGGAAAGTTTGCCAATTAAGAACACTCAATGATATCAATTTGTTGTGCATATCTTATTTTTAAAAATAATATTTTTTTGTATTGTTAATATAAATAAAATATGCCAAAGAAGAAGCCAACTCTGTGATCCAACACCTGCCAGTTATAGTAACCAGGTAATTAGCGATGTTAATTACCTGCAGATATGGTGGGTTCGATTCTCGCAACCAGTGAAAGTTGTCTCTGCAGACCAAACTGAGATTTCCGTATTACATCTGCAATAATAACTCAAACCTGCTCCGTTTTGCAGAATCACGCTCCTTCGAAAACATGTTATAAAACATTTCATTATCTTCTCCGAGATGAAATTAATACCGAGAAACGTTCAAAAGCTTTTAAACTTTGATATTAAGATAGGTTGTCGATACTACCAATAGATGTTTCAAAATTCCGCCCAAATCCAAATCCGCTCAACCGCCAAGCCCCCCCCCCCAAATAAATGCACCAACTTTATACAGGCTGGGAGAGCCCCAGGACCTCCAGAACCTACAGAGTCTTTTCCCGGCTGTTAAAAGAATAAATAATGTATCTGCCACAGCCGGATAGAACCTGCGACCTACGGCATAGCAACTCTGCTTACTACCACTGAGCTAACCACTTGCAACTAATAATATATGATCAACTTGTACTATATATAATACTAGACTATATACTATACTATGTTAGCCTCATATCGGGTTTGCGTCCTCTTGACCAAGGTCAAGGCCCGGTTGCAGCGGAACTCGATGGGAAGAAAGGTGTCCTAATTATGATCAGGTAGGCGGTGACTCGATACTTGTCACCTTACACACTACTTCCGGCTGGCTGCTTTCCAAAGGACTTTCTTTCTCAAAACCTGTTCAGAACGAGGTTGGTGTTCGATATATTAGTTCCTAAGTTCGAGCACACGGAACAGCACTAAATATAAATATTGTCTCTAATGCCTGCTATTAAAAGTATTGACTGCTATCTGAGAGAATAATAACAAATCAAGGATTAACACTATTCGTATACAACTGACTTCTTTGTATTCAACTGTGAAATTCTTGGGAATTATTGTTTATTCCGTCTTCCGATAGCCTTAGAATGTATTAACTGCATTCAGTAATAATTTTAATAACGGTTAGGGCCCGACTTTGTCTTAAAAGGACACCTTGGGTTTTTATAAATCTTTTTAGTGATCGTAGCGAAGAGGATACAGCTCTTTCATTCTAGTTAAAGCAAAAATGTTAATGATTAATTCTAATGAACCAAGCAATCAGTTACCATGGCTATACATATTGAAGTTCTTCCTTTAACAGCAGAATAACACGTATCTTATCGAATGTGTTGCCAAAACTATAAAAAAAATCTTTTATAACTTTTTATTAGAAAATATTTAACCTGGGTCGTCCGACTCTCCGTGACAGCGCTCTTACCAATTGAGCTACCAGGGGTCGCCTCACAGGGGATATGGGATCGGTGAAGAGCACGGATTTGTCCTGACGGTGAAGCGACCCTTGGTAGCTCAATTGGTAAGAGCGCTGCCACTGAGAGGCGGACGACCCGGGTTCGAATCCCGGCCAGGGCAAATCTTTTCTCTTCAAAATAAAAATATTTAAAAAAATCAATTATAGTATACATTTATATTTTATGTAATCAAACAAATGAACTTGGAATTGGGATGACCAATATTATGGAATGACCCTCCAATAGTAAATATGATCATTGAGTTTCCTCTCTTAGTGGCTAGTTTAATATATATTTCGTATCTTCCAACTTAAAACTTTTCATGATTTCTACTTTTAACGATTTATTTTTTACCTTCCTCTACCCATACTAAATAAGAAAAAAGTTTCAATGACATTTAAAATTTAAAAATGCAGTTTTTTTACATATGACTGATATTTAAATATAAACAGTTAAATATTGGAGTGAACAGTGGGTTTTATGTCAACTAGGAACGTGAGAGGACTGTATTTGTATCCCATAGCAACTAGTTCTTTAACTGAACATAATGGAAGAGTATTGAATAGTTCAGTTATTCGGTTACAAAAGGTAACGGTCAAAGCAACGGGTTAATTTCCAAAGGAACTTGGATTCCTGTCATAGGCCTCTGTGCTCCTCTAACTGTATGCTCGGATTTCATAATACTATGAGTTCTCTGAATAGACGGCATCCACTAACCGACAAAGGACATCGATTGTTAATTATGAAAATCGATTATTAAAATAATCTGGTTTTACAATAAATTTAAAACTGGAAATTCATTTGAATTGGTCTATTTTTTAGGTTAAAAATGAAGAACAAACATGTCTTCGCTATGGACTTATTCACATTTTTCGCTAGTTAAGTCAGTTAAGTAATAAAACCATGAAGAACAAGGCGCCAAAGTGTTGTGTTAGAAAAAATTGTTTAAAAAAACTATCGAGAAAAGTGAAGAAGTAAATTATTGAAATTTCCGAGTTGTCCTCTTTAGGTCCTGAACACTTCACATATTCGCTCTTATGATCCATAACAATACAGATGTATATATTTGTATTTATTAAATATTAAGAATATAGAATTTCGTGTGAATATTAATATATATATATATATATATATATATATATATATATATATATATATATATATATATTCGTATTCAGTCATGTGAATATATGCACTGCCAGTTTATACCTATCACTTGGACCAGAAGCTTGAATTAAGAAGATCCAGTGAAAATTAGATATATTTTTTTGAACTAATCGGCCACTGAAAGTAGACCTGACTGAAATATTTGTAAACTTGGGTTAAGCTGTTGCTACACAGGCGCTAATGCTAAATTAACAGGTTAGTTATTTTGGAAACTGAATCTTTTTTTATCTCTCTCCTGCAAAAAGCAATGAGATATTTTTAATATTCATGATTCACAGCAAGGGCGGATCAAGGGTGCTAACGATTTCGGTCTTTTCTCTCAAAAAAGCTTCAATATTGTTTATTTTGTAAACCGTACTAGTCGAGAGAGTTGAGGCGTCATCTTAGAAAATTACAGACTGAAATGGCACAGTTCAAATTTTTTTTACAATATGAATAGTGGCCCCCATATACTGAGGAGGTGTGTCTGAAGCTTTTGAAGAGGGTACAGGCAGGGAGATGGACTCTTACCGTTGCTGTTCAACATAGCCCTAGAGAAGGTAATTTTCAAGAGAAAATTTTGGTGTTCATGTGTATGTGTGAAGTATAAAATCCTTGCATACGCCGATGAAATAGCAATCCTCGGAAGTACTGAAAGGGATATCTAGAGACTCGCTGATAAGAGAAGCAGGTCAAATGGGCTTACAAGTAAATCAAGATAAAAAAATAAATAAATCGTAGAAAGACGTAAAGTCAAACCCAACAACTGCTTCTGCGTGGAACAAAAATCGTTCCCGTAAGTAGATAGCTTCAAATACCTTGGCTCCACATTAACCTCAACGAATGACCGATTAAGCAAGATAAGCCACCTCTTGTTATGAGTTGTTATACTCGAGGAGGAGAAAGGACAATAAGAAATAGCTCACGGAAACTCATCAGTCAATATCTAAGGTTGAAGGGAAGAAAGATGGGCGGGGCATGTAGCTGGTAATCCGTCTGGACGGTTCTAAACAACTCTGAATGCCACAATAGTTGGCAAGAGACCACGTGGGAGGCCAAAGACCAGATGGATGGAGAAGGCCAACAAAGATGCTGCGGAGCTTCATGTAGCAGACTTGAAATCAGGGCACCAGGATAGACAGAGGTGGAGAAGGCTGGTATATATATATATATTTTATTCTTCACTATTAAATTTCTAGTCATTGTAAAATTATGTATTTATCATTGCATTACAAAAGAGGTAGGCTTTTTACTGTAATAATTTCAAAAATTGTTTTAGTTTTATGGTCCTTTTAAACTGGGAGCTTGACTAATGACTAACAAGTAAAAACAAACATAATTAATCGGAAAATTAAATTTCCTTCAATAACTTTTACTTATGGCAATTTTTGTCCAAAAAAACATAAGAAGGTGTTTTGTATAGTTTTTGTTTCATAGTATCTAGTAGATTTCGGTATTGAAAAAAAGGTCAGAGACAATGAAGTAAAAAAGTAATGATTGTCGTATAAATGCTAGAATCCCTTAGTAGAATTAGTGTAGTATCTTTAACTAGGTGAAATCAAACCGATTATTGGCTTGGAACGTATTTCGAGGACGCCATGTTGTATTCAACTCTACAACTACGTCTGTTCATCAAGATGATAATATTATTTATTATTTCTATACGATTCTGAGTCTTGAATTAGTGGATTAAAGCAACTAAAGCATTGAAATTTACCTGTGGAAAAATCATAATTCAATTTCGGATGATAGATTCATTATATATGTAGATATATATAGAATAAGCATATAGATATATATAGCATAGATATATAAGCATATAGATATATATAGAATAAGCATAGATATATGCTATTCACTGAAAGATATATACTAGTAATCTGAGGATTTTTGCATAGAAGCAGGCATTAATATTGACAGATCCTGATTTAAAAAAAAAAAAATCCCTTTGAAAAGCCTTTTGACAGATTCCTAAAAGAAACGGTTCATCCATCGACCCTAAACTAAATTTAAACATTTTTTGAAGTGTACTCGAATTTAATGAAAATAGTTTGTATGCTTTTGATCATTTCCTTGAGATTCATGCTTAGATATTTTGATCTTTGATTTGTTCTTCGTTGACCCAACAAACGGTTAATCACACTATACTAAGGCCTATTTGGACATATGTAACAGAACTTGGGGGTTCAGCAAAAAACGTCAATAAATTAAGTTGTTTTTCTACTTTTGAATGGTGCTTCCAATTTCAGATTGTTTTAAAAAAAAAGATGGCTGAAAGATAACTCGAAAATTGCCATCCCACCTCGTTATCAGAAAATGATTTACAGACAGCCATATTTTTTTGTCCAACTTCACCAAGATCCTTGTCCTATTAGTGCCTGTGTTCCCTTATTTCAATGTTTTTGTTACCAGCATTCTGTGCCTGACGGGGCAAGATATCCTACAATTATATCAAGAATCACGGATTCTTTTCAACACTTAATCATTGTGTTTTGTTTTTATCTCCTATATTACAGCCTTTTCCATTGCACAACCGTGTGTTTGAAAAAGAGACATTCAATAATACGATTCTCACTTTTTAAATTATAATCGCTTGAATTCTACTACTGTCTTAGTTAATTAAGAAATTACCATCCTGAGAAAATAACTAAACTAAAATTACCGTCAATTGTTGACCCAGTTATAATTACAAATCAAGATTATCTTCTCTTTCAGTTATTTATACACTATTTTAAGACAATATTTAGATCAAAAGATAAACGAAAATTTTCTAAACTATTTACGGAACTATATATTTAAAAAAGTAAATTCTCATTGGTTTATCTAGCATCACCCTATACACAACGACATGAATATTCCCACTGTAAAATCATACATTCACTACAAAAACCCAACACATGACCAAATTTTTCTTCTACTTTCTTTTTATTACTCTCTGTTACCTGGACTTCCTAAGAGAATATTAAAAAAACCTGGTCATAAAGCATTAATCAGTTATCAAAAATTTCATATTTCTGAAAATCGAGGAGAAAAGATAATTGAGATCAATTCGCTGTAAGCGATACTACGCAGATGCATAAAAGAACAATAATAATACGTATTTCACGAATAAGTTATGCTACGAAAAAAGGTTTCATTACCTACAATGTATTTGAAAATGTACTCATATATTTTTTTTCTTAACTGACCATTCTTTGAGCTAACTTAACCAGTATTAATTAGTAATTTTTCCTTTTAATGAAAAATAACAACAGAATGTAGCGGGGACAGAATAGGTTTACTAATCAATCAAAACCATTTATTATATTAAAACGCTCAGCGTAGAATTTGACCTACGTGTATCTTATAGACTATCTAGCAAAAAAAATAAAAATATGTATATATATATGGAGTTGTGTGATTCCCTGATGATATGAATGTTCTTCAGAATATTCATCTAACACTGCCGTTGTATAATACGTTTGACGGCGATCAGACGTGGCTTAGAAATAAAAAAATCCTTAAAAGAAATTTTTTCCTCTTCAAGCTTTTTTACCGGATAATGCGAGTAAAATAGCCTTAAAATGTCTCTTTTGACTTGCATTATAATGGAGAAAACTGTCTAAATATAGCAATAATTGAAGGGGGTATTAGTTTTTGTATATTATTAAATAATTAGACAAAAGGCCTCCTTTCACTGCCTGATAAATATCTAACCTATTAAGAATAAATAATCGATCATTCAAGTCGTTTTCCATTTTAAATACAGTTAATGATTTAACAGTCGGATCACTTAGGTATTATCCGAATATGAGATTAGTTTTTCACGTGTGTTTGATAAAGATTTATCACTCATCAGCTGAACAATAATAAAAGAATAACAGATTAGTTTTTAATTATTTAAAAACTGTTAAACTATTAAAGATTAGTAGATAATTATTTAGATTTTATAAAGGCTGTGACTTCATACGTTTGAACAGGTATATCTCAGGAACTAAACATACAAATTGAAAAATTCTTTTTGTGTCAGTTTGGAGGTTTATCTAAGAAACCTTTTGCCATGTCATAACATTATACCATGGCACTTAGGGAAGGATAACAATAAATAAACAAAAAGCGCTAAGAGAAAGTTCCGAAGTGTGTACGTGCTGTTGTTACAGCACATAAAATTCAATCTTTTGTATTTTTTCCCAAATCATTCAGACACAATTTCACGAGATTTACTCTCATAAATCAATAATCCATATCAGAACTATTAGCCTTTTGTATTTTTAAAGTGCTTGGTTTAAGTTCATAGTAATAAAATAATTACATACTTTCATTTTAAAGAGAAAAGATTTGTCCTGGCCGGGATTCGAACCCGGGTCTTCTGCATCTCTAGTGCAGTGCTCTAACCCACTGAGCTACCAGGGGTCCTATCCAAGCCAGACACATCCATTCTCCTAAACCCCAATTTATGCGATGTATATACGGGGAAGAATGTTCATTGAACATTACTTTAATTGGGTCTTGTTGACTTACGTCAAGTTTATATTTATAATTTATTTTTATTTACTGTTCTTTTGGTGGTGATCATTTTTAAATATTTTTATTTTGAAGAGAAAAGATTTGTCCTGGCCGGAATATTTTATACCCCACACAGTTTATCGTTTCCGTTCATTTTTTTATTATCTGAGGTAAATGAAAACGAATATAAACAATTGATGAGCTGCTCAACGAAAACAAAATAAAGTTTAATCTTGTAAAATTTAATTAACAAATCTTCCAAAAAGATAATAGTTCGGTAAAAAATATTTAAGAAATATTTTATAATTTTAATTTATTAAAAGATGGAAACACTATCTTGTCACGTACGTACAAAACAAATAAGCAGATACTTAGTTGATAAAATCATAGCGAAAACCAATTAAAAGAAGTTATTCTTAATTCATTGCCGCAGGATTTTAAATTTACCAAAGAAATCCATTTTGTTTGTTGTGATGGTACTTGTGTGTTATGGTATCACCACTTTAGAATTTAATATAATTGATTTAATTTGAATTGAATAATAAAGATTTGTTTTTATTAAACTAATTTTAAATGTTTAGATTAATCAAAAAATCTCTAATATCTAATAAAATTTGGGCGAATCGGCCTTTACCCTTGAGCTGTGGAGGCAACATAAACTAAGCGAGATAGGATGCTAAAAATTGGGGTTTGTTCCTCCTCTGCGTTTGTTACCCCATTTGGTGGATCCCTATAATCGTTCAATCTTCAGCTCATCTTCAGCCATGCCTGCGTTCATGGGTCAACAAAATTGTAACTGTGGTCCACAGTTTTATGTACATATCCAGCTTGTACAGATTCATGTATCCCTGAATATATGAAATGTACGGCGTTCTCTAGCTTAATTTTGGAATCACCAAACCAGCTGACTTTTCTTACGCCCACACCTTTCTTGCAGCTTCGTTTGGGGCACTTTCAATATATTTTTATACCATAATATATAGCCATATCATGACCTTGAGGGCATATCTTTGTGTTAGGTAACCGTCCATTGATTACCTTGGAGGAATGACCGTCTTTTCGTCTTGAACCTCGGTAAAAATGATTTTCAAAGTGTTCATTTTCATACAAATAAAACTCACTGTGTAAAAACCATATAATTACCAATTTGCATAACCTTACGTCACATGTGTTTCCTAATAATGAAATTCAATAAATTCTATTAAATTGTAAAGTGGTGATACCATAACATACAAGTACCGTTATGATTAGCTGGTAAATTTTTTCATCAATTATTTTCATTTTTCAGGAAATAAATTTTTTTGTTTATTCGTAAAAGTGAATATTCATTTCTATCATTAATTTTATTAATAGGAACTCATAAAATATTTAGTAAATTTTTTATATGGTTCATAAATCTTAACTCAATGTCTGTTATTAATAATCGATTTCGCAGGCGTCGATATCTCTAGAGAAGGATCAAGGACTAAGCGGTACCTCGAAGCCTATCAATCAATTGTTAAAGGATTGCACTTCTTCATTGCAATCTATATCTGACATCTTCCTTGTGCAATCTCTTCCAGGTTGCACCGTTAGCAATCGATAGCGACTATTTTAATTCGATCCAACTAATCGATTTCGTTGTCTTTTAACACCTTCCATCTGAAGTAATAGTTACAGAGAAATATACTTTCTAGCAATGTACATTCCTTTTAGTTGTGGTTTATTCTTTTAGCATCGCTTTATGCTGCTCTGGCTAATCGGACGATGCTACAGAGGGAGTCCTTAAGTTTAATTATCCAGGTATAATTAGGATAGAGATTTTCAACGAGTTCCTGGGCTGTGCAAAGGCTCGGGCCCTTCCATTTTACGTCCCTTCTGAATGGTAGCATTACTAAGGATTTCTTAATCCATTTAAAAAATCAAAAAGGCTACTTGCCAGGCTGCGAACTTGGGTATAGTAGGTTGTTATGCTAACCACTCACATTCTTGTTAAAAAATATTATTAAACAGAGTTAATAATGTAAACAATAAATATTTTCAATATCATAGTGCTATATTCTGCTCTTTACAAACTGATACAAGCGCCACGAAAATCTTCAGAAATGTGAGGATCAACCAATCCATGTATATAATATTCCTAAAATTTGTTGTCAGAGATAGGAGTGTTATAGGCATTTCAATGATATATATCTTTTACTGAATCATTATTTTTATTTAAATACAACAAATGGCATCCTACTATATTTCTGTTTCCTTGTATAATAATAAGGGAATATTTTAATTGCAAAAATTGTTGACTTTCATCCTTCAACAGATATATTTTCACTATATTTTGTAGATGTAGCTATAGTTGTATTTTATGGCATCGAGTGCCAAAATTAATACATTTAGACAGCTTAAGAACTGTATAACAAATATCAACAATATTATTTCAAGATCACAAGTGATTTATTAGTATGTATAAAATTACGCTCAAATCAAAATTTGATTAGTAAATTTAAAAATAGATTTACTTTAATTTAATTTTTAATTTTTTTTAATCGACCTTTTTTCCTTAAAAATATAAGTCAATAGAACCATTCATAGAATAAAAGCAAACAAAAGTTTTCGAATCATAGTACTCTCCTTCCAAATTGTACGATATACACGTTCGTTTCCCTCGCTTTGGAAGTCCAAAGAAGGACAAAATACATCAAAAAAATTGCTAGTAGTAGCCGGGTGATTCCTGTTGTTATCCTAACAACTTTCCGCTTGTTAAGTTCGAGCAGTCTTCCTTGTCCTTACAAAGATGGGAACTCTTCAAATAATATAATAATGGAACAATGAGTGATTTGATAAAATACAAGGCAAAAGTGCCTCTTTGAAATCGTTTTGTATTCTCAAAAGCTATCTTCAACTAAAGGTTTACTCAGATGCATTATTTTATTTCAATTAACCTCACGAAAGAGTGTTTAAATGTTAGTTAATTTTATGACGTAATGGAATAAAATTGATTTATTGTATCAAGATCATTGTTTTAGCTTTTTACAAAAATAAAAGGCGAAAAAATACAACTTTGGGGTTGTTTTCTATTCTGTACTTATATTTACTCAAATGTATCATTTAATTTAATCTATATTGAAAACTATTATTATGTTTTTGTCAAAATAACACTTATCAAATTTATTATATTATATTATATTATATTAACACTTATCAAATCAATTATATGTTAGAACTACGTAAATGCCATCAGCTGGTTCCTTCAGCCTAGACGTCACTTGTTATATTTCTTCTGTTATCACAGTTATAAATTAGGCGGGCTTTGAGTTTATTGCAGGCCTGTGTGTAAGAGTTACCTCTTATCAACAGGTATTAATAATGGTCTGTTAGCTCAGATTTTTTGAGGATTTGGAAATTTTTTTGAGCTTCAATAAACCTAGCTTGTAATGTCTGGTGATTAGGAGACAATTTTTAAGCAAAACAAAAATAGATCTATGTTTTCTTAGAAGGTTGTCATTGGTTAATCGTTTTTAAAATTTAACTCAGTTTTCTGAAAGATGCATGCGTTAACAATAATAATTAATATTGATACATTAGTGGAAAAATTAAGGTTTAAGCTTGGAAGGAACCTTAGCCAGCTGGGAATCTAGTAACCTTCCCTTTGATTCAGTAGTTGCATTTGAGCCTTGGAGGTGGTGGGATGTGTGATTTTTGGGTGCATTATTCATGTTTTGCTTTGCTGCTATTCTCTTTCTGCCCTGAGGATGCCTGAATAGGCGAAATATTGGACAGGTATTTTCAATTTCCTGTTTTAGTTTAGAGACTTAAAGTTTTTAGTTGGAATTTTTCCACTAATGCATTGACATTTATATGATGTCTCTATTGACCTTTCCCTTTTTCAAGAATAATTAATGTTTTGAAAATCTAATTAAACATTTTATGATAAGTTTTTATTATGATCGTATCATTGGAAGTTTTCTGATACCTTAAGAACTCGACAGTTAAATTAATTGTTATTTATTTACCATACATATGTTTTATCAAACAAATATTTATATTTTAGACCATATAACTGAGGCTAAAATTGTTGATAAAATTTGACTGCTATTTGGAATTTCTTTGAATGTTACAGTTATGGTCAAACGGGCAACCGGATTTTTTTTTCATCAATTAGGATCATTATCAATGCGAAGTCTATGTTTAGAAATTAAAGGTTAAGTAATTAGGACTTATATAAGAACATTTTTTTATCTCCTGTTAACTGGTTCGGAACAAACCTAACTAGTATATCTGGGCCAATGGTATTGCACTGATTTATACAGCTCCAGAATGTCATGCTTCAACCGAAACTGACCACAGAAGGTCCGTTCTAGGATATGACAGAGTAGGTCGTTTAATGGTACAATCCTGTAATCGTACAATCCTATTATAGTTACAATACTGTGAAGGATATTTTTTTATAGAAGCTTCAAAAAAATTTTTTTTTTAACTTGGTTAAACAGCTCCATGGTAAAACAAGGTCAAATGTCAGGACTTCCTCGGAAGAACATGTCTAATTAATAATAAATCATTTAAATTTATCGAGGAAAAAAAATATGGTCAAATGTTAATAAAACAAATAATAAAAAAAGAGCAGATTTAAAAGTTATCTTTTATGAACTCGGTAAAAATTGCGTAATTTTAAATACTTACAATTTTAGACTTTTTTAATGATTGGTCATGCATTTTCTCACACTGTTTCAACACATTTAGAATAATAGCGGAAGAATTCTAATTTTACCATGACGTGATATTCGACTGTTTTTATAATGTGCTTTTATATTACGATCGCTTTATGTAACTATATCAAATCTCCATCAACTATTAAAATCTTGGAACATTTTAGTTGTCAAAATGAGTTTTTAACTGTTGTGCAAAACTTCTGGGGAACATTTTCTAGATCTATGAAGAGACAAAAAGAAGAAATTTGATGAATCATCGCGGCGAAGTTGTTCAAGAGAACGATGGTCTTAGTGATTGCAGTGAGGAAGTAATTGATATTCTGTCCAAGTCTGTCGAACTATACACATAGCATAATAATAAATCTGTTGTTCCCTAATATTTGTTTTAATTTAAATATTTTTTAGTAATTTTCTCTTATACGAGCACAACTGTTAACATTGCTTAACCTTGCGTTCCGATACTAACATTCTGTTTTGAGTTTTGACGTAAGAATAATATTTAATTAATAATAATATTTATATTTATCTACAGGCCAATTTATGGCTATTTCATTTATATTAAATTCGACTAGGTACGTTTCTTCATAGTCTATTAATTCTTCTTTCTTTCTCATTTCGCACACTTGGCACTTCCGAACATTCTTTCATCGGGTTGAGTATGCAGGACGTTTTCTGGGTTTTATTACTGAATGTGAAAGATGATTTATAAATGAAAAACAACAAAGAGGGCGAATAGAAAATATGCTTAAACCCTAACAAACTTTCCTTCAAATTTTGAAAGATTTCACTACTTACTATATTTATTTAAAAAGTAACAATTACAAAATTTATAAAACATTTTGTAAATGAAAAACAAAAAAGACGGGAACAGAAAGTGCACACAAACGTGATGAGGTTACACGATTGCTATACCCTCTCCCCTTATCAGTCATAGGGCCTGGAAAAATACCTTTTTTGTCTAAATCTGAATAGAAGAAATTAAACTAAAATAAATAATTCGTAGGTTTAGTAATACTGTTGCTGATATTTTTTTACTGTTTTAAGAATAAGTTACTCCTAAATATGAAGTGATCCGGCGAACTCTGAATATAATTGAGAAATTGTAAGTCACATCTCCCTTTGACAATAACGACCATATCTTCGGAGAATCGAGAAAGCGCTATAAATAATTTATCAGCCTCTTATTGTACCTGTGGCCTACATTGAAGTATTAAGATAATTCGAGCTTACCATGACAGTTTTTATCGGAACTGGCATCCATTATTGATAACCGGTCGGGTCTCAACTGTTGTGTCGAAGGCTAAAACGTCACCGCTAATTCGTATTTTATTCAGACCCCTTTCTGTTTTCTATTATTCCTAATCGGTAGCTCTCTTCAGTAATTATTCTATTATTCATTGTTTTTTTCCCGGCGAGTATGCTGCCCCTGATTCCTCACCGCAGGTTCTGAGGAAATAGTATGAATATTTATCTCAACTAGGTGTCGTTTTTCCTACAAACATATTCCTACAGGTTGTACATATTCAAGCCTTAACTAGATGATTCATGGTTTCTTAACTTGTTTACACTTATGTTATTTGCCCTCATTGGTATTTATAGTCAGTCGTACCCACTTGGCTAAATTACTAAAAATAACTCCCCCCCCCCAAATCATCTCCCTGCACAACCGTTGTCCTAGAAAAGGTACAGACTCTATTTCTACTATGAACTGAACCCAAGAACCTTCATGTGTTGAGTGGCACAGGTTTAATACAAAACTTATTGTAGTTACGGAGCCCGTCCTCTGAGATTTGAATTAATCAATCGTATTTGTACTTTTTTTATTACGTGATATTATATCAATAATATAATGATAAAAATAATAAAATGGTTAGTGAACGCGAAGGCAAAATTCAAAACCTTGTATTTATTTGATTATTCCTCTGTGAAAAAAACTTGGGAACAAGATGGCAGCGAACAACTGTTGCAAAAGTTTGTAAAAACAATCTAAATAGAAATAATCTGTAAAATGTCGTTCAGCCTCATTACTCCGATACTTTTCAAGAAACAGAAATAACTTAAAACAAAATGGATATAATGTTGCCTATGTCCAATAGTTTGAGACTTATTAAAAAATTTTCCAGTGAACTATCTTTTGATTTATTATTTTCATTATGAACTTTTGTAATCGACCAAAGAAATAACAAAAAATTGCCCACTTGAAATTTGCTGTTTTATTTAGATTTTCTGTGGATATTTTTGTGGCCGATGTAGTTTAAATTTGGCACACAAATCGCAGGCCACTCAGAGAACAGCCCTTGGAACCGTCGGTTGATGAATGTATGGCTGATTACGAATATAATACTTAAATATAAGTTTTCTAGATAAACTAATGTTGGTTATTCGTTGTTTATGAATAATTATTTGTGAATAATAAACTATAATGTAAATCATGATGACGTTTTAACATATATTAATGATAATGATAATATTAACATTTAGAGAAGGAACTTGAAAATTAAGTTTGACCATGAAATATGGGATTCAAGAAAACTACTTAATACCTACTACCATTAAGAATTTTAATATTTTTTAAACAATACATTGAACTACTTATCATAATTTATTTTATATTATTATTATTATTATAGATTATATTAGCACCGCAGCAAGCTAATTCATTGCTCTCGATCGACTTCGATAATTAATTAATTGGAAAATCTAGATTAATAAAGTACTGGCTACGTAGAATTTTTTTTTTTTTTGCCTCCATCGAGGTAGATCGAGAAACAGAAGAAGAGGAATATAGAAGACCTAGATGATTGTGGTAATTTTAATAAAATGTCGCTTACATGTTCATACCATGGTATATTGTGTGATTCTAAATCAACCATCTAGCCTTTTTCGGAGGATTTTGAATTGCGTTGTTTGTATTTCTTTTATTGTGGTTCTGGACGAATACCCAAAAATATCTTAATATAGCAGTGTAAGTTCGGATTTAATATTTCAATATTAATTTAAAAAATGCACGATATCGAATTAAATGTAATCGATTATTAAAGTAACAGAATATTTGGAATTAAAATATCATAATGTAATGTTTGTGTCTTGTGTATATGCTCAAACATTGCTCTTAAACTCCGCTCCGTATGTCCAAATAGATCTTAGTATGGTGTTGTAGATTATTCGTTTTGTAAGTTTAGCGAATTATCTACTTAATTAATACAATGAAGTCAATTGTGTATTTAATTTTCCCGGTAAAAATAAAATAAGTATACTTTTTGAGATATGATCTTAATGCGGTGAGTGACAAGAATAGACAACCATCTCTACAAGGCAGACTTCCTTTACCAATTAGAAACATTTAAGGCGCAAAACGAACCGTCAACATGCGACTCACCGTTTAATATGATAATATGTCCTTTATTATTATGTAGCCTTATCTATCTATCAAAAGGAAATACACGCTGTAGTGATAACGAAAGCATTTTGTTGCTCTTAATTTGCTTCAAGTAGAGTAATCTTTATAAATATATATTCTGTTCTGTTCGTGTGTATGTCACAGAAATCCTCTTAAACGGTTAGACCGATTTTGATGATTTTTTTTTTGTGTTCAAGTGGGTTCGAGAATGGTTTAGAGTCACAATTCGATCCAATAGATAATGTTTTTTAAATTAATTTATACTCCTCCTAAACGCTTGAACAGAACAAGGTATGTCGGTTCCGCTATACTGCCGTACTGAAATTTTTGAAGATATACTTTATAATTTCAGTTTTATCAGAAAAAAAAATATACCTGACATAAAAATGGTATGAGTTTTTTTTCTAACTCATTTCCTACTTCATTGTCACCCAAATCACCGCTATTTCTCCAAATATATTTCGTTTTATCCAATTTTACTTTGAGATCTAATTCATTATCCGCATTTTTTCAAGGCTTCGTTCGAAAACCCAAGCATGGATATGATTACCATCCAAACCTTTTTCGGAGGTATTCTTTTTAGTTATGCATTCTTCTGATAAATTAAATAGTTCATGTTCAAGTAATATCATCGTGTTTTAAACCCAAACGAATCACAACTTCAACAAAAAACAATTACGAATTATAAGTATATCAAATGTTTAGGTTATGCGCATTCTTACAAAATTTTCCAGTGTACCCTGTTCAAATATTATATAGCATTTGGCTAATGACGGAGTCATAAGTGTTTTTGAAATCGATATAAGGCTGAGGAATCACTCCGTTGCTATTGTATAATTTGTTTATAGTATTTAACTTATTAATAAGGTTTCATTGATAGTTTAACAGTTGGTAAACCACAGTCCTAATGTAGTATCCACGGCGTATTCCTTAATTCGGCTAGTTAGGATTACCGAAAGATCACCAAAATACGAATATATATATATGTATATAGGTTTCTACTTATCTTGACTGTTATGGAAATATGATGTTTAGGTTCTTGAGTTTCAGTCACTTTCTTTCAACTTCTTAAGGTGACGTTTCGAGACTAGGTTAGTCTCATATTCATGCCCTGACAGTACTTACATACACTACACAAGCCAATGCCCCGAAAGATATAAAATAAATACGGCTAAGAACCTAATAAATCGCGCTAGAAAATTATCATCCCCAATGCACCAAAAAACAGCCGAAAACAACGTAGTGGACCTCTTATTAAAGAATGGTTATCCACACAGCTTCCTTCGTAATTTACTAAAAACAACAAAAACACTTTCTAACCAAAACAACCCTAATGAAACCAATCCTAAAAAATACTATACTATACCCTATATACCAACACTATCAGAAAGACTAGCAAAAACACTCACCGGTAATAAAAGTAACATTGATTCCGCGATTACTTATAAAAACACAGCCACTGTGTCAAGACTATTTACTAAAACTAAAGATTCGGATAAATTAGAGTTAAAATCAAATGTCGTGTACGAAATACAATGTGAAGATAAATGCGGCATATCCTATTTCGGAACATCGGAACAATAGTTAAAACGAAGAGTGTACCAACACAAATATAGTTGTGATTCAATAATAAAAAACCCCAATAAACCAGATCAAACAGCGCTCACTACACATTTTAGAAATACTCAACATACATTACTTAATTTAAATTTGATGAACCTAAAGCGATACACCAAGAGAAAAATAGCTTCAAACGAAATATAAAAGAAATGATAACTATAGAGAAATATAAAAATCGCACGGTAAACAAAAAATCGGATGTTCAAGGTCTAAGCTCGTGTTATGCTAATTTAATTAATTCTTGGTGATATAATAATAAATAGTCTAATATGATTCAACAATTAAATTAAACTGCTTTTCCATAAAAAATTGATTACTTATTCGTTGATCATAGCTTTTGCAATATAAACAGACTATGATATATTGCGAAATAACTGATTGATGATAAACTGATCAATTCTTTGGAACTTGTAAGTACACCCTATCCATTACAACTTACACCTGCCATCTGTATTTATTTTATTCTGTTATTTAATGTTTTTACTAAAAGCTCATTTTTTTCACTGTCAGGGCATGAATATGAGGCTAACCTAGTCTCGAAACGTCGCCTTAAGAAGTTGAAAGGAACTGACTGAGACTCAAGAACCTAAACATTATGTATATATATTCCTGGAAACCATAACCAGTTATTTTTATAGAAAACCAAGCCACAAATATTCTACATAATTATAGTTTTTTCCCAATTAAAATGAATATTCAATTACTTTACATAATTTATGAATATATTATTTTTTATTAACGGAAACACTACGTTGAGGCATTAGATGCCATCAGTTTTCAATATATTTATAAGGTTTTTGGAAAATATTTTTATAGCCAGTTGTTAATGAAAACATTAGACTAATACTAAGGATGGAAGATACCCAAACAGCCTGAGAACTAGATAAGATGTTGAGGATTAAGTTAGTCTGTGATGGACAACGATGGCTTCCTGGTTAACTTGTCCTGTGTTTCAGGGTTCCCGCAGGAGACGACACATCGTATTATACAGCACAATGACCCATCCTGCATCTACCACCGTTATCAAGTAAGCGAATTTCTTATCAAATCATCAAATATAGAAGTAAATCCTTCATCTGAAAATTATTACAGAAAAATAGCACAACTTGTTACTAGAAATAAATAAATATGATACAAAAAATAGATAAATGACTAATGTATGGCAATAATTGGTTAAAAGTTTATTACTTAAATATTAAAAACTATTTTGAAAGAAAAATAGCTTCATAATAAGCAATGCTGCCTAGATACGTTTAATTGTTAGAAGCACAGCTGATTAGTCAAGCTGAAATACGTATAACATTATATTTATATATTTAACATAATAACGTATACCGTCATTTATATACTTAAATACATATTTTTTTTTTTTAAATAAATATTTACTGTAATATATATGTTGAATCATTCATTCTTGTCAAATCAGTCCCCTATAGTTTCTATAGATAAATATCCACGCAGATAGAAACCTATAAATACATAACAATTATAATTGAGTAAAAACCTTGAAGCATCACTGATGCAAAAGTCCAATAAAGTTAAACTTTTTTTTAGAAAAGGTACTGATTTTCATAGATCTATAGGTTTTATCATTTATAAGACTAATGAAAAAAATTTAAATCTGGCAAAAATGTTTGTTATCTTCATATTTTTCTTTCCATACCAAACGAGTGTTTTCAAATCTATCCTATTTTTCAAATAAAGTTTTTGCCTTCAAATATAGTCATTTCACGAATTTATTGATCGATCGGGTTTATTGGTTCAAAGGAAAAAAAGAGCAAAGAATATATTTAATTGGATATGTGAAACAGTTTTATCACTCTCCTTTGATCCTTTGATAATTTGCATTTGCATTGACAATATGTAAAAATGTTTTAAAAACTGAAAATATGTGTGTAAAATAGAAAACAAAGTCTTATTTTTATATAAAAAAACATAAAAACTGATTTTGTGGAACCTCTATGCATTAATTAGATGTTTTAAAGCCTCATTAGGAAAATGATGAATATTTCCATTGCTTAAAACAATCATCGGTAATAAATTGCCATTTAAAGCGTTGTGTGACTCTAATAGTCATTCTCATATTCTATAAGTAGTGACCCAATACATGGTGCCTTATACATCCATGCGATTAGAGTGTGTCATTTAACAATGATGTGACGTGTAATAGATGTGCCATTAACTGATGAAGGCTACTAGAATAATAACACAACATTGCTCATTATCGTGTCTTGAAGAAGTAGGACGTCCTAGCTATCATTGTCTCAGGATGATACGTTAGCGATATAGAAGCTAGGCAATACATGCTATGTATTGTCTGACATATCTATAAATTGTCCTTGCTTCTATTCGAATCCTGAAGAGTATCCTTCTGTAACTAAAGGACAGCTCTTGGAAAATTTTGTTGGCCCTCCTCGAAGATAGTGGGTTAAAGACGAGACCTACAGATCATTACCATGCTCATTTGAA
Source organism: Troilus luridus (assembly GCA_964056705.1). Classification (NCBI taxonomy): domain Eukaryota; kingdom Metazoa; phylum Arthropoda; class Insecta; order Hemiptera; family Pentatomidae; genus Troilus; species Troilus luridus. Next base: position 119,696,583 of record OZ057413.1, read on the forward strand.
TATGAATGTCGAATGAAGATTTTAGACTCCAGAAGAATCTTTTGTTATTAAGTTTCTTAAGCTCTTCTTTTGTAATAAAGTTTATTTAGTTACTTATTTTTTTTTTTTTTATGAAACTTTAAGGATTTGTTCTAAATTTTTGGCCCCCGAACTGAAAACATTTTCTGTCCATATGATCCTTCCTCTATTTCCAAAATTAAACCACACCAAGATCTCTTTTATCATTCCCATCTCATCAACTCAAACTTTAAACAAAATGATAATTTTTCCTATATAAAAAACAAAAAACAAATTTATAACCTTGCTAATTTTAGGATGACATTGGGTCACATGAATACGGTTTATTGCCAATGTTTCTTTTGATAATACTCGCGTATTATTCTAACCTAATTTCCCCACTCACATCTATGTTACGGAATATGTAGAAATGTTTTGAACCTGCAGTAATCAATGGGTATACAGATAAATTGTAAATTAAATATTAGAAAACTTTTTTTCGAACTCAGATATGTCCTGTCCCATCAAAACAGATAAATATATAATATTTATAAATATACAAATATGTCCTGTCCAGGGATTGGGTTCAGTAAATGGTAGACAATGTATTGTCGATTAGACTCAACCACCATCAGATTTCTTCTACTATATATCCTTATTCTTGTGCTATGAGTGACTATACCACAATATAATATAATATATGAAGAACAGTATAGTATTCAACTCTGTCCCTGTTCAGGTTACTTGCTATTCTAGAAAGCCAGTTTAGCAAAGAGGAGTTGGCGAAATTTCCTTAGATTGGCTGCAGATCACAATCAAAAGATAATTCATAATCTCTCTTATCTATCTGGCAGGTTATTTCAAGTCGGGTAACTTCCGTTGTGAAAATCTAGTTTTACAAGAAGCAAATTTAATAAGAATAACATATATTGTTGACTTACGTCATTATAATTTATTTTATTTGTTACTAATTTTTAAATATTTATATTTGAAAAGAAAAGATTTGTCCTGGACCGGGACTTATTTTATATACATCTTATGTTTTAAATTTTAAAATATACAAAGATTTCCTCAATTCAATTTAGTTTTTTTTAAATAAAGAATCTATGAATCTTGGGCCAGTGCCAGTATAAATATGTCATCATTATTGGCCTGGTAAATCCAATGTTTTAATTTGTTCTGTGAACTGGTCCTCTGTTTTGAAATAGGAGTTTTCCTGTCATGCCGCCATCTAAAAAAAAAAAACCCTACCAGAATTCAAGAAAAATATTGTATTGTTTGTTGTCTATATATTCCCTTTCCACATTGAAAATGTCGGTTAATGTGGCCTAAATAATTTTTTTACAATATATATATATATATATATATATATATATATATATATATATATATATATATATATATATATGTACATATAAGGAGGAGCGGAGTAGCTCTGAGTTAAAGTGATGAGTTGCAATGGCATATATATAATTTTTTCGGTAACGGATTTTCAACTGTTAATTTAGATGTTTAATAAGTTCATTCCCTCCCACTTCCTTGTTATCACTAAATCCTGATCAATACCTGCAATCTGGGTCACTGTTTTAGTATATTTGTTTTAACCTCTACAAGGATAAACATATGTATAATAATTTGCATCGTTTTCCTTAAAAGAATCCTAAAAATTATGTTGTAACCATTTTACTATGATCATACAACCTTTATGGTATAAACCTGTTCAAAGCCTTGGCTTCGTATCTTAATTCCCAACCATATAATTTCTTCGACTAAAGTGGACGCCCTTGTAACAGAAATGACTAGGTCGCTGAACCATAACAGAAGCGGAGCCTTCTGAATTACCAATCCATCCATCCAGTTGCAACGACTCGATATCTTGTTGATGGTGTTCTGTCCTGACTCTTCGAGGTGGTCGGACATGCCTTGTGTCATAGCGCTAGGTAACGGTTGTCCTCTCGAGTCTTCACTTTCTCAGGTCATCCACTCCAAATAGTGTTCCCAGTGGGGAAAATATCTAGCGCGGACAATCACTCAACGATCCTGATCGCTTTTAAGCCAAAATAGAAAACAAAAGTTGTCTGCTGTTCGTAAACATCAATACTGTTATTTTTTCAAAAGAGAGGATAGATTGTTCCAAAGGAGATGCATTCGAGCAATCATTTTAATATTTTATTATTTGTTTTTTTTAGTACTCATAATTTATAATAGTTTTAATTCATATTTTTACGAATTTCGAATAAATAAAATATAGTTTATGTCATAAATTATTTTCCCTGATTTCTCTGGGGGCAGTACTTCATATACGAATATTTATATAGTTTTTTAAGGAGAAGATTTTGAGTTAATGTAATCAAAATCGCTTGTTCCGATTTTCGCTACAATCAATAGAAAAACACGTTTTTTTCTAATATAGCGTAAAGTATGCTTGATTTATTAAGTTAGAATTTATGACATTCATAACTGTACGTACAAAGGAATGAGAAGAGAACAAACTATTAATACAGAAACAGGTATTTAAGCAAATGAGGTGCAAGTTCATTGCATTAATAAGCAAAATTGCACTTAAGTTTGAAGAACTTTAATTGAGTAAACCACAGGGAATGATTACAGCGTGATATTGGAGTATGTATATATTGTCAACAAACAAGGACTGTTGCCGATGAACTGTTATTGAAACATACTTGAATCTCTTATCAAATATAAACTCTGACCGGGGCATTCTTGAGAACCCCACAAGTGTTTTTTAAATTATGAATAGGTGATGAAACGGTGTGTTTTAATAACAAATGACCTATATTATTTAGTAAGTCTTGTACATAACTTTTATCTACTTTGAAAATCTGAAGCAATTCGTCAAAGTATATACTCTGTTACCTTTGATCAGATGCTTTCCCCATACCCTCTATATCCATATCTACGTCTTTACTATTGTATAAAGCTTAAGAGTTGGCATCTAGTTTCAAGAACTACCTGCCTGATTTGAAAATTTATTTCTGCATTTTATTAATATTTTACTAAGAAATACTTCAAATCACCACTAACCAGGTCACATAGATGGAGCAGTAACCATAAATTTATCCATAAGAGAAGCGGTGTTTTGATGTACGTTGTGTTTTGATGGCAACTCCAGATCTCCATTAACAGAGTTTCCTGCATAAATAAGGGTCATTTAAAAGAAAAATGTCACTTACACTGTCCCTCGCCTAGTCACTTTCATTTCTCTGTTAATAGTGTTCATTTCCACAAATTTGGTGTATAAATGTCATATCCCCCGATTGCTCCTAACGGATTAGTGAGAAACGCTGATGTCATAATTGTGTCTCGTTAGTTCCTGTAGCTATATGACAGTAACTAACGGGACAGCTCAGTGCTGAATAACTTTCTTCTAAATTTTACCTGGCATCATTTCTCTTTCGGAATACATAGAGCTGCATTGTATTTTCAAGAGACAATCCTGCTTCAAGGTTAAGGATTTTCATATATAAATATATAATTCTTTAGAAAAACTTTTCTCCCATTAATTACATCACATTAGTTATTTACCATTAACAACACTGATTCAGTGGAGTGTCGGGAAGAGTATTAGGCCTCTCCAAGATGGTGTAACGTTCCAGCTCTATTATTATTTTTAAAACAGATGCCAGCAATTGTGTCCTTGGACTATTCTTTAAAAACATATGGTTTTCATAATCACTGCCATATTGTAGCCATTAAAATTGTCATTATCCTTGAGGCTAATCAAGATGTCGTTTGGATGGTGATTAGGTTTCGTGGTTACTTGTGTAGAAAATTGATGGTAAAATGATATTTTTTTAAATTAAAAAATAAATCACTAGAAAAAGAGTCACGTTAGTTACCGTAACAAGTGGAAAATGGTATACTTTTATTAAAAGACCCTAAACTATTTGTGATTGGGTGCGTTGACTGATGAAGAAAGCGACCTGTTCTCGAAAAAAATTGCTCATCATAGTTCAATGAAACTAGTCTAATTTATTATTAAATAACGTATTTACGCTGTATGTTATTATAAACTTCTGTTGAGAACTGTAAAAGACGCGCTGACTGACTCGGTCTGACTAAGCTCGCTGATGGCCACTTGTTGCTCTTCCGCCTTTTGGTAAATTAGTCGTCCCAATTGTCACGGCTATTCCACACAATTTCCCAGCGGCGGCGAAGGACTCGAGTCTGGCGCCTCCGGTGTCCATTTTGTTAGAACGCGATGCGCAATCATCCCAATCCATCATGGAAAAGCGCACCAACAACTTTGTGAAAAGATGCTCATGAAAATAGTTGTATAGTATTAAAATGGGATTATTTATTACTTAATTGTTATTGGATCTTACCTCAACAACGAAAATCAATCCTTCAAAAACTTTAGTAAATGCTGGATAAACTCTCACTGTTTGAGGCTATTTCAACATAAACTAGATAAATGCTCTAAGCCCCCAATTAACTATATATTCATAAAGACTCATATTCATGGCTACCTTTAGAGCCATCTGGACTTTCGTCCAGTAGAGCTTTCGGGCTCCATTAAGCCATCGAATTCCTCTCCAATCTTTACAACCTAAATCCTCTACGCGCCTTTCTCTGTTATGGATATAGTCATCCATAATGATCTTAATGTACTATTTTTTGGTATTTGGCCCGTAACCGAAAACAATCCTTTCATGACAAACTTTATTCCCACTCAAACCCACTAGTTTCAAACCTAACCATTAGCTGCCTCTACAATCCCCGATGATCCTCCGAGGGGTCTGAAAAGAAGATGGACTCGTGACCATAAGTTGGATTTGTTATTTGAGTACTATCACTAGGTAGTTTTTCTAATAATCTTTATTTCATAATACTACGTATCACTAAATAATTCATTCTATTTACTTGTTGTATTATTGGGATACATTTGTAAATTTCAATAAATATATTTTTATTAAAAATTCTGGATAAGCGGTTTCCATTACGCAGTCAGACGAGTTCATAGCATTCTTTTTTTTACAACATATATTACAATACCTAACTATCAGTATCTATGATCACCAGTAGCATTGCTACTTTTATTCATCAATTGTTATGTTTTTGTTTTAACAATCTTGCAACTGAATCCCCTGAAGAATGAAGTAGACAAGGTGCTTTGTTTAGAGATATAGTTGTATTTGGTTGATGTGCATTGGGGTATGGAAATTAGTATAATTAGATCAACAATAAGGAAGGAATGACGAATGTGTTTGCCAAGTAACGTGTCTGGTTTGTTCTTGTTAGAAACTGCAGACAGATTTCGACCTTCACTGAACTAATACGGAAACGTACGACTTTATTCGACGCGCCTATTTGAATAGCAAATTGTTCTTAACCCTTATGGTGTCAATCTAAAGTGTCGTTTTACTTTTTATTTATTTATATTGAATTAAAATCCTCTCCCAATGCAAGCATTGCATACACTACTTGTACCAGATTACCCGGAAATGCTTCTATGTTGCTTGATTTGAGTGTATATTCAGGTTAAGTGAAAACAAATGTTTAAAATAAGTTATTCAAAATAATAAACATTGTATTAAAATGTCGAATTAATATGAAATTCAAAAAATTACTATATCCCCTGTACAGGAGATACACACGCCACAGAAAGACACATCAGACAAGATCCATGGATCATGGTATCATCTAAGATCTACTATATGTCTTAAGTGGTTTAGATCTACGCGGAGAATGTAATTCACAGCTGTACCTCGAATGGGCGTAGTGGCATTTAACCGTTTACGGTATTAAGAAGATCCTAGATGATCCATGGATCTTGGCAGGTTTTTCCATTGCCCTTGAAACCTTATTGTTTCAATGTTAGTGAGATAAGTGAAAACAAATAATCCTCAGAGAGGTGGTTGTATCAGTTGTGTAGACACAACCGCCTATTTGAGAATAATTGATGATAATCATAATGATTATTAATTAATAGTAACTATGATTCTTTCTATTTATCAAATAGAATATATAATATACATTTAGAAAGAATTGTCTTGGAAACAATACCGCACAGTCAAGAAACTTCACTAGGTGCTGAAGATACTAAATCTTATCTGACGTAAATATATCAGTAGAAAGTAAATACATAATTGACAATTCAATTCAGATCTAATGGAGAACGTTTGGTAATTAAAAAGAATTAATTGAGGAAAAACATTTATTTATGGTAACAAAATATTTATAATTTATTTTGTAGGATTCTTGCCCAGCACTTATCAAGGGCAGAATGACTACTGAGAGTCGTTTCTTACTTCATCAAAAATCGATTTTTATCGATGTCCAATCTATCAAGACTATAAATCGATAGTGGTTGTCAATATACAATGATTATCCTTAAAAAAATGTCACTTCTGACAACTTCTGATACTTATAATTTTTAAAATTTTATTTATATCTCACTTCTCGGCCTGTCATACTTTAGATTCCTTTTCTTTACGTTCTATAATATATTCTTCTCGATGTATTATTAGGTATCATATTTTTAATTCATGTTCTCTCATTGCACTTATGATACTCCCCATGAGTCCATTTTCATACTATTGTTTCCTTTGCAATACATTTCTATCTTTATTATACTAAATTGTCCATACTCATTATATTCATATCTTTTTCATTTTATTTTATTTTTTTTTTTTTTTTTTTCTGTTTAACTTCATTGCTCTCTTTGTATTTTTTGCATTATCACCTTTCTATCCATCTACCATGTAATCATCTTTATTCATACACCTATATACATTATTATATATATATATTATGTATATATATATTCATATACCTTCATATATCCTTTCATTATATATCATTTTTTTATATCTCTACTTTTTGTTAATTTTTCTGTACCTCTATTTTATGTATTTTTACAGTCTATTCTGTTTTTTGTCTGTTTTCTCATAGCCCTGAAGATGACCTACATAGTAGGTCGAAACGTCGGCACTTAAAATAAAATAGTTTCACCTATTTTTGCGTGTTTTCTTGACTGCACCCCCAACTATCAACATCCTATTAAAAAAATGTCGTTATACTTCAACCCAAGATTTTCAATTTAAAGCTAAAGAAAAAGACATATACGTACAAAGATATACCCTTTGTGTCCTTGATGAGAAAAAGTATAGGAAGAATTGATTTTAGTAGTGAAGGAAGAGGATCTTGTTCTCTTGGAGCTTGCGAACCTGCATCCCAATGTTGGCAGCCTTCTTCATCTTTCCGCCTTCCGCCATCCAGCCGCCGAGGTCACCACTGTGTGGATATTGAATTATAGCTCGTTGCTCTTAATAATTTAATTTATAACACAGTTATAAAGAAAATGATTGACTTGACTTGATAATGAATTGATAGTGCTTCTAAGTAACTATTAATTGTCATAAAAAGAACAAAATTTTGTTAGGGTTTTGTTCTTTGTAAAAATTAAAATTATCAAGATGTTAATGATATTAAAAATAATGCAATTTGAGTCTGGACATTGTGTACAAAGCTGTACTTACAGGGGTTGCAATAGGTAATCTGGCACCTGCAAATAAGCGTCTGCTAACAAAAAATTAGGAAATTACACCTCTGGAAGACTGTTTAATTTTTTATTTATTTCATTTTTAATAATTTTCCAGTAGCATCAACAATATCAATGTAACCAATGCCCAATAGAGGTAAATGAGGATCCCTGATATTGTGGTTAAAAAAAAGCTTAACATATTTTCATTTTTAGCACAAAAGATTATCAAAAGAAAAACGGGTTTTCAGTATTAGGAAGAAATATTAAAATACCAAGTAATGTTAATAAGTAACAGTGGAAAGTTAATTATCTAGTGTACTTCCGGTACGTGGATGACAAAATTGATTTACTCAATTTTTAATATAGTTTTCAAATTATTTTGTATTATCATTTAAAATAAAATTTAACATTTCCATGGAAAATTTATTTATTTAATAATACCAACTCGTATATGCCACTAAAATGTCATATGTTCCTCATTAAGTCCCTAATTGATAATTAATTCAGACTTCATATTTAAAATTAGTCTTGGAACTGGTATCAATCAATCAGGTATCAACTCTGTTATCACTCTCTTTGAAACTGCCACTGATGTTGGTGGTATTGTTATTATTTTGTTATCCTCAGCCCTAGTGATGGTTTAAAACATACGATGAAATATTTGCAAAAAATAAATTTTATGTTGAACTTGCTAATGTGTTAGTTTTTCATTGAACAAATTACCAACTACAGGCCTGTGCGGCCTGATATAAGTCACGTACACAATACTTTATTGATGTGAACCATTAATAATACAGTTTTCTCACACTTAACTTAAATATTGTAAATTTAAATAAATAAACTAAATACCAAACAGTTTTTTTTTTTGGATTATAGACCATTAGTAAATCAATCAAAGTTATGCTACATTTTAACTATAGATTATGATGTATTCGCCACCATGCCTTGCAGCTGTAGGGGTAAATTAGATCAGGGATGTGAGATTACTAATATGTACAAAAAGTAAAATGAGAAAAGAAAATTACTTAATTGATTTATACTTTACTTTACTTTTACATAATTTTTTCACCATATTATTCTTTTCTGTTAGTAATTGTGTTGTATTGGCATACTTTTTTTTTGGATCGTAACAGGTTTGTTATTTCACTTTTTGTAAAATGAGCTTGACACTATTTCAATGAAAAAACATTTTTTTTTTCAAATCTGAAGTTAGATTCAAAAATTGAATACCTGTAGACAAGAGAAGCCATAAGGAATAAATTTCTTGACAGTAAATTTTATACAATTTTATATTAGAAGAAGCAAGGCACAGTAGTGAAAGTCAGAAAATATAACTTGAGCTACAGTCTGATACTTCATAAAACAGAAACAAATAAATACATACATGATTAAAGGAGGAAGCCTAGATTGGTTTCATAGTGATAAAAACTCTTTCACTATTGGTTTAAAAAAAAACAGTAATTATTATATTATAAATATTTCATATCTAACAGACATGTTAGATGTATTTCAACCAAAATTAGTTTAATATAAAAAATAGCATAAAACTAAGAATTCTGAGGTGTTTGGGTAAGGTATAAAAATCCTTTTTTGGTGACTTGTGTACATGGGTCACATCAGAACACCAAATCAGTGTAATCTTCTTTAATCACACGAAACAAAACAACATAAATTCAATTTTTTATATTTTTTCTATAGCATATCACCTCTGCCCTGGCACTCCACTGTGTATATAACACCACATAGTAAGATAACTATGAATTTTCATTTAAAACTGTTATTAAAATTTCTTTTAAAATAATTTTTATCAGACTTAACTCAATGTTTTATAAAAACAATATGAGCATCAACAACTCTTTTTTTAATCTAACATACAATGATGTTCTGAGCATGATTCCAAACTAAATTTATCTCAGCTTTTATGAAATTTAATTTTTTCCGTGAAATTAACTATAATATCTATTATTATTACTATTTTTATTTGTAGGAATCCAACATGGTGGAGAAGGAGGACACAATTGGAGAGGGTGCTGACTTTGATCACTGTTGCGACGATTGGTCTCTGTGTGATTCTAACAATTGCATTGGCTCTCACCAGCTACAGGCAGTATCATGAATCCGGTCAGTTAATTTTTAAATTAAGAATCAGCTTAAACAACACATTATTTTTTCTGTGCCAATAATGGTTTTTCATAGATATAAGAAAAAACATTTATATACAAAAATCTTCAATACGTAACAATTAATTTTATATGCCTGTGAAATAGTCAATGATTCATCATGTCAATGAATGTTGTGATATGAAAGCATAACATAATACTTGGTAGTCAGTGGGCTGTAAAGTGTTGCAGTCTAGTGGCAGAAAGTTAAACTAGATCATACACCTTTCTGAGCCTTATTAATTCATCATAGTCATTTATCTGAATTTAAATATTTTTTCATCTTTTAAACTTTTTTTTTAAATTGACAAAATAAATTTTTAGAAATGGTCTTCGAATAAATTGGAATTATAAGTAAACTATAGTATTTATTTTCTGTCATATGCATTAAATCACTAAATTTAAATCGGTTACAATCTTGTAATTTTAAAAATACTAATTTTTTACTAAAAGTTTTAAGAAAAATATAATTTTATTATAATTATTTCATTATTTTCAAGCCAGTCTTAATAGCATAAATAATATTAAATATCAATAATCACCTTGAAAGAATAATAATTGTTCCTAGTCTTTTGTTTTATTGCCAATGTCGAGAAGTTAGTATTCATGAAAAATGATATATTCTATATACAATAAGTAATTAAAATATTTCCTTTGGATTTCAAAGAAGCGTTTCGTTGAACAAACCCAATAAATTCCCAACAGCACATAAATTCCTCAATGTTATTTTGCATTTCATCACCAATTTTAAACATTTGAGATTATTATGTAGGTTTTGCATGGTGGTCTTGTAATACATAATCATTAAGTAAATCTAAATGTTATTTTATTTATTAATAATGAATCTGTGCCTACAACCATATTTTATCAAGTCACCTCATTAAATCAACTAGCATTCATGCCAACCAAAATAATCATGGGTAATTTAGTCAATATATAGGATATCTGCTTAATACATGCTGGTAATTGATTGAAGAAGGACTTATGGGTATTACTAAAAAAGTTTGTTGTCGATTGTCTATTCATTTTCAATAAATGGTGGTCTTCTCCATATCCTCTTTAACACTCCTTAAAGGATTGCTTAACAGTCTATAATCATTACTCTACTTTGTTCCTAGGTTACATCTTGTTAATGTAAACATGTTAAGGTACTTTACTCTATACTAATAAGGTTAGTAATGATCATTCTTTGCATATTACCGAACCGTTACCATCATAAAGAAATGAATTTACAGGCTAGGTGATTACATTCTATAAGACTATCCAGACCTAAATGAATTTTTGTATTTATTATCTATCATTTATATGATTTTAATTATAAAAACTAAAATATATACAATTACAATTTGCAATAGTGTTTAAATGTTTTATACATTAGTTTAGTGGATTGGCGGATAATTTTGCATTTTCCCAATCAATATAATACAAATATTCTTGTTAACGTTTAGATAACACAACCTGCCTGAAATATTACTAACTACTAACTTGTAAATAGTATATGTAAAAAGTGTTGTTAAAAGAGGACTATGTTTAATTCAGTTTAAAGGTTCCATTCTTATAACTAGGCCATCTCGATAAAGAAATACTATTGAAAAACAGTGTTGAAAACATTTCTCAGGGTGATATTATCTCAAAAAAATTATAAATCAGAATACAGATAATTAGATTTAAATTTTTTATCTGATATTCAGACAGCCAACTACTTAAAAATATCTTCTTATGATGACTATTATTAACATAATTTAGTTTTAATACTATGGTTTTATTTTTTTAAAGTAATAAAATGTAGGTTAGTCAGGAGGATCCAGTCTTCTAATATATGTAAACTTGTTTGCTAGATATTGTTCTTCTGTCTTTTTTTTATTTTGGGTCTCTGCGGCCCATCAATGATCCTTGGCCTCCTCAATATGTTAAATTTAAATTTAATTAGTAAACATGGATGAAAAACATATAAAAATTATAATCTTCACAGTTATGTTCCATAAAATAATTTTACTATTTTATTAAATAATCATAGCTATAAAAATGTTATATAAAATTACTCAGGTTATGTGAAAGTTCAAACAAACTGGACAGAAAACAAAAGATTTTCTCTAATCTGAAACTGATACTAATAAACCTAAGTCTAAAAGTTTAAGCAAAGTAAAAAAATTAATGTTGGTATTCACCCATACCGACAGACATACAGAAATTGCTCTTAATGAAGATGTATGTTGTAAGGCATATGTACAAATAATGAAAATCAACAAGTGTTTCTTCTGACCATGTACTGAACCAAGATGAATTTTTTTTTTTACTAGCAGTACAATACAATCCCTCACTTAAGTGTTCAAATAATACTGCTATACTAAATACAACCATAATGTAGTTTAGATTCACATTATTCTGAAAAGTTAAAATAATTATTGCTTATCAGCATACAAATGATAACAATTAAAATGTAATGATGAAAAAATCAACATTTTGTTCTTATCTATTTCTTAGAAATGGAATAGTTTTGTTTTTAGTTATTTAATATTTGAAAGTTAATGAGACAGGCCCTAAGAACATCATACCCTTCCCATATAAAATATTAAAACAAATGAAAGTAATGAGGAACGTCTCCTCGTTTACAATGAGAAACTTTTTTTTTTCAAGGTAAAATCTCAGCTCGAAGAAATATACAAGCTGGTATATCTATTTTGCTTATTTCTTCAAGTATTAATTTGAATTAAAGACAATAAAAATTAATAAAAGATGTGTATGTAAATCATTTGAGCAACTATCGATGTTGTGGCGATGACGACCTCACTCAAGGCCAACCAGGGTTGCCTTTCCGGTTAAAGCTGGCAAACCAGCCTTGAGTTCGCACAAGGCTCTGTTTCAGTCCAGAGCGCCTTTCGCTTCTTATGTAGCATCTCTAAATCTTTAAGAAATCATGTTTCATTATCTTTATAATTTAGTTTAAATGTTGAACCGTCTTTAAAGTCTTTGAGTGGGGCATTAATGAGTGATTATTAACTACCTTTAATTACTCGACCTGGAAGCGAAAGAATCTCTCAGGAAGTCGGAAATTTGTTTATTTAAACTCGTTTCAACATCAACATCTAGGACAACCTTCAACGGCGACAGAACACCTATCTCTTATCTTCCTGCGATAAGGCAGTACACCGCAGGCCTATGGGCTCGACAAGATGGACCCCGTGTGGTGTCTTCCTCCAGAAGCTATGGAAAGTGTATGGAGGCTCCTGGAGATGCAAGATCTGCTGAACTGCCGCCTGGTATCCACTTTATGGAACAGGTCCCTCACTTCCGATCCTGTATGGAAGAGATACCTTCCCCAAGAAGGCTGTGGCTTGCCCTTCTGGAAGTGTTTCCTGGAGTCGAAGATGTTGGACTACAACTGGATCTATGGCATATACAAAGAATACATCACAGATATATCTGAATCCCAGGTTTGTCTTATTGATTTGGGCTATTGGTAAAAATTATTTTCATAATTCCGATCATTTCAACCCTATTTTTTTTCCTAATATCTCACATCCATTTTAGAACGCGGAGTTAAATAAAATTACTTACATTTTCACATTAAAGAATGATTTTTGTTTTCTTTCTTTGTTAATTTTAGTTCTGTATTCTAAGTTTAACGTATTGATGTGATCACTGATGTGTAAATAGCGTGTTATCAATACGGTGTTAACCTTTTTGACCGCAGATTCTAGGTCTAGATTTTTTAAACTTCAATATACTTCTTAATAGTATATCTGTTTAGATAAAACGCGGTTTATTTGCAAAAATAAATACTCTTTGTTGGTAAATTTATTGCCCTAAATAATTCCTGAATTCAACTTAACAACAGTAAATAGGTATTAAATCACGTGCTGTAGTAGCAATATTTATTTCTTAAACATTTGTAGCTCTGTTAATAATATTGTTTCCCGATTTATTTAGTTTATTGCATATCGCTAATTTATGAAGTATAATCTAACCACCGTAGATATCTCATTTCTCATACATAATTAATTGATATGATAATTCGGTACAATACTACAGTACTGCCGCATTATCGGTTCTCGGTGCCACGCTAGTGCTCCCTAGGGGAATTTAAAACAACTTTGTGTTTAACGTTAAAACTCTTATTCATGGCAAATATCACTGCTTTAATTTCTTATTATCTAAATTTTTGTTTCTGCCGACTACCATTATTCCGTGGAAAATATACATAAAACAGTATTAATTTTACTTATAGTCAGTACCGGACAAGGGCGATTTAGGGGGGGGGAGACGTGCCCCCCAGACGGTTTTTTGTGTACTGTGGATAATCCATTACAGTACATACTAATAGGCAAATCACATGATGATAGTTGTTAAAATATATGAATAAAATAACAGAAAGAACATGAGTGAAACTTTTGTTTAGATATTTTAATAAACGTTTGAAACCTTTATGATTTCTTTGTCCGTCTGCCCGTTGTGCCCCCGCCCCGAAAAAAATCCTGGATCAGCCCTTGGTACCGGACCTCAACTGAATAGAATCTAGGCTAAAGAGATGATTTGTCTTTCTCTTGAGCAAGCGCAAACAGTAGGTTTTGCCAGTAATAATAATAACATTAAATAATAGATAATATTCACTTGATTAAGGAAACCCGCTATTAGTGGCATCTCCTGTTTAAAAAAATATTAATACGTATTAAGTCTATTTAATTCAGAGTTGCTTATTATCGAAACTTTCGCTGGTCTAGTGTGGCGCTGTGAGCTGATATCGCGGTGGGAGTCGGGAGTTATTTGTTTATAATAAAAACCATGAAGTAGTTTTCTATTTTATGTTTCAAATATTTAATTAATAGGCTTCCTTGTTTACAGTTTGCCGTTGGAGATAATTTCATTTACAAGGCGTATGCAAAAAGAGTGATATGTTACTCATCAGACCTGACAGAACAATACTCGCTAGAGTTTGACAGCGAAATCGTCGGCATTCACCCTTTTGCCGATATGGTTGCCTACGTCCTGTTCGAGGAGAAGCACAAATACAAGGTGAAGATTTTTGAAAAGCTAAGGCTAGTGGCAGATTATCAAACAGACGTTAACAGAATCAGCGCTGGTACGAAACAAGTATGCTTCCAGAAACAAAATACAGTCATCTCATTCGACTGTAAATCAGAACGCGTGTTCGACCTGCCGGGAGATGTTGTCGAAGTGATGGTCATCAACGACAGGTTGTTAGTGAAGTCAGTGTCCTCTGTGTTCATGGGCTGCAACATCACCTTCTACCTCCATGGATCTCATGGCTGGCACGTCATTTGGAAAGGGAGGAACTCCCCGATGGCGTACATGTTCTGCCACGTCGAAGCTACCAGCGACCATGTTGCCTTTGTAGGAGTGACTCAAACTGAATCGGGCTATGAATACTCAGAGCTATCTGTACTAGGAAGAGAAGTTAGCATTGTCGACTCTATACAGCCATCCAGGTGTCCTTACTTCCGCTCGTATTCTTCTGGTAACTCTTTCATATACACCCAGAACGAAAAGTTGGTGAAGATGGTCTCTACCGAGAACTGGAGGTGGAAGCAGACTGAAGTGGAGCCTGGAGTACTGTTAATCAGATCCAGGGGTAACAGCCTGATCCTCGTGTACGAGGGCAGGTGGGTTGTGCACTCCGTCGGCAGGAACTACCCCGGGCAAGGTCCGTGCAAAGTTGATGGTGCGGTCGCTAAGAAAGACTTCCTGGCCTTATGGTCCAAGTCTTCTTTGCATATTTACCATTTTTCAAGCTATAAATAATAGACAGATCTGATAACATACCGAAAGCTTTGATTTTAAATAAACATAATTGATGCTATGGTACCTCAGATGTTCACTAATTCTCTAGTCAATACTATACCTATGTTACGTAACACAATATTTTACAGGATGTTCAGAGAGGTTAAAAATAATACATTTTATGTTATGAAATATAATGAAGATAAGATGGTGCAGATGTGATTTGATGATGATATTTCATAAACATAAAACACATTACATGGAATATTTATATGAAATTGATTAGATATTTTATATAATTCAGTTATTATATATATATATATATATATATATATATACACGACTGTATATTTATAGTCTTTTTTTTACTTTTTTACTATTCACTGATTTATAAACTTAATCAAACGACAAAAATCAAATTTATTTAATATAAGTTATATTTAATTTAATCACTTGATAGATACTCTTAATTATTGATTTAAAATAAAACATTGTAACTAAGATAGGATTAATAAACTAATTTATAAGGTACATGTTATGTGAAATTTTATATTTCTTTATGTACTTTTTTTTTATTATTGATATGTACAAATAAATTCTAATTGTTTAAATTTTTATTTGGTTTATTTTATTTTATTGGTAAGTGCAATGGCGTTATAAATTAGTCATGAATCCGATTAAAATCGGAATAAGAATTGGTGTGAGGACCAATTAACAAAATCCTAATTGTGTCAATTGATGAGTGCGGCGAATTGAATCAATAAATTGAGATGGTGCCAAGGACCATATGAATTTATTCCCAAAGTAATTTATGAAAACCCGATTACAAAGAGGTCATTAAACATTTGCCGTTTAAAGCAGGATTTCTTTTCAATGGGGATATAAAACATTATTATTAGTTAAAAATGACAATTCTTTTCAAAATTAACGATATATTATTATTATTTCATGCCAAAATATTGATTCTATGAAGTGAATTATTTAAAAAGATTCTTTTCCATAGGGGCTAAATCCGAAAATTTTTTCCCTAAGTACGTAAAATGCTTTAAAAATTAGTAAATCATAAATTTCTTATTTTTGTATTCCTACATTGTCCGTAATAAACAGCGTGTAATAAAATTTTCATTAATTTGAAATGGAGGATGCTTAGTTACGAATAACAACAGTAGCTTACGTTGATAGTATTAGGCGTATTTGGCTCATCTTTCCCAGGAGATTAAAGAAAAAATGGATAATTTTCCTTACTTATGAACATAAGGTTTGTATCTTAAGTAATACGTATGTATTTTAATAACAAGTTACACAGAAAATAAATCAATTCAACTAAAACAACAATGTAACGTTAATTAAAATTAAAGTAATGTTCAATGAACATCCTTCCCCGTATTTACATCGCAAATTACGAGAACACGAGGATATGGGATCAGTGAAGAGAATGAATTTGTCTGACCGAGATGCGAGCCAGGATAGCTCAAGTGGCAAAGTACCACGGCGGAAATGTGGGAGACCCGGGTTCGAATCCCGAAGCCCTGGATATCTCTTTTCTCTTCAAAATAAAATATTTAAAAATTATAATAATTGTAAAAAAATTAAATAAAATGAATTATTAATGATGTAAGTCCTAAGATCCTAATTAAAGCAATGTTCAATGAACATTCTTCCCCCTGCACACATCGCAAATTGCCATAACACGGGGATATGGGATCAATGAAGAGAATGGATTTGCCTGACCGAGATGCGAGCCAGGGAAAGCTCAAGTGGCAGGGTACCACGACGGAAATGTGGGAGAACCGGGTTCCCCGGTCCTGGAAATATCTTTTCTCTTCAAAATAAAATATTTACAACAACAATACTTTAAAGAGTTGTTGGCGATTATAAAGATGGATGTGAGCGAATTGCATATACAATATACCAACTTCCAAAGGGCGTAATAACCTACCTGTTGATCGCGCGAAGAAAAAAAAAACATCTACCTCCGCCAACTTCCATGAAAAAAAGATCTTTGTATAATAACTTCAAAATAACTATAAATTTACTTGTATTTGTTTCATAAATTAAATAAGGACTTTATTTATTTGAAGGCTGATAAAATTGCAGTACTGTTTAGGATTCGTAAATGAAAATTGATGTAAGCAATTAAAATTTAAGCTGTGTTTTTTTATACAGTTAGCACCGTGCTAAGTAAAAGTAATATTTTACATCGACTTAGAAGACAAACAGGTGTTTAGTTGCCATGGTAGCGCTTGAGGTGGATGTAAAACTACCTCTGTAGAACTAATATTACCAAAATTGAGTTACTTCCTAAGTACGCATGTTTCCCAACGTAAAAGTTTTACTCCTCCTTAGTACATTTTTCTTCAGCCGGAGCGATGCTTCACCAGTGAGTAATAACTTTGTTTATCAATAAATTTCGCATAGATAATAATAGCGCTCAGTGAATCCGAAGGCTCCATGCTGATACTACCAATCACTGGTTACAAACTTTCGTCCCCGGACCAACACCTAAACCCAAAATCAGTTATATCTCTCTTAACCCAATCCTCCACCTGCATTTTGGTCTACCCATCGGACATTTAACTGTCGGATCAGAGCTTATTAACTTTTTAGGAATTCGTTCGTTAGTAAGTCCAACAACTTCAAAAGCGAACAAACCTCGCGACGCTTCAGTTTAAGAATATTGACCGGGAACTTGCTTTGCGATTTCGCGTTGTTCTATCTCCTAAATTCTGCAATTGTCACAACCTTTTTCCGGTCGAATGTTCAACGTCATCCTTTATTTTCAAATACACCAAAACGTTGTTCATCCTCCGACGTTAACCGCCACGTTTCGCATTCGCAAAGAACAGTTGGAAGAATGATAGTTTTATAAATACAAACGTGCCTTTATTCATTATTTATTCCTCTTGAATTTTGTTTTTTCTTACTCATCACAGACGCTAGCTACATAAACTTCTCGATATGTTTAAACTTATTCCATCCTACAACTTCGTCTCTTCCGATTTACTTCGACCCCCATTGCATTATCTGCAGTATTAATTTCACTAATTTTACAAAATTTTTACACCTTAAAGTTAAACCAAATAAACATCAGTAGATGGTTCAAAGCTTTAGGTTTTAATTGATTTTTTTATTTCAAATGGAAGTTGAATTTTATGTAGAATATCCTACTTCTTATAGAAAGAATAAATTTTCAACCAAAATCAAATTGACAACTTCGTCATAACACCAGCTATAAAAAAATAAATTCTGTGTGACCGCCCTGAGCATTAAATATTTAACCTATTTTAAAGAACATAAGAGAAAATTGAGATTATCTAATCAAAATGCTGGTACAGTCACTCCTTAGCTTTATTGTTTGATTTTTTTGGGTATAAAATAATTTAAGATAAATACTACAGTGTTTACAAAAAAACAAAATTACGTAAGTTGAATTGAACAGTCTAGGCGACAAATAATCCAGAAGTGTTTCACACTTTCATTTTTTAATTTAAATTTCCCATTAGCTTTTATTTCTACATGCGTCATTCCAAAAGCAATGTATTTTTGTAGATTTAACAAAACACTGAGTTTGATTTATTATTACAGAAGTAACGTAGCTATTTCTATATTATTTTGGCCGTTCTTAATCAGTTAACTATAATCAATCAGCTATAATTTGAGTTTTGATGGAATAGACAATATAATCCTAAAATAACAAAGATCGAAGATAAGAAACTTAAGCTTTGGAACGTTGATAGTACTAATCACGCTCGTGTTGGGCTATTTAATTAGAATGGTTTGTGATAAAAATTAATTTATTAAATATCACAATCTGATTTAGTTTTAAACACCACTTAATTTACGAACCCACTGAAACCTCCTCAAAGGTTCTTATCATCCAGTTTATGAGAATCAATACATCGAACTATCTAGAACATTCAGTTGGTTTAAATAAAAATAATTATAAATATTTTTATTTTGAAGAGAAAAGATTTATCCTGGCCGGGATTCGAACCCGGGTCGTCTGCATCTCTAGTGCAGTGCTCTAACCTTTTTGTCTGACTTGGATACGACCCCTAGTAGCTCAGTGGTTAGAGATGCAGACGACCCGGTTCGAATCCCGGCAAGGACAAATCTTTTCTCTTCAAAATAAAAGTATTTAAAAATATTCACTATCAAAAGAACAATAAAAAAAAAAAAGTTATGGTTTGAATATTTAGTGTCTCCTACTCTCTCATTTGGCATGCTTACTGCCCTCATGTGATACTCGTCAAGTTTGAGCAATAGCAGGCAGTAAAAAACAATTCCGATAGCAGGCTAAGTATACCAGAATTGATCATATGTTATTGGCAACGCCGTTCTGTTGTTTTGTCAACTCTCGAGTTTAAAAAACAAAACACGAGGTCATAAAATACTATCACATAATTCAACATCCCATCCAAATATAGATCGAGAGGGGGCTGGAAAACTACGAGAAATGTTTTATTTTTACTTTAATTATGAATGATTGTATTTACTAATATTAGCTACAATGTTTATATACAAATCCTACATTCGCCTTAATCCATTCAATGTTAATTTTGGTATCTGTTCCGCAGGTTGTATCTTCGAATTGAGTTACAAGTATTACTTTTCAAAAATACAAGTTATCATAAGCTATAGTAAGGAAAACAGAATGTAATTATGGGTAATGAGTAGATTTCAGTAATCATTTCATCAAGAAATCAAATTTTCAAATAACGTATCGAAGTACCCAGAGATGACCGGGTGTGGTGGCTTGTCAAAATAACACTTGTCAACTGACACCTGTCAACTATCTTTGTTGAAACGTTCATTTCTAGATTAAATGATTACCGAAGTATACACAATTTCTATAACTACATTCTCTTTTCCATACTATACCTCATTTCATAATGCTATCTCATGTAATCAATAGTTGTTATTGATTTATCTATTCTTTTAATTGCTTAATAACTAGTCAGGATTGTACTGTTTATTTACTTATTGTTATTAATATTTGTTTATCCCTTTTTTTTTTCTTTTTTTTTTTTACTACTTTCTGTCACTTTTTATACGCTTTATGATTAGTATCATTTCGCCTTCTGGCTAGATATATATGTTTCTCTTTCTGTTCATGTTTGTTATTCTAAAGGGACTTCGTCCCAGAATAAAGTTACTTTTATATTCCATACAATTTTAAAGCTCATGATAACTTCTATTTTAGGAAAATAATAAAAGTGAAACGAATAGTTAAAACTTGCTGTGACTCAACTTGAAGCGACAACCAGCGGAATAATTACTCTAATGTTAATATTGCTTATTTATTGTGAAATATAATTATATTACTGTTGGTAATTTTTGGAGAAAATGGTAAAATTGAAATTATGCCCCCAAGGCAATAATTCAAGTTTCGACTTTACCTGATAGCTAATTGTAAAAAATTCTATTCATTATGTTAGTTATTTGGTCTATATATTACCACTGGATTGAAAATTGTCTATACCAGAGTGGTCACAGTAAAAATAACATTAAAAAAATTAGTCCCTACGGTTATCGTCAAAATGCGCCAAACAAAAAATTTAGAAAGAATAGAAACAAAGGCAGAGTTGGGTATTTGATTTATTTTTTTTTTTTGGAAACGTTAAGTTTGACTTAAGGTTATTGAATAAACATAGTAAATTAAATTGGTCCTATTTTGGATCATTAATTTTTATAATGAGAATTACTAAGTTTGATATTTTTAGTCTTACAAATGGAATAAAAAACTAAGCGTTACTTTAACCAGATAGACCATTTGAGTTTGGAACGACGAAAAAAAAAATTAAGTTGGTATTTTTTATTCCATATTTTAATTCCTTTTTTGATGCTTATCTTCTTTTTAGAGGCCCTTCCTACAATGTCTTCTTCGATCGACGCCGATGGAAACGCAACGAAAAACTTTATCAATCCCCAGAAACCGCAGTCTAAAATATGTCTCAGCGACGGTTGTATACACACAGGTATTTTTTTTCTTTACGTTTTATGATATTACTCGCGATTATAAACTTCAATTAACTTAACAATGTTAATTTAATTTCAGCCTCGATGTTGCTTAAAAATATGGACCTTGAAGCATCCCCCTGTGACGATTTTTATCAATTCGCTTGTGGCAAATTTCGTAAGAAGATGATCCCAGATGACAAATCTTCCTTGTCTACTTTTTCCGTCATCAGCGATGAGCTCCAACTTCAACTGAGGGCTATTCTGGAAGAGAAGATTATACCTGGAGAACTGAGACCAATTACTTATGCTAAAACATTGTATGGCATTTGTATGAACAAAAGTGAGTATAGCATCATTTACATAAGTAAAATGATAGAGGTGTCCAGCAAGTCTGTGGTAGGGGGGGGGGGGCCCCAGGAGATTGAAGATATTGGTACAAATATTTTTGAGCCATTGCATGCTAACGCAAAATAGTATTTTACTTGAGATATTAATAGATTTTCATTCAAATTTATATTAAAATATAATGCGAAACTTTTTGTATTTGATAAATAAGACTTATCGATTGATATATATATATAAAAATGCTAGATTTAGGAAAATCTTTCTTACTTGAGCTTAAAACATATTTTAGTAAAATAAATAAATATAAATAATTATTTTTAAATTTAACATTTAAGAAATGTATGCTAACAAGAATAACTACAAGGAATAGATTAATTGATACTTTACTTATAAGAAGAAGTTGGTCGAAGAATGTACTTAAATATAATTAAATTCTTACAAACAAATACTTCCATATATTGTACACAGTGAAATTATTTCAACTTTTCTAAACCTGAAGATGTATTTATACAAGATGTGTACAACTCAAAAGAATTTTTCCCATATGATAACTTATTCAAAACTTTTTAAAAATCATAAACTTAAATTTTATTTAATTTGGCTAAAGCTATCTCAAAATTAAATACAACAATGTTAATTATGTTAATGTTAACCACAAATTAAGGCCATATCAATCTTAATTACACGAACTTATATGAATATGATTGATTTTAGGCAGGATTGAGGCTAACGGAGAAGAAGGCGTTAGGCAACTGCTAAAGTCTCTCGGCGGATGGCCAGTCCTCGAGGGTGACGCCTGGGAAGATGGAATGTTTAGTTGGAGGGAAACTGTCTACAAGTTCAGGAATGCTGGGCTATCGGTTGACTATATAATCGACTTCAGTGTGTCTGTTGATTATAAGAACACCACCTATAGGATCATTGATGTGAGCAAACATTTTAAGTTTGCTGTATTTAAAAAAAAAAAATTAGGCTAATTTATAATAATGCATTATAATTTAAATAGACGATTAGAGAATCTTAAGCATGAGGATTTAAAAAAATATGTTCTATTTATAAAATAAAGAGGCATTCTTAATAGTAGATTATAGTAAAACCAACAGAAAACAATTCTTAAAATATGCTATAAAAGCATCTCAATAACTATAGTGAGTTTTGAGGATAGTATTACAACAGTTTTTAAATAATACTATCTCCCTTTACTTTAGATTTAAATATAGAGCTATATTCTGACAAATTTTAAGTTGTATTTGTGGAAGAGAATGGTCAGGGTGGAGGTCAATAAATTTCTCTTAGATAAGGAGAAATATTTATTAAATAACCGACGTTTGGCCCAACATTGCAGGTCTTCTTCAGGGTATTCAAGGGGGGGGGGGCTCGATGTTAACCCGTCACTGTTTCATAGCTAGCTGCTATATTTCGTAGCTAAAGATTTATTTATTTAATAACACTTTCTCGAAGTTTTGCCCTTCTACATTATGTATGAAGAACATATTTAATTAATATGTTATCACACAAATCCCTTGTGAAGTAACAGTCTCACTCACAATGGATGGAGCATTGATTAAATGATTATTTCTGAACAATAATTAATATCATTTAATTTTCATCCCCAATCGCATTATATTTTTTAATTTATTCCCTCTTGATATTTCACAACACAACATTTGGTAGATAATTTGATTTTAAACATTTAGAAAATTGTTATGAAAATTTATTTGATTTCATACTGTTCTAAAATTTTAATTTTACTTTCCAAAAGAATGTTCACTAGTTTTTGGGCATCTTTTCCTGGTTCTTTGATTTACCTAAAAAAACACTTATTAGGCTTCAACAGATATTAGTTAGGGAGTTAGTATTGAAGGATTGAAGTGTCATTGATTGGTTACATTTGTAAACAAAATATTGGATACAGAACCTGTTCAAATACTTTTTGATAATGAAAAATTCTTTTAAAATTATTAAAAAATTTGTTATTGTTTGATCTCAATGTGTGAAAAAATTAATTTATTCAAATACTTTTGTACCTACTGTTTATATAAAAACATAATAGTAACTAAATGTTTCAGTTGGATCAAGGCTCATTATCCCTGAACAGAGAATTCTTCATGAAAGGTCTTGAAAACAGACTGGTATCCGCCTATGCCAAATACATGGTAGATATGGCTGTATTAATGGGAGCAGAGCCTCAGAAAGCAAAGGAAGAGATGTCCAAGGCTTTGGAGTTTGAAATGTTGCTGGCCAATGTAAGTACAGCACCGTTTTGGCAGTTGGATTCTCATTTAGTGGAACCCCCTTTGAAAAATCCAATAATTTTCAGATTTCTCTACCGATGGAGAAAAAGAGAAACGCCACATTACTTTACAACAAAATGACGGTCCGTGAGCTGCAAGCCAAATTCCCTTCAATTCCATGGAGAGAATATATATCTAAAATCCTTCCAGCAAAGATCAATATCGATGAAGATGAGCCCGTTATTGTAGAAGTTCCGTCTTATATCACAAGCTTAGAAAAGATTCTTGAGCAAACGCCCAAGAGGTATGAAAATAAATAAAACTAGTTCTTTAATTATATTAAATTTAATATTTTATGTAATGAGAATTTTTTTCTCATGAAGGGTTGTGGCAAATTATATGCTTTGGAGAGCTGCTAGCAGTGTAGTCAGTTATATGCCTGAGAAGTTCAGAAATCGTCAATTGGAATACTATACTGCCGTCACAGGTAGTACTGAAAGGGAAGCCAGGTGGAAGGAATGTGTAGATCACGCCGGCTCCAGGTTAGTTTTTACTCTTTTGGGTTAACTACTGTACTTAGTTCCGTATTTATTTAATCTCTCATTGTTGTTATTTTTATAAATAATATTGTACTAATACTAATTAAATATTGACTCTTTTACATAGCTTGTCATTGGCTGTTGGCTCCCTTTATATTCAAAAGTACTTTGATGAAGAAGCTAAGAAAAACGCTCTCGATTTGGTTAGAAGGATAAGAGAAGAGATGTACAAGATTCTTGAAGCAGTCGATTGGATGGATGAAGAGACAAGGTATATTAATGCTATTATATTATCATACATATATGTTTTATTGTCCCAAGTGTGAAGTATCCAGTGTGGAAAAATCTTGCACAATATAGTTACGTTATAGTAAGAAAGACATTATACATGAATGGAGAAGATGTCATTTGCTCAGAAAGGCATATTTTTTACAAAATGATACTTTCTACATAGAGTCATTACCTTCTAATGCTGTAACTATAATATGATGAATATAGAAAATAAACTTTTCTGTTGGTTATTTATAGTATATACTACTATATGATAATGCGGTTATTTATTTATTTTAACCTATTTCAATGAGATATTTTTTGTTATGAAATTTATTCAATCTTCAATATTTTTTTTTAGAGAGGCAGCTCTTGCAAAGGCTAAATCAATGACCGAGCATATAGCTTATCCCGATGAACTTCTTGAAAATGATAAGATTGAAAAATTCTATAGTGGGGTAATTTATATATCTATTCTGTTATTTATGAAAGAAACTTTGTCAGGAATATAAATGACAATAATTTATTTCTTCTTTTTACTAACAGTATGAAATTACGGATGGTGATTTCTTAGAAGCTGTTCTCAATACAACTAAGTTTGCATTTGAGTTCAACTTTGGTCGCCTCCGTGATCTGGTAAACAAAACTGAGTGGTTTTCACATGGCAGACCAACAATTGTCAATGCCTATTATAATTCCATTGAAAATTCAATCCGTAAGTAATTTATTATTTTTTAATAAGTAAATTTAAAAACCAAATGTTTAAATTTTACAGGCTAATACAAGCTAAAACTAATTATGGATTTCCTAATAAATTAATGGAATAAATTGATGGATAGTTTATCATAAGTCAAAATATCCACTTTGTATAACAAAATAAAATGTACTAAAACACAATTTCTTAATTTAAGAAAGTATTTTTTATGAACAAAAAATAAAAAACTATTACACATTGTGTAAAAAATAAAAATATATTTATATTTTGAAAGGTTTTAAGTATCATTTTTAAATTCGTACATTAAACTAAATATTTTTTTTATAATGTATAATTTATTGTAAAACATATTAGGTATAGAGATATCCTAAGTATAACTTGTAAATCTTATCTTAAAATTTCCAATTATTTTTAGAATTTCCTGCTGGAATTTTGCAAGGTATATTTTTTTCGAATAAAAGGCCAAGTTATATGAACTATGGAGCTATAGGTTTTGTTATTGGCCATGAAATAACCCACGGATTTGATGACCAGGTATACTTCTTTTCTTTTCTTCTAATAATAGTAATTATAAATTTATTAATACTAATTTTGCTTTTGAAATTCTGAAATTGATGAATCATTATTTAATCATAAATCAAAATATCTTCTTTCTACACTCACAAGGTCCCCTAATGGTTGTTTACTAATTTTATCACTTAATTAGGGCAGACAGTTTGATGCCAGTGGAAACTTGGTAGACTGGTGGGCTCCTGAGACAAAAGATAAATATTTAGAGAAGGCTACGTGTATTATCGACCAATATGGGAACTACACTGACAGTCAAGTCAACATGAAGGTATCAAGTACAAAATTAATTAATTTTTCTTAATACTACTGCAGCTCTCGGGAATGAAGTCCCAAAGTTTATGCTTTTCTCACTTTGCAATGTTATTATTGTTAAAATGCTCACATAAGATATCTAAGCCATATTTTTTCCATTTAGTTAAATGGAATCAATACTCAAGGAGAAAACATAGCCGATAACGGTGGTATAAAAGAAGCTTATCGCGCCTACCTTGCCTGGGTGGAAGAAAACGGTGAAGAACCTAGACTTCCTGGCTTCCAAGACTACACTCCACAGCAAATGTTTTGGATATCAGCTGCTTCTGTTTGGTGTTCTGTATACAGGTAACTTTCTTTTATTATTATATAATTTGGTCTTTTATTTATTATAGATATAAATTTTTACAAAAATATTGTTTAAAGATTGAAATCATTGTTATTTCTTCCATATATAAAGAATAAAAAATATAGACATATGAAGACTACAGGAGAAAAATTAGATAACACACTTGGATCTAAATGTTCAGGAAAGCAAATTTACTTCGGGATCAGTATCATCATTTTTATTATGGTCCATACGGATTGTTGGTCCTGATATCGGATAATGAAGAGGACGTTAGAGGGGCTCGAAGCCCAACTCGGGGAAGAAACCTTACCTCCTTTTTCCATAGGCACTGACAAGTTTTTCCCAATCACGGACATACTTTTACAGCCATTTTGAGCCCATTGAACTCGTTTTGATCACACTATTGTGTTCACCATCGAAAAATCTATCAGAAACAAATATTTAGAAAAAAATCGAATTACCTCGTTTTTCTCCTCTAGTCTGCATATGATAATACTGTTTTATACCTTGCTTATATTGAGCATTTTGAGCAATACTTTTATGTATTTCTCGAATATCATATAATGCCATTGTTTACAAATCATTTTTTCAAAATCAACTTGATGTCTTTTGTCACTCAATTTAATTTATATATTTGTTTTAGAAATGAAACTCTCTCAAATAGGATAACAACAGGTTACCACTCGCCAGGAGAATTCAGGGTTAGGGGGCCATTGTCAAACAGACCAGAGTTTGCAGAGGATTTTGCTTGCCCCACTGGTTCACCAATGAATCCCGTCAAGAAGTGTCAAGTTTGGTGATGAAGAAGGATCTCAGTTTCTTCTGTTTGGCCTAGTCTTTAAGTTATTTATAAGTTATGTCTGTGTTGTTTCTCTTTTTTTTTTGTGAATACAATTTTTGTTTGAAAAAGTGAGAGTAGATTATTTTCTTACTAAATCATTTTTTTGTTTGTTTTTTTAAAGACATGTCCAAAAAGGATGGATTACATTTTATATATTTTTTTATCCGTTTTTAATATATTATTTATTCAAGTGATAATAACACTAATACAAATTATAAAATGCATAAAGAACAAAGTGTAGTTTTGTTTCTAGCGATGTAAAATACCTATTTGTTCACTATTACTCTATTTTTTACCTGATCTTGGATGCTTGAACAAATTTATGAGTAGGATTTAGGTATGCAAGTTATAATGTAAATAGCAAACAACATTTTGAACCAGCCATAAATTATTTTATATGTAAGATATAATGATAAGATAGCACTGGCTGGCTGATATAATATGTAATAAAAATAACCACCTTCTGTTAATTTAATTTGTTGTTTGGCAACAAATTTGGACAGTGCTTGGGTCTTTCTTGAGACTGGCTAGAACACTGTTTCAATGAAAGAATTAAAATATTTATGTTATGATATGAAGAAGAAAATCTATTAAAATTGTAAGTAACCAATAATATTTAAAGCATTACAAAAGCCATTTAAAATAAAATACATTATACATTTAATTAAACCTCAATAAATTGTTTTTATTTATTTATTTCATTATTCTAATATTTACCTAATCAAATCATATTTTTATAAGCAACCTTTATACTTCATGTAGGAAATATGTTTATTCATAATCCGTTCCTCTTCTATCACTGTATGAGGAGTATGAGGATCCTTTCTATAGAGCCCGGACAAAGTATCTCTTCCCTGAGCCAACTCTCTCCTTCGGTTCCAGTCTATTTCTCTCCTCTTGAAAGCATGTGAGGCCTTCCTCTTGGTATTTTTCCTTCTGCATGGGTCTCGTAAGTCTTCTAGGCGATTTTCTCTGAGTCCATCCTAAGGTGTCCGAACCACCTAAGCTTGTGTTCTTCCAGAAAGGTCTCAGCTGGTTTAACGTCGAGATTAGCCCGTGGGGTTGCAAAAACATTATCGTAGATTTTATTTAAAAAACTAATACGGGAACAATCAAAAATATCTAAATTAATTTTTAATAAACAAACAATTTTAAAAATTCTTCAAATCAATAAATTAGAGTTCATCATTACCTAATAGATGTATATCTAATTTTTTTATATATAATATATGGAACCACTCTGCAATACGTTACAGCGTTTTACACTATCATTCATCTATATTATAGATGTGTGAAATGTCTTACCAGTCGCTCTTTTTGAAAAAATTACAGTCGGGTATATTTAGGTTCCAAAGACAATTCTTGAGTGAACAGTCCCATAATCTAGAAGAAAATCAATGAACTCTAGAATACGGATATATATATATAATTTTTTTTTTTAATTCCACATATTTTAAAATTTGAAACCTTCAATTTTGAGGGAAATGTTAATTTCTTTGTATTGGTATATAACAACGGTTAATTAACATTGAAAATAATTAACAAACACTTAAAGAGTTGAGTTCGAGTGTTTCATATAACTTAGTGAATGAAGATTTCAAAGCAATGCCTTGAAAGCATTCTGGATGAAATACTCATAATTAAACATTAGTCCTGAAATGGTCCATTTCATAGGAGTTCATTGATAAGTCTGGTATTATAATTTATTATTTATTTTATTTGTTATTGATTTTATTAATTTTTAAATATTTTTATTTGAAAAGAAAAGATATGTCCAGGACCGGGACTCGAACCCGGGTCGCCCAGATCACTAGTCTGGAGCTCTACCAATTGAGCTATCCTGGCTCGCCCCCGGCGATTAGAGTTAAATATTTTTATTTGAAAATATCTTTTCAAATAAAAATATTTAAAAACTAATAGAATCAATAATATATAATGACGTAAGTCAACAAGATCCAAATTAAAAGAATGTTCAAAGAACATTCTTCCCCTCATATACATCGCAAATTGCGAGAACTTGGGATCAGTGAAAAGAAAGGATATGTCTATGGCCGGGGGCGAGCCAGGATAGCTCAATTATGAGAGCTCCAGACTAGTGATCTGGGCGACCCGGGATCGAGTTCAGGTCCTGTACATATCTTTTCTTTTCAAATAAAAATAGATAAGTCTGGTAGTTACACCAACAAAGGAAAGGTAATAATTGTTGATAAAAATTTACCTCTTAAACCAATTATTTATTAAAAATAAAAAGGAAATTATTCCATCAATACTTTACTATAATATATAAGTTAGTAGATATAAGGGTGAGTCCATTATGTCACCATATTTTTTTTTTAAACTACAAAATTCCTCCATACTTCAAATGCATATAGCACTTACATTTTTACATATTATAAATGTGCACACACAGAATAATTTTTAAAAAATTGCCTTTCTTATTTGGAGTTTCTGATATTTGAGTAGTATAAAAGTAAGTAAAATATAAAACATTTTCAGATAGAAAGGAGAAAAAAATGAAACGTTTTTAATATAAAATATTTTATAAATCAACATTCCATTCATAAAAAATTACACAATTATATAAAACTTTAAGTTACATAAATAATTTAATTTAATAAATTTTAAACTTTTAAATTACATAAAAGATTTTACTTAAACAAAAAAACAATCAATTTTTGTACTAATACAGTGTCTTAAATACGTAGTACTGGCCATATAATAGCATATTTATTTTATAATGACTGACATAGAACCTCATTAAATATTTGATATTGATTTAATCACAAAATATTGGGACTAGATTGCTTATATCATTGATGTAACGGTCACCTTTGGTGACCACCCGGCAGGTGGCCCTAGGATTTTTTTTAGGGAGTAAAAAATCCTTAGTTACGCCATCCTTCGGAAGGGACGTTAAATGGGGGTCCCAAGCCTGTACGATGTCAGGTACTCGTTAAAAATCCCTATCCTAATTAAACCTGGATAGGCAAAATTTAGAGCTCCCACTGTAGCATCGTCCGATTAGCCTTAGCAGCATAAAGTGACGTTAAATAAACAACTACTCATTGATGTATTCGCTAATCATAAAAAAACAAAAAGTTTTTCAGTGTGTTTTTATTTTAAAGTAAAATAATTTTTAAATGAAGACTGATAGCCAGGAGGCTGTCAAGCAAAACACGAAAAATAGTAGAAATAAAAAAACTCTTGATGTAAAATAATTGGATTATTAATTGATATTTATAAAGCCAAAATTTAAGATGTATCAAGCAATAGATTTTGTCTCACAATTTCAGAGATATGACAATTAAAGTCAACACTAAATCAACTTTATGATTTCTGCCTTAATAATGTTTCAGCAGAATTTAATAAAAATTTACAAGTAAGAGAATATAAAAAACTTCAATTATAAATTTTGGAAGTAGAATACATCATTCCAATAAAAACAAATAACACACTTGTTTAAGTAACAAATACATTTTATTGTAATAAAAAATTTATCAAGAGTTAGCTGAATAGATGTTGGAGGTTCTTTGATGATCAGCACTTTATAAATTATATGAGTACATTATAAATAGTATGAATAGTAAAAAAAATAAATTTTCCAAAATTTGTTAAATCCATCAAAAAGTTAATAAAATACAAAAAATATTTTTTATTTCAATTAATATTAACTTAATAATAGACAATAAGTAATTAATTAAAGATAATTAATAATTAAAGAGAGTTGTTTAAAATTATTACAATTGGCTCACTTATTGCACTACATTATTCAAAGCTATGATTTTGTCCATTTAAAAAATTATTAGATCAGTAGTAAATATTCTGAAAAATATATTTTGTTCAAGTGTTGTTCTTACATTGGTTTTAATTTCTTTATCGGACAGCTATTTCCTTTTTTAAATTACCGCCATTCACAATTTAATATGTTAAACAAAATAGTATGTAATTTATCAAACATTATAAGTCTTTACTATATATAATACTCCTTCAATACATAGTATTAAAATTTAGATTTAGAATATATCTTCATGGAAGACAAAAGCTAGTCATTGAACATAGAAAAAATAATTAATATTAAAAATTATTGAACACATATTACCATGTATTATACATAAAGATGACTTGCACTTGGTGATGTTTATAATCCTAATATAATGAAATAATAAATAATTTTAAATCAATTTGAACTTAACACCAAATATAAATAAAGGTTTTAAAAATTAATAAAAATAATTTTAAATCAATTTCTACTTAACACAAAATATAAATAAATATTTTTTAAATTAATAAAAATAATTTTAAATCAATTTATACTCAACACAAAATATAGACTTATAAAATTATTAAAAAATAATTAATTTTATGGTAGTGCCTACCATTAAACAAATACAGAGAAAAAAATCTGTTAGAAAAAAAAAACATTTAACTTTAAAGCTAACACTTAAAACAAACAAAACAAGAAATATTAGATACATAATCCAAAATAACCCAACCCATCAATGCTTTCAATAAATAAAAAATAATTCAAATTCACATTTCGTAAAGAGATCAAAAATCAGCTCTATAAACAAAGTTTTTTTTTGGTGATGTAAGCCATAATCATTGTATATTTCTATTTTTTTTAATCCTCAGTTCATTAATCAAGTATAACCACATCAAATTTTATGAAAATGAAATTATTACAGTTCAAAAGTTTGATAAATTATTTTTTGAACATTCTGATCACATTGATTTTGAAATGTGTAAACTCTGTATTATTACTAGCAAACTTTGCCCTTTCTCTTATATATATGAACATATTCGCCCGTTCTTTCTGGATAAAAGAATGCATTGAATATCTGTCCAGAGAAGGTATAATTATTATAATGGAGGAAATTAGTTATGTTTAGTGAATCAAATTTTATAATATGTGTTGGTAACGTACAAGGTTGTAAAGTAGCAAATTGGGAACGAAGCCAGGATTGAGGATTTTGGTAAAATTTCTCAGCTTCATCAATTATTGTTTCATTACCAAAGCTTGGATTGCAAGTTAAAAACCGAGCAGAAACCTTGGTATGGAGGTGGCTGTACAAAGGAAAAGAGTGGCAAGGAGCGAGAAATAGAATTTTTGCATTCGTATTGTTACCAATATCATTTCTTAGAGTCGACATTGTTTCTAGCGGTCCAACATTATGAAATCGACCCAAGAACACGAGACTACCACTGCCAGCTGTAATCAACAAAGCTCCAAGTGCATACAAAAGCCATGTTTTAGCATTTACACTCCATCTACCTAGGGCACCAGAAGAAACAAACATAGCCATTGGAAGTAAAGGTAAAAGGAAGCGAAATTCTTTGTGAGGAATAAAGCTTAATACAGTAACAGTCCACATGATTGTCAATATCATTTGAGATTCGACATCATATTTCCAAGACTTAATAAAATGTGATAAATTAAAAAATTTGGTTAACACAGTAACATATAAAGGTATTACCTGCAGTCCAAGAACCACAGGCAAACCAACATACCAATACCAAAACAAATTATGAATGCCATAAAATGAACCTATATTTTCTAAAACATTGATTTTAAAAAAATTAATGGGAGTAAAAGTCAAATTTCCATAGTAGTATGAATCGATTGCTACGTTCAATCCTCCTACAATAAGTGCAACAGGGAGATATCTAGAGACAACAGAATGAAATGGTTTTTTCGTGTTCAAAATATTTAACATAACTAAAGGAAACCATAAAACTATAGCAGTCGGCCTAATAAAACACAACAAACTTAGTAGTGAAGTAAAAGCTAAACTAGTTGACTTAGGGGTCCATGGATAATAATACAGAGCTATAGTGGTTAAATTCATTTCAAAAGTATTAATTAAAGTTCTCGTTGAACAGAAAGATAGAAAATAACAGGTGAGCCATGATAAAAGGCCCCACGAAAACTGTCCAGATCTCTTCTCATAGACCCATCTAACAAAATAAACATCAGATAATGAAGAAAGTACTCCCTGTAAAATCCTGGGTGCAATTATAACAAATTCTGCTGAGTCCAAACCAAGTATCTTCAAAATTTCATATACTCCTTGAATTAGTGATACATAGAAGTAACTTCTGATTCCTTTATTCCATTCCCATGTCAGGTACCCATTACCGAATACCTTTTTATGGGCGACTTCTAAACTCTGGTAGTACTCGTCAGGAACAAAATATGACTGTACCCAAAGAAGATCGACACATCTGATAACCAACATGAACAAAAACAAACTGGTTGGGAATTCACCGTAACGTATCAATGTTTGCAATCTCTTGAAACGCATTGTTCTCTCCAGTGTGTAGACAAGCCGGCTGAGAGAACAGATTAATCTACTTTAATTAGGACGCCGCAAGAGAGAATTTGGCAGCAACGCTCCACCATGGGGTAAACAAAAATAGCAATAGGCAATGCTTATCGGTTCACTGGTTTCATTTGAATCAGACCTTTCTAATTGAGTGAATACATTCATACATGTGTATACATATAAATTAATGGCATCAATAAGTCATTTCAACGTCATTAGAAAAGCAGGGAAAGAAATGAAACTAATTTAACACAATTGAAAACTTTACTATAAACAAGACAGCTGGTTTAATGTATAAACTGTGATAGAAATGGAGTAAATTTTTTTTTTTATAATAAAAAATTATGATAATAATTGTTAGGAAGAGAAAACTATTGTATGTTGCCGTCATTTAGTATGTAAGTTCAAATTTAAGTAATTAAATATTCTAATGACGGCATCACTAAATAAAAACGCTACGAGAGTCTAATATATGGAAAAAATCCAGCAGCCAATTTCAGTTTTTTTTTATTGCAAATTAGGTAATCATTGGCGTAATCTTATCATGTTCTTTTAGGGAGGTTACAGGCATTCGGTTGTCTCGTGTAGTTGCCTGTGTTTTGGATAAGGGGACAAAACTTCATTTTTAAAGTCAATTAAAGTAAACAAGATGTCTTGGCTTTTGGGAAAAAGAAGGACTGATCCAAATTTAAGTGGAGTTTCATCTTCTGACGGTGGAAATCCACCTGCTGGACCCGGTGGTGGTGGAGATGGAAATGACCGTCCAACTCCTTCACCAGAATTAAAAAAAACTATGGAAGCTTACAGATTTGACTCTTCTGCTTTGGAAAGAGCAGCCCAGGCAGCTCGAGAACTGGAACAGTCCAGTAAGTTGTATTTATTTCACCCTTTATTTGTATGAACATGAAAATATAGAATTTAAATTATATGTTTTTGGTTTAGAGCATTCCAAGGAAGCCTTAGAGCTCTCCAAGATGCAAGAATTGTCTAAGCAGCAGGAACTAATTATGAAAACGAAGGAATTCGAAGCTGCCATTGAAACATCCAAAGTTGATCAAAAGCGCATAGATGGTGAAGAACGCAGAAAAACTATTCAAGAAGAAACTAGGCAACATCAATCAAGAGCCCAGTACCAAGATCAATTAGCTCGGAAAAGGTATTTTATCTTTTTTAATATTTATTATCTTTGTTGTCTTGTGTTAAAATAGGAAAACTATTCAGTATTGTCCATAGAAAATCCATTTTTTTCTCCAAAACCTTTACGTTTCTCCTTCTTGGTCCAAATATTTAATATTCGTCTGTATTTCTGTGGCCTATGTCATAATTATCTCTTGAGCATAGGACCTGTAGTTATTATTTTTTAAGGGGTTCAACATCTGGGTGAAATTTAATGTTTTCGGACTAAATTGAATCCTGTGTTATAGGCCATAGAACAATTTATTTTTTCCTTTGGATCTCTTGCCATAAAAGGCTTATGCAATCATGATGAAAATTGCATAAAGCCTTCTTTATAAAACCAAACTAATGTTTTTTATATACCACTTTGCCAAGATAAATTATTTAATATATATTTATGATGGAAAATAAATTTAACTTGGAGTTAACTCAAAGAGTATGCATGTTATGTAATCACTTGAAAGATAGTTAAATTTTTATGTATTAACCAAAAAATAATCATGCAAACCTTAGGACTTATTGAACTGTGTATGTAATTACGAAAGAACCTTTCTAATGCACATACACCTGAACTGTTATTATTGAATCGGCAATAAATTTAGGAAGTAGTATACGAGTTCAAAAGAACCCAAAATATATCAATGAGTTATCTTTGGCAATATATATTTGATAACACCTGTCAAATAGAAAATTTAATGATTAAAAACCATTTAAATAATATTATATAAGTCCCGGTCCTAGACATATCTTTCCTTTCAAAAAAAAATATTTAAAAATTAATAAAATTGATAACAAATAAATTATAATAATTATAATGAGGTAAGTCAACAAGATCCAAATTAAAATAACGTTTAAAAAACATTCTTCACCTCGTATACATCGCAAAAATGCGAGAAAGCTGGGACTTGGGATCAGTGAAAAGAAAGGATATGACCACAACTGGAAGCGTGCTTGATTGGGCCAGGATAGCTCAATTGGTAGAGTTCCAGACTAGCGATCTGGACGACCCGGGTCCGAGTCCCGGTCCTGGACATATCTTTTCTTTTCAAATAAAAATATTTAGAAATTAATATCGAATAAAATACAATAAAACATTTAAATAATACTTTGTTATATGTACTTTCTGAAATTCAAGCGTTTTTTTTTTCTGTGGTCAATGGTTAGTTTCGTTTTTTCAGACATTCAAAATCTGCCAGTTATGTCTGCCTTGTTTATTTTAACTAACCCTGTCTTATTCATCATTCCAATGCATGGAATTTAGCAATTGATTATTTTTTTTTCATTCTTGGATATATATATATATTTTTTTTTTTTTTAATAACCCATTTGGAGGGTACGATGAATCAACTTTGGTTACTTTTCATTATGTTCGATTTCCTTTGCTTCCAAATTTCCTTCATCCTTCGAGAGTGTTGTTCTTTCTCTTCTGGAGTCCACTTTCTTCTAGTTTCTTGGATATATATTATATTCATTACTATTAAGTGTTTAATGAGCAATAATATAATGTTATTTGTCAATAACAACCAGCATATGAATGTCAAGGCTTTTATTTATAAATTATTTTAAGTTATTAATTTTTAAGGTATGAAGATCAGCTTCTTCAGCAAACTAGAATGAATGAAGAAAATTTGCGAAAGCAGGAAGAATCAGTACAAAAGCAAGAAGCAATGAGAAGAGGTATGGGTTTCATATATTATAAATATATGTATGGATGATGTTTATTTATAAGCGCCAGGGCTGACAACGACTGTAAATGGAAGGTGGAACAGCTGAGTACTCACAGAAAATTTTGTACTAATAGAATTCCTCTGCCTTCTCATATTATCTTTAAATAGTATTTTATATTCTTCCATTGTTCCATGTTCCATTTAATGTAGAGTCATGGGATTGGAGTGATTATCAGTGTCATAAAGTTTTCTAACATGAACATTCATCAATAAGACAGAATATATTGTAAGCGTTTAACCATGTTGATAGCCAGAGTCAGTGTAGTTACAATGATTGTTTGGGTTTACAGAAAAGATAAAATATTGCACTTTCAGTTTGTTATTTACTTTCCACATAGTTATATCACTTCCTTGGGCAACTAATGTTCTTTAGATTTTTATGGTTTAGAATTCATTTTTTTTTTATAAGTGGGCTTGAAATTGCACTGCGACCAATTTGATCTATTGTGCGCCCTATTACGCGATTATTATAATCTCAACTTAGCTATAACCACAAACCTAAGTATGCTTGGTAGGTTGATTAATTCGATCTGCCTGGGGTTGGTGACTCTATCCTGACCAAATCACATAGGCAGATGGCATGATAGGGCATTTCGTCCTCTGTACGACAAAAGCAGCAAGTGGGGACACTCACCAATCCCAGCCTGAACATATGGGCGTTGAGTCTGCAATGACCCTTGTATGCCGCTATAATTGTTTTTAGTCCTAACCTGTCCAGATCCAGTAGAGAATTACATGTTTTCTCATTGAAGCTGTCAAGGAATAGTTTGGAATGTCTTAATCCTCTTAGTCTGCACCAGTATTGGTTTGATTTAATGAGGTACATGCCCTTTATTCTTCGCTTAGCGTAGCTGAGACTAATGCCGCATACTCGTTCGGGAGTGCATGGAGTGTTATCCGATCCTAGCCTGGCTAGCCTATCAGCTTCTTTATTACCAGGGATGCCAGAGTGTCCAGGAACCCACTCAATGCTGACCCTGTTGTTCTCCGCCAGTTTGTTGAGAGCTATGTAGCAGTTCCATACAATCCGTGAGTTAGTGCTGTGCCCCCTTAGTGCACCAATGGTAGCTTGACTGTCTGTGAAGAAAGTTATCCTTCTACAAGACTTCCGGTTCTCTTGTAGTGACCATGCACAGTAGTTTAATGCGGGGGGGGATCCAGGTACCTACCCTAGGTTTATCATGGAGCACCAGTGGCCGTAAGAGAGCCATTTGTATAACAGTTGATGCCATTGCAAGGTCTGTGTCGTTTATCTATGTCAATTTTGACCTTATATTTGGGTGACATGAAGTCACATAACTGTGAATCCGATCTCATGGCTAGAATACGATCGGCTTTTATTTTTGTGAACAACTCCCATGCGCTGCAGTGAGCCGAAACCGATGGGATTATGTTCTGTTTATGCAGCCTGTACAGGGAGACCATGGCGCAGTACTCAAGTTCTACTGATGAAGGCCTGAGATCAAGCACCATCTCCATTGTAGCACCCGTCATCAGTAGACAGGCCAATCTTTGTATCTTCTCCAACTTGAGTTTGGGTCCACTTTTACTAGCACCTCGCCACCACACCAGGGCTGCATAGGTCACAATGGTCTGATGGTGGTTATTTACAGCCAGTAGATCATTTTTGGTTTCAATCCAAGAATTTCCCACTGCCCTTTTACAGGCCCAAAGACATCTAATGGCTTCATTAGAAGTGTTAACCACATGTTAATTCCAACTCAGTTTGTTGTCCAGCATCACACCTAAGTATTTCACCGTATTATTCCAACGTAACTGAATTAAAATTAATTGGAATTCGTTAACAAAATTTCTACTTTCGCTTTATTTCTTGCTACAATACTTCTGTCATCCTAGCTACATTTTTTCTATTTGGTATTTTATCCTTTTCCATTCCAATTTAGGCAGACATGGCCAATTATCCTACAGATTATGAACCTGAGTGGGAAGAAAGAATTCGCTAGATCTTAAGAACAGTTAGCTTACTTTCTCTCGAGTTTGTTAAAAATCTTCTATTGTAGTTAATAAGGAAAATTTTATGTTTCCTATTTATAACTGTCGTTTTATTATTTGTAATAGCTACCATTGAACGAGAAATGGAACTGAGGTCACATGTGGATCAGAAACGTCTTGAAGCTGAGATGCTTGCCAAAGCAAAGGCCGACCGTGAAAATCAAGACTTGTATTTAGAAAGGCTTCGTGTGAAGGCTGCTGAAAATAGGATCACTGTTCTAGAATCTATAAGGTTAGTCATCTCAAGGGATAAAATCTAATTCAGCGTATTTTTTCTATGTTGTAGTTTTTTTTTATTGTATTTACTTTACATATTTGAAAAATATTTATACTATATATAATAGAAGAAAATATTTTCTCCAGTAATATTAAATTATTTCTATTTGCATTTGCTATTTGTTGGCAGGACAGCCGGATCAGTGATTGGTACAGGAGTTACTGCCCTGCTGACCGACTGGGACAAGACCCTAACTGCCGTCGGGGGGCTATCCCTCCTCGCCCTCGGTGTATATTCTGCAAGAACTGCTACTTCTATGACTGGCAGGTTCATTGAGGCCAGGTTAGGTGAGGTTGATTCTTTTAAATGTATAAGTTTATTTCAGTGACTCAATAATTTTAGGAATCGATAAACTGTGAGAGATATAAGTGGCTCCTTTACAGATTAAGTTAAGACCGCCTTGCACGTTCAATAATATTGAGGTAATATTATTTAGTGTCAAGGTCCGGGTTGTACAGTGGATGCAAAACATTCCTCCCAAACCCTCACAATTTTTGTCGAGTCACTAAAGATATGTCTGGCCTAGCATTGTGATGGTAGACAGCACTTTTCCAACTGATCAATTCCGGGCTCGTTCTATCGC
The DNA here is from genome assembly GCA_964056705.1 of Troilus luridus. Classification (NCBI taxonomy): domain Eukaryota; kingdom Metazoa; phylum Arthropoda; class Insecta; order Hemiptera; family Pentatomidae; genus Troilus; species Troilus luridus. The sequence continues at coordinate 119,736,157 of OZ057413.1, forward strand.
ATTAGTAATAGTTTGGCTAAGGATAAACCATTCCTTTGCAATTCCACCAAATACTTGGGATTACCTCCATTGGCATCAATATAGACTTTCCAATCATTTGTGAAACTTCTCTTGGCTTTGAACATAATTTTTTTCACACTTTATTGTCATATCTAATCCACTTTTCATCAGCTGTAATAATTTGTTTAAAAAATGGTTTCATTTCAGGAGTGATTCACAAGTGTCTATTAAATGTTTCACTTTTAATTCACGTGGAACCGAAGTATCCAGTCTAATGTAAATGGCTCAAAACTGTTTTATGGTTGATGTTTAGTTCCGTAGCCATGATGTGAGAAATATGTCGGTCTTTATATGTTTTATGAAGAATTTAATCGATTTTTTCAACTTTTGGTCGTCCAGAGTGAAGTTTATCTTTAACATCGAAATTTTCAAAATGAAAACCATTAAGCCAATTTTGACACAGGTTGTGGTCACTTGAGCAGTCATCATCATAAACACCAGCCAAGTTTTGGTGGGCCTACACGTTTTTTTTCCGTTTTGTAAGTATATAGCACAATATGGCCGAAAAGGACCATCTGAAATCTTCATTTTCAATGAAGCTTCATCAAGCTATAACTTTCGACTGAGTCAACTAATCAGACACCTCTAAGAAAATTCTGATTTGATGGCTTATGGTTTCTATTGATAATGTTTTAATGGCCTATTAATTTCATATTGGTTTATTTATTTTTTTCAGGTAAGCCATCCTTGGTTAGGGACACATCTCGGTTTTCAGTTCTCGAAACTTTAAAACATCCTGTCCTTACCGTAAAGAAATTAAAAAAGAAACCAGCCGATGCTCTTGCAGGAGTTGTCCTTCAGCCTAAGCTAGAAGAAAGATTAAGGTAATAATTGTATACCTCTTTTAGAAATGATTAATACTGATCGGAATTAAATAAAATTTATTTTTTTATTTTTTTTATTATTATAAATTGGTAACATTATTCTTGTAGAGATGTTGCAATTGCTACAAAGAATACTAAGCAGAATCGAGGAATGTTCCGTAATATTCTTATGTATGGGCCTCCGGGTACGGGCAAAACAATGTTTGCTAAGGTCAGTATATTTATTAATTAATTTCATTAACTCAATGAAACTCAAACATTGAAATTTTTGCATTAAGATTTTTTTTTTGTTTTTTCCTTAAACTATTTTTAAATAATTCTACTTCCTAGTCTTATATTGGTTTCAAGTGTAAGATTAATGGGTATGATGGTGTTTTTTAGAAATTAGCTCTTCACTCTGGACTAGACTACGCTATATTAACGGGTGGCGATGTTTCGCCTTTAGGAAGAGATGCCGTCACTGCTGTTCACAAAGTGTTTGACTGGGCTGAGACTTCTCGAAAAGGCCTCCTTTTGTTTATAGGTGAGGATTATGGATTATTTTTCATTACATTTTATTTATAAAATCGAAACCCGGTGGTTTTCTCTTTTTGGTTTGAGATTTGAAACTAAGTTGAGATTTTGTGATACCTATTATGTTGAGGTTAGTGGCTTATAGCAATTAGCAGAACTCCAAATAGAGTCCAAAAATAATAATTGACGAAGATAGAAAAAAAATGTAATTGTACTTTAATGGTTCAAGTGATAAATATTAACAATAATAAGATAAACATCTGTAGCTCTATATATACCTCAGTTTTTAAAAAAATTCTATGCTCAATTGATTGTTAATTTTTTCTTCTTGATATAATACTTGCTGGTACTAATAACTCTAAAAAAGAAATGTATCGCAATGGAAAAATAATCAGTTTGGTAAACTTTTTGTTCTGTTTGAAAAGTTTCGATTAGACTCTTATTCTGAATGGCATTGAGACCAATGATAATTTTTTTTTTTATTTCAAAGTATCATAGGCTACAATCACATCTAGAATCCTTTAAATAATTATGTCTTTTTATCAAATAATTAAGTAGACTTTATATTTTCTGTTTAATAAACTTTTAATGATGTTTGTCTAAAATGTGAAAAGTTACAATTTTCATTATGTGATTGTCTAATTACAGATGAAGCTGATGCTTTCCTTAGAAAAAGGTCTTCAGAAACAATATCTGAAGATTTGAGAGCAACACTTAATGCATTCCTTTATCGAACTGGGGAACAAAGTAGCAAGTAAGTGAATTTTGATTGCCTAGTCTTCTTGTAAGCAAAAAAGTAATGAATTATTAGTAGTAATATTGGTAGCTGTTCTGTAGGTTGTCGCTTGGAGTTTTAACTGTTTATTCATTTAATTTTGAATGTTTTCCAAAAATAAAAGTTATTGTGATCTTTAGTTTGGAAAAGTGAATGTAATTATGGGTTATGAGTAGATTTCATCAAGAAATATAAATCAAAAATTCTTTGTTTCATAAATAGAAAAAGATTAGTACTTGATGAACGCTTACATTTAACACGTTAACTGCCACGGCAATTTTCAGAAATCTGGCCTAAAATGAGAATTTGATTTAATCACATTATATTATTAAAAACTCTAATTTTAGTGCATAGTTATCATCAAAAAGCATAAAAAATGTGTTTTTAAAAAAAATAGGTCTTACGAATTATCTCGTAATTGGCTTCTGTAGCAGATATCTTTTCCCAGAAGCCAGCTATCGATATTAGCACTGGTATATTTCGAGTTTAATCACAGCTGCACAAAAATGGCAAATGAACACAGGACGAGATAACTCGTAGTTGGCAGTCAACGTGTTAACGATCAGATGAAATGGCATAATATTGAGGTCGAAATTGCATTGGCGAAACATTTAATTTATTGAGTTCAAATTCAGTGAAGTTTTTTCTGCTGACTTTAAGAAATATTATTGTTAGAAACTCTATAATTTCATAAAATAGTGGCCGATATATTTAGTTTATGGCACAAGTGTATCACCAGCTGTTTTTCTAATACAGTAAAACCTCTATTATCCGTCACTATCTGTTAACCGTCACCTCAGTTTTGAGAAAAAAATATGTGTATATACATATTGTTTGGTTGCTGAAGTCATAGGCGCCGGCTAAGAATCAATCTCTGTGTCTTGACAACTTCGATTCCTAGAATCTGTTGTTTACTCAAAACCTAGGCTTCCTCGGACACATTTCTCAGAAATTGATTATCTCCTCATCTCTACATAATGTAGCTTCAGCAGTTGAACGACATTCAGTCTTCATTCTTGTCTTGCGGGTACTTGTCATTTTCTAAAAAGTACGTATAATAATGTCAGAAAAAAGACAAAGGAAGAGTTTAGATCTCGCTACTAAGTTTGAAATTGTTGAAAGTGCTTCTTAGCAATCTTAGCAAAAATCTATGATATTCCTCGGACGACAGTTAATGATATAAAATGTGATGGAGACAGAATAGAAAATTTTATTGTGGAAATGGAAGTGAGTAATAGAGATGCAACTAAAAAGAAGACTATGTAAGTTGCCACAAACAGTAAGTTAGATGAAGCATTGTTTCAGTGGTTTGTTCAGTAACGAAGTCAGGGACTAGCACTAACAGGTTCAATGATCAATGAAAAGGCCCTTCATTTTAATCAAATTTTATGCGGCGACCCAACATTCAAAGGTTGTGAAGGGTGGTTTGACAAATTCAAATCTCGGCTTGGCATTCGGCAATTTTCAATACAAAGCGAAAAACTGAGTGCAAATATTGTTTCAGCAATAGAATTTAAAGAAAAATTAGTACAGGAGATACAAAAATGTGAATTAAATTACAATCAAATTTATAATTGTGATGAAACCGGGATAAATTGGAAAGCCCTTCCTCGAAAATCTCTCGCTTCATCATCAGAGACTGCTGCTCTGGATATAAAATCCAAAAAGAAAGGTTAACAATTATGGTTTGTGCAAACATCGGCTACGTCTATTAGCTTTAAATTTATATTAATTTCTCAAGAGGGAAAAAATGGACATACAATGATTGTGCTTTTAGCCATGGATGTACTTAATTAATATTATTTTTTTAAAATATTTTTACTACATATGTATACCTTATTAGTACGTAAATGAGTTACGAGTACATATATAATGTCGAATGTTTGAAATATATTGTTCAATTTATGTGTGTGTGTGTGATATATATATATATATATATATATATATATATATATATATATATATATATATATATATATATATAACATATGTCTCACTCCCATATCTGTCTATTTCCCAAATCCATCACCATCTTGGTCCCATACCCTGACGGATAATCGAGGTTCTACTGAAATTGATTTTAGTATTAGGTTGGTTTGAATTGGAGAATGTAACTGAATATTGTTTTATTTTCAATGAGATTTGAAACAAACTTTCAAGCATTTTTTTTTCTTTAATTAACTTATAACTATATATTTAAGATTTATATCATGAAGTAGTTTGTAATATTTTAATTTCTTTTTGATTTTTGTATATTTTTTTAGATTTATGTTGGTTCTTGCTTCGAACACCCCTGAGCAATTTGACTGGGCCGTCAATGATCGATTGGATGAAATGGTTGAATTCACTCTGCCTGGTCTTGAAGAGAGAGAGCGTCTTCTAAGGTTATATTTTGAGAAATTCGTACTAGAGCCAGCTGCTTCCACCTCTGTAAAGTAAGTTATTTCTTATTTTATTTAATCACAATTTTAATAATATTGTTATTTGTCAAACTGCCTTAAAAATATGAATTACTGATTCTTACCAAAAATTATACTTTTAAAATGGGTTGTATAAAATCTAGTAGATATAAGCTACACATGATACATTTCTCAGCAATTTGCATAATTTCCTGTAGCTTTTGCGGGATTTTTTATTTCGATAGATGATATATAATGTACATATGAGGAATTGAATTAATAATTTAAAATTTCATATATTATAAAACATTTATGAATTGTAATTTACACATTTTTATATTTTTACAAAACTAGCCTAGTTAATGTGAAATCTAATTTTTTTTATCCCAATATTTAACTATCATAGCTCAGTAAAAAATGACGGTCGCCTGTGGTCTAGTGGTTAGCGTAACAAACTACTAAGCCCAAGATCGCAGGTTTGTAGATCAGCAGGTGACCCTAGGATTTTTTAAGGGAGTAAAAAATCCTTAGTTACACCGTCCTTCAGAAACGACGAGGACATTAAACGGGGGTCCCGAGCCTGTACGATGTCAGGTACTCGTTAAAAATCTCTATCCTAATTAAACCTAGGTAGGCAAAATTTAGAGCTCCCACTGTAGCATCGTCCGATTAGCCATAGCAGCATAAAGTGACGTTAAATAAACAACTACTCATTGATGTATTCGCTAATCATAAAAAAACAAAAAGTTTTTCAGTGTGTTTTTATTTTAACAAACAAACAAAATCAATAAAAAATGAAAATAATGATACTGATTACAACTGCATACATACCATTATTGCTTCATTTTCTGGCTAAATAATTTCAAAATTGCAAACCTTAATTATCAAATCTTTTGTCCATGTTTCATGTTAATTTGTATTTATTATATTTGCAATGGTAGGTGTCAAGTTTGTGTAAAAATAGCTCATACAAAGTTGAATGACCCCATTTTTACAGTATGGTTGTACTTTATTGAATAGCTTCTTTTTTTTTATTAAAACTTAATTTAAATTCTAATTTGTTTCTTTCCTCATTCTTACAAGAATATTTACAATAAAAAATATTACCATGTGTAAACATTAATATATTTTTTATTACAGGAGGTTAAAGGTTGAGCCTTTTGACTTTGGGGAATTTTGTACAGAAATGGCCCAAAAGACAGAAGGAATGTCCGGAAGGGAAATAGCGAAATTGGGTGTGGCTTGGCAAGGCGCTGCTTACGCCTCGGAGGATGGAGTCCTCACTAGGCAGATGGCTGTGGACAGAGTTAACTCAGCTTTATTGCAGCATCGACAAAAGGTATAGCAAAAGTTTATTTGTTATATTTCAGCTGCTAAATTGTTTTAAGAATATTAAGACATTTTGTGAATATCACATCTCTATAAATTGTGATATAATACTAATTACGGCTCTATTTCTTGAGTACATATATGTAAATTGTTATAAGTTAATATTATAATTTCATTTTAACAATAAAATATTTTACCCTTAGGAGCCTTTAAAAACATTTAACTAACTATTAATATTAAATTATGTTTAATATTTGACAAATGTTGTTTTTTCTCTGTTTAATTCTATAATATTTGTGTAGGTCGAATGGCAATCTGAACAAGAAAGAAGAGAAGCTAAAAGTATTACATATTCAACAAAAGAAAGCAGTTACTCGCAAGTACGTTGGCCATCTTACCATCTTAATATTTATTTATGTTATAAAATTACTAATAGATCTAATATACGACTTCCTGTTTGTCCCTTCATGCCACTATTTTAACAATCAATCACTAGGTCATGCAATGTTAAAAAAAACAAAAAAACTTTATACATGTTAGCATATACCTATTTTCAAAGCTCTTCAACAATGAATTTTGAATTCTCTTCCAAAATCAAAACTATTTTTAGTAATTGATGTAGGGTTCAAAATAAATTTGGATAAAATGAACTATGCGGTTAATAGTAGAAACGGCGGTGATATAGATATAGGAGGGTATAAATTTAAATGTGTTGAGTAGTTTTAAGGCAGGAAATGCTTGGTATTAAGCTCGTGACTTTTGACCCAAAATTAAAAAATTAGAATTTACGAAACTATCATCCTTCCAACTGTTCCATATTTATGTGAAACATGGCTGTTTAGCATGTCTATTATTATAATATGATTGTTGATTTAAAGGCTCATTATTGATCCCCCATTTCTTTAAACATTAGGGAATTATTGGTTTTAAAACTCTTTTTAGTTATTCTTAAATCTACTTCTAAAATAATTGTTTCAATTTCACCTTTATAATCTTCAAAAGTTTTGTTTAACATATTGCTTTTATCTTTAACTGCATGTTGCTAAATATAATTAATATTTTCCAAGATATTAAACATTTCATTTTAATCAATTTATCTCAATAACTACTCTTCTCCTGGCTTTACTAACTTAAAAACACTAACAATTACTAACAGGTGAAACCAGTTGCTGCTATAAATCCACCAGCCCCTACCATTAATCAGCCTTTGCCCGTCAAAAGAATATATGGCACTCATAAACCAGGTAAAAGGTAAAGCTTATCCATTTCAACATTTTACTGTTTTCATTTTTAACTCTCTGAGTTTAGTGATGTTTATTGATGGGCACATTGTCTTGAGTGCAGACGCATCAATAGAACCTACCCTGCTGTATTAATACCTCAAGGCAGTGTGAGAATATTATAAGAGTTGGTCAGCTAACCAATATTAGTCTATTAGGGTTTTCATACAACTTTCTACCATGTGCTAACGAATAACCAAGATGGACTGAGTGTGAAAGTTTGAATTTATTAAATTGTATGGAATCAAGATATACAATATTTATCAATTAATCAAATCACAAAAAAAAAAATTCAGATTATTGTTTTGTTGAAGATTAAAAAACTGGTTACCGATTGTCCTAATTTCGAGATCCAATATTATAGCTCAACCACAGTTATTTGTCCTTCCATGGAAGAAGATAACACAAAGTTAAAACTTTTTTTTTTGTATTCTTATTCACTAAATAACTTTTATTCAGGTCAAAGAAATTAAAAAGGTTAAATTATTATCCCCCAAATTGGCCATGCCATCATTGGCAAATCTATGGTAGTATAGTAAAAAGCACTGGAATATCCTGGTGCCTTTGATGCTATGTAAACTTTATAAGTATTTCTACATTATTGTCTTAGGTTTTGCAGGTATAGTGTATGATATATTATATATTCAAGTGGAGGACAGGTGGAAAATCAGGTCCAATAAAGAGTTAAGGGATCTACGCGAAGAGCCCAATATAGTGAAAGTCATCTAGCTCAAAAGACTAGGATGGTTGGGGAATTTGGAGAGGATGGGCCCAATAAAAAGAAGAAAGAAGACTGATGTACGAGGTACCGAATGATGGTTCAAGATTAAGAGGGACCCCCTGTCTCAGGTGCCTCGATGATGTGGAGGGTGACCTGAAGGCGATTTTAGAGTGTTAGTCAATTATTTGTGATGATTTTGCTAACGTGGATTTTTTATCTAGATGATAAAGTAGGAGGTTGATTAGGTGATAAATATGGAAACAATTCTCCTAGAAGCAGTGCCATTTGTCCTCAATATGACCGTGATTTAGCAATTAACATATTTGTTAGTTTTAACACATAATCATAATTTTTTTTACCAATTACGGCATTAAATCCTCAAAAATATCCATTCCTTACAAGTCATATTTTGAGAACACTACACTGACCCAGAATACAGATTATACGTTGGCCTGTAAGTGGTAGAAAAAACGCCTAACAGTGCAGGAAATCATGATCTATGCCCAAGAACTAATTTTAGCTATACCAATATATTATAGAAAATCATAGGCATTGATGAGCTAAAGGTTTTTGTCTTTAAACATAAACAAATAAAATTATTTTTACAGATGAAAACATTCACGCTGCTTTTTAAGGATTTATATTTTTGATTTTATATGATAGCTTTAATATTTCTTAATTTTCTTTTTTAACTAAGTTGTTATTTTTTTTTCAGGTAAAAAAACCTGACAAATGAAGTAGAGCACAAAGAACGAGGGTCAGTTAAAAGTGGTCATGGCGTGTCCTATTGCATGACCATGACATAATGTAAATAAACAAGATGGCTGCTAGGAGGAGAGCAGTCGCCAGTGTCTCCTTTGGGCAGCTGATTAGTACTTCGGCTAGTAATAAATTGTTTCTTTACAATTTTTTATACTTTTTCTTTTTTTTTTTTTTTGTTTACACAATTGTTGAATTGTGGGCCTGTTACCAGTTTGGTCTATAAAATGACAGTTGAAAGTTAATATATATGTTATATAATAAAAAAGAAAACATTTTTTTTTCCTTTTGTTTACACTATCAATGAAATAAAATTTGCTCCAACTCCAGAATACTGTTGCATTATCGCTTCACGGCGCTGCTCTACAGCAATTTCATAGTAACTAGGTGCTTTTTATTAAACTGTAAAATTTGCACACATTGAAATTTTAAAAATTATTATTGCTTCAATTTGATAAAATTATTGTTACTGTCTACTTCAGCTTGTTACGATTCGTTTTGTTTCCAATAGATAAACAAAATCCAATATTTTAAATTAAGGTTTGTATTTTAATTATCATTGTTTTAATTATGTCATGTAATAGCTATCAATTTTGCTTGCTCAAGAGATATAGTCTCCCAAATTATTTCCTAGACAAACAGAAATAATTTTAATAATTATATTAGACAATACTGGGGTGGGAGGAGCACTGCGAACTGATAAGGCAGCAGTAGATTTGTAAAGAAAACTTATTCTGAACATATTAGGTTTTAAAAATATATTAGGTAAAATAATCAAAATGTGCTTTCACAAAATTATTAAATTTCCACTTGTGTCCGTACCTTGGCTTCTTAACAGGCTAATGATTTTAAACGAGCAGTGCTTGCGTCCGGTCGGTATACTCTTAACTCACCAACCCGAGTGCTGGTCGCAGCTTTTGATATGTTCGTATTACATACGACAAATAAAAAAAATGTATAAACTTTTTAAATTCAATATAAAAAAACTTGAACGTTTTGGTAACATTTTTGTGGGGGAAAAAACCGAGTGTAAAGGGGTTAATGTCTCATATTTAAAAGATGATTAGCCAAAACCTCATAGGTATTCGATCTTATAACATTAGTCTATATAACATATTATATACTAAATACAAATAGCATATTATCTTACTTGACTAGGACTATAAAAATTATTTGGTGGCATAACATATAATAAGAAAATAGGCAGAAATTTAAACATTTTTTTTAATATTTTATTATAAAAATCAAAAATACAACATGAACAAAAATGTTTTTCAACAAAAAAGAAAATAAATTAAAAGTATATATTAAAAATTTCTTCGTAGGTAAACAGTAACTAATAGGGTTCACTTCTCCAGGTATATTATTTTTAAATTACTTCATAATTCTTTTTTAATAGATGATATTAAAAGTTCAAATTCGTTTTCATGTCTATTTAACACATAGTCATAAGGCACTGGTGAAATCGATTAGTAAGGCATGGGTTTACAAAATATTTCCAAAATATTTTTTTCTCTATACAACTGTATATCACATTGAGGTTAATCGTTAAATTGTTATATATGCTGTCTGATATGAGTGCGTAAACGACCTAATTGAGTGGTATGATAGGGACATAGTTCACAACTGTACGGTCTATTATTGTCATAATGAGTCGCCATATGGTTTTTCAGTCTCACAGCACGACTTGTAGCAAAATTACATATGGTACAAACAAATGGTTTCTCCCCCGTATGCCTCATCATGTGGCGTTTAAAGTGATCACTGCGTAAAGTTGAGTATCCACACTCGTTACACCGGTGAGGGCCTTTCTCTCTTCTGCGCTTCACTTGTATTACTCCTACTTTATAAAACAAAATTAATCAAAATCTTATTCATACATTAATAGAAGTTTATGTTATAAAATTTAACTTAATCAAAATCTTATTGTAGATACATTATGTAAATAATGTCATAATAATAATAATAGTGTTTTTTTACATAAAATATTATTGTTGGGGTAGTCTAAACAAAAATTTATCAATTAGTAATAGTTATGGCCAAACTTCAATTTTAAGCCTTTAACTTTTTTTTGAAATTTGGATTATTACCTAAAAAATTAATACTTTTTTATGTGCTTTCAGGGATTTATTTTTTTTAATTTGACTATCTTTCAGGCAGGGGGGGGGGAATAGAAATTGGAAGATGGAAGAATACTTCTTGTATCATGAAAATAACTAAATCCTAAAAATTCCATTTTCCACTGTTAACCCTTAGAGTGCAATGGACACATATATGCTTCTTGAAAGCAATCAGTGTGGGTTATGAGCAAAAATAAGCGGTCTGGGGAAAATCAACAAGAGGGATTATTTACGCATAAGTGTGTTGTTCAATTTTTTTAGTCTTCAGCATGATAGTATTACTTGTAACTGTATGTTTCTCAGCATTGGCAGTTAAGAAAAGCAAATAACGAAGCCGGTTTATTCTTTAGTATAACTATTAAGAGCATCATTAGTAACATATTAATGAGCTAAAAGTGTACATTTACAATTTTATAACTATATGTTTGTGAAATAAACACAAATCTTAGTAATCTTTTACAAACACAAAGAAAAATCTTACCAGAATTTACATCTTCTATTTCTTCCAATTTTACTTCCAAAGGCCATTCTGGAAAAAAAAAATCAATAAGAATTAATAAATTTAAATATTTGTTACATTAAGCTGTATAATTGTAATAGTCTATTGATACCTTAGAGGTAAAAAAAAAAAAAAAAAATACAAGTACACTTTTATCATTTTAGTCTAATTATACATTTACATGAAGAACAGGACATTCTAGACCAATCTGGATGATACAATGCACCAGCCCAAGTCATTGGTTGGTTGTTTTAAAGTTGAGGCGTAAAAACACCACAGTTTAATTTGTTATATATATTAGTTTTTTAGTTTATGATACAAGAAAAAATAAGATTAAGATAGGGGTTAAATAAAACTTACAAGAAAATAGTGCTTGAGTTTTAGATAAAAATAGAAAGTATTAATGAATAATAAAAAAAAGTAAATAAATTAAAAATATATATACCTAAATAAAGAAAAACAGGTGACAACTTTATTTGATATTTTTAATTAATCCTTTCGATATAAAAGCGACTGTGTGACCTTATTTCCTAAAAACATTGATACTTCGGCATGTATTAATTTTTATACACCGTTCTTTTGTAAAAGGCACATCCCTCAAATATATGGGCTATAGTTAAGTTCTCGTTACATTTCTCACATGTTGGGAGATTTGCTTTAGTGATTAGGTGGGCAAAGCCCATAAACAAGTCATTTTAGAAAAAAAATGGCAGGAAACATTTAGGATCAGAGCCAACCACATACAGAGGACTATACTCAATAGGATCAGAGCCAACCACATACAGAGGACTATACTCAATAGGATCAGAGCCAACCACATACAGAGGACTATACTCAATAGGATCAGAGCCAACCACATACAGAGGACTATACTCAATAGGATCAGAGCCAACCACATACAGAGGACTATAGTCAATAGGATCAGAGCCAACCACATACAGAGGACTATACTCAATAGGATAGACACATTAAAGTAATAAAACAAAGTTCCTAACATATTTCTCAATAAAATACCTGCATAACTAAAGATAAAAAATGTTAATCGCATTAATAAAATACCTGGTTCTTCATCTTCAACAATTTCATCACTTGGCTCTTCTTTCACTATAAAATAAAATAATAATATAATTTGCAATAAAAAATCTGTTTAAATAATAATTAATTAAACATGCCAAGGAGGATCTTGGAGGCGGGAACTGAGCATTTAAAATATTTTTACATTTCCATCACATTATTAATAATAAAAGCCTTAGCGAACCCAAGGGTTCGCTGCTGATGCCACCCCAATCACTGTTAACAACTTTTGGCCTCGGATCACTGCCACAAACCCAAATTGTAATGTGATACTCCTACCTAAACCTCAATCTACATCTCAGATGTTATTAGTAAAAACAGCTCTTAACAAAACATTTTTTTTTTTTTCGTACTTCAAGGACTTATTGTAAAGTAAATTATTATCAACAATCAGCCAGAAAAAGTATAAATGTTACAAAACTATATATAAATTAATTTATTCTTATAAACCAAGTAATCATCGAAATTTACAAAGTATGAATTCATTTCACAATGAACAGCAAGTTAATTTATTTTATAATTTTCTTGATTAGACTACAATCGATAATGAAAATTACAACTATGGTGAAAATATATATATTCTAATTATTTATAAATATCCATCAACTCGCAATATCTATTACCTCCAGTTCCAGGATAGCCATAGCAGATATCACAAGTAGATTAAAAACTATGATATTTCAAAAATTAATTATTAAAACAATATAATTTAAATTATATCATTGAAAATCAAACTCAGAAGCATACGTTAAAATGGCAATAAGCTATTCACACTAAAAAAAATACAAATGTGCCAATATTGAAAAGCATAAAGAAAAATAATGCATAATGTAATAGAAGTTTGTTTAATGATTACCTAAATATCTCCAGCCCTGGTGAATAAGTGGTTAAGTTGAATTTTGTCTAGAGAATTAACTGTATTGAGGGAAACAGAATCGTGTCATTCCCATAGTTTTTGGCTTGAAATAGAATTTAATATAAGCAATATATCCTTTTCAAGCCAATGCCTGACTTAGCTCCTCATTTAGTATGAAAATAACATGGTTCCGCTTACTTGAGTACAAGAAATTCATTTTGGAGAAAATTCGACTTAACCAGTAATTCACTGCAGATATAATCTCCTACCTCAGCACAACAAAGCGCATGCATGTTCAACATTGGATTGAAAAGAAATTTATTAAGCAAAATTTAAAGTGTAACTTTAATAAGTAAATTATCACTACAGTGGAGCGTCGATTATCCGAACATTCAATTAACTGAACGGTTTTTTTTTTCAAATGAAATTTTAATTATTAAATATTTTTATTTGAAAAGAAAAAATATGTCCAGGGCCGGGATTCGAACCCCCATGGGTCTCCCATGTTTCCGTCATGGTGCTCTACCACCTGATTGGTGGTAATTGGTGCTCTACCAATTTTAACTTATTGCTACTAAAAAGAATTAGAGATCTAGCTGCCAAGAGGAAGTCAACATTGAAGCAGAAAAGTATTAAAACGTTCTTTAAACCACAGAATTAATTTTGATAAATCTTTTCATAAATTTGATTTTGTTTTACATACTTGTACATATACAAATATACCTACATTATTTCGTTCATTGCATTGCTTTGTATTTTTTATTCCTTCATTTTTCACTATGTACATATATTTTTACGTAAATCAATAATGATGCTATTTATAAACTTTTAATAATTGTTTTAGATTTTCCTTTCACACATGTTTTATATATATATATATATATATATATAAATATTTTTTTATTTTTTTAATATATATAAATATATTTTTTTATTTTTTTAATATATATATATTTATTTATTTTCATTTTTCATTGAATTTAGATTATCCGAATTTTTGATGTGTTTTTTTTTTTTTATTAAACCACCCCTGACAACATTAGTTCGGATAATCGACGCTCCACTGTATTTGAAAAACTTTTCCTTTATAAAAGTGTTTTGCAAAGGTAGTTCTTAATAATAAGTTTAATTGTCCTGTAATAAAGCGCATCCCTTATGTCCATTTGAATGCCCATTATACCATTAATGTAATCCTTTTTAATTTGTGTTCACTATCTTTCCCTCCACTACTTTCTTCAATTCCAGAATAAATTTATACTTATCAGTATAAAAATTCATTAAATAAAAATGTCAAGATGTGAAACCAACACAAGATTTAAACATAAAGTATTTATCTTCCAAATCACCCTTTAACTAAAAAGGTTTTGCCTTCCATTAAATGTGGTAATTTAAAAATAATTATTGATCAAAGCAGTTCGGGTTCAAACAATTTTTTCCCCCATTAAGTGCACTAAGAGCTAAAATCATTTGTGTGTTTTGGTTCTGAAATGCACACATATAATCGTATAATGAAACAAATAGTAAATACAAACTCATTATACAACGTAGCTTACCAAATCCAAATGATTTAATTTATGTTACCTTCTGGTTAATAAAAAAAAACAGTCAATACCGCAGCCATTTTTTTTTCAGTTGTTTCTTGCTATTTAGTATTACGATTGTTTTTACATTATAATTGTTCTAATAGCCATTAGGGAACTGACAGATGCACTAACCAGTTTTAAATGTTCCGACTACTAATTAAAATCATTAACACTCCTGTCTCCTAGACTAATGAAGTTCATAACTATATCGACAATGACCTCTTTTATGGACAGCAAATATCTCTAAACTAAAGTGCCAGCCTTTTTTTTTTCTTTTTACTAAAGGGAATTATTTACAACAGTGTTTTTATTCCAGAACACCTGGTTTCTGCTTATAAGAGAAATGCTCAAGATCTTTGCTAAGGGTAAAAGGCCACTATTTACAGATTTATATCATTCATAAAATGGAAAGATTGGAATTCATATCGCCTCTACAATGTCAAATTATTGAAAGCGATAAAATATATTTTCATATTTGTCTCCTTGAAATGAACTCTTGAAGAGCACTACTTTTCCACACTAGTCTTACCTATTGTGTTTTCCAAGTGGCTGATACAAAATTCACATTTTTTCATATTCAATAATTTAATACTATAGAGGTGATATGGATAACAGTTTTTTACTCACCTCTATTTAAAAGTGAGTAAAATTAATGTAGATAGATAATTGTCATTAGGTTATTAAAACTACTCTTTCAAAAGCAAGACAATACTGTAGGAGATTGTGATATCTGAATAAAAATTTTTTTTATAAAGTTAAGAACAGAGTCAGAGAAAAAGGTGATTTTTTTTACTAATAAAGCTACCTGGTGAAGGTTGAGATAGAAGGAAGACACTCCAGTGTAAGTGAATTAGGACAGAGCCCTCATTAAATCTAAAAGATTAGTCAAACACCACCACCCTAAGGAACGAGAATCAAATCATTACATTCACTCATTAACCAAACCATGTAAATTTACTTACATAATAAGGCATATAAAATAAACACAATGGCCCTTAAATTCATACAAATGTTTATGATTAAAAAAAAAGGCATAACTAAATGTTTTACTTCATCAGTTCAATTATATTAAAAGAAATGGAATTGATCTCTAAGGTTTTTTTTTGGTTTTTTTAAGTGTTTTAGTTTAAAGTAAATTACTATCAGATTATAAACATGCAGAAAATAGAAAAAATCTTAAAAAGCACATCTTCTAAATAAATAGAATAATATCGAATCAATCAAATTGAATTAACATGGATTAAACAATAATAAACAAAAGTTAGAAGACCAATCATAAACTACCATGACTACCCTGGAAAAGAATTGAGCAGAAACCTAAAAGCAAAAAATGTGGTAACCAATAAATAAATTATTACATAGCTCACAAAATAAACAGATGCTTCACCAACCTACAAAACTATATCTTGAAAAATGAAATAAACAGTAAAACTACAATACTCTAACGGAGGTAAACTATACAACGTTTAAAATGTTTAAAGTTTTAAAAAAGAATTCCAACGTAGTTTGATGTCAATAGTTCCCAATTTTAGTTGTATTTAGATACCTTAGATAATTTACCCTCAGAAAATACAGCCAGAATTAGATAATAAAATGGAATAACTGTGATGTACTCACTAACTATTAACACTTCTTCAACTAATTAATAAAGCAGTATATCGAAAACAGATAAACATTAATTAATTAATCATACACAGTTTTAAATACCTTTTCCTCATAAAATTACAAAGAAATCAAATATTCTACTATAAATTTATAATAGTCACATAATGATTGGAAAGCACATATCTTCATATAGACTAGATAAATAATTTGAATACTTATTCTGAATTTCATGAAAGTTTGCTTTGAAAAAACATTTTAATTTTTTTATTTCTTCTCTTTTTACTTCCTAGTAAAAAGAAATATATTAATCATGAAAAATTTTGACTTGTAGATTTCAATGGATGTCTCCATTTTGATGAGTAATTTGTAAACCTGATTGTTTTATAAACATTAAATGAAGTTAATTCCTTAAATCATAATTAAATTATAAAATCTAATAAATATAAATTATGTCATTTTCATCAGAAATAACTAATATACTCACTTTCTATCTGCGGATTTGGCTTGTGCCCCATCCTTAGTATATGCCTTTTAAGATGAATAGAATGTGTTGTAGCATAACCACAAGTCATGCAGGAGTACGGTTTTTCCCCGGTATGCCTCATCATATGCCTTTTAAAGTGGTCCTTCCTCATTGTCGTGTATCCACACTCGCAGCAGGTACGAGACTTCTTTCCTTCCCTCCCGGAACCTCCAACGGTATAAAGTTCTTGCTCTGGATGGCGTAGTACATGACGTTTAAAATGGTCCCTTCTCGTGCTACTGTAGTCACAATGTGGGCAATAACTCACCTTTGGTTGGCTACTTCTTTTAGTCTTTTTGGAAGTTACAAATTCCTTGTTACATTCTAAAAATTAAAATTAATAAAAAAAAAAAAATAATATTGAAATGTTTAAATTATTTCATATAAATAAAAAAATATATATATATATAATTAAGACCTATTAATGTTGGAGAGGAAATTAATTGACTGTAGACCTATTAATGTTCACTCTTTTATTCATGAAAACTAGGTTTTACTTCATCAATAATCACCAATTAATCCTATTTAAACATAGAGATGAAAAGTGGGGCCTGTCTGACTGAAAAGTCGGGTAACAAAAGCTATTTTTAATTTTTTTTATTTCTTCCAAAGGAATATTATATTACATTAAAAACCAGATATATTTGTTTGTTTTATATAATTCTTACAATCGTACAATTTATTAAAAGGAAAAAAAAAGAATTCAGAGAGTAATTTTCAAAACATATGTTTCAATATTAAGTGTGATGTTTGAAAAAACAAAACAACATCAGTCTCAAGACAGTTGTCGAGTGAGAAGGTTGCTTGCTAGTCTACATTTGATTTTGTCGCCACTCTCTCCATCTTCTTCATCTTGAATTTTGTCAAATCTCGCTATTTTCATCTAACTTTAGACTTACCGGTAAGAGACATTTAGTTATTTTCTCTTCATTCACATTTCGAAGCATCAACTCATCGCTATCAAGAACTCAGTTCATTTCTCAGTTTCTTATTGATTCACAGACCATTAATAATTTTTGTTTTAAGACTCATACCTTTTAGTAAATAAGTTAATTTAATTTTTATGTAAATAACTAATTGTAGATACTAGCTTAGTGCATTTTCTTTTATAATTCTTGCTTTAATTTTTAAATAACTTTTCTTGTATTTTTCTAGGTTTAGTTCTGGACATTAATATTTTTGTAATTGTTCTTTTTCTATTTTTACATTGTATATTTATCATTTACTCATTTTTGGATGTTTTTATTTGTATTATTTGATAAAGTTCTTTTCTTTCCTTTTATATCTTCAATTGTAAGTATTTGGGGAAATTGCTACCCAATCAAAACTATCAGGTTTTTTATTGAATTCACAACCAGCAGATTCGCTCGGATAGAAGGTTAGCGAATTATTATTAGGAGCCCCTTCTTCCACAGGGCCAATATTTTATAAAACTATTACAAGCTACTGTCCTGAAATATCTATCTTATTAAAATATGATCTTTTGAAATAAAGCATTAATGGACAATCTTTTTAAATCCTTTAGAAATATTTATATTTATTACTTAATTTATTTGAATATAACTTGAAATAGAGAAACATAAAGTCACCTTCATACACTTAAAAAGATGTACAGCAAATTTACTACAGTCACACATTAAAATAGTGTTACACTTACTCTGTTTTCCCCTTGAGCAAATTCTCAACCATCTTCTCCTTGATTACATTTACACTAAATTACTATGTCCGTTTTATGAATTTTTTGTAGTCAGAAGTAGTTGGAATGGATACTAAACTAATAAATAAATCTAGAAATGGCTGTTTAAATTAATTTTTAAAAACTCAACAACTGTCTAGAAATGACAAACAGAAAACAACAACAAATAATTATTATGAATACATATTTTTTTTTTTAAATGCGGTATCAGTTCCGCAGGTTGTCCCTTCGAGTTATGTCACAAGTTTTAACTTTTCGTTTGTTTCCTTTTTAATATTCTTGAAATTAAAAATAATGATGTTTTAGTATGAAAAAAAGAGTCTAATTATGGGGAATGTGCATATTTTAGTAATCATTTCATCAAGAAATGAACATTTCAACAAACATTTTTTAGTATAAAAGATGTTATAACCAAAACAGTATGTGTAAGTCAGTTCTTTAATCTGTATAGTCAGTAATAATTTCTATGGATATATATATTCAAAATTTTAGCCAGAAACTTAAATATTAAAATAATCAAATAAAATCACAAACAATATGAATATAATTAAAACAAAAAAGAAAAAAATTACCTTAAACAAAAAGTTAGTCATTAAAATAAATTAAAGTAATTACATCTATATAAAAAAAAAAAAATTATTTCACTATCTAAAACAAAGGGAGGAAACGTTAAAATTAGGAACATCGATGGAAAATAAAAAATTAAACAGAATATTGAACTTTCATAACAATTGAGTTTTTAATGTCTTGTTTGACAAACACACCATTAAAAGAATAAGAAACAAATGAAAAAAAAAGGAAAGAGAATTCTAAAACATGGAAAATAAAAATAACCAGCATCTCATCCAATATCAGCAATAATTGGAATTTCCAGAAAGTATCAGAATAGGCGATAAAAAAATGTAAAGATCTGGGGAATGGTGTATATTTAGAATGACAGATGCATCTTTCTAATTTTTGACATATATATCTTTATAATTTGGAATGTATCAAACTAATATTTATTTTGACAAGTATTAGTTTGACGCATGCAACAGCTAAAGTGTAAGCAAAAGAATCCTTCTTCAAGTGTGATATATGAACATTTTATCAAGATTGGTAGAAAGTTTTGAAAACATTCTTAGGGTAGAACTAAAAAATCATTCACTTTATCTAATCAATTAACTATTACAATTTCATGATAATTATAAAGGTCCCATTGAAATCCATGGGACAAATTCCAAATCCATTAGTGTAATAACTGATTTACAATTAAATATTTCCCAAAATAATAATCATCAAAACTTCTGGAGGGAAAAAAATAGTTTTCATTTGAATATTATTTATTGTAAATAGTTAAATGAAATTACAAATGTAAAATAAGTAGAATTGTCTATGTACTGAAAAAAACTGGGTCACAGGGCGGGACAAAACAAGCTTCACAATTCATGCAAAAAAAAAAAAAAAAAAAATGGTTGATACATTATATACATGTATATTTTGAAAACCATGAGACCAACTGTATAAAATGAAATTTAAAAAAGCAAATTGAATCTTCAAACAGGGAATGACCCCAAAACAGACAAAATGTTTTAGGATCTTCTTGACACACACTTTCCATTTGTTTTCTCATTGATCTTTATTCCGGGAAATCAAATCTTTTGACAATGGGGTATAATTTATTCCAAAATATGGCAGTTATTAAACGTGAAATAATACTTACGAAATATTTGTTTAACCTTAATAAGCCATGTTTTTATGTATATCACTTAATATATACCTGCCTTCAAACACATATAATTATAACAACAAAAACAGACATACACCATACAACTCGTAATAAAATTTAATAATTCAGAGCTGGAAGGCAAATTACTATCAGAACCACTGAAATGTATTTTTTATTTTAAGCTAGATTACCTGAATCATCTTCTGTTTCCAATTTCACTTCCACGGGCCATATATCAAGCAAGTTTTCATCTGGAATAATAGAGTGACAGTAATATGATTATTACTTTTTATAATTTTTGTTTAATTATTGAGCTAAATGAACCCAAAACGACAAGGACAAATTTTTAAAAGATAAAGTAATATTTACAATCTTACAATATTTCTCATTAATAATATTTAAAAATATGCAAATAATCTTTTCCTATATAAGTGATTTCACAACAAAGAAAAATATAAATAAATAATACAACTGTCAACTATTTAGATTCGACAACCAAATCTCCTAATAAATTACCTTCTACAAATTCCATCAGAACAATATCATGACGGAAACCTGGATCCAAAAAACATCTTTAATTTGAAAACATCCAAGGAAAAGGTTAAGTTGAGTAATAGACTTTTTTATAGAGGTTATGTGTCACTAAGCCACCAATACAAATTTATCCTAAAGTGACGTCACAAGTAGCCTCTCCTTCCTAAAATGTAACTTCTTTAACACTGTTTCGAAATTTCTTTCTTTCTTTTTGTATTATATAGTAAAAAGATCACACAAATTATTTTCTTAGAGTATTTCAAGAAAATTACGCCCTTGTAACATACTCCGTTATAAGTGTCCCTATTATCATATGTTCGCAAATTAAATTTAACTATTCCTATAAAACAAAAGAAGTTCTGACATCTGTAAATTCAGAAAATTTATTTGTGTAATTATTCCGCAGGTTGTCGCTTCAAACTGAGTCACAACAAGTTTGAACTTTTCATTCGTTTCTATTTTAGTATTCAAAAATACAAGTTATCGTATTGTATATGAGCTATAGTATGGAAAACAGAATATAATTATGGGAAATGTGTAAACTTCTGTAATCATTTCATCTAGAAATTAATGTTTCAACAAACATATAACATGTATACTTCGAAATGTTAGTTGAAACACTTATTTTTTGATGGAATTAGTACCGAAATCTACTCGTTAACCATAATTATATCCTATTTTCCATGGTACAGCTCATGATAACTTGTATTTTAGGAAAATATTAAAAATGAAACGAACAATAAAAACTTGATGTAACTCAACTCGAAGCGACAACCTGCGGAACAATTACCTTTAATTGTTTCGACAAATTCATTCTTGTTAGGCAAAGCGCCCCGTTACAAATTATAAAATGAAAATTTTCATCCGTCAGTATAACTTAACTTTATTTGGATAAATTAGTTTTATTGGTAGATTGATTAGTTATATACTGAATAGTTATGAAAGAGGTAAGATTCTTCATATTCATCCGTTTAGTCTCTCAGTCAAAAAGTGGAAGTCAAAGCCAGTCAGGCATCATGTTTCCAGCCAGCGCTCTCATGGTGTTCAGACTCGTTCCCTTTTTCAGTCTAATCCTGTTGATGTGATCGGCCTATAACAGTTTGGGTCTTTCTAAAAGATTGTCCTGTGATGACTTCAAAAAACTTCTGTGGGTCTCGGATTTTATTCATTCCCTTCGGATGACCAACCCGCTTCATCTGACTCTTCGTGACAGTATCCCTCGATGACAGCACATATCAAATCATTCCTAACCTGATATTTTCTTAGACCTGGCAAGCTCCGTAGGTACTTCTTCTTAAATATTATAACTTTACTCGAGTACCATGCCAGCAGGACCAAGATTTCATTATAATACCGTAAATGGTCTTGAGTAAGACTAGTTTAACACTACCCCCACTTCCTTTTTCTCTTACGCTGATATAAAATAGTATTCGTTATTTTAGATCTTTTGGGAAGTTTTAGGACAATATTTTCATTAATTTAGAGCAATAATCCAAGGTAATAGTCCTCTGGTTTAAGACAAGGAGACTATCGTGCCAACTCTTTAATCTAATTCTGTATTGTGTCTTTGAGGTATAACTCCTATAAGTATTATAAGTTCACATTATAATAGATATAAATACAAACACTGGCATCGTTACAGCAACGTGGTAGAACTATTCTAACTGAGAGGTTACCCACGGCTATCTTAATACTAAAGAGTATGGGGTCCGCAAAGCAGGCGTCCAAGGAACCGACCCAATTTTCCACAAGTTTTGACGCAAATTTTGGCCTACGCAGTTCATGTCGACATCATAGGAACGTCGTTTAATGAACTGGAAAATGCATTCCTTGATCTGGTCACAGCTGCTGATGAAGTGATGAGGATTAGTAGTAATTAGGCCAAAATTAAATAATTGCACGCGGGAGGACTGATGGAACTAACTGGTTTTATTAAGATAGGAGGCCTCGATATTGAAAGAGTAAACTCCTTTACCTATTTGGGCACCTCCATCACCAGCGACAATAATGTTTATATGGAAGAGTGGCTCAAGCAAATAAATGCTTTTTCGGGTTAAACCGATAGATATATAAAAAGCAAACTTCTGTCCTGGAATACTAAAATGATTCTCTACGAAACGCTCATATGGCCTGTCTTTCTATAAGGTTCAGAGGACTGGATTATGAAAAATCACTCCAAACTTTTGAAAGGAAGATTTTGTGTAAAATATATGGAGCTATTAGAAAACGGGAATCATTGAAAAGACGTACCAACGCGGAGCTGGCAAGTCTATTCTAGCCCCCGGACGTGATCAAAGTTGGTAAGTTGCAGTGGGCTGGCCATGTGACCAGAAATACAGGTGTCGAAGGGCCAAGAAGATTATTGAAGAAAATGTGCTGGGCACAAGAAGCCCAGAAGGGCGACCCAAGCTGCGATATCTGCATGGGTTCAGTAAGGACTCCGAGAACCTCTTAAATGTCCGGAACTGGAAGGACGCTGCACTGGACAGGAAGGACAGGCGGAAGCGTGTCAAAAAGGCCAAGGCTCATTGATGGGCTGTAGAGCCACGAAAGAAGAAGCATCCTCTACTTTTTATATTTAACAATTTGAACTATAATATTCAACCGGCCTGATTAATCAGACTCATCGCTACATATAATTACATCCACACACTTATACACCAATATATGAAGTCAAATGGTTTATTCCCTCATTAATATTTTCTACCACCTACAAAGTCAGCGGGCTCGTACTCTCCGTTTGTTATGTTCACACTATTAATCTTCAATTGTTAGTGCAACAGGTGTTCAAACTTTCGTCACTATAAATCATTCATATTAACTGCTCTTGAACTTACACAGTAATCTCCCACTACTTTACACTGTTCAATATTTCTTGAATCTCCTTGCATTGTCCATGAAACAGTACAGTCTCTACCATGTATTGAACCCCAGACTCGTTCACGGGTCGTAGAGGTTACAGGAATATTTCTTGAATACGATTTGCCTAGTCCTTCTTTTAGTTTTGAGCATCAACAAAATTTGTTGACTTATATTGTACGATGCAGACAAATCTAACATTCTAAGTTAGCACTTTAATTAAGTCTTGGAACAAAAATAGATTTTCAATGAATATTTATAAAAATAAAAATAAGAGAAGTGCACACTTGTTTGAATTTTTTTGAAGATCTTTCGCCGCACGATGTGGTCATCTTGCAGACATATAACGCTTGTGATAGCATAGACAACCTAAAGGGTATCACCCAACCTCACGGTGCAGCAAACCATGGTCTACATGGTGCAGCGGCAGACTGCCCGTAGTTCCATAGCCAGGATATATTCGTTGTGAGTTGCCTCCAGAAGGATGATGGTTCTCGTATGCCCGGTGGGTGGGGGATACTTGAGGACTCCCGGGACCGGGATTTGAATTCACAACCATTGGGTTTCTAAGCAGATACACTTTGACAAGCGCATTAGCTCCCTGACAATTTCCAAGTAGCCTATTGAACTATCTTGTGTAGAAACAGACTATTCCCATTACCATATTTTTTGTGGAGCCTAGTTTAATAAACCTTTGTCCGTTTCACAGAGTAGTTTGTGCTAACTTATAACAGGCTCATAAATGATCACCTGCACTACTTAGTGGTATTACAATATTTTGATATGAGCAAGTAACGAGCATCGTTTCCAGCTGGTCATAGAATGCATCCTCAGATTTCATGGGTCCACGGCAGCTTAATAAGCTGTAATTGAAGAATCTCCATTATATTCTCAAATAGCACAATCTAGGCCTAACTGGTGTAAACCTAATCACTCTATCCTTGATTTCTGTTTTTGTAAGAGCTCCATGGCAAAGGTGTGGCTATTATGACAGCTATAATAAATTCAATGGTTCCTGTATGTTCTACAAGGATGATTCATAAACTACAGCCAAGTATTGATTTCTCCTCGATCGAAGCCCTATGGTGTATGTCAATTTCGACAATTCCGGGAAGTGTCTTCTTATATGTGTATTGCAGTTAGTTATATCAGTTTATATCGATAAAACAATATAGTTCATGATCATAATAATGTTTAATTAGTCTTACAACCCTTCATTATCAATGTTGTGCCCTGTCCCTGACTGTAGTTTTCCTTATTGTAAGTGTTTTACGTTTATATACAAGTAGCTTATATAACAACTTTTGTTCGAATATTTTAAAATCAAATTTAAGTTTCATAATTCTTTATATCTCATTCAAAAAAACTATAAAGGGTTTTGAAATCTGTCTCTTGAATAAAAAATATCATTGATATGGTCCAAACTATAGAGCGTTCCACATCAAGAAGACAGTAGATTTCATCTGCTGTTGCCAGATCTTAACCAACCAATTTCTACAATAAAATTCTGAAAAACTTTATTTTTTTTTAGAAAAATTTAGAAATTTGCAGAATTCAATGCTCTATCCTACACTAAGAAAGAAATCAACAACAAAAAAATCCTCAATCGCAATCTTTTTTTTTTTGTCATTTTTTTACTTAAAATGTTTATGACCAACTGGACTTATTGAGATTGATCTGTGTAGGTAAATGACTATAAATTGAACCAATATATGACAACAGATATTCAGATTTTTTTTCATGGAGAAGGAGGTATATAAGAAGTGAAAGAAAGAACCAAATTATAATTGTTTACAATCACAAAATATATTTGAATGTTTTGTTATGTTGATTTGTCTATCGATTTTTTTTAATTCTTAAAAATTACTCAAAATACAAACCTTCTGATGAAGTGCAAGAAAATTATATTTTTTCATATATGAGCGTGGAGGAAGTGTATCCAACTGCAGTGAAAATACATAAATAAAGTCAATTTTTAAGTAATGATACAATATAATAAAGACATTTTTTTTATTGAGTTAACATGGAGATGTTAAGAAACCGATAATGAAAAATACATATTTATTTTTAATGGAAGGGAAGGTATAGAATGAAAAATTCTTATTATGTTAATTTTCAATAAAGGAAAAAAAATTACATTCTCTTTTCTATATTATTTTATTCACATAAAAGTATTGAAAACCAAAATTCCATATCTATGTTCGGCCATCTCACAAAGATAAGGAACACAAAATTAAGTACGCTAATATATACAAAACAATTAGTGATAAAAAATATCACATTTCTTTCATATATTTTTTTTTTTTACAAATTAACATAGCAAGTTTCAAGCATAACTAAGCTCTCTTCAGAATTTTAAATAATGTAAACTAAAAATAACATTATTATTTATATTATACAGATATATATATATACACATTTTGTAGTACTATATCATCATCTATTTATTTCTTGGTGTAAATAAATATCTTATCGACAACACTTTTTGTTTTGGTTTTTTATAAGGGCATATATTATACTTGCAAACTGTAACAAAGCTGTATTGTCATTTAGAGATGTTAATATGATTTCCACCAAATTTTATAATGATATCACCACACACAGTTATGATAACTAATGTGAATTCATTAAATTATTTAAAAATTCATTTTGCTTTTTTTTAATAATTGAAAGTAACCCTTGATAATTTTTGTTCTACTGTGAATACAACTACAAATGAATTTATAATATTTACATTTTTTTTTTAAATGTTACATACACATAACCATAAAATGACTGATTATAAGTACTCAGATTTAAAAACAATATTTTGTTATTTAGAAAAAAAAAAGAAAAAGAAAAATAACAAACAAATATATAAAATATTATCGACTGAGTTCCATAAATTAACAACCGTATATTCCACGGTAACACTCTGTAATAACGTGGTAACTAGTTGGAGATCTGCCTTAAGTAAGTGAAGGCTTGACAGCCTTACGTTATTATTCTAAATGCTAAATAACAGTTTAACGAGGCAGGGAAAGTGTTAAATGTAACAGCCTCACATTTTAAATGTGCTATAAGCTAATTTTTCTGCAAATATCAACCTTTACTTAGGCCAACTGTTTTTAGTTTCACTACGTTTTTTATTTATTTTTTTCAATTGAGAGTATTAAGTGATATGGGGCTAACTAATGCTCATAGGAAACATAAATAATGAAATATTCTTCAATTTATCTGTAGAACACATTTTACTTTATTCTCTCAGGTCCAGCTTTCATCTTAGTTTATTTCTCAGTTTGTTTGTTGTTGTTTTCTTTTCTTTTTTTTTGAAACTGATATAGAGCCACAATAACAAATAAAATCTCAAATTCAATTACATTGTCGGTTGTTGAACAATGTCAAACAGACAACTCTCCCTCAAGTTTCGTTAATTTTCCCACTTTTAATTAAAACAGAGCCCTTAGCCGTTCTTCTAATGATGCATGCTTGGGACAATTGTTTGTCAGATGTGAGAGTTGTCTGTTTACATCCATTGACTGTTCATTCTCTTGATTAAACTCCGAATGATTTCCACTTTCTTCTTTACATTCTTTGACATTCACATTCATCATGTAAGCTATTCTCCTCCAGACACCGTAACTTCTCTCGTAAAACTTGTAGGAGTGGTCAATGGCTCGAGTGAATCACATTCTTCTTCCTCACCTTCCAAAATGGTCTCTTCTGACTGAAGCTGAGATAACGGACTCTCACACCGACTTCCTAGGCCAATGTCTTCTCCTGAAAAGAAAACAAATGAAATTTTAAAGGTTTGAAAATATCATTTTGTGACAAAGACACAGGTTTGCCAAGAAAGAAAAGCATGTCCAAAAACTAAATCATGAAAAAATCTTTGAGAAAACCCGAATGCGAGTCAAAGCCATCATTGACTCGGCTCAGGTTTAAAACTTACAGTGTGTCCGTAGGGAGGTTCGGTCAAATTACTGTGGCTATGTGCCGCTGGCTAGATATTATATTGTATAAGGCCGAATCATACCTTGGTTTTCCCGTGTGGGGCTTAAATTGAACCCTTAAATTTTGTATTTGATCTCACTAAACTCTTTTCTTTTTTTTTAAATTTATTTATTGATATTTACAACTGTATAAAAAAAAAAATACATCAAGTAAATGGGCTAAGTGATACATAATGACATGTGAAAATGACAAGTAGAGAAACTAACCACTGGTAGTACTCAAATCACAAGTTCAACTAAGAAGTCATGGGGCCATCTTCTTTTCAGACGCCTCGGAGGATTATCGGGAATTGAAGAGGAAGCTAGGTTTGAAACTAGAGGGGTTGAGTGGAAATGAAGTTTGTTATGAAAGGATAGATAGCGGGTTCGGGCCAAATCAGCAACAAATGGGACATTAAGGTCGTTATGGATGATTTTATTCTTAACAAAATAAGGAGCATTAAGGATTTTACGAAGGATTTTGGATTGTAGGGATTGGATACGAGAGGAATTCGATGGCTTAGTGGAGCCCCAAAGCTCTACTCCGTAGGTCCAAATAGGTCGTATGATGGTCATGTAGATGAGTCTTTTGTAATTAATTGGGAGCTTAGAGCGTTTGTCTAGTAAGTGTTGAAGTAGTCTGAAACGTTGAGCGGTTTCTTGTCTCTTCAGTCTCGTATGAGGATTCCAGGTTAATCGTTTGTCAAGATGCAACCCTAAGTATCGGATCTGTTCTACAGGCACCAGTGGGATATTATTAAAGGATACTGAAGGGCAGGAAGTCATTGGTTTACGACGTAAGGTAAAAGTGATTTGATGCGATTTTTGAGAGTTTATTTTAATTCTCCAGTTTTGACACCATTCTTCAAGATCAGTGATATGGGATTGGAGGCTTTGGGATGCAATAATTGGATTGGTGTTGACTGATAATACACATGTATCATCAGCATACGTGGTAAGGATAGTATTAGGATGAGTTGGAATGTCAGCTGTATAAACTGTATAAAGGATTGGGCCGAGGATACTACCTTGAGGAACACCAGCAGATTGGGAAAAGAGGGATGAATAGACTGATTTATTTGGAAAGTTCTGTTTGTGAGATAGGATTGAAGGATGAGAAAGTAGGTAGGCGGTAGGAATTGACGGAGTTTGTAGAGTAATCCCGGATGCCAGACTCGGTCAAATGCCTGTTCCACATCAAGAAAGACGCCCCAACAATATGATCCACGTTCTAATGCAGAGGAGACTACATCCACCACACGATGACATTGCTGAATGGTGGAGTGGGATGCTCGGAATCCAAACTGGTGATCTGGTATTATGTGATTTGCATCAAGGATGGGGTACAATCGTTTGAGGATGAGTTTTTCTAGGATTTTACCCATGCAAGGTAGAAGAGAGATAGGACGGTATGAGGAAGGGTATTCTGTTTTTTTTTTAGGTTTGGGTATAATTTTTAGAATGGATAATTTCCAGAGGTCAGGAAAATATGTGGAGCGGAGTACAGCATTATATATATATAGGTAAGGAATAGAATGGCTTTTTTAGGAAGATGTTTTAAGATATGAATTGTGATGAGGTCGTGCCCAGGAGCTTTGCGGGAAGGTAATCTGTAAATAATGTTGGATATTTCTGTAGGATGGAATGCTTTGGGTGGAAGGGACATTTGGAGGGGAACATCTATCGCTGATTTTATATATTCAATATGAGTTGGGTTAATGATATCAGGATGTGGATGAAAGATTTTGGAAAGGTATTGACCAAATAACTGTGATTTTTCTCTGTCAGATCTTGTCCAGTTATTTGATTCAGTAAGTAGTGGATGATTAAATTCTTTGAACTTTAGGAGTTTTTTGGTGGTCATCCACAATGTTTTGTCAGTGGTTGTGAGATTTTCAGTCCAGGTAATTAAATTTTGAATGTTGAACTTCTTGATTTCTGCTTTTAATTTGTTAGTTAATTTTGTGTAGGTAGTTTTATCTGCTGGATATCGAGTTCTATGCCACTTCGATCTTGCTCTGCGTTTTTCTCTTAATAAGATACGAATATGCTGTGGCAAATCAGTATGTTGATAGCTATTAATTGTATGATTTGAGATATTATCATGTAAACTGCTTCTGATTGATGTTGTAAGTTTTTCTTTGGCTGTATCAATGTCTTCTTTTGTCTTTGCACTAAACTCAGAGAAAAAAGGAGATGACCTCACTTCAAAACTAATCACAGAGCTTCGTTATTGGAAAATATAATTCCCTCATTTATATTAGTTGAAATTTAGAAAAAAAAAAAGAGAGAATATAATCAAAACCTTATTTTTGTTCATTTAAAATAACTGGAAATGTCATGTTTGTTGTAAGAAAAAAAAAGAAAAGAAGAATAAATATAAGATCTGAATGAACTTGATTATTAACTAGAGAAATATGTTGTCATCCTCAGACATTGTTGTCATGTTGTCAGTTATGCTCTTTCCAAATCTTTATTTATTAATGATTTTTTTTTCTTTACATGACATAAAAATATACTATTGTAATTTAAGAAAAAGCTCAATTTTGATTTAGCATTTTTTAAATATTTGATGTTTGACGAACAGATGTTTTTATGATTTTAAATTTTGTTCTTACTACAATAATGTAATTATCACATATATTAATTACAAATGATGACAGAAATTTTCTATTACATCACAGCCAATATATTTTCATAACAAAAAGTTTTATTACCACAAGGCCTCAAGACTAAATATTGGAGAAGGTCCGAAAGGGAAAGGATTCCAATTACTTTATCTTCATCATCAGTCACTACCAGCCGATGAACCTGGAAAAATTAAAAAGGCTTTAATTAATATATATTTATTTTATTCAAATATAAGGTTAAAGGTATTAATTTAAATAGTATAATATAATATTGTATCATAGGCTTGGTCATGGGAACAGCGATAAAAAAACAAAACAAGTCTGATTGAGTTTATTGGAGAAGAGATTATTTATATTATTTTTTATATGTTATGAAAAATAAACAACTAAAAAAATATCCTATGCAATAAAAGAAGAAGGAGATTTTACCTCAGCCCTAACAAGGCGTTCGATAATACTGTACAAGGTGTCATCCATACTGCACTTGTGTACACCTTCAAACCAGTCATTTCTGTTTTCATTAGCTTTCTTCAGAGGCATATCCAACTTGTCATAGGTTTTTTCTGCAGCCAAATTCTATTAAAAAAAGAAAAGAAAGAAATTTATTAGATCTATATACTTATAATACTAATGTAATAAAATATGGTATTATGATGTAGAACATAATACATCTAAGTAGCAAAGTAATTCTCAAAACTAAATGTAAGTTATTTGTTAAGATTTACAAGATAAAATTGGTTGTTATTTATTATTTCGCAGGTATCATAAACCATCTAGACATATTCTATCAAGTAAAATAAATAATAATAGTGGGTCTATATTTAAAGCTGTATCAGGAATTCAAAAACACAAATATCTCTTGCGATAGACACAGGCAGCCATGTGCTCATCAGCAAGGGATAAATTTACTCTTTACTTTAACAAAATGTTTGAATTGAGAAAACCATGCTTCATAGAATCTAATGCTGTTATAAAAATTACCACACAAATGTTAAGTGGAGAAGCTTGTATAAGAATGCGGTTAAAGAGGAAACACACAAATAAGAAACTATTTAATTGCTTAGCAAAGTTTTAGGCTACTCTGCCCACATGGTCATAAACAAAATAGAGAATAACATCAACACAAAATAAATAATTTTTATTTGTGTGTTTTCTCGTTGATAACAATTTTTTTCAATCAATACTTTTAAAATAAATGAAGTTTATATTTATCATTTAATCTCAAACATCCTCAATAGACAATCTAACACATTAAATAGACCCAATTTTTAATTTAATTTTGTCATTTACGATTGCATCTACACCTCTGGTGAATGAGTGGATAAGTCAAATTTTCTCCAAAATGAGTTTCTTGTACTTAGGGTAGCAGAATGCTGTAGTGAAAAGGGGCTAAGAAGTGCATTGGCTTGAGAAGGAGTTATTGAATATGTTACAACTCCATTTCAAGCCAAAAACTTCGAGAATGACACGATTATAGCTTCCCTCAATAATGTTGGCCCTCTCTGGACAAAATTCAACTTCACAGCTTTTAATTCATCGGGGCTGGAGTTATATTATTTTAATATATAACAGAATGAATCAAATTTTAATTCAATTCTAATATAACACTTACAATCACATCAAATTTGGCGAATATATCGACTAATTTTCCCTCTGCATCAACGACAGGAAGAGCCGAAACCCGGCGATCTAAAAATTTATCGAGTGCTGAGATGATTGTTGTATCTTCGAATGCAGTCTCTATGCAATCATATGTGCCAATACCAACTTCAGATAAACTCTTATCCAAATAACTCGGCCTTGGCAGGTCATTTATCTGAAAGGATAAATCACAGTTTAAATTTTAATTAATTTATAAGGTTCTAAATGTCTGAATGTATTTTAGTACTAAGTGATAAATGTAAATTAATATATGAAAATATATATACAAATAAAAAAGTTAATAACTTACATAAAGGAACAAGAACCTGAGAATTCGCTTGTGAGTGAGGATATAAAGAACATTTCCAGTTTCAGGATCAATTACTGGAAGTCGATGTATCCTGTTCAGAATCAAGACCCTGATGGCATCATATAACGAAGCATCAGGACCAATTGAGACCAGGTCAGGTAAATCCTTCAAGAGTGCTGAAAATAACATTAGATAAAAATAACATTAAATATATTACAAGACTTAAATTTTCCTACTTAGCTAAAATTATGCTTTAATTCATTCTCAATAAGCAACATCAATAAATTCATTATCAGTGAGTATTCAAATTAATTTAGAAAATAAAGAAATATGAAATTCAAAATAAAAATCAAATAAAATATTCCATGCCACAAACTGATATTTTCTGAGGGTGATATCCATTTTCTTATTTTAATAACATTATTAACAATTAACATAAAATATAATAAATTATTTAACTGTTTTTGTTTATAAGGTTATCATTAGCCATTAAGACAGACATAACGACCAATTAGCTTAATAGTTATTTGGCATCTAGACTGAAAGTAAAACAAAAATAACTCTTAAAGTGCATGTGTGTCTATTAAAGCTCATTTCATGTAGAACATCTTAAATTATAGTTTTTTTGTGGACTTCTTATTTAAGAAATTTTGAAAGCTTGAATACAAAATTATTTGTTTTATTTTTCTTTAATCTATATAAATAAAAATGAATTGCCAAACGTGTTGCTATACGCAAAAGTCGAGAACGGCTCTACCAATTTTTTCCCCTTATTTTTGTTAAGGGCCAAAGAAGGTTCTTATGGAGAGAAAAAACGTAAAAATCACGAGGGAATTAATAAAAACAACACTTTTCTTGATCCCTTAATAAAAAATAACAGTTCAGTGAGGAGGTCTATTGTAGAACAGTTACAAATTTTGTTTCATCAACACAATCAATTAAATACATTGTGTAAAACTTCTATAGGAGAACATGAGAGATTTTTTAATGTATCAAAAATCGATGAAGTTGCCATTGTAATGGTTGGAGAAAATTTGGAAGCCTTTTGTTTTAGGGTAATAGGGCAGAACAACATCTGCCGGGACAGCAAGTAGTATAAAATACTTTTTTATGAATTAATATTTTTTCAATTTATTCATTTTTTCAAATGAAATATTTTGACACAGT
Source organism: Troilus luridus (assembly GCA_964056705.1). Taxonomy (NCBI): domain Eukaryota; kingdom Metazoa; phylum Arthropoda; class Insecta; order Hemiptera; family Pentatomidae; genus Troilus; species Troilus luridus. The sequence continues at coordinate 119,769,593 of OZ057413.1, forward strand.
TTATATGAAGTATTTGAAAATGGAAGAATGCTATTTCCTAAACTTTGAAAAAGAGGCTGTCCAATGTAAAGGTGGTTGAATAACTCAAATGCTTTTCACAGCCAGGATATCAAAAAAGTGCATCATTAAGAGTATCTCGTTTTCATAAAGTTAGTATACTTTGCAGCAAAATTTACTAAAATAAAAAAATAATATTCTTACCTCTCCAAGTATCAAGTTTATGTTCTTCCATTTGCTCTAATGACATGGTTCCTGATCTGTAGTACATGTGGAGAATTTTTATGAAATCAGTAATTGTAAGCATTCCAACAAATTTATGCTGGCTGGCATCCCACAATGGAGCTGCTCTCACACCTAAAATATAATACAATTAGAATACGGTTTCAGTACAATTTGGAGTCAGGAGCAAAAGCAAAGCACATATGATAATAGTTAATAATCAATAATTATTTAGCCATTAATAAAGTGATTTAAAATTAAACTAAATCTGCTCATTTCTATTAAATAAATAGATAATTTGAAGTAAATAATTATAATATTTATGTCTAAAAGAGTAAACTAATATTATTGTTCAAAGGTAGATTTTTGGCTGATAAGAACATATTACATACCATTATGTAGAAGAGCGAAAAAAGCTTTCTTGACTAGAAGTTGAGTGTCAAAAACAACAAGTTTGGCACTTGTGGGTATTAATCCGTAACACCTATGGAACTTGAAAAACTTAACAAAGATTTGGCCCTCGTCTTCTTCTGAAAATAAAAAACAATGAAATTAAATTAGGTATTATATTTAAATTTATATTTAATTTGTTAAAGGATATTCGTGAAATAACTGACATAATTTCATTAGATCTAGATCATAAATTCTATAGTTGTTAAAAAACAAAAAAAAAAGTTATAGTGATATCACTATGTAATATTTCATTTAGCAGTAGATGCTTCTCATCTTAGTGAATATAAGTCAATAAAAACAAATGAACTTAGAGTCTTAAATATTCAACCTAAATTAATATTAAAATTGAAATTATTGAGATCAAGTTAAGTAAGATGTATCTTATGAGGTATGATGAGAGTAGATTACAAATACTGCACAGTGAAAATGTTTGTTGAACAAATATATGAAAAATAAAATATTTCAATCTAAAATAAACATTAACAGGTGTGTCATCATATTATAAATTTGTATAAGCATACTTCAGTATTCTATTCTAGAGTTTAGATACTTGGGGTAGGGCAGTGTCAAAGAAATGCAATCTCAATTACTTAATCTAATCATATTTATTTCTAAGAATAAGAATAACCATTTTACTAACCAAGATCTGAGATGCTGACTTTTTCTAGGAAAGGGTCTGCCACAGGTAACTGAAACAAAATATTCAATGTTATTCTATTTACAATACAGGAAAGCAAAGCAAGTTAAATATTTTATTTATATGCATGAGTATAGTGTCTTTATAGATTTTGAATAATAATAATATTAACGAAATTTTCTCATGAAGAGAGTTTGAGATAGCCTTAAGTACCTTATACATTCCTGTTTCCAATTTGATAAATGTGTATAAGAAAATGTATTAAGTAAAGATTAATTAACTTTACAGTACAAAGTAATGGTTCTAAAAATGATATGGACTGATATTTTAAACTGATTTAATAAAATAATAACTTTAAATATTACAATAATAATAATGGTGTAGCAATTAAGACCTTCCAATATTTAACAATTTAAATTTCAATAAAAGTGAAAAAAAAATCAAAAAGAGACATTAATTATAAATAAGTTGCAATAGAAAAAATCCCCAAAACAAAGCCTTAAGTCCCCAAAAAACTTGAACAAAAATAATCAGTGGACTCATTGAGTTATTTGTATAGCTGCTTCGAGGAAGATTGCTGGCTCTATTTGATAAGTCTGTTTGGACTGTTGGTGTGAGATGTCTGCACGTTCTTTGATGTAATTTCCTTGTGAAGTGTTGTCCAGATCATTGACTGGTTGTTTTTGTTCCAGTTTTGGAGACTCAAGGATTTATTTAGGGAATTTTTTTATTGCAACCTAATTTAATTTCTTTCAATTTGCATGTCTTTTCTCAATATTTTAGGGATTTACACCATAATCAGGACTTTCTAAAATTGTAAACACCAATTAAAAACTATGTACTGTACCAATATATTAAAAAGACGTGTAAGGGAGATCTATATTCAATAGATCTTCTATGATTTTGGCCTTCGCCGATGACATAGATATTGTGGCAAGAACCCCTACAGATTTAGAAAATGCTTTTAACAGTTTCCAGATAGCATCAGCTAGATTAGGTTTAGAGGTCAATGAATCAAAAACCAAATATATGCATGCAGGCCCACAAGTGAATGTGCATGAACCATCGCATTTTATGGCTGGAGGGTTTAAATTTGAAAGGGTGGAGGAATTTGTGTACCTTGGATCGCAGGTGAACGCGGATAATGACATAAAAGCAGAAATCCATCGGAGAATTATGTCCTCAAATAAATGCTATTTCGGGTTACTGAAGCATTTTAGAAGCAGGGCTATTTCCCAAAACACGAAGGTGCATTTGTATAAGACCCTAATAAGACCAGTTCTCGCTTTTGCCTCCGAATGCTGGACATTACCCAGTTCTCAGGAAGCCCTTCTCCTAATGTTCGAGAGGAAAATTTTGAGGAGAATTTATGGCCCAGTTTGCACCAATGGGATAGGGAGGATAAGGACGAACGCTGAGCTAGCAAGACTCTACAAGAGCCCAGATATTTTAAGGATAATAAAAGTAGGCCGGCTTCGATGGGCAGGTCATATAATTAGAATGACCCAGGATGAGATTCCTAAAATGGTCCTAGACGAAAGGATTTATGGGACAAGAAGAGTGGGAAGACCTCGGCTCCGATGGATCGATGGAGTGGCGGCGGATGCCAGGTCCATCTTGGGAATTCGCAATTGGAGAGCAGCTGCAACCAATAGAGAAGACTGGCGAACCAAGCTGCAGGAGGCCTTGACTCTGCAGGAGTTGTAGCGCCACGAATGATGATGATGATGTAAGGGAGATCCAATGCCTTCATTCTATCCTAAAAAAGCGTGTGGTGCTTGTTTTTAACAGTCGTAAATTTTATATTGATTAATATTGACAAAAGTAGAATCATCATGAAAATATCTTAAAAAGCACCATGCCTTTTTACGACAAAATGAATTTTTTTGTTCATCATTCTAGTAGCTCAAGTGTTAGTTCACGCCTAAATACTTGGGACAAGTCACTTCCCTGTTTGCGGATACGAAAAATCGCTAACCCTGAAGGCCCTGTTCAGAATAATTAGGCAATTATTAAATTATTGTATAGTCATCGGACCTTGAAAAGTGTGCAAAGTTTTAATTTAATTCGATGCTTTGAAGTGGCCGAAATTCGATTTCAAAGATTTCGATATAGGTGTAGCTAGTAAAAGCGTGTTAAAAATTCTTAAGAATTTGTCTGACTTATGCTCTCTCCTGGATGCGTTATATGTTAATAATTAGGGTATTAAAAAACATGTTGATATAAAAAATAAATAAATAAAGGCGTTAAAGTTAATGCTTCAACTAAAACAATTTTCTTTATCGATATCGATTTTTTTCTTTGGATTATTGGCCTTTTTTGAACCGCCAGACGATACACAAATTATTACATTAGAATAGTTCCTTTAGATGTTAAAATTTCTAAATATTTCATACATTTTAAAATGCACTAGGGTATGGATGATAATTTTATTTAAGAGGCATAATAGAAATTGTCGTAAAGTAGATGCAATTTTAATTTTCTTGAGGCCTTTGAAGCACCTGAGGGTGGGGCTATTGTTCCTTGCTACAATGGCACAATCAGTTCCATTCACGTTTCAACTAAATCTACAACAGCGCGGTTACACCAAGTGAACTCCCAATCCTCTAAATAATCATGTTATAGTGTAGTAATGTGCTTGTCGAGTTTCAGCAATAGCAAGGGCAATGGTAATAGCAATAGCTAGTACAATAGTATCCTCAGTTTAGTAGACTTGATACTATGCTATTGGTAGTGTCCATTTTGTAAATGGTCGCAATATTGTTTTGTGAAATCGCAGGTTTAGAAAAGTGTTAGATATTTGTTTATTTAATTAATTGAATTAGATGGAGCAACAGGAAAATAGGATGATAAACAAGTGTAATAAAACGTTGATACCATTCACAAAGATTCTTTATAAGTGTGTCAACTTCACCTTCATAAGCTTGGAAAGACAAAGTATTAGCCAACTGGCGACATATTTGATGATTACATAAAAAAATACTTATAATAATCAATGCTTAGCGAATTCGATGGCTGGAAAACACTGCTAACAATCACTATTTACAAATATCCATACAAAGATTATCACCCGAACCCCATTCTTAAGATCGCCAAATTATAAAGTGTTAAGAAAATTGTCGATATTTTCCTCTTGTACAGGCCCCGTTACTGGATAAAGGAAGATGATAAAGCAATCTTGTAACTTTTTGACGTTCACTAATGTTCTTGTATGTATTCTATTTGCGGCCTTGTTTGTTTTTCATTTATATTACATAAGTAATAAAATCGTGAGCGAACCATACAATTTTGGTAACGCATAAAACAGCGTGGAAACTCGAACTATTAAAAGAATACGGGGAACTGCCGAGCTGTGAAATGAGAAGGAGGAACCAATAGAGACTTCTATGAACCGTAAATAATCGAATTGATGTTTCCGGATAATTTTTATTTTAATGGGATTTAAATACATACATGTTATAAATTCGTTAAATATTTTCTTACGTCAAAAATCCTAAACAGAGGAATTAGCGTTGGAATGTAAGGTTAAGCAATCTTATCAGTGGCGCCCGTATAAGGGGAAATCACCAAATTGTCATAAGGAATCTTTGTTTATTTATTATTTTTTCTTTTATAAGGGGGGTTTCCAAAACATACTTTTAGCACGATTGGTTTGGAGTATTTCAAATAGACTCCAGGAGGGTGTTTTAAAGGTTATATTTTGGGCTAGGATATTTCAGGAAACAATATGGCACAATTATTTACAAATTAGACATTTTTACTAATACTCTAGCTAACTAACAAGACAATAAATGCGGCAATAGATAGTAGTGACAGTTACTCACCCCCCTGGAGTCCCTGAAGAGGATAGCGGCATGGTTGGGGTCCAAGGAGGGTTCGGACCCTCGGTGGCCTGTCACGCCCCCGCCGAGGCTGAGTCGTCTCTTCTCGAGTGAGCTGCGTCGGAGGGCACCTGCAAAACAATAATATATTATATATTAGCTGGTTTAATATTAATATTTAATATTCTTAATATATCATAAAGATATCCATTTCAAAATATAATCTGTTTGGAATAACTTGAGTCACATCCATACTGTAGAAGAGGAGTGAATGCTCAAGAAGGTAGCTACGAACAAAACTAGCAGAAAAGAAGTTCTTTCCTTTCCATTTTTACAAAATAGTTATATAATAAAACCTAAAAACCATATATCCTGCCATGAATAGGAAGTAGGAACAAGAAATCCAGAAGAATGATGGACAGGTGACACTCCCAATACGGGCCTATCAACAAATTTTCACCTCCAATATGCAACAAGTTAGAATTTCATATGAAGCTAGGTTCAATATTAGTCTAATATTGGGTCGTTTCATATAAAATGTATGTTTTTATTATATCTAAAATCCAAAACTTGTTTACAATGTTTATGTTTACAAGCTATAATGAGGTGTTATTAATCCTCTGTTTTTTAAAAATAATATTTATTATCCTGACAATTGAAAGATTACTGTTTAATATGCAATCAAATATAACCATGGAAACATATAGTTTTCATGTAATTTTTTTTTTTGTGAGTTTAAACTTGGACACTCGGGAGCCCATCCACCACGTTCGGGGAAGGGTGTAGTTTAATTAAAACAGGGAAGCATGCCAACACCGATTTTGCATAAAAAAAAATATTGGTTTCTGTCTAGTGGTTAAAACCTGTACCACTACAACCCGTGAACGGGTCTGTGGTTAATACATGGTAGAGACTGTACTGTTTCATGGACAACGGTACTACAGGGAGGATTTAGGTGTAGTGAGTGGTTAATAGCAGGAATAATTCATTCCTCCTATATACCCACAGATGGAACAATCACATCCATATCGTAATGCAGGAATATTGACATAATGCATCAAAAACCAGTGTGCATTGATTAATCGAATGGGACCTATATTCTTACACGAAAACACCGCCCTCATGTTTCACGACAGACAGTGAAGACACTAAACGAACTGTGTTACGAGGTCATCCCACCGCAAGGAGGAAATAAGTTAGCGGTTTACTTATTTACCGAAACGTTTCTATTAAAAAGCTGTAGATACTCCATGAACACTAAGGGGCAAAAACAAAGAATGTTTTGAAAAGTAATACTCTTTTGAGCCCTGGGAGCGCTGCTAAAAATTTTCGAATTATTTCTATCACGTTAGACATTGCTGACCGAGAAAACGATATAAGGACGATTAATTATCTTGATCACAGCAGTGAATAAGATAAAGACATCGAGCGTGCTAGAGCAAACCAGCCTTTAAAGGTAAAGCTATTTCACTTCAGTGAAGACATCGATGACTGACAGATCATTGAGTTGATCACGGATGACTATCAGTATGTGAATATCAGATTATAGATCAAAGGCTAAGATGACTAGACGGCGCACGCATCATCGCCTCATAGTGAGTCTATCCGTCAAGGTCGAATGAGATGTCTTCTCTATCATTTTCAATACCATTAAGATATGAGTGAGCCCATAAAATTGCAAAAGATGGAATAAAAATTCTGCAGACCTAACGGTAACTATAAAACTGAGCTATTCAATAACCTACTCTCGGTCCACAAAATACAAAGAGGATATCATATTCATTGTATCTTGACATCAATATGTGCATGATTTAAAAAGAATGGAGACAAATGATTTAAAGTGGTTAGTCCATTTTTGTAGAAAACTGAAGAAAAACTCAACATATCTGAATAACAGAATTGTAATTGATTTCCTGTCCTTAAATATGAAGACATTTATTTCACGCTGGCATCTACTTCAAATGAAGACATATTAACTTTACGTATTTTAATAAAAGCTTATAAAGTAAAACAAAACAACTGTACCATTACAACCCGGTCTGGGGTTTGGTACATGGTTGAGACTGTACGTTTTTTGGACAACGCGTGTGGAGAGAGTTGATTTGTCCTAGGTCCCGCTCAACCGCCGTATTTTCTCCCTTATTTCCGGGACCCATCTCCGGCCGCTAACAGATTAAATAAAAGTTAGCCAGCGAGCGGGATTTGAACCCAGGACATTTGGTATGGCAGCTCAGCGCTATGCCACTGAGCCATTCGTCTCCCTAGGGTAAGGAAACATAGCAAAATTTGTTCATGTGAAATAATTCTACCCGGAACGTACAAGCATACGTACAATATAACAATAATAAGGCTTAACCCAAATTCATTAGATCACAATCCACCTACGCTTCTCGAAAGATCGGACGACATTCGGCTCAGCGCATATTAACTTGGAAATTTTATCGTTACTAAGACCAACAACTATACAAGTCCATATCAATCTTCGTGACGCTATCACTTAAATTATATTAACATGCATTGCATGCTCTGCAATTCAGCTTTTTGATTTGTTCTCCAAATCATTCTTACAGAAAAAAAAAATCGTGGCAGGAAGAAAAATGAAAGATATCGTAAACTCATGGAGTTGATTATAATTACTGATTAAATGATAATTGATGGATTATTTCTCATATCCCAGGTCCAAAATTAAGAGACTGAGATGATTAAATATTTGAAAAAAACGGAGACAGAAATTAATTCATCAACTAGGCAGGTTAAACTGGAACGATCGAACAGACATATTGGAATTCATATTCCGTAAGAGGCTTCAGCCGCCAAACATTGTGCAATCAGCTTAGTATTGAATTTTGTCAATTCATGATGAAAGTGATCTGATATTGAGACAAGGGAATTCATGATGCCCAGTTGAAGCTTACCTCAGTCAAGTCAGGATGATGGATTGGAATGTTAATTCTGATCAAAGGGAATCAGGCCGATAGGACATGTCTATCATATGTATCGTATATGGTATTTGAATGCAATGGTAATATTAATTAAAGCATTCTAATATTAATAAAGCACATTCGAAGCAAATTTTCGAATTTTGGAAATAAAAAACGAAAAGAGTTAAAATTATTTTTTGAAAAAAGACAAATCAACACATACGCAATAAATACAGTAGTTATATATGTAACTCCGATGAAAAAGTGGTTAAGTCGAATTTTCTCAAAAATGAGTTTCTTGTACCTAGGAAGCGGAATGGTTTTATTTTCCTAGCTGATAAGGGGCTCAATCAGGCGTTGGCTCGAAAAGGAGAATATTACAACATTAAAACTCCATTTCAATCCAAAAACTATACCGCTTCTCTCAATACAAAGTCTGGAGAAAATTCGACTTAACCACCGTGAACAACACATTACTTCCTTGAATTGATTTTCCGCTCACCCCTTAATCTATACATCAGGGTTTCAAAAAGTGTTCCTTAAATCAGATTAAACGAGCAGCATCAAGTACCTTTAAAATATCACTTATTACGTATAGGAGAATACTAAAAACATATCGAAATAATAGTAGCGATGACTGAAATGAAAATTACTAAAAATTAATTCTGGATTAGCTTGTTGAAATCTGAAAATGTTTGCTACTGCAATAATAATTTTACTCCGTAGGATGATGTATAAAAATGGATAGATGGTTTTTAGTACGATCACTATACTTGAATTTCTATTTATTGGGCGCTAAAATGTAGTAAAAGAGTAAATTATTATTTACGCTTCCATCATAGGACGTTATTTAAATGCATTCCTTAACTTTTTCAGAGTTGGTGAGAAAGTGGGATTTGTAATTTATGAGACCAAAACAGGGCAGAAATGGTGGAACAAACTGGTTTTGTTTAAGATAAGGAAGGAAGCCCAAGTATTGATATAGTGAGCTCCTTTACCTACCTACTTAGGTACCGCCGTCACGAGTTTAAGGATGTCTCAACAGAGTCAAGAAGAGAGTGTCTAGGCAAATAAAAGCGTCTTCGGGATAAAGAGACACTTATAAAGAGCAAACTTGTGTCGTGGAATACTAAAGTAATCCCCTACAAGGCGCTCAGCTAGGCAGCCAGTTCTTCGGAATCCTGGTTCATAAAGAAAGCCGGGGAGAAAATAATGCTAACTTTTAAAAGGAAGATTCTACGGCTAATATTTGAACCTGATACAGAAGAGGCAATAATGCGGAGTTAGCGAATCTCTGCCAAGCCCTAGGACGTTGCTAATGTGCCACAGCTGAGTACTTCGCACTGGATAGACCATGTGGTCGTAATGACGAAGGTCGAAGTACCCAGAAGGGTAATATAAGAAAATGTACGAAGTATAAGAAGAGAAAGGCGACTCAAGCTTCGATGGATAGATGGTATTAGTAAGGACTCCAGGGACTTATTAAATGTTCGGAATTGGAAGACAGCAGCACTAAAACAGATAGGACTGGAGGAAACGGATCGAGGAGGCGAAGGCTGTAGAGGCATGAAAGGAGAAGATTATTTCCCATTTATCAACTATAATTTAATTTGAAATTTAAAATAACAATTCATTTTTAGAGAAAAGATAATTTCTAGTATAAAAAAATATACATTTGCACCTTCAAGTAAAGGTAGTGATCATTTGGTGTCCAAAAAGGAATATTAGATATTATAATTAGATATTACACCAATCCCAAATACGAAATTTCAGTTTTCAGAATTATTATTTGTATATCATAAATACAAGACAATTTCAAAACTTTGATGGAGTTAAAGTATTTTACAACAAAGCTTATTTTCTGCGGTATTTAAATATATTGTTAGTATGCACGTGTTTGTTAGTTAATGAATAATGTTTTGTCTTAGATTTATATGCTTCAAATTCCATAACGATATGATGAAGTGTCACATGCTTGTTGCAATTTCCACATTGCATTTGAAATTCTATCGCGTATAAGACGTCCTTCAAAAGAACGTCATGACTCAAAAAAACTAATCTTTTATTAGAGGCATTTGAAAGTTTCATGTGAGTTAAAATAACAAAAATTTGGGGACCGTTAAAGCAAAGCATTCCTACTGCAATTAATTAACCATTAGAACATTTTTAAAAGCTTGAAACATTATTTATTTAACTTGTGTCATTATTCCCATACAACTTCAAGTTCAAACATGATGCAGCTCAAAATATTTAAAAAAAAAAATGATGGAAATGAAATATGCAAATTAAAAGCTATGTCGTTGTTTTTTTGAAGGAGCGATCTATATTACATATTACATATTACATCGTTACATATGACATAAGTCTGCAATAACAACAAATATTTCGTTTTTGTTTATTTTAGATTAAATGCTACAAACCATGGTATGCCCAAGATATTTAGGAATATTGATTTATAATACCAGTCTGCTAAGTGTTGATATTGCTCCTGTCAAAAGTTTCTATTATCTTCTTCGATATTTATATAAAAATCACATCAATAGTACATGCAGAAGCAATGTCTCATAAGTTGTGAAAAGTACGCTGCCGAAGAGATTAAATTATGGCTAACCATTGAAATTAACCAAATCTTCATACGCAAAGATTATTATTAGGATTTATAATTTGAAATTAAAAAAGTTTAAAATAAAAATCCTGGAAGGAATTAATAAAATAAAAATTGCCGTATTAGGAGAGTAAGAAAGTAGAAAATCCGCTTAGCACGATTTTCGTTTTACGCGTATTGTAGAGCGTTACACCTACCGCTATACCTGGGCATGTTTTTATGTGGCGGGGCATTGTCACCATTAATTGGGAACATTTGGTGCTTGCAGGGCATTTAAAATTTGTATAGCCCATGAATACCAAAAGAGGAAGTGAAATGTTTAGTTTGCGCTAAAGGCTTTCATCCACGAGGGGTTAGATAGAAAAAAATATGCACGCTTCACACAACTTTTACCTGGCTCCGTATTTAAAATAAACTTTTAAGTTTTGAGTATTTTCCATTTCACGATCTAACAATAGAAATTCTTATCAAGAACAACCACTTAAGTATATGCGTTTTTCATTCCTCTTCATTATATTTTACGCCATTATTTATTAGATAATATTTTTTAAAAATCATAATCTTTTCAAAGGTATATTGTGAATATAATATTAATACTGTTATTTCACAATTATAATTTCATAATTTTTCCTCCTTCAGTTAATTAAGGTACTTAAACAAACAATTATTAAATACTTTCTTAAATTGCCAATATTTTAAACCTATGCATCAGGTATTTCTTCTGGTTTCGACCATGTAGTAAAATTCTTTGCCGACGATTCGCTGGGCATATTGCAAGCTTCCACAGGGCTTAAACTGGGAATCAGTATCCACAAGAAACACCTGATGAGTCTATATATAATAATTTTTTTTTTTTATTTCGAATAACAACTAGGAACTTTTAATAAACAAAATTAAAATTACTGTAGAGAAAAAAATATAAATATTATTAGACTATTTCATTGAGAATAAGAAGGCTAGGAAATATGTATAGACTTGTGGATAATTAAAACGGGCAATTCCGTTGGGAACTCGAATTTATTTTATTTTTTACTATAAACAACACTGCCCTGTCACTTTCATCTAAAGGAAAGTTAAAAAAAAAAACCGTAACAAATAGATATCAAGGTTTAGAATTTTATTTTTTTGAGTCCATTCTGCACGACTGCCTCTAGCAAAAAGGTCAATCCTGTTATCTATAAAAAAAAAAAAATCAAATACATCTAAAGAATAAAATTTTATTTTTTTATTTATTTTTTTTTTTTATGTTGGCTAAAAGACTTCCTTTGAAGTCCTATACAGCCCGATATCTTTAATTAATTGATTAGTATTTTCTTCTTTGATGCCAACAGCACGCGGTCTTCCCAGGCGGTCACCCATCCAAGTACTACCACGCCCGACGTTGCTTAACTTCGGTGATCGGACGGGAACCGGTGTGTTCAACGTGGTATGGCCGTTGAATAAAATTTTAAAGTCGTTCCATGATGTACACTAAAAAAGTCTTACGTTATTCCGATTATGCCAATACATATTTTATTTTGAATAAAAAAAAGGTATAAAGGAATTTAACCATCTGATTGTTTGCTAACTTTTGTTTAGACAAAAGTACAAATAATAATAGTATTAACATAATAAAATATTTTATCGACTGGAAAAAATGTTAGTAACTCCCATCGGTTAGCATCATAGTGAAAACCACAAGGGAGGGTACAGGAACCTTGGGTTTTGATTTGGAAAAATTGGACCTGACACAATAGGTAGCTCTTTTGGACATATACAGAATTGTAGAAAATCGGAAAAATCTTTTACACTCCCTAGAATTTAGAATTCCGGAATGTGGATTTTGTTCAAGAGGAATCTGAGAGATAAAATAATACGAAATCGAAATAATAAAGCTAATTTGCAGAAAATCAGATCTGAAAATATTTTTTTTTAAAGTCCTTTGACGACAGCAATAAATAGAAACGAAAATAAATATAATAATATTTTGAAATGGATATTAAATTCACACATTGATCACACATATTAATTGGTCTCCGATAAAAATAAACATCGTTCACCATTATGTAGGACAAGTTTTACTGCATGCAACATTTAGAAAAGTATGTTTACTGAGGGATACAATCTGTTTCAATTGACAAAATTAATTGATATAATATAATAAATATGTTGTAAACATAAAAAAAAAAAACATACATGCAACACTGCCATTGTAACTAAGGGTTTACTCGACTAATTGCAAACTAAACATATAAATGAAGAAAAATAACTGGTATGTACATACGCTGAAAATTATTTCATGCAACGGTTATATGAAAACATTGATATAAATATTGTATAGATCGGAGAAGAAACACAGAGCCATTTTGTTTCGACAAGATATAATACCTTCAGCCAAGATCTGGTCGTAAATCCGGTAGGTGGCCTCGCAGTCGGAAGGCTTCCGGGTGCCATCGTCCAGGGACCTGCTCCTACTCCTGAAGGAAGGAGATGGGACTTCGAGGAGGCAGGAACTCCTCCGAGGAGACTTGGATCTGGACACCACTGCCCTCCCTAGCTGCTTGATCAGGTCCTAACGTACAGATTCCACATTCTTACCTTGCAATATACATACATACCTATCTCTTACAATATAATTAATAACTCGTCGAATCATTCGAATATGTAAAGGTAGTCAGAATATTTTGATGTAAGAACTGTATCAGAGGCCTTCTGGATCAAAACTGGATAACTCCAAAATTTCACAAATTGGTTTCTTCATACTTTTCACTGGTTTAGTAAAGTAATTTTATCAAAACTACACTTTGCCACCTTATTTGCCATGGTTTTCGTCTTGTTCCAAACCTGAAGTTTCATAAGCATAAAGTATTGCTCGACTAAACTAGGGGAAAATGTGAAGAACTAAATTTTTGAAATTTGGAGTTATCCGCTTTTGATCCTAAACGCCTCGTGTAAATTCAGCTAGTGAAAATACAATTAGCAAACAATGATGCTGAAATATCTTTTTTAAAGCTACTTTAATTATTTTTACTAAACAATTTTGTACAACTTAGTTGTTTTTTGTATATAAAAGGTCGCGCAATAGATGTCGTTAATTAAAATCATTTTCAGCACCCTAAAATAAATTTGAAGAGGTGCGCAATGGCTTAAGAAAACCGAAAAAAAATTGCAGAAATGGGAGAAAGAAATCTTTCCTGGCACAAACACAATTTATAGTCTAATCTAACTTAATTTAGTGAGAAATGCGCAGAACTTACAAAGCCATAAAATTGTAGAAAAAACACTAAAAATTAGTCAAGTTTATGGTATTGGTCTGCATAGGTATCAATTAGCCTAACGTAAAATGAATCTTTGGGGGTGCCAAAATGATGAGGAGATTTAGAAAAAAAAAATTATATATATATATATATATATATTTATTTTTTTATTTTGAAACGCATTCCCACCCAACTTCACAGTGCTATAATATATGTTTTCAGCGAAAAAAACAATTAACAAGAAAAATAAACGAACGCAAATAAAATAATTTATGATAAAAAAAATATGCCCTGACGATGCTCCAGCGCAACCACGCCATTTCAAATAAACAAAATATCGACGAAAAGACCTTCCTGAAAAACGGAACTATCAATAAACTCGAAAGGAATCGATAAAGCCAACAACATCAATTAATTGCAATACTGCACAGTCAGGGGAAGCTGCTTCATCAAACTAAGTAAACTACTGTTAACAAAATCAAAGCTGTATAAAGTTTGAAACACAAGTAACTTTCCAGCTTCGATCGCTGCTTAAACAGGCTTTATTCATCACGATACCTAGGAGTTTAGAATACATGTCCATAGGTATTGATTTAGATATAACCGAGAAAAAACAGTATCGATATATAGATGTCTTCGTTCACATATGTGTTAAGTGCCGAAAACAAGATTTTACAGGAGTCAAATTTGATAATAATTTAACACAAGAATTACAGTTCGCGTTTAAGCACACATATATTTTTGTAACCTTCACAGCTTCTCTATTAATTTTATATCAACATATGATCTATGACTTCCTGATTACAACTTTACAATATTACTTATATAACAAAACCCATTTTTAAAAAAATTGCACTTAACACATTTGTGAACTAAGGCATCGATATATACCTTAATCTCCTATTTATTGATACATCTAATGTTATTAAAATAGATAGTTGAAGTTTTTCAATACATCGAACTACTTTTTCATTACTTTCCAATAATCGATAGCTTTCCGATATCCGCGTCCTTAATGAGACCAAGACTGTTCCTCGACCTTATCCCTCGAAGAGAAGAGGCCCTCAAACTAAGGGACAACTCGATAAACATGGGACTAAGGGATCGGAATTAGCCGTGGGATTATTGAATAACAACTCCTGTAAAACTCAATAATAGCAGGAGCTCAGCTACTGTCTTCGCTTTAATCTGAGCCAGATCCTTACGGTTTATTTAAATGAGAAATTCCTAACAAAAAAGTAAATATTGAGAGTTTTATAAGATTTTGAAAAAAAAAATATAGTATTCTAGAGGGGAAAACTAGGCATTTAGAAGCCCTAGGGAAAAGACCTAAATAGGAAATATTGAAACACATTTTTTATTAGGGTATCTTTTATGTCGTCGCTGTCAAAACAATACCGCCTATCTACGTTACACTTTGGGCGATTTTACAAGAGAGGAAAAAAAAAACGCGCCGACTGCAGACTTGGCAATTTTTTTCAGAACTATTGAAGAGAAATATCAAAAAATCATACACTGTCATGTTGCTGATCTTAATACACATGCCTTCCTTAGTGTGTAATTCAACCTGTGAATGGGTTACCGTTACGAACTCGTTACCATAAAAAGTTGTAGATAGGCGGTATTGTTTTGACAGCGAATATATGTATTATGTTCACTGAGAACTAAATTTAAAGTTTATACAAAGAAGATACAGAGTTACAATATACTAGAAAAGTATGAAATGTTCAAGGATTACAATCAATAAATTTTACACAAAATAACTTGAACTTATTTTAATTATGCCAATCTTTGGCCTGATATTTAGTCCAAATAATATCCTATTTCGAACTCATATTATATTTCGCCAATAACATGACATTCATTATATTTTGTAATAAAATTATTTCTCATGTAATTTTACTATGTTTTATTATCTTCATGATTTATTTGCACTATAATTATTTTTCATCAATTATGCCATTATTTAAGCTTGGTTCTTTGTATTTCTTTTTCCTTTTACCTATCACTCCTCTATGTATAACCTATTATATTTCCTTTGGATTATATAAACTGATTACATAGTTATTCTCTTTTGTTTTATTCTGAGCCCTGATGATGGCCTCAACATTAGACCGAAAAATTAGTACAAATAAAATAAGTTATATTTTTTTAAGTAAAATTTATTGACTGTATATCCCTACCATTTCAAACCTATTTTGAGATATGTTCAGTCAACCATTTCCACATCAGTTACAACATCCAACTGATCTAAGCATTTTAAATGGAAAATGTAAAGAGAATATGATACCTAACTAACTATAGATAGATATTAAAAGTGTAATAAAATCTAAAGGTTTATTTAAATTTTTTAAAAATGATTTATATAAATATGTAAATTGAAAAAGCAATATATGCATGTGGTACTCATTGTAAAACGGTGTATATGTTGATTCAAGGCTAAAGTTGAGTATCAGCGTATTTTATTACATTAAATTATGTAATAATATAACATTAATATATTATACTATATATATCAATTTGTATATGTTATGAATATTCCAACGTTAAGTGCTATGTATATTTATTCCCTTCACTTAACAAAAATACCTTACCGAATATGTGACCTCACTAATTAATCTCTATTCATTATATTGCACTATTATTTCTAAAGTGACATTAGTCAAACCTACATTTTTGGAAATACGGGGGAAACTATAAGTGAGCTTGGAATAGAATTAGGACACAGAGGGTGACTCAAGTGTCTTCTGGCAAACGAGCTAGGTTGATGGGGTTTTGATGTTGTTTGTTCATTTAAGGTCACTTTATGCAGTTATGGCTAATCGGACGATGCTACAGTTGGAGCTCTAAATTTTGCCTATCCAGGTTTTATTAGGATAGGGATTTTTAACGAGTACTTGACATCGTACAGGCTCGGGACCCCCGTTTAACGTCCCTTCCGAAGGACGGCGTAACTAAGGATTTTTTACTCCCTTTAAAAAATCCTAGGGCCACCTGCCGGGCTACGAACCCGCGATCTTGGGTTTAGTAGTTTGTTACGCTAACCACTAGATCACAGGTCGCCCCATGGAGTTTTGATTGGTGATAAACAGATATTTACACATTTCTTTCATGGTCATAACAATCTAGAAAAACGCTGATTTGGAATTGCGTCACTTTAGAAATAATATTGCGATATGATAAATTTAATTCAGAAATTAGACTTTCTTTAAGTATAATTACAAATAGAAACCGGTGTTCTCAATTCCACAATTTCAGATACACCACTTTGGAATCGGAAATACGTTATATTAGACTCCTTAAATTACTTTTTGTATTAAAAATCATTATCAAAAAAAAAAAAAAAAAAAAAAAAAAAAAAAAAAAAAAAAAAAAAAAAAAAAAAAAAAACCCTATATAATTCAGAGGAAAAACCTTAAAGTATTTATATTTATTATTAGTTTTGTATATAAAAAAAAAAATCTTTATGAAGGTAATAAAACGAAAATCTTTAAATAATCGTAAGATATAAAATAAGGTGAACAGAAGCAAATTAAAAAAACAAAAATAACCTAAATCCAAACAGGCTTTTGAATGGAGATTGAGTAATTTCCATAAGGTCGGTAATTAAACTTTAATGAAATCTCTATTGTACACATAAAATTAAATGGCAGGAGGTAGGCATTGTAGCCATTAATAACTCTTTGTACGACGTTAGATACCCATTTTAATTGACATAGGATATTGCGAAATAATGAATGTTAGAAAATAAAATGTTTGGACATTGTGAAACCAAAATATTTTTTAATCTAAAGGGATTAGTGTCTTCATTAATTTTTAATAAAACCCAACATGCTCTAACTCCTGTTTTTAATTGTATTAGGATATGAAATAACTACAAAAACATTTAAGGTAAAGGGACTTTTTTTTTGGAATAACCTTAAAAGGCTAGTAGTAATAATTGTTCAATTAATAAATAACTGAATGCCAGGCACCATAAATTGCTAAAAAAAATGTTAAGAATAAAACAACGCTAAACGACTAATTACCAATAAAAAAAATAACTGGATTGAGTAATTATATTATAAAAGCACTAATAATAAAAAAACCTCTGCAATTGAAAAGTTTACGAGAATAGTTTTTAATAATAAAGCCTATCTATCCCGCCAACGCAAGTCTCCTTAAATAAACTTCAATAGATTTTAGGAACTCATACTTATAATAGAAATGGGTGACTCTAATACACCAGATATTTGCTAAACAGATTTTAAATTTAATATGCTTATTTAAAATTATGAACATATCTTAATAAAAAAAGAAAAATGTAGCTAGAATTTCAAGAAAAGAGATAATCATGTGCCCAATTTTGGAATAAAGATTAAATAAAATATCTTTAGTTCACCGATTATACTTGCTTTTAAAAAACATTTTTTTAAAATGGTTATTAATAACTTTATAAAAGACTGGAGTTAATTTGGTAGATTTTTTTTCTTCTTAAAGATGAATAAATAACAAGTAATACGAAATAACTAATTTATCAATGAATTTATCCGACAGTTTGAATCTTGATCATTATCGTAGCAAAAAAGTCAATCACTCAATCACAGACCGATCTCAGCGAATCACTTTGCACAGTGGTCGAAGTAACGTGCCTTGGTAAAACGGTAGATAGTTGCAGACAAGACAAAGGAATATGATTTAAATTACATTTTTTTTAACAAAGTAGACTGATAAGCATGTTCAAGTGCGCGTTCTGAAAATGAATATTATACTTATTCAATTGAATTGAATTGGATTAGGTTTAACTTTTTTTTTCATTTGACGTGTTTTAGATACAAAACCAAGACGTTCATTCAGGATATCCCTAAACTCTTGTTGGGTTTTAGATGAAACGAAATGACTTCACCACTCGACAGACCTGTATGGACTTGGACTTCTTGACCTCTCCCTCTGGGGGCGTGCAGAGGACCGCCGGTACCTCCCTGCGATGGCGAGGGCTGTGGGGCCTGAGGTGGGGGGTGACGTCTCTCCTGGGGGCGGGGGACACTGCCCTGGGGGGAGGGGACAGGGTCAGCAGGGGCGGCTCCCGCGGGCTCCCCGACCTCACCCCTATCGGAGCCATCCTCTCCTCATCCCGTCTCGGCCTCTCGTAGCTGATCGTCTCTAAGTTGCAGCTTAGGAAATCATACTACTGTACAGTGTTTTACATGATTTGAAAAAAAACAAAACAACATATACAAGAATAAAAAATTAAATCAGTAAAAGTAAAAATAAAACAAATGCAACAGGAAAAATCCCCAAAACAAAGCCTAAAATCACTAAATTACTGGGAAAAACCAACCAGTCAACTTTTCTACAATTCAGACATCATAACTACACGCCAAAAGAAAATCATACCTATAAAGACAAAGTGGAGCACATCTCACACTAACAGTCCAAACAGACTCATCAAAAGGGATTACAACCTTGCTCCAAGACTCTTTATTTTACTTGTTTTTAGTTTGTACGGAGCGTCTTAGAGCAAGGATGCTTTCTCTGTGAGATGAGCCTGTTTGAACAAATAATGTTAGAGTGTTCAATCCATCATAATAATGTTAGACGTGTAGCATTTTGTTTTCCAGTATTTTAGACTTTTGTTTTTAAGACAGCTTTTGTTTATCGGGATTTTTCCTATATATTGCACCCTATATAAATAGGGATTGCACCCTATATAAAAAAATAAATAAATTAAACGATGCATACCATACCTTACAGTTTTATAATAATGAATGAAATAACAAAATATAAATTTTATGCCTCCAAGAAAATATCTGTAATATTACATTCCAAGAGTATTGGGATCAGTAAACAGTACTTTTACGCCCATGTTTAATAAAAAGAATAAATTCCATATAGAACCTCCCGGTGGTGTTTTCTCTAAAACAATTTGCTGGCAGATCACCTAATGTGGCTATGGTTTTATTATAGAATAGTATATCTTTTATTTTGAACGATTGAACCTACATTTAAACTATCTAATAAATATAATAGTGCTAAATTCTTATCTACCTGTACATTATTTCTCGACACTTCTTATAACCTTAACAAGGTATTAAGAATAATCAAACTACTTCTTCGCTCTTTTCTTTAAGGCGGAGGATACAATTCTGTATACTCTGCGCGTAAAAATCAACTGAACCAATTTATACCAAATTTCGTATTGCTGGGGCCTAGAGATGTTGAAAGATAATAAAACAGATTTTTCCCTTACAAAAGATAAAATTTATTTATCGACTTGTTTCCATATTGATTGTAATAATTAAAGAAATATACCAGCACACATGAATATTAACTTATCCCTGAGATAAGGACGATCCCGCCCGGGAAGGAAGATAAGAAGAGAGTATCGACGAAGAAGATTAAGCGGAAAGGATAGCGCCCCCTTCTAGACTCATCGTCAATATTTACCTTGAGCAGCTGGCACAATCAGTCAGGATCAGGTGCAACAACTCAGGTAAAACTTCAAGGAAAAACATATATGGATAATAGAAAAAAATATTAAATATTTTCTAATGTTTAGATAATATTTTCACCAATCTAAATTGGGAAATCAATAAAGAAAAATGTTTTTACCAGCAATAGATGTGGGCAAGCGGAAGGTACTTTTTGCCTTTAACAGAAACAATGAGAGATAAAAAAAAGAAGAAAAGAAATTGGTGTTTTCGCACAGATGTGTTCTGAGACATTCACACTAAAATTTAGATAATTTTGAAAGAAAAAAAAAGAATTCCTATATGTTTCTTTTCTTAACCCTTTAACTGCTAAAGACGATATATGCCGTCCTGGATCACAGACGCCCTCAGTGCTAAAGACGATATATGCCGTCCTATATCACACACGCCCTCGTGCTAAAGACGATATACGCCGTCCTGCATCACACACGCCCTCAGTGCTAAAGACGATATATGCCGGCACACTGCTTTTCTATCTATTTGCTAAAGCCGAGTATAGACGACGCGACATTGTAATGTTGCTCTTTGTATAGACAAATGCTTTGAAGATTTTCATACAAAATTAAATTATTAAGCAATAAATTTTAGTATAAAAAAAAGTTTCAACTCCGTCATTGTCGATTCATAGCCCGAATCAACAAGGAGGATGGACACAATGAAATACGTTAACAGACCGTAGTAAAGGGGCGTAATGAAGGATAGAATGCAGGTAAAAAGGATGTAGCAGAGGCCGGTAGACGGGTAGCCGGCCACTTAGCGATGTGATAGGCGTAAAGCTCTTCACTCGCAGCAGTTAAAGGGTTAAGTGACTTGAACAGCTATCTCTTCAATCTTTCGTTATAAAAGTGACACGTGAGGAATTTGAATAGGGTTAAATTGATATTTATCAAGGATACTTATCATATCATTTTCACTAGTTAGGAATTTTAATTCTATATCAAATTTCCGAGATTTTTGAAAAACATAAAAAATAACTTTAGTATTTTCCATAGCCCAACTGCTCTACATATATTTATATCTCTATTATATAAATTATATAACATGATATTTTAGACATAGTTGATAACCCGGATACTTCGCTACCAAGCTTCATTAACGCCCATCAAACGGTAAGGGGGGTAAAGACATCGCAGTAAAAACCACCTATACTTGTTGTTCCTTCTAGAGGGCTAATAAACACTTAAGAGGGTTATAAGGCAGACATCATGTTTTTACGATACTTCCTTTATCCTTCCGGCTGTTTCTTCAGATATAATGATGATGGCTAGGGATCGTCCGCTTCCAGAAGAAAAAAAATAGAACAAGGAGAAATTCTAATAACACAGTAATAATAAAGTGGACGGGCAGCACAATTTAATAGAAACAATAAAACGTTGAAAGTTTTAATTTCGAAGAATTAAAAATAAATTGTATTTAAAAACAAGCTTTTCTTCTCAGCCGTTGTTAATTTACTCCCTCAATAAAAATGGCAGAAAAAGTATCGAGTATATTTTTTAAATTAAAAACTATAAAATTATTTCAAACAGGTCACTTTTAATCGTCTTCCGATTTGAGTTTAATTTAAATCAGGAAAAGCGCAATTAATTCATGAACGTAGCTTGGATAAAAACATTACATAAATTATATATATGGCAGTAAAGTACATAATGTTACATAACATAAGTTAAGTAACTGAAAACTGATAGCGGCTCTTAACACTTGTATTTGTTCTGATATGAATACAAATAGTTGATATGTACAAAGGAATCCCTCCTTTATCTAAAAATGTTTCATCCAAATCTCTGCACTGGCTGTTGTTAACAATAATCTCGTGTTAACTGTATTTCGCAGTCTAATCTTCCCATTTATATTGATGTGCCATTAACTGGTATTCATGTACCAAAAAAGATTTGGATTTGGTTCATTCGATCAAAGCTTGGGTTTTCAGACGAGTTGGTTCTGCCATTTCGGAAACTATAAAACTTGATAAAAAGGATGAATACAAATATATAAGTAGGGCCCAGCAGATCAAGAAAGAAACAGACAAAGAAGAAAACAAACACAAATATGACGAAATACGGATACAAACTTGAACGTAGGTGAATTAAATGGTATATTTAAATATAGGAAGGAATAAGTTTGAACATGTTGAGGAATTTGAGCATTCGGTATTTATGATTACTAGGACTAAAAAGAAATTAAAGATGAAAGAAATGCGGGTAGTACGTGTACTTTTTTCCTCTCAACTTTCTTGTCTCTCGTCATTTGTTCTTAAGTAAGAATTTACATAATTATTTACTATTTTTATTAATGTCTTGTACGGATGTGAATCGTGGTAGCTAAATTCGGATGAAGAACGACTTCGGGAATAAAGTATCGCGAAGAATATTTGGACTAAAAAAGGAAAAAGATTGAATTCCAAAATATCCTACCAAGAAAACAACGGCGAAGCTGTTAGGCATAGGAACAAATGAATTTTATGAGAGATTGCATTAATATTGGTCTTACAGATTAGATGGTTGTCGATGAACAGAAGGTGAAGAATCCGTATAGAACGTTCGGGTTCATTCAGCCTTTTATTTTCAGTTATTATCATAACCTCAATATGTTTAACCATTAACAATTTTCATGACACTGGACCTCTACTAATCCGCCCGATTAGCCATAGCAGCTTAAAGTGGCATTGAATAAATAAAACAAACAACAACCTTAATAAGTACTTTTTAATTTATAACAGGACACAATCAAAATTAAATATTGAAATGTTCACAATTTAATAGAAGACCTTTCTCACTCCCACGCAGTAAATTAACTGAATAATTAAAAAGAAAGAGAGACCTTAGTCGAGCGGAACTAATGGACGCTATCTTATCAGCAAAACGGGTAGCGAACCCTTCAAAGGGGTCACGGGTTTTTCCTCTACTCCGCCAAAGAACTCTTTTTCCACAAAGGTAGGCACCGTAAACTCCGCCACGTAAATGTTTTGTCGTAAAACTGAATAGCCTCAAACTGTGGCCCATTCCCCTACCTCCCAAGGCAAGTACCCATACTTTTTCCCTCACATCACAATCTGCTTTCTTTCCCCACTGGTAATTTCTTGACAAATCGAAATAAAAGAATGTCAAACCTATTAGGTTTAGTAACAAACGAATTTATCGAAATAGGTAATAAAAGCTGAACCGATTGATGTGAGAAATAGAATTGCGTTAAGATTGGTCTTACAGATAATGCAGTTGTCGATGAACTGAAGATACAGATATATATTTATAAACTAGGTTAGCTAGTGACATTGTTATATTGCGTCAATATTTTCAAACTTTGTTACTCGACCAAGGAAATGAAAATTCAAACCCCAATCAATATTTGAGGCTTTTATTTCAAGAAATTGTTCAAAATCAAAGATCAAAATCAGAGATATGTACGTACAACAATCAAAACGAAACAAGTGCATATGAATTCATTGGCGTTCAAAATGGACATATCCTTTGGAAATAACAAATTATAACGTTCGCAATACTTTCTTTGTCGTTCACGTAAAACAGAGAATTTAAAAAAAATGAAACATTTCTTATTATTAAATGGCCTTGAATGCCGATACCATCAATCGATGTTCACATCCACGAATTACAAATCGAACCTAAATCCGTTGGGAATTCAGCGATTATTAACTTTTTAGGAATTCGTTCGTTACTCAAACCAATAACTTTACGATTCCTTCGCGATGATATCGTAATAAACCAGGGTGAATACTCTACAATCAAGCTTTGCCATTCTTCTGTGGACTTATCCTTTTTTTGAACAGATAACAGATCCATGATATAACACATGTGTAGAAATAATTGAGCTGTTATATTTGAAAGTGGTATAGGTCCATTTGAATCTATAAAAAAATCGTTTATTCTTTTGAATGGTTTTAATGATTTTTCGTAATAACATTTAAAAATTTTATAGGCTTTAATCTTTGTTAAGTGCTAAATGATAAAAACAATTGTCCCTTTGCCCATATTTTTAAGTAATTCAAATGAAAACCTTAAGATATCTTACTTTAAGACGGATTTACACCACTTTCAAACATAACAGCTCAATTGTAAGAAAATGGTGGAAATTAAAAAAAAAAACCCTCAATATTCGATACATATTAACCATTAAAAAGGACATATTTCAAATATAGATACGAATCTTAAACCCCAAAAAATTAAAAACATAACAAACAGGACTGAAATTTCAATTTGGAAATCGATTCTATGAGATAATTAAAATGCCATTAAATTCACGTTATGTAAATACGACTAGAAATGTCCTAATGTAGAATTAAGATATCCTCCTAAGAAAATCGATATTTTCTTAACATTTCTGTGGAGAGAGATACGGTACATTATCGGGACCATGTGTCAACACGTCCGTCCAACCTAAATAATTAATTCTAGCTAGTCATTATAATGTTATATAAATAGATTTAGAAAGGAAGTTACACGGATTTCTATACTTCGATATATTATGTTTGAGATAGAGCTTGTAAGTTGCCTTGCTAACGACTTGGTAAACAACACTATCTGAGGGGTTAGTCGCCAAAGACTAGTTAGAGAAGGGTGTATGCTAATAACAACCTTTAACCAACTATACTACACTTCTCTCACGTCATGTATTCGTAAAACAATCCTGTTTATTTATTTATTTTTAAAAATTTAAATTAGATAAGCCTTTGGGAACATAATAATGACTTTATAATTATTACCATACAATTATAACATTTTTGGAGTGAACAAACATGTTTTTTTGTTGATAATTGTTGGTGATTTGTCAAACTGAGATATGCAATTATAAATGTCACGTAATTAAAGGATATTTGTCATGAATAATATAGTTTAATAATTGCAAAAGAAAATTGAATTATTTTTACGTTAAAAAAGATCGAAATAAGACAATATACAGCTTTAGAGACTAAAATAATGATAAAGACTTGTTAAGCGATTCTAGCGATAGTAACTTTCCTCCAACCATTTCTTAAAATAAAATAACAAATATGGACAACACATGACTTCCTTATTTACATATTAATATATATATGGTCCAAAAATTACATGTTAAAATACATATGGTCCAATCTATATATATAAAAATGAATGTATGTGTGTTTGTCCTTTATGCATTACTACACCAATCATCCGATCGTCATGAAACTTTGGGAAGTTGTTCAGTACACTCTAGGGAAGGTTTCTACCAACTTTTTTTCTTTTCTTTTTTGGATTTGAAAAAAATTTCAAAAATTTCTAGAAAAAAAAATTATTTGTCGCAAATCAAGTTATTTCTTTCGTAATTGAGTCAATAATAAAGGGAGAGTACGAACAAATTTCGCACGAAAGAAATAAATATATGTGAAGAGAAACTTGAATAAAATATTCAGGGCTTGATCGAGGCGTAGGTGGGAGGATTGCGTTAAGAGTGATCTGGCGGGTTTGGGTTTGGGTGGTGCTCCGTTGTCGGAGGTTTGTAAACATAGATTGGTGGTATCGGCATCGAGCCTTCGGGTTCGTTAAGCCTTTATTTATTTATTTATATTTGATAAAATTAATACAGAAAAAAGCCAAATCAAGTACTTTATAAAATTTTTAAACAATTATGTCTTAAAAGTTAATTATTACAAAAACGAATTACCACACAACAAAATAATGAAGGAAATTTGAAAAATTTTCTTAAATTTAAAACCATCACTTGTAAGAGGTTATAATTTTTATTAATTATTGTTAAGCCTTTATAATTATAATTAATTAATTTTGGGTCATTTACGCCAGATGACTCGAGGATAATAATAATACCCTTCGGAAGGAACATTGGCCATATAGAGAGAGGATTAGAGATCCCTCCTACGTGCTACGTGCTACGTGCTGGCCCCCTGTGGATTTATTAATCTCCAAGTTGGCCATAACCTCAGGTTATCCACATCATGAGGTTCAACCACAAACCTCATCTAGCCTCATCACATCTCGGGCCCCTGGTCTCAACCGCAGTTCCCACGGCAAGGAGCTGTACAGCCAAGTATAGCTCAGATACATCTGCCTTTGGATAATGCGTGTAAAATAAATAAGAATGTTGATGAAAATGATGATAAGAATCTATAATAACATCGAAGCACAAATATATTTTTGAAAATGGTATATTTTCAATTTAAAACTTTTTTTTTATGATATTGCTAATTTCGTTAGTTATTTTATATATATATATATATTAACGATCTTATCTGTTGATCTGCTTATTTATTCAATTTTTCCGCAATGGCTAATCGGACAAAACTACAGAGTCCTAAACTTTGTATATTCAGGTAATTACGATAAAGATCTTTAACGAGTACCTGACATCGTAGAGGCTCAGGATCCGCTATTTTCGTTACTTTCGAAGGACGGATGACCAAAGATTTTTTAGTCCCTTTTAAAAAATCCTCGGGGCAACTGGGCTACGAACCCGCAACTTGGGCATATTAGGTTATTAACCAGTACAACACAGACTACCCCAACTTTGTTCATTTTATTTTATCTGTATCGTTTTGACATTTTTCTAGTTTTAATTTAATTTTATAGACCTTTTAATCTTATTTGTTATTATATGTTAAATAATATTTCCATTATTATTGTAAGATAATTGATATTATTACGTAATTGTTATAACATATATATAATATTTACTTATTGCGAATGGATCGTAGAGGATCACGCAAAGCACTCTGACGTTGTATTTATATATAGTATTTTTTTACAAATTAAATTTTTATATCTTAGCTATTTTATTTCACTTTGGATTATACATATAAATACAAATCAAAAGAATTCTACATAAATAAACAGATTTATTGCGGATACTTTCGAATCCCTTGATTAAAATTAATGAGAGAAAGGATGGATAATAAAATACACGAAAAACATGAAATACAGACGAGAACAATGGAGATGATTAAGAAAATGGGTCAGGAGAGAGGTTTCCAACCTTCGAGATGGTTATCGGATGAAACACAAGCTTGACAAATGTAACCGGTCCTCGGGAGCGTGGCTTAGGAAATAGCCTCTACAAATCGCTATCAATCGCCCTCCATGTCAGATGGCATCTTCCGCTTATTGATGGAAACATCTACCCAACACATATAAGGACCTAGCAGATGTAGATTTACAATATGAAGACGGAGGACAAACCCTGTCATGTAAGTGGTAAGGCTACATCAACCATGAGAGCTCTTTCGCTACTGGTCTTAATCAGACCAACACGATTAACGTTAAAAGATACGTAGGGGTAAGGCAAGTCGTTATTAAATATGACAAAGGAATTACACATTTCGGAAACAAGACAAGGATTGAGCATTAATTCCGTCTAAAACAGGCCAATTCGGAAGGTAAAAGCACCTCAAAACCCAATGTTACGCATGGTTGAGATGTAGACAAATCCATGAATGGCCTCGACGTGAAGTAGAATTAATTGTTTTTATTTCTCGTTAAATGTCATTTTATCAGCTGCCAGGGATGGAGCCAGTGGGATCTGGAGATCCATCTGGGGCTCACTCAGCATATATCAAGTGAGTCAGGGGAAAACCCGGCTGTTGAGTGTGATCTCAGACAAATCACCTCCCTACACAACCGTCGTCCAAGAAAGAAAGATTCTACCATGTGCTGAACCCAAGATATTTTTTAGTTTGTAGTGGTACAGGTTACTTTATCAAAAAACATATTTGGAAAAACCTAGCAAGGTAGCTCAGTATGTAGGGTGCTGTTTTAATGAGCTCTACTTCTCCGGGTTCGAGAAAGGTTATGGAAGATAAATTAATTATTATTTCAGTCGTGAATCGACTCTGTTATATCTGGAGATCCTCCTCGATTTGGTATAGGCCAAATTACCACCTTCCACAACTGTATACTTACAAACAGTACGGTCTCTACAATATATTGAACTCCTTCATGGATTATAAGGATACAGGTTCATCACTATCAATACCCGTCCGATTGTTAAAGAGAAAATTTATGACAATAAGGAAAATGAAATGGTACATTCTATACTAATTTATATTCAATTCTGCTAGCGTCATGCCATATGAAATATAAATATCAAAATTTGGCTACCAATGGAATAATGTTGGGAAACGCGGAAGGTATGCGGTCGGTAAAACCCAAACCATTAGGAAAACCCAACGAAGCACCTCCTTTGTTTTTCTTTCCTTTTAAAAACAATGATTTTAATTCGTTGAAAATCGTTTACTGTTACGTTGTAAATGGCCATAAATAAGTAAATGCATTAGCCGAGGACTCGAGGAAACACATGGACGTAATTAACGAACCGAGAGCTCTTCAACGTACGTCCTGAAGGCAGACCCTGCATTAGTGACGCTACGCGTTGACCTTGATGCTCCTCAGAACTGATTCACTCTTGGATGGTCATTGAGTCTGCCTCTTCACATTTTTATTCTTTTATTCTCAGGAATCGGACCTATCTAAATATTATTCAAATTTATCAGTAGTAAAAATGGAAAACATTGAATGGGATTAGAAAATCAACCAGCTACAAATCGTTCGGGAAAAAAATTGTAATCTCTCAACTTTATGTAAGCTGCATTTGTGAAAAGAATTCATAATTACGTTGATATTACATCAACACATAGAAGTTAGATTTTAAACGTTAACAGTGAAATTTTGTTCACATGATCTATAGCTTCGTGTTCTGTATTGCCAGAACGATCTAATTAGCTTAATTTTGAGTCCCGAATATCGAATTTTGGAATAGCCCTGATGAAGCTATTCAAAGCCTTATATGTCATATTATCTTGGGTATCAGAAGAAAAATCTTCGCCACATAAGCCTGATTTCCAGTGTCAAATTATCAAATTTCGAAAATTATCATTCAATAATTCCAAATTAGAATGATCGACGTGCTCTATTCAACAAATTTTAAAGAAAATATTAAATTTTCGGTCAAATAATTAACAATATATAAGCGGCTCACGATATATAAGCGATCAATAGATTATTGCCGAGGTCGAAAGAGAGATACAGTTGATAAGATAAAATATTATTGATGATTGTTTTAAGCTTATTTACAATAAGTTCCTGAAAGGAAAGATCTCCCGAGGAATAGAGATAAAGCACGGGATTAGAGATAAGAGATTATGTAAGATCGAGTGACACCCGAAATGATCCTTCATTAAAACAAATAAAATAATAAAAGCTCAAATATATGTATAAGGAGACATGGGCAGAGCAGAAGAGTGCAAAACATCCGTTGAGCTTTTTATTCACGAACTGGGGCAAACTCTTTACTTATCTGGCGCTAGCAGGCAGTACTCATCTTGTTCACTTCCTCTGTATCTAGTTTTTAAAACCAAGTTTTAAATATGAGTTATGATTTTACTTTTTCGGAATATATTACTTGGATTTTAAAAGACTTCTCTAGAGACCTTGAACTATAATAGCAGATGAAATATGCATTTGTACATAAACTACATCAACTAATAGAACTATACTAAATGAACAAATATTACATTATTAAACAATGATTTGTATTTAATTTAATTTTTGTATGAATAATTAATTATAATATAAAAACCGTATAATATGTTTAATTGTATTATGATTTACGATTAATTAATTATTTAATTAAACCAGTATAATTAAATATCTATAAGGTTTAATAAAAGTGTCGATAGACAGAAGACATACACAACAGAAGGGTCGAAGACCTGACTACACGAAGCAATCCCTTCTCCGTGTGTCGACCTTCCACTAATTGGCAAAACCTTTAGTGCCTTCTCCCCTCCAGGGATCTACGACTTTATCCTTGAGGATCTTCCAAAGTAATTTACTGGAATATTGACAAAACCCCCCGGTGGAAATAATTCCGAACCACAACATACAGTTGTGGAAGAAACTATCTCTCATATTTTATCAATCAGCTTTCCGTTAGGATATGGATACGCATGAACCTTCGATTATACAATTGAACAAGCCGCAGAACAGTTGAATGTAGAAAGTTGAAAGACCGGGGTTTGAGCCACTCGTCGCAATGTTTCTTAAGGAACATTTATGAGATAACAATATACTTCTTCTAAAGTTCTGACTTATTTTGAGTCATTAGTAACGAAAGACGACCTTTCCTCCTTCTTTTGAAAAATGCTTAAACATTTTGACTGATCGTAACTAGATTTAATTTGTTGCTGCTAATTGTATTTACAATATTTCCTCAGCAAAATTTATTTTATAAGTAAGTCAAAAATATGCTTAACTTAGGATTTTAATACACCCATTTTTATATCTACTTAACTACTTCCACCATTCCTTACTGATCTGGAATACTTCTGTCATGATATCTGCCTGATTATAACTGATGATTGATAGATAATTAATTAAAGAACAATTTATTCCCCACAGGGACTACCCATCATCACCAAAGATTTTTTTCTTCAAAGTTTTTAACGTTCACGAATCCATAGGTGTTCCCTTAAATCCCATGACAAACCCTGTTCACCCGAGCTGTCAACGACTAGGGAGTTGTCAGGGACCATCAAGATTATAAAAATGAACCATAAACCCATATAAAAACCATAAACCATAAAGCCCTTCTCAACCAAACCAGGTGCTGTTCTATCGAGTGGGACTCAAGCCTTTCTCTTACTAGTAAATTTAACCAACAGCTCAAATACTTAATTGACGCCAAGCAAACATAACCTATACACAAAAACCACATTTCATATAATTGCTCTCCGTGGCAACGGTTTATCCTAAAATCGACAAACCAGGGAATCTTTTTCTTCCCATCGTTTCAAATATTAACCCCCTCTCTCCCAACCTTAGTAAATCCTCCTCTCCTAACTTCAATCTCTAACAAATAAAGGAGGCCTCGTGACTTCTTAGTTGAACTTATGATTTGAGTACTACCAGTGGGTAGTTTTTCTACTTGTCATTTTCACATGTCATTATGTATCGCTTAGCCCATTTACTTGATGTATTATTGTAATACAGTTGTAAATATCAATAAATAAATAAAAAATAAAAATAAAAAAAATATTTTTAAGAGGAAAATTGTATCTATATAGCATAATTCTTCCCGAATTCATAATATTCATTAATAGTATCGGTTTTGAAAAGTTGACATCAAATTGAGAATACAATGTAAAACACACATATAAAAAAATTATAACTTTTGTAATTGTAATCTTTTATATATTGTAATAGGAAATAAGTAATAATGTTTTTTTTGTACTTTTAATTTTTAATTATCATATATGTTAAGACTTCATTTTGTGAATAGGGCACATAGTATATTGTAGTATGGAATGTGCCATTAAATAAACGGTAATTTTAAAGGGTTACTTGGAAAGGGAAAACAAATTTACAGACACATACAAATGAGTGATATTTCACCTTATGTTTACGATTTTAACTCAGGTACGTTAATGATTGAACAGGATTTGTAATTGCATGTGTATTAGCTACACTAGCTGTAAACACAGAAAAACTGAATATAATCTCGGATAATAATTTTTAAACATAAAAAATAAAAATAAAGTATCTTTTATTAACTGTAATTGAGGAATATCAGTTCCTCTAAACAATTTGACATTTTCACGAAAATTTGATCCCAGAGAGGCCAATAAATCGAAGGGATGCAGTATGAAGCAAAATATTATTCTATCCTCGTTTGTGGTAGGAGGATACGAAATTGGAGGAGATGAAGTCAGCCAATCAATTTTGATCTCTCGTTGGTAACTTCCCCTGCCTCTATCCCTTACTATCTATCCTCGTCAGTTTCGTTATTTTGGAACAGAACTTGTTGGCCCTGGATCATAGGAGGAGACAATCAACAACAGCAATATAGATCATTTATTGATTATCATTATTAAAAGGTGAAAGCGAAAAATGTTTAGAGAAAGAAAATATGTTGCAATAAACATAAACATCCAATAAAATCTAAAAACAATGCATACTTTTATTGATAAAGTATACTTAAAAATATTCAAAACTATTTTTGCGTGAAAATCAGTGTAATTTGATGATGAAAGGTGGTTAGATCTTAAACAATGTAGAAAAAAGTGAATAGACATTTTTAAAATATGAATAACTATCACCTTACTTAATAATTTATTTCGATACGAAAAAATTTGATGTTGGCGAGACTTTCTTATTACTGAAGGAGTGTAAAATTGATGTAAATTTAAAATTCAAACTATCACAATATATGGAATTGTAATAAAACATTCAATTTATAATAGTAAACATGTAATAGTGATATATAGTGTTTAGTAATCATATTTTAGGATATTATTGGTGGCCCAAAATAACTAGCTTAATAGTTAATTAGCGTACAGAAAAACATGAAATTAGAAATATAATTTAAAAAAAGGGAATTAAAAAAACGTTTTGATAAAAAAATAACAGCAACTTTCCCGACTTAGAGAAAGTTCTTATCCTCTTAATAAATTTCTAATTAAAAATTATATCGTATGATAGAAATATTCAAAGTAATATCTTAAGATATGATTATTAACCAGAATTCGATATTTGCAATTATAGATTGCATTTTTACTCTCAGATACCTACATATGATTATTTTTTGTATGCATATAATGTATATCGTGTTTTTCTCCTAGACTACAATGAGGAATAAAGAATACAATTATTAAAGAATATGTAATTTGTAATTAGAGAAATCAAGTTTCACGAATTTCTGCAATGTTTGCTAAAGGGCAATTACGTCTTCCTAAAAAAAAACTAACGTCAAAGTAAAATTAGACCCTTTTTTAATAATTATTATTTAATAGAACGCATTAACAAATACCTAAGTAAGCAACCAAGAAAAAAATAAACAAGAATAAAGTTTAATAAAAGTGAAGAAAAGAAGATAATAAAAGTGAAAGTAGGACAAAATAAATTCGTTCAGAAAAGACAAATATTTAGAAAGGCTCCGCGGTTTGAAAACTGATAAGGAGATAGTTTTATCAACATAAACAACCGAATAATTCTTCTTTTGAAAGGGTAAACAAAAGGCTTGAGTGATGGAGATGGATACGGCAGAGCTTAGATCGAACGCATTCACCAGATTTCCCAGTTATCATTGCTACCTTTACCACAATGCGGGGGTGATTGCTACATTCCCTAGCAACCTTATCATTATCAAGCACTGATGTAGGCAGAGAGTGGAGTGTATGCCTCCACCCACAGTGTAAGAAAAAAATATGACAAACAAACAAAAGTTTTTTTAATATAAAGCGGTACTTTGATAAATAAAATCACAATTGACTTAAAACAAATCAACCTGTTTCAGATTCGAAACCGGCTGTGGAAGATAAATTTGTGACCTGTTAACAGCTGTGAACGGAACCCTACGGGATCTGCAGACCCTGGTGCTCATCCAGTCCCTTTAAAGCATGTACCCTAAATTTGTAGATAACGTGAAGGTTGAGCTTATTATGACCTAATCACCTCCCTGCACAACCATTGGCTTAGAATACTCCCATGCAATGAACCCTAGAACTTTCATGGATTAGTGGAATATGTTTTAATGATTTTATATAACCTCAAGTACATCATATTCATTTTCATGACGCCAAAACACACACATTTAAGCTGTAATAATCCCGAAAACATTATTTCCAGCAGCTGATTAATTTCACATGAATCAATATGAATAAGTCTACGATCGAGTATAATAGTAACAAGGAATACATATTCATCTATTACCATCTACCGTTAAAATATACCGTTCTTAGGATTCACTTCTACCATCATTGAAATTAACAGCGTGTAAAAATAGCAACAGATGTTCCGAAAAATAAAAAAGTTGCCTAAGGCCAATTAAGCTATTTTTTCTTAATTTTCTCATATAAAACTAATCTGTCTATGTTTCTCAGCATAAAAACAAAACCGATACTCAACCATTAACTTCACTGCAAAAAGTATTATCGAATGGATTGGTTCTTGAGCGTTGGATCTAATCTTCTTTCAAAAAATATAATCATAACTAACTTAATAATGGACCTTAAAACTGTGTAAGTGTTTATAAGTTAAAATAAGTATATTCTTGAGCAAGCATTCTTAAAATTAATTTTATTTAAAAAAATCACGTCTCTGAAAACCTAATGATTTTAATAGACCAGATCATATAAAATGGAAAAACTGAGATTAATAGATTCTTGAGCAATTGATCTTAAAATCGATTAAAATCAATTGATTAAATATACTAATAACTTATGACCGATATGTTTTAAAAGCTCGGTGAATTTCCTAGCTAGTAAAATTCTCTACCGTTACTCAACAGCCCAGATTAATTCCAATATCATCAAATAAACACCTGAAAGTCCTTGCTAAACTGAAATATAAATTAAGTCAATATTTGGAGTGCTCTGGAACGGAAAGCCAACAGGTAGGCAGGGCAATCGAACGCAGGAACAAATAATTGGCCGAGGACCACTCCAAATGGAGTGCGCACTGGTTTGCGCAAGAGCACAGGAGTCCGAGGATCAACAGAGCGGTCATTGCGCAACAGGCATTTCACTTCTAAAGGTCTCAACTGCCTAGGCCTCTGTAATAGCCGATAAATCGTAAAGTAACAACGCCACCAGTTGGGGGAAGGAGAAAAGGGAAACTGCAATAGCAATTTTAAGATTCCGTATTAAATGGAGAAGTAGAAACTAGGGCACCCAACTACCGCAACACAAGTTTTATTTAACAATTTTAGCCTTGAACAATTCTCAAATACATGTTACAACCATCGTATTTTATATAGCAATCTATCAAAAAAAATATTTAAAAAAAAATTATGAATTTTTACAATATTACTCATTTTTAGTTCCCAAAAAACCTAGCCATTCTTCCTCCTAATCATCCTGTAACTATCTCTTCTTGGATGGTAAATTGTAAGATTCTCTGTGGTAACTACTCTTCTAGCGTTCTTCGTAAATAACCCCTCCCTTTCGGGTTTGTAGGATATCGTAAAAAACAAAACAAATCAAAAGCAGTCCATTATACAGTTCTATTGTTGTCCAAACTTAGTTCAGCTTTGTATTAAAATGCTATATTTATATATTAATGTAAAGTTTATTACTATTTTATATTAAAATATTTCTTTATTTTAAAGCGATACCATGTGATATCTAGATGATTCGGGAGACGTTCATGAACATACTAAATGGTATGTAACAGCTTATTTCAAACCACGCTGCATGTTTTCATCAAAGTAGTATTTAATATTATAAATAAGAAATGCACTCTTCGTGATAGATCTGACCCTTCTCGCCAAATGAAAACCCTAATGAAGACCTGTAATGTGGGTGGAAACATAAAAAAAAAACTGTATCACCACAACTCATGAAGGGTCTTGAGTTCAGTATGCGGTAGAGACTGTACTGTTTCTAGGACAACGGTTTTGCAGGGAGGTGATCATGCTCAACAGCCATGCTTTTCTCCCAATTAAAGTTACAGCCAGATTTTTACCTAGGACCTTTGCCACTGCAACTCAGCGCTCTACCACTGAGCAACTCCCACTCTCGGGTTGAGACTTAAGCATCATCAAATATCGTTACTTTATTTGTAAGTATGCGTTGTACATCATACAATTAAAAATAATATAGAAAAATAGTTACTATACAATACTGTTTGTCTCCACCTGTTACAACGATTTCAAGTTTACAAAAACAACTTAAGAACCTTTTAAGAGTTAAGAATCGATTATACTACTGCATATTAAACCATATATCAGAAAATGACAAACCATGTTTCCGAATACCGCAAAAGATAAAGTCTGCTTAGATATAATTTAGGTACCCAAAGGGTGTATGGAAAAATACTGCAGAGGATGTCTCAAGTTGAGATATGGCGAGAAGCTGGCGAGAACCCTGTCGAGAGAAAACCACCGACCAGCGAGGCATTTGGTATTCATGCGACATAAAAAGGTAATGTTCACTTGGAAACTTTATCTTTTATCTTCCCCCTGGAGCCAATAAATTCGCCTACGCTCCCCCCCCCCCCTCGAAGATATTTAGTGGACTGCCGCTGCCCGTTTGTTTTATGAAGGTTCGCCCGAGGCAAGGG
The DNA here is from genome assembly GCA_964056705.1 of Troilus luridus. Taxonomy (NCBI): domain Eukaryota; kingdom Metazoa; phylum Arthropoda; class Insecta; order Hemiptera; family Pentatomidae; genus Troilus; species Troilus luridus. The sequence goes on from OZ057413.1 coordinate 119,805,989, forward strand.
AATGGGAAGACCTTTGCCAGCTCCCGAGGAATGGGATCGCATATGGAATTGAAATCCTCTGGGTTTGTTTAATCCATTTGTGGACTTCGGAGGGATTTTGGCATAACAATGTTATCCGACATACAAAGAGAAAATACTATAAACTAATGCACTTCCCTTTTTATTTGTCACTCGCACTATTTTCAAGTTTCGGGGTATTTCTCCGATCTCAGTATTGTAATTTATAATTATATAACTCATTTACATAATTCATAATAGCGGATATACTTTGCTTACATAATATATATATATATATATATATATATATATATATATATATATATATATATATACCTCTAATGGTTGTTTTCTCCTTATTTAAAATTCATTTAAAGTTAAAATTGCAAATTCAGAAACCTGTGGACAAATACATAAACAGACCATTTTGTGATAACTGAGTATGATGACTCTCGGGAAACTCAACTATGGATTTCTGTCAAATATTCGTATGAGAAAAGTGTGTGTAAAAGTATTGTTACGGTCAGAGCCGGAAGGAGAACCGGCTGAGAGGATTAGGCAAACAATGGGATTAAGCCGGAAGGGATCAAAGGTAGTCTAGACTCATCGGGATCTGCGTGGAATATTCTAGGTGCCCCCCACCCCAATCTCCCTTGCCTCTATAAAAAGGCGAGCTGTTTTGGCCGCGCGGTCAGTAATAAGCAGTGAAGTAATAAGCCAGTGAGTAGCAGTCGTTAACTAGTGATAGTGCGTGAGTTACAGTGAGTTAGTATCAGTCTGTAATAAGTGCTTAGTGAGCAACAGTGACAATTAGTGGCCGGGTAATAAGTGTAATAAACTGTGTGGCAGTTTGTCATATTTGGAGAGTCTTACGGTCGGTGGACTTTAGTTAGCGAACTGTAAGTGTTAATTTGTAATTGTAAACTATAGTGTAATATTATTGTATTTGTACACATTTATATATAAATAGTTTAGTTATTTAGTATTACCAATATCTTATATTATTTGTATATTATTTTAGAAATAGATAACATTTAGTAGAATATTGTTATTGTAAATTGATATTAGTTTAATAATTTAGTTGTTTTTAATAATCTCATTGTATTCTTTCTAATTTGTTAATAAATATTAGATTCTTGAATTAAGTAATAGTTTAGTCCATTTTACACCCAGTAGCCCGTAACAAATTGGTGTCAGAAGTGGGATCTTGTGTAATTGTTATTTTGTCTTGCATTTTTGTAATTATTGGGCTACTGTATGAAAAATGGCTTCTCAAAGTGTTAAATTGATGGATTTAAAAGTTGCGGATTTAAAACGGGAATTAGAAGAACGTGATCTGGATTCTTCCGGAAATAAAAGTGTACTGCAACATCGCTTGCGTCAATTTTTTGTAGAGTTAGGGGAAAATCCAGATGACGTTCTGTTTGAAACTGATTTAAGCAAGTTGTCTGCGACTTTAAGCAATGTAGATAATAAGCTAGGTAATTTACAAAATGAGTTAAGTACTGTAAAAAATGATTTAATGGATACATTAGAGTCTAAGTTAGGCACATTAGAGACTAAGTTAATGGAAAATGTAGATAATAAGTTAGCCGATGTAAATAATAAAGTAGCAGATGTAGAATCTAGGCTAGGAGAAAAAGTGAACGAAATTAGGCTAAGAATGGAAGCACTCGAGGGACGTAAGAGCAACCCACCGACGAACAACACCGACCATTCCTCTGAGGGCAGCCATCGTGACACCATTCTGCCTGCCTATGCTGGGGCGCCACCAACTCACAATACCATTCCAGTATTCGACGGAAAGACGCCGTGGGAGGACTACATGACTCTCTTCGAGACAGCTGCTTCGATCCACGGGTGGTCACAGGAGACCCAAGCTTCAGCTTTGTGCCTGGCCCTGCGTGGAGACCCCTTGAGAGTGCTGCAGGGAATGCCCATGTCGGAGCGGTCTAACTACGGGAAGCTGATTAGAAGGCTGGAGATGCGTTTCGGCCACCGCCACATGGACCAGCTATATCGCTCACAGCTAAGAAACAGGGTCCAGAAGGACAACGAGACGCTGCAAGAATTTGAAGCGGATATTGCCCGACTGGTGAGGAACGCCTACCCATCGGTCACCGACTATGTCTACGAGAGTTTGGCTGTCGACAAATTCCTGGATGGACTTCGGGACCCAGAGACACAACAAGCAGTGAAGCTCGCCCGCCCGAAAACGTTGGGAGACGCATTATCTCAGGCCATGGAGTTTGAAGCTGTTAGACAGTCTGTACGGGGCCATGCGCGAGTTCGAGCAGCAGAAGCGGAACCTAATGTGGTCCCTAGCATCGAAGACATTGTGACGAAAGTTTTGGATGCTCTCAGGACCCATAAGAAGGAGATACGCTGTTGGGGCTGCGGCCAGCTTGGACATCCTAGAAGCAAATGTCCAACCCGTAACGTCAAAGCCCCCAGGAAGACCATCAGAGTTGCGTCGATAGGAAGCAGAACGAACAGTTTCTACGTTGATGGGATGGTGAACGGGCAGCTGCGAAGTCTTCTAGTGGATACCGGAGCGAGCATGACGATCTTGAACTCGAAGACACTTCCAGCTGAGAAGATCATACCGACCACTTGGGCATTACGGACTGCAACGGGACAGCCAGCCAAGGTCTACGGGGAGACAGATGCCACCTTCCACATCGGGGGCCAACATCTGAAGCACCCCGCTCTCGTGGCAGATATAGATGAGGATGTCATACTGGGCATGGACTTTATGATCACATACGGGATCAAACTGGATATGTCGAGAGGTGTGATGACGCTGGGAGACGAGGAAGTCATACTTCGGCAGGAGAAGGACTTCAGCGCACGAGTTCTGCTACCAGAAGACACCACTTTACCTGCACAGAGCCAAATCGTGACACATGGGACGGTCGAAGGACATCTACCGGAGGGTCAATGTGTACTAGTTGAACCCGGAAGGCACCAAGAACAAGAGATCGGACGCGGCGTACTGGTCGCTAGGTCTCTCATCAAGGTAGGACGCACCACTCCAATTCGGCTAATGAATCTGAACGGCTTCCCGGTAACGCTGAAGAAAGGAACACCGGTCGGGGAGTGTACCACCGCTACCTCAGTGGTTCGTCAACTGCAACGTCATCCCACCGAGCTTCGAGGGCTCCCAGAGGAACTTAAACGATTTGTGGACGAATCATGTCGCGACCTTTCGCTTGAACAGAGCGAGGAAGTAAAAGACATGATTACCCGATGGCATGACGTCTTCGAGATCGGACCAGGACCACGGGGTAGAACGGATATCGTCCAGCACAGGATTAACACTGGGGATGCGAAGCCTATCCGACAGGTCCCGCGGAGGCTGCCGTTAGCTAAACGGGAGGACGCCGAGGAGATTATTAAGGAGATGGCGGCTGATGGTGTCATTGAGCCTTCAAGTAGCCCCTGGATGTCTCCTGTCGTATTGGTGAAGAAGAAAGACGGCACAACGAGGTTCTGCGTAGACTACCGTCTTCTAAACAACGTCACCAAGAAGGACAGCTATCCGCTTCCCAGGATTGACGATACGCTGGACACCCTAGAGGGGTGTAAGCTCTTCTCTACTTTGGATCTCCGCAGTGGATATTGGCAGGTTGGATTGGCACCTGAGGATAAAGAGAAGACGGCGTTTTCAATTGGCACTGGGCTCTGGCAGTTTACAGTAATGCCATTCGGGCTTTGCAATGCTCCTGCCACATTCGAGAGGCTGATGGAAAACGTGTTAAGAGGTCTCTCTTGGGAGGTATGCCTGGTATACCTAGACGACATTATTGTGCTGGGAAAGTCCTTCGCTCACCATCTGAAGAATCTGGAGAAGGTCTTCGAACGACTGCGTGCAGCGAACCTAAAGTTGAACCCGAAGAAGTGTAATCTCTTCCGAAGGCAAGTCAACTACCTGGGGCATATTGTGTCAGATAACGGAGTTGCTGTTGACCCAGAGAAGATAGCAGCGATCACCAACTGGCCAGTACCTCGAGATAAGCACCAGGTGAGAAGTTTTCTCGGGCTCTGCACCTATTACCGGAGGTACGTGAAAGGATTTGCTAACATCGCAAAACCTCTTACCAGGCTAACCGAGGAGAAAAGGACTTTTCATTGGGATCACGAGTGCCAGGCATCCTTCGAGGAGCTGAAGAGCAAATTGAGTAGTGCTCCTATTCTGAGCTATCCACGTCCCGAGGGCAAGTTCATACTTGACACAGATGCCAGCAACATCGCCATTGGAAGTGTCCTCTCTCAGCTTCAAGACGGAGAAGAAAGGGTGATTGGATATTTCAGCAAAGCACTCTCAGCTCCGGAACGCAACTACTGTGTCACAAGGAAAGAGCTTCTGGCAGTAGTAAAATCCATAGAGCACTTCCATAAATATCTATACGGAAGGAGGTTCCTGCTGAGAACGGACCACGCGGCTCTAATGTGGCTGCTGCGATTCAAGTCACCGGAGGGACAAGTGGCGAGGTGGATTGAGCGCCTTCAAGAGTACGACTTTGAATCTGCTCATCGTTCTGGAACGAGCCACAGAAATGCGGATGCGCTGTCAAGAAGACCATGTGAAGATGAAGAATGCAGGCATTGTTCCCGACAAGAAGAGAAGCAGGGAACAGTATTGAGGACAACGGTTGTTATCGACAGTTGGCGGCACACAGAGGTGTCAAAGGAACAGGACGAGGACCCGGACTTAAAACAAATAAAGGAATGGAAAATATCGGGGCGAGGAAGACCGACCTGGCAGGATGTGGCTCCAATGTCGAAGAATGTAAAAACGTACTGGGCCCAATGGAACTCCATTGTAGTGGACAACGGGCTGCTGAAACGGGCATTGGAGAACGCGGAAGGAGATCAGCGTAGGCTACAGCTCATCGTTCCAAGGAATAAAGTGCCCGAAGTGCTTAGGGAACTACATGACGGTGTAACTGGCGGCCATCTTGGAGTTCACCGTACATTGGAAAAAGTTCGTGAACGCTTTTACTGGGCAAACCTTAAGGACGATGTGTTGGACTGGTGCAGGCGTTGTGCGACTTGTGCGGCTTCTAACGGACCAACAAGAAGAAAGAAGGCCCCTATGAAGAAGTACAACGTGGGAGCACCGTTCCAGAGGATAGCGATTGACATCGCTGGCCCTTTCCCTGTGACGGACGAAGGTAACCGATATATTCTCGTGGCCATGGACTATTTTTCTAAGTGGGTGGAAGCGTATGCCCTTCCGAATCAAGAGGCAGTCACGGTTGCAGACGTACTTGTGAAGCACCTCGTCAGCCGGTTTGGAGTACCCATGGAACTTCACGCTGACCAGGGAAGAAACTTTGAGTCTGCAGTCTTCTCCGGGATGTTCGAAGCACTGGGAATACGGAAAACCAGGACGACACCTCTTCACCCTCAATCGGATGGCATGGTGGAGCGCATGAACAGGACAATGGGTCGATATTTGTCTAAAGTGGTTTCCGACCATCAGCGAGACTGGGACCAATATCTTCACTTGTTCTTGTTAGCCTACCGGAGTTCAGTCCATGAAGCAACGGGGCAGACCCCCGCAAATGTGGTCTTCGGCCGAGAACTTCGTTTGCCTTGTGATCTGAAATTCGGGTTCAAGCCAGACGAGGAAGTTAACGGAGAGGAATACGTCACGAATCTACGGAAGCGGATGGATAATATCCACGAGAAGGTTCGTGCAAACATCCAGGGAGCCTGTGACAGAATGAAGGAGCGTTACGACATCAGGGCAGAGAAAGGTGGATTCCAACCTGGAGATTTGGTCTGGCTACATGATCCTCGAAGAAGGCGAGGCTACTCACCTAAACTTCAGAACTCCTGGGATGGCCCGTTTGAGATCATCAATAGGATAAACGACGTCATCTATAGGATCAGGAAGCAGCCAAAAGGAAAACCCAGGGTAGTCCATTTTAATAGACTGGCCCCATACAAAGGAGACCATGGCCCGACAAAAGACCAGCAAGTCAGGTATCTCAACAACGTGGAGACCAGTAAGGTATCAGTTGCACAACCTAAGGTACAAGGTTCCCGTGGAATAACTCAGACAGTATACAGAGATATCTTCTCGTTACCCGCGGACTATTCTCTGGCCCATTGTGTCGCCGAAGATCTGAGGACTTCCCGAGGCATTGCAACGGTCTTCAGGAAGAAGTTTGCTGGAACTGAGGAACTGGAACGCCAAGGACCAAGCGTCGGGAAAGCACTCCACCATACGCACGAAGGACGACACCTGTTCTACTTAGTTACCAAGTGTGCTACTGATCAGAAGCCCACATATGACGCACTGCGGCGAAGCCTCGACGACTTGCGGAGTAAGCTTCTGAGACTGCGTGTCACCAAGCTCGCGATCCCTAAGTTGGGCTGTGGATATGACGGCCTGGAGTGGAAGGTTGTTAGGAACATGCTTGAACAGACATTCGCCAGCTCTGGAGTCGCCATATTGGTGTGCACGTTCAACCCCTGGAAAGGAAATGCGTCTCCATCGAGGGAAGCTCATAACCGCCCGATTTCTCCGGACTATGCTCTGGGGCAGAGCACTTTTAAGGAGGGGGCAGTGTTACGGTCAGAGCCGGAAGGAGAACCGGCTGAGAGGATTAGGCAAACAATGGGATTAAGCCGGAAGGGATCAAAGGTAGTCTAGACTCATCGGGATCTGCGTGGAATATTCTAGGTGCCCCCCACCCCAATCTCCCTTGCCTATATAAAAAGGCGAGCTGTTTTGGCCGCGCGGTCAGTAATAAGCAGTGAAGTAATAAGCAGTGAAGTAATAAGCCAGTGAGTAGCAGTCGTTAACTAGTGATAGTGCGTGAGTTACAGTGAGTTAGTATCAGTCTGTAATAAGTGCTTAGTGAGCAACAGTGACAATTAGTGGCCGGGTAATAAGTGTAATAAACTGTGTGGCAGTTTGTCATATTTGGAGAGTCTTACGGTCGGTGGACTTTAGTTAGCGAACTGTAAGTGTTAATTTGTAATTGTAAACTATAGTGTAATATTATTGTATTTGTACACATTTATATATAAATAGTTTAGTTATTTAGTATTACCAATATCTTATATTATTTGTATATTATTTTAGAAATAGATAACATTTAGTAGAATATTGTTATTGTAAATTGATATTAGTTTAATAATTTAGTTGTTTTTAATAATCTCATTGTATTCTTTCTAATTTGTTAATAAATATTAGATTCTTGAATTAAGTAATAGTTTAGTCCATTTTACACCCAGTAGCCCGTAACAGTATGTTTCTTTAAAATTAAAATTCCAGTTAGAAAGCATAATATAGTTGAGAAAATCTTTGTGCTTATAAGAAAAAATCGTCCAAAAATTAATTGATTGATTGGTCTTTTAATAGCATTGGTTTTTCTTCGTCTTGAAATTTCTCAGGAAGATTAAGAGCAAAACAAGAAGCTACCGAGTCCGACACAGCACTTTTGTCAAACCTAAATGTTAAGCCAGGCAACGAGGTAATAGAAGAAACACGACTAATATGGCTTGGACAACTCCTGCTCTTGGACTCCTCCAAAAAGGTAAAATAAAATAAGAAGAAAAAAACTATCATCCAGCCAAGCAATTATTTAATTTATTAAATTTTAAAACGTTTCGACTACAAAGTCATTCTCAATCACAATAATTTCTGGTTGTATGCATCAAAAAACATACTGTACATAACTAAAATAGTTTTTATGAAGAAATATTTGACTTGTAACTTTTTGGACAAAAACATAAAAACTAATATGTGGAGTATAAGGAATAAGTATACCCTACATTAAAACAAATACAATTTTAAAGTGACATTAAAAAAAATGTTTATGAAGAAAATTTTGACTTGTAACTATTGTAGTTATGTACAGTATGTTTTTTTATGCATAAAACCAGAAATTATTGTGATTGAGAATGACTTTGTAGTCGAAAGGTTTTAAAATTTAATAAATTAATGAATTGTTTGACTGGATGATAGGTTTTTTCTTCTTACTTTATTATAACGAAAATATTTAGTCCAGTTTAAATACATCAAATTGAAAAAAGTTAAAATATTAATTATAAATTTAAATCCAATAGCCCATTAAATATGCTTTAACTTTGATTTATAAGTAGTTAGATAAGTACATCGTCTATTTATCACTCTTTGATGATAGAGGCTGTTATTACAGAGCAAACAAATTCAAACTCGTAGCATTGTTATTCTCCCATAGAACACTTTGAAGAAACTTTAACTTGTACACGATAAATTTTGTTATTTATTAATAGGATGACTAAGATGCTCATTAGGTTTTGCTGTAGTGAGAAGAGAGTAGAGAAGGACAAGATGGATACGGCAATTAGCAGACGGAGGTTGCAAATCCTCAACGGGTTAGTTCTCCCGGAGCAACTGTAGCAACCTCCATTAGTTACAATTTGCCCCAACAATGGCTCTACTAATCACCTGGTCTTATTCCTTCCCGAGAACATCATCTACAGCACCACAAGGAAAGGAAAATTCCCGGAAGTGGACGGTATCTTAAAGTAGCAAGTTTATGAGGCATTGTAAGATAGTCAGACTGAAAACATGGTCTATGTAACTTTATTTGTAATAAAGTTCGAATAATGGATATATCGTGCGAAAAGCTTAACACATAAAGTGTGTCGATGAAAATTCACAAAACCCAATTTTGGGTCACATCGCGGGTACCATGTCAGCCAGTCGCCTTAAAAAAATATTCTATTCCGAATTATATCTGGATAGGCAAAAGTTTTGGTAAATGAACAAACACGAGCACAATACTGTCCTTGAAGGTACTTGTAATTCTCGTAACAACACAATAACAAAATGGCTAAAAGAAGAATGAAGTTCGATATATGCCACAAAACTATCTAGTCCCAATTGCAATATATTGCGTGGCTACATGTTGTAAATTATAAAAGGTAAAATCATGCGACAATATGACTGATACTTTAGATAGCAGAAGTCGAGACCAATTGCGAAATAATTTTATCATATATATTAATAAGGAGAATATTTATAAAACATGAACGGGTGAGATTAAAACGAGGGTAATGAAACCCAACTGTCGCTTCTTTGCACCGAGGTTGAAATATTTCTCGGAGACATGGAGAGTTTCCAAATCAGACTAACATTCAGTATTAATACATGAGAGAAAGGTTCAAAGTTCTATTTTGGAGAGAGGTACCAAATAGACGTAATGAAAGCTAAGTTGAGCTATTACATTACCGGCATGGTTTCTATATAGCAAAGGTAACTATGAAAGAGGTACTGCTTACCAGGATACCTGAAAGAACCAAACTTCAACAGAAGAATTGAATTGCGTACGATAAACCATAATTTGGTGTACAAATTCAACAACATTGAAATACTGTAAGATTCATATTAATCAGTCGACTAGTTAAGACAGAATCCTTCAAGACCTGTAGTTATGATGGACTTTCTGGATTAGATGTTGTATATGATTGGGAAGATGATTTTAAGAATCAACCTTAAAAAAACATTATAAATTTTAGTTGTTTATAAAAAAACAACTCCAAATTGGTAGAGCGCAAATAAATACGAATATTCATAACGAGAAATAAAGATTATAACATATAATAGAAAGCAAATTATAAGTTTAAATAGAGTTGGGTAATATCAAGATTTCTCATATATTTTTGATAGTTGACTTTGTGATGAAATACATTCGGTACGGAGCTGTAAGTTTAATATTTTTCATTTTAAAAACTGACTTTCCGACCCAAACTTTTGAGCCATCATAGTTGAGTCGAAGATAGTTCAAATTAACTGTTACCTAGCCCTTAACACCTCCCAGAGAATTGACCTTCTTAATGACGAATTTCAAGGCTACATTTTAACAGCCCGAGGCATCCGCAGTGGTGAGAGGCAATCGGCCTCTTTTAAACACAAACGGACCTCGAACTTTTCAAAGTAAAAATTACCAATTCACAAAACCTTGTCTTATCGTCCGAGAACAGCCCTACCCATAATTCGATTTTTTTTCTCGCCAAGAACAGCTCCATGGAACAGAGAAGAGAGAGTTGGGGATTTAATGAAACTTCACTTTTCAAACGCGAATGAGAGTTCAATAGACCATAGTGATTATTAATTAAAATTCTACTAGAGCCAGTATAAAAAAAATATGTTAAAAACAAGAAAATAATGTTAAAAACTATACTATTATTTTTTTTTATAAAAGAAAATGAGTTACACATTACAAGTACAAAACATTATATGAATAAATTCCTAATAAAATTCGCTTGGCTAAACCGAAGATTCAATGCCGATACAAATAATCGCTGTTTACAAACCTCTTTCTATCGACTGTCATACGCCGAAAAATACTCGTTTTTACGATCAAAGCTAAAGAAATCCACCTATCTACGTTTCGGTCTACCCATTACCTATGTATACCAGTCGTCTCAACTGTTATTAACATTTAAAGACATTTTAGATTCACGATCATTTTCGTGTTGCATTGATGTTTAAGTAGATATAATTTATTTCTTGAAACCTGTTGATTTTAAGACAACTAGAGTAATTATGTAATGTAATTATTATTAAAATAATGTAATTATGCCAACCATACAAGTTATTACTGCAAAAAATAACTAATAAATATCTCAAATAACATAAATAAACTTAGTATATACGCCTTTAATAGAAGTAGTGATTATTGTGAAGTATTTTCACTTGTACTAATGAATACAACAGTATATAGAAAATCTATATTAATTGTCCATTGGTGATGAAAAGTGATATTATTGATTAATCAACAATGAGTAATTTGTAAACAACTCAATTTCATAGCTTGATATTTATTATTACTATTTCCTATATATAGAATTTTATATACTTTATATAATTTTATTTTATTACTTATAACTAAATGTACACAATAAAATAAAAAAGTATATTTTAAGGAAAATTGTTTGGCAGTTCTAACAACCAATAAAATTTTATCATTTTGTGTCATATGAAACAATTTCACCCAATCATGTCAACATTACACTGATAATTGAATTGCAATTATCAAACACAATGACAACACGTGTTGAGTTTGACAACTTCATTCCAAATAAATTTCAAAATGTCACGTTTTGGCAATGTGAATGTTAAAAGTATAAATGCGCTAAAAAGTTATACATTTTTTGTCAAACAATTTTCCGCCGAATATCCCCCGGACATGGACAAATGCCTCATAATTTTATGACAAATTTCTCAAGCTCGTTGCTTGAGGAAGTAACGAGCTTTCGATTGCCATAAAATTATCTCGTCTATTATCAATGTCCTAGGGATATTACTACTGATAATAGCACAACTGTTGGGTAATGTAGAAAGAAGAAGCGAGACATCCACCCATAAATGTCTGAATCATAAAATAAATATTTATATGTATTTATTAATGCCTACTGACTTATATCGCTATCCATAGAAGGGTATATAGATGGCAGCTGACCTACATCGCTTCTTGGTATATCCCTTATTTGGAAAAACCGTTCTGCTCAGCTTCTCGCAACCGGCAGCAAAGCTATAAAAGGGATTTAGCAAATAAATATATAAGTAATTTTTTTTTAAGATTGGGCCACTTTAGATTACGTTTGTTTCAACTGTTCTTTTCTTTCTTTCATCTATATCCCTTTCATTCGCCATTGTTAGAACTAATTAAAACATAATTTGTTTCAAATTAATTACAAAAAATTCCTTAGTCCACATGCCTAGTTTGATTGGGAGTGTGGATGGCCCAAGATCTATTTTATTTCCATTTTTTTAATTCAAACCACATTTTAAAATTTGCTTCCCTGGTTGATTAAAAGGGTTCGTTATTAAAAATAATAAAATGAAAAAATATTCTAGCAAACATTGAGGTAGTTGTTCCTCGAGACTCCTGTTTAATTTTTAAGTTGTAAAGCAGGACGGACCGTAAAGGAGACACCACATTTCTTATTGAATTTTTCCTAGCATTAGTCTGAATAATTTTTCTCTAAAACCGAAATATTCTACTTTTTCTCATGACTTATTCTATTCACGGGATTCTGACCTTTAAACTCCATGAACAACTCAAAGATAAAGGCATTAAAAACAAAATAAAGGTATTAAAAACAACGAATTCAAGTCGGTTTTCTGCTACAATTGTACAGCATACGCGAACTACTTGACCAAAATACGAAATACGATTAAATATTAAATATCTTCGATTAAAAACTGAGCACTGCTCACTCCTGGGTATCAGTTATTGCTGTGTCTACAATAAAATTTAAATGAAGATAAATACTGGTAACATCAAATTTTATTGTTAATTAGAATTATTCAGTTTTTAGTGAACATCGTGTAATAATTTATTTTACATATAAGGGGGAATAATAAACGTGGATCCTAAAAACTGAACTAATGAAGAATGCATACAATTTTATTTTAATGGGATAGTAAATAAAATAATAATCTCCAATATGTTGTTCATATTTTTAAAGAAACAGGGCCAACTCGACAAGGCACTGTTGCTTTCATGTAATAGAATTATCATTTTAAAACAATAAAACTATAGCATAAATATGTATTTATACATACTTGAAAGACGAAGTCTTGAGAAGAACAAAGGACAATTAATATGAGTGGAAGCAATCAGTCTCTTTTGTCCCGACTGCTGCCTCGAAGAGTCGAAGGATTACGAGAGAAGAGGCTTTAAACTACTAAATATTGCCCTTAATAAAAAAATACTTTAACCGCTGTATTAGAAAGTCTTTCATTACAAGAGCTCTCGAGAGGAGAAGGAAGGGATTTCAAAAGAAAAGTTGGCCATGAAGAGCGATCAGGAGATTTTGAATAAGACTAAATTAATTGAAAATGAAACTAAAAAGAATGGCCTAATTATTATTATGAAACCAGAAGTTCAACTTTAAAAAGCCCGGGCTATGTAACTAAGAAGAAACTTTCTTATTAAACTGTTTAAAAAGTCATAATATTTTTATATAATATATTTCAATATGAGTATTTTAAAAATCTAGCTGATGGTAAAAATTAGACATATTGAGATCACTTACCAATTTTTTTTCTGAACTTTTGATTAAAGATTCTATAAAAACACCAGTTGTACTTTCACTAAACTTTTTCTGAATTTAATCTTCTTCTTTTTAGATTGTAGAATTTAACAAATGGTCGTGAGGTGTAACGCAGTAATATATTTTTTTAAAGGAAACATAAAAGATTATATTAATAACGTACGAAATCAAGTAGTATATTGTCTATAAATCGAGTAGAAAGGCATTCAAGGAAGAGGTTTGTTGATCGAAGGTGCTATTCAACTCAAGGCAGATCAAACAAATGGACGGAGAGAAACAACGAATGTTTAATTTCCCACTTATGTAAAGATCAGAAGAGTTTTATGTTTTTGATGATGAGAGGGTAATGTTGAGTGGAACTGGTGGTGTAAAAATAACATTTAATAATAAATACCAGTCTTATAAAGGAACGTAACGATAACAATAACTTTCACTTTATAGGCTATAGAAATTATAGTCATCTTTAACGCTAATATTGGAGTATTAAACTTTTTTTAGGGGTATTTTATCATGAAAGGAACCGGCCCACATCCGTTAACTATACGTATAGTAGTTCTTGCTATGGAGTAGTCTACTGTTCAATGACCCAGAGACACACACGTGAACTAAAGGAACAGACCCCACTGTACATTGGAGAACTATTGTTCACCTCCAACCGTGGGACATGGGTTGCCTACTCAATGGGACATCCCTTCCAATAAATCTTCCTTTAGTAATATATCTTCTCATTGTGTTCCCCAGGCGCCTTGGACGGTTCACTAAGTAAGTTTGATAAATGGATAAGATGGATAAGAAGCCTGATAAGAAAAGGATACGGAAAGTGTAAGGATAAGTATGGATAAGTATTTCTGATGAGAAATCCAAATGGTTCTGAGATCTATGAAACGTTTAAAGTAATAAATAAATAGATATGCATATAAATATTAATAAAAAGGAAAAATACATTTTCAGGGGATTTATGATTTCAGATATAAATTAAAATATTTTTATTATTATTTTGTAAGACATTTTTATTTAAGATTTGTATTTATATTATTATTTTGTTAACACATTCTGTTTAAAATTTGTAAGCAGTTCCAATCAATATATTTTAAAATATTTTACTCAATACATTTCGGAAATTTTAAGAATATTAATAATTTAATGTTAAACCTTAAAAAAAAAAAGTATATATATTTCAATGAACATTAAACATAAAAAATCCAGAAACAAATATTTCGAGAAAAACGTAATTTCCCATTTATGTTTAGACATTTAGGCTCTTTGAAATATTATTTTAAACTCATCAAGGTTAGGAATATATTTGAGTATGTCGAAACGGCAGATATTTTCAAAGAATATTAAGATTCAAACGAGCATAGCCATCTTGCACTTGAGGCAAAATTATCTCATTTCCATAAACAAGAGAACATTTCCGGATTTGAGACTAACGATGGGAATCCAGCGTGGGTTGTCGAATTCGCCACTGATGGAATGCCATCAGCTAGGCTGTTTGAATTTATATTTTAATATTTACTCAAATAAAGAAAATAAATCTTCAGTATTTGATGAATAAAATAAATAAATTGCAAATAGTCATTTCGTTTAGATGAAAAATGACCTAATTTGTATGTTTTGTGATACCATCAACATTGAGGAACAATTTATAACAACTGCTCATTACAATCACAAGGGTGAATATACAAGCCTAAATAGTGTACGATTCTTTCTGGATAATAGTTATAAATTATAAAATATCCATAAATTATCCAACAAAGAAATAAAAATTAATCTAGTAAAATATATAAATGTAGCAATATGAATAAGATAGAGAGGAAAAAAAACGAAAGTATTGGAGAGGTTCGGTGCTAAAGGATCCAATGTCAACATGGCCTAGTTGAAACTGGAGTACTAAAAAAAAAAAAAAAATCCTTGAGCTTCTCTCAGGTCTCTCTCAGAAAATCTACATATTTTTGATTATGGTTAACCCAACGAGTGATAGTTCCGGAGTGTTCAGAACTTCTTAGGTTCGATTACCTCCTAGTTTAATCCAATATTTATTTTGGGGAAATCCAGAGAAATAAAACCTAAGACAACACCCATTTTAATTAATAAAAATATATATATTTTTAATCTATTTGGCAACGAGCCCTCACGTTCGCTTATTATTATTATTTTAATTTAAAAATAATAAAATCTTTATAAATGAACATTTTGGTTTCAGACAACAGCATTCTGCTATAGCTCAATTAGGCAGACTGACCGACCATATCACAGAGGGGTTTAATAATAAACAACAAACGGGTATGGTATTACTCGACGTGCAAAGAGCTTTCGAAAGTATCTGGCATAAGGGGCTGATATTAAAAATGACTTTACAATTTCCCTCCATATTTAATAGCATTAATTAAATCTTATTTAGCAAACCGCAGGACTAAAGTAACTATAGAAGGCCACTACTCGACAGTACGTACACTCACAGCCGGTCTCCCTCAGGGCGGGGTTATTTCCCCAACGCTCTACAGTAGTTATATTAATGACATACCGAATACATTCAAAATACATAAATCTCTATTTGGAGATGATACAGCTTTTTATACTACAAGTTATAGAACAGACACAATTACAAATAGACTGACTACAGCTCTAAAAAAAAATAGAGAGATTCTACAATAAATGGAAAATTAAAATAAATCAAGATAAAATCCAAGCCATATTATTTACTAAGAGACGACCGAATAATATCCCCAACTGAATGTAAACAGAATGTCTGTACCCTGGACAACGCAGATTAAGTATTTAGGTCTTAATATGGACAAAAGGTCAACTTTTACTTTCCACACTGATTATGTGTGCAATAAAACTAACAGAGCTCTGCGTACTATAAATCCATACTGCAACAGGAATTCTAAATTAAGCACAGATAATAAGTTATTATTATATAAAGCCTACTTACGATCTATTGTAACATATGCATGTCCAATATTCAGTAATACGTTGAAAACAAATTATAAAAAACTACAAATACTTCAAAACAAATGCCTAAGAATTGCTGAAAATTATGCATATTACACTAAAGTTAAAATTATGCATACAGAATTATGTGTACCGTATATTAATGTATTTATCAATAAATTATGCAAACAATTCTTTTTTAAGTGAAAACACAATAAAATCCCACTTATAAAAAATATTGGGAACTACACGAAAAATAGTCCAAAGCGGTATGTACATAAAAGAACAAAGCATTTATTATTGTAGGATATCAATTTATTTTATATTATTGTTACATTTTTTGTTTATTTTGATTATTAATTTTTTTCTCTCAGTTGAAAGTTTTTAAATTTTTCTTAAACTATATTTGACTTAAAATTGTAATTAAAATAAAATTATCATAATTTATTATATAATACATAATACCGAATTGTTCAATACACTTCATCATGCTTACTAAAATAAAAAACATAAATAAAAAAGAGGTATTCTCCAATACCCCATCATTAAATATTTGTATAACAATTTATATCAACTAGAAGGCATACACAAACTTGGATAGTCCCTGCCCACCAGCCTTGGAGGTAATAAAACAAATGTTATCGATTCTGGGCAAACAAATAAAAAAACAATAATAATAAAACATTAATTCGTTATAACGAGAGTGTTAATTATTTTTTAAAAGATTTTTAAACTATTACAGTACATAGAAGTATAGAAACTTTCCTTTTCCAATATTTTCGACTGAAAAGTGATAAACATTTCAAGTGGTGAACCATCTTCATAGTAACTTTTTGTTCAGTGTTAAATTAGCTGAAAAATCCCCTAGGATTATAAGTTTTTTGGGGGAGCTTCCTGTAGAAACAAAGTTACAAAATTTATTACTTTATTTGGTAAACCCCACATCTAAGTTCGTATTTTTCCTTTCAAAAGGTTTTATTGTCGGTTTGGGACTTTCAAAAACAAGTTTTCCACTAATATGTCGCTCTAAAATTAGGAAGAACTTAGTGCTTTATTTGTAAAAATCTATTCAATGAAGGAATTTACTATGGTCTTAAAAATATTATTATAGTATCAAAGTGTAATCTATTTTTATTTAAATGGTTTTTAATTAAAGGTGTCCAAACACACCTAGTTAACGCCAGTATAACAAAGACCTGCAACACACCATTTTATTTTTTTTTACATTCAAAGCTGCCGCCATGTGTTATTTCTTTAGATAAAAAATGCAGGTAAAGATTCTCATTACTAGGAACAGAGATAAGATAGACATCAAGATAACAGGCAATAACCATTGATAACAATTGTCTATACAGCATATTTTTCAAAGCACAGCCACCATAGATATCATTATAGATATATTATTTGTCTAGCTCACCGTCAGTGTAGATTTTTTATGTTTTTTCTAAAAAAATCGGGTTTTTATATTCAAATTTATTCTTATAAAATATCTACACACCAACACTATTTTTAACAACCCCATATTCCTGGTTTCAAATACTGCTCTACCATAAAAACAATCAAATTTTACAGGGAGATTAGGGAGGGGGATAGACAATTCAATACCTGTTTAGATCTAAAACTGTTAAGATTGCTGACTTACACCATTACGTCGATATTTAAAAAAAAAAATGTTGTTATTAAAAAGAAATATGAAAAGAAAAGTTTTCAACACTCAAATTTTAATACCAGATATGAACTTTAGGACGGTAATATGAATTTATAAGTATTGGCAATTAGAACAACCCTATTTCCAGAATTTGCAAGACTTCTCCCTACTAAGTTTCAAAGACTTTTCTACAATAAAAAAAACTAAACTTGGGTAGAAAATGGAGAAGAATTAAAAAAAAAAATGTATTTATTGAAATTTACAACTGTATACTGAATACATCAAGTAAATATAATTAAAGATAAATCATGTTCAGAGAAAACGCAAGTAGAGAAACTACCCAGTGGTAGTACTTGAATAAAAAGTTCAATTTAGAAGGTCACGAGGCCATCTTCTTTTCGGACGCCTCCGAGGATTATTAGGAATTGAAGAGGCTGCGAGGTTTGAAACTAGTGGGTTTGGGTGGAAATGAAGTTTGTCATGAAAAAATAGATATCGGATTCGGGCCAAATCAGCAACAAACGGGATATTAAGGTCATTATGGATTACTTTGTTCGTAACATTGATGATTTTATGAAGGATTTTGGATTGTGAGGATTGAATACGAGAGGAATTCGATAGCTTAGTGGAGCCCCAAAGCTCTATTCCATAAGTCCAGATGAGTCTAATGATTGTCACGAGTCTTTTGTAATTAATTGGGAGCTTAGAGCGTTTGTCTAGTAAATGTTGAAGTAGCCTAAAACGGCGAGCTGTTTCTTGTCGTTTCAGTCTAGTATGATGATTCCAAGTTAAGCGTAGGTCAAGGTTTAGTCCTAAGTACCAGACCTGTTCTACAGGAATCAGTGGGATGTTATTAAACGATACAAGCCAGGACAGAAAGTCATTGGTCAACGAAGTAGGCTAAAGGTGATTTGATGAGATTTGTGGGACTTTATTTTAATCCACCAATAAGGAGAAGAATAAACTCATAAAGAGAAACTGGTCCTTGCATTTCATTCACCTATACATGAGTAAATATAGGCCACTCAATTGGAATGACCCCAAATTGAGAGGAAACAGAGCATACTTAATTGGACGGGAATACACCTGTTCCTATAACACCTGCATCTTCTACGGTAGGAGCTATTATGGTAGATAAAGACTTGGTAATTATACCTCAGGTTACTAAGAGTACGACTTCTCTATAATATATGCTAGTGTATTCAAGTTGAGATGCAAGGGATGTATCTTAATGCTGTTCCATTTCCTTAGGCTGAGTGCTGCCGCCCACAGAACATACCGCAATTACCTGACCGGCTATGGGATTGGCCAGCTAATTCCTCTTTGTGGCTATGATGTAGTATGGCTGATCTATCGCTTTAGGTAGTCATGAGGGTTTACTCGGTCTTAACAGAACGGAATATACTAACAGATGGAGTAACTTTGAACGAAGAGGCATGTGTGTGATTGTGGGCTACAACGCATTAAAAAAAAATACATCTATATTTATTTTTTATAAAAAGTCAGATTTAAATGAGCAGAACTACCCTGTCGAAGTTTTGATCGTACTCAGTTCAATCGAAAAGTTAAACACGCGAATGGACATAGTTTCTCAGTCAAAAATTTTAACAGCGCTCCCAGTGCACTGAATACGTTCTAATTTTTTAAAAAATCCTTATTTTTTGCTTCGTTCTCAAAACAAATTTTGAGCATTAATTTTTTCCATTGATTGACTAAAATATAGGAAATTAGTAAAACAGTCCTAGATTAATGAGACCAATCCAATGTATCAGCCTTAAGACAACAAGTGTATTATTATTGAAATTGAGTGACAGCATTACCTCGACGCTAGCTAGCAATGGCATAAGAGGAAATCAAAGAAGAAGAAGTGGCAGCATTAAATATAAACTTCAAAAGAAAATGATTCAGCAAAGTTATAATTTTAATTATATACATATATTAAACACGAAACAAATGTTATCCTGATAAGAGAAGAAAAAGGAGATAATATTCAACAGGGAAGTTGTTGACAGTCGTGATTAATATATATCATCATCATATAACCAGCATAAATATGATATTTTATATCGTATACATTAAATTGTTTTTTTTAATTTAAAGGAACTTTGTATCACGTTGGAAATTTTATTCTTTTTGTTTAGGTCCTTTCTAGAGCTTTCGTCACTGAGGCCTTGAATCTACAAATGTCCTGAATTCCATAATTTCAATTTTTAAAAATGTTTAATTGAATTAAGACCATATGAATAAACCTAAAAGAAAAATTAATACAATTATAATAAATAGATAAAAATAATGATAATAAAATTAAATAAATACAAAATTCTAGAACTTATAATTTTAAAGTCGAGCCAACGTGATAAAGGTTCTCTTTTATTTAAATCGCAGATTGCTTGAATGACTACACTATATTTTTTAAATTTAATTTATTGATATTTACAACTATAATATGATTATAACTAGTAAATCTGCTGATATGTACATTATGACATGAAAAACACATGTGGAGGAACTACCCATCGGCAGGACTCCAATATACTATATTTAAATTTGAAAACCTAGAAAAAAGGAGGCTACGCTGTTTCCAATGCAAACGATTTAGCAAAAAGGTGATTTGTCTGAAATCCCATTTAAAAGTAGCCACTTAGAAGTGACTGGGGGAGCCCCAAGAGGGTCTACAAACCCCAAATGGTCGACCTTAGGTTGCTACGGAATAATTTTTCTGCAAAAGAAATTCTCAGGACCGAGAGATAAGTAACCCAGTGCCATATGTACAAAGTTTCCCCACCAAAAAGAAATTTAAAAATTCCATGAAAAAGTTATATTTTTTCTACATATATTGTTAATTAGATTTACAAATAAATGTGATTTTGCGAGACTTTGTTTTTTTCTTAACTTCCTTGTTTATGAAGACACAAATTATATAAATACTGAATGATATAATCAAGATTTATCAACATCATCCGTATATCATTATATAATTATTAACCTAATTATCATTAATTAGTGATAAACAAATTGCTATGATAAGAAAGATTTCAGGACAACTTTTTCTCTCAGTAAAATCTTCCACTGACACTTAATACAATTTTACACAATACATGTTAGCAGATCCACCATGACGCATGTTTGAAAAAATAAAAATAAATCATTCGATTTGTAAAATATTGGGCCACCTCTGGTGTTGAACTTTGAATGAGATAAAGTTTATAACTATTAGTTCTTATTACAGATAAATAGAGGACAGAATGTAATTAAATACTAAACCTCTAAAAGTAGTAGAATATACCATGGTTCTGAAAGAGAACAAAAATATGGAACTGGGATAGCCTTCAACACACGCGGGCCTCCTTTGGTGGACAAAAGACGAAGTCCTAGAGGACAGGATATAATCAAGTACGATGTAGAGGATTACATGCTCCTCCGAACTCGAAAGGAGGCTTGAAGATTAGTTGCATCTTCCGCGTCCCCTGATCTCTATTGTTGAGTGCGGCTCGACGTACAAAGCAATATTAATCTAAAGCTATACACTACTCTGAACCATTAACAGGACATTGAATATACCAAATGGTAATATTTCAGTTACATTCATTTTTACATAAAAAACGGGATTAATTAAAATAAATAAAAAATGAAGGTGAAACAAACTTTAATTTGTTGATAGATTACTTTTTTATTTAAAAATTAAGTGAGTAGGGTCCTGAATAACTAAAAAAAAAAAATTCTAGAAAAAGTAAAGGCATGGAATGCTTGTCATTTAATACTAACTCTATTATTAATTGTGATCTTTTTGTCCCGAAATTTATGAAACTATTATCCTCCCAACTACATTTTAAGGTATTCGAAAATAAGGAATTGCGGAGAGTATTGGCAACGCAACATTGCAAACCATACAATTCGTAAAGTTGTTGGACTTAGTAATGAACGAATTCCTAGAAATTTAATTAATCTGAGCCGAAGGGGAAGGCCGAGACATATTTGGGAGGATAGTAATTACGAGGATCTTACTGGTTTGATATGTATGAGTGCTAAAAGATATTTGCTAAAGATATTGTATGATTTACTCATTAATAGCCAACAATTAACTAAACTTTATTAATCTTATGTTTACAATTAATAATCAAACACCTGTTAATAGGTGATTTATCACGTATCTAATAGTCGTCCACCCTATGAGGACGTGTTCTTCGCTCTCCGCTCCGCTATTCTTCTTGACCGCCGTAGTCCTTGCTGTGGTTCTTTCCTGTTCCGATTCATGGAGTCTCTCGCAGACAATCCTTTGTCTCCGGATTCCGCGACATCATCTCGCGCCGTTGTATGTTCGACCGAAGTAGATGTTCTACCTCCCCCCTGGGGTGAAGTATTACCCCCCGCTGTAGCCCCTGTAAATGCCGACGAGTATACTGCAGTCCTTGAGCCTTTAGGAACGTCATACAGTGTGGCACGAATTCGATCTATGTGACGTCGGTGCTCTTTCCCACCGACGTCAATCAGGTAATGCATGAGTCCCGTACGACGGATAACGGTTCCGAACATCCACTTCCGATCCCTGTCGGTGTAGCATCTGATCTGGACCTTGTCACATTCATTGAAAGTTCGTACGTGTGGTTTCTCCCTTGGCGCTGGCGGCTCCGGTGTTTCTTTGAGGAGGTCGAGTATGGACCGAAACGGAAAATTTAGCATCACACTCGCAGGTGATTCACCCGTGGAAGCACTGGGTGCATTTCTGAAATTGAAAAGGAATCGATTTAATTTTAAATTTATGTCTCCTGGATCTCTTAGTGCTGCTCGGAGTTTCTTCTTTACGGTTTGGACAAATCGTTCCGCCTGACCGTTGCTTGCTGCGTGAGCTGGAGCTATCACCCTATGAGTGATACCGTTATTTTTAAGAAAATCTCGAAATTCCTTTGAGGTCAGAGATGTGCCGCAGTCGTTCACTAGAACGGAGGGCATCCCATCCTCGTCGCCACTAAAAGATATTTGCTAAAGATATTGTATGGTTTACTCATTAATAGCCAACAATTAACAAAGCTTTATTAATCTTATGTTTACAATTAATAATTAAACACCTGGTAATAGGTGATTTATCACGTATCTTATAAGTGCCAATCCGTGGATGGAAGTTTGTATGTAAACAGTTCATGGTGGTATCGGCATCGAGCCTTCGGGTTCGCATATCATTATTATAGTTGAACATATTTTAAATGTCCTAGTATCCAGAAGCAGAAAGAAGAGCGGAAGCTACATTTTTTTGAGTTTTTCCAAAAAATTGACTGCAGCTTAAAAAATGTTATGCAAAAAACCATAAGAGGATTACATTTCCTACAATGTTTCTATGATTTTTTTTCGTATTTGTTATTTTTACGTGATACGTAGTACGAAAATATACATTTATAACGAAATTAACACACAAGCGGTATAAGGGAATAGAGATTTTTAAATGCACACTAGGGTTGAATAAGGACGGCTAAGGAACGGCGAAGAATAGCAATGAGTGCTAATCCACATCACAAAGCATTTATGAAGCGATCTCGGTCCCTCGATGGAAAGGTGTCCAATAAGAAAAAATCGAAGATACCCTGGCCAGGTTCTGGGCCATCTGGACTTCAAACCAAGCTATAGTTATGTTATACAATAAATTATATCGGCGAAGAGATATAGGTGTCAAAGTAGGGAGCGGAGTTGCCGTGCCGAAGGTCCCACCCAGATTGGAATCCGGCTGTGGCAAACACGTTATTTAATCTGTTAACCACCAGGAATGAGCCATCTGAGATCTGGAGGCCTTCCTGGCGCTCACCCAGACTTTTTAGTAGAGTTACAATTAATTGGGGGTAAACGTGGGTGTGGAGTGTAATCTAGGGCAAATCACAACCCAGTAGAACCGTTGTTCTTGTAATATTAAAGTCTCTACCACATACTAAACCCGATGGGTTATGGGTTGTAGTGGCAAAGGTATTTTCTTTTTAGGTATCGCAATAGTACATACGTGTTTACATTTTTGTATAATATTGACCACAATAGGGGGTCTTTATTTATAATGTTCCACCCAAACCCATTACCAAGTAATCATTCCAGCAACATTTTGGTACATCTCTCGGACATTTATCAGTCAGCTCATTATTCGAATATTTTGGAATACCTATAATTTGGTATAAGGAAAATAATCGATCAATATTTGAACGGTTTTTTGAAAAAACACTTTATAATCTCCGATCATTTCCTCGCAGTATTTCGTGAATTGATTATTACCGAGAATAATTAATAACACATCGGGCGAAGTGAGATTCCACAATTATAATTACAATCCGTTCTCGGCCCCATTAAGTGAACTGAATTATGTTTATACAGTTTAAATTAAATAAATTAATTTTCACAGTAGTTTAAGATCTTCCACCAATAAACTCTACAATATAAGAAGAATCACTTCTATAAAACCTCGATATAACTTAACTACTGTTGAAACGAAACAGGTTTGATCTAAAGTAAATGTATTTAAATGAAATTCGAATTGGTTAAGGAGATGAGAATTAAATTAACACAAATTATTAACCCTTGTCAAAATATTGCAACAGATGAAAATAAATTAAAAACATTAACTCCATTAAAACATTAATTTCTTCAAATGACCTTTCATTATACCCTTAAAAGTTACTTAAGGGTCTCGAAATTCATTTATAATTAGAGTGACGTCAAACGGAAAAAATATAATAATAAAATAATTAAGATGGAAAGAAAGAGGCGTTCGTGACTGAACCTTATTTCGAAGTTGGGTCGGTCTCAGCATCACGTTACAGCCTCCAGGTCTTTAACCTTCTTCTCATTATCTAAGTATTCTGGCTCTCCACCTCTTATATTTAATTTTTGTAATGTTGACGAGAATGATCACAGTATCCAAAAAAATATATATATAAAATCAGTTTCTCTCTTCAGGATACTAAAAATGAAAACTAAACATTATATTATAGTAATATACCATCTTTAGCTATAAAATGAATAATGAATGACTAACTGGCTGACGATAAAACTTCTTATATTATATTTACTGTTTTATATCAATAAAAACACTGATAACTTAATAAAAACTATAATGTGTGTGTTTGTGCAAAGTAGCTTACAAATAGGAAGGTTATCTAAGAGTGATAGGCTAGCCTACTAATGAAGTATGAAAACTTGAAACTAATGTTGAAACGCTTATAAAGTAAAGAAAGTAATTCTACATTCCATGAGGTAAGTAAAAAAACAAAAAAAAAAACAACTCTTACAGTTTTTACAGTGACAATTCTAACAAATGATTTTAAAACATATGCCACACGTTTTCATACTTCATTAGTAGGTGTAGGTTATATTATCACTCCTACACAACCATCCTATTTATAAACTACTTTACACAAACACACACACACACACATTATATTTTTTATTAAGTTATTAGTGTTTTTAAAATATAAAACAGTAAATATAAGAAGTTTTATCGTCCGCCAGTTGGTCATTCATTACTTTATTCATTTTATAGCTAAAGAGAATATATTATTATAATATAATGTGTAGTCTGCTAATGCGAATGATAATGCGTTGGTCAGAGCTGAACTGATTAATCCCGATGCATAAGAGTCCCCACGGACATATTTCGGAATCTGAATATGGGCATTGGAACGTCCATTAAGCAAGATTAAATATAGCTTAACAAAGATGTTTCTGAAAATAAAAATTCTATTACTGTAGTTTACTGTAGAATGTATAAATAATAAATAAGAAACAAATAGTTCAAATGAAACGAAAAATGAGGAAATTCTTAGTAAAACACGGTGGATAATTTTAAAGCAAGGGAAAACAGGAAACATGGCCATGTGAAGAAAAACTAGTAGCCACATTATTGAAAAAAATAACTAATCAACCCCATTTAAATACTTTTAAATTAGAACGAGTTTTAATTGATTCCTTTTCTTTAACAAGAAAAAATATCAATTTAGACTACAATTAGTTTTAATTGATTCTCTGTCTAAAAAAAGATTAATCAATTAACTATTGTGGAAATGAAGCGGGGAGAAAATTCTTAGATGTGATCCTGAAGAAAAGCGGACGTGTGTGGAATTTTGGTGAGTCCAGTGAGAGTTTACTACAAAAATATTTTTTTGTTTGGGTCCGTCTTTTTTTTTCTTTCTTTTTTGCCAGAACTGAGGGAACATCAACCATATAATAGTTGGCCTTTTTAAAAAAAAAAAATATTTTCTTTAAATAAATTAAGGTTGATGTAAGCCGCAATTTACTATTTGAAAAGTCTCTTTAGAGTAATAGGCCCTACAATAAAATAAAATGTTAAAATGCTTTTGATCACAAAACTAAACTAAAGTTTCCGATTTTTTTTAGAACCCAATGTAGATTGAGTGATTAAATATATGTAGTGATTTGAAGGTCGCGAAGTTATTGGAGCGAGGAATGAAATTTTAATACAAATCCCTTTTTCTAAACATGACAAAACACCGTACCGTGGGTCCCAGTCAGAAGTGGAATTCCCTAATGATTTTAGTTCTTAAAACCATTAAAACTATAACTATTAAATGGGTCAGAAAATATATTTGTTTCATGATGTAAGCTTAAGGAGTATCATTAATACAACTTGATCCATTTATTAAAACAAAATTGAGTTTACATTTCAGCTTCTAGACCTTGAAGCTTGATCCCTTTGAGCACAGAAGAAATAAGCCAACCCAGTGACTGAATGAAATCTTCTTTCCTCATCCTTCATTGGAAGGAAGGGGGATTTTAGAGTGTTATTTTGTTGCCTTTTACCTTTTATCTTACAATATCCTTTCTTTCATGAAAGAAACAAGATTGGTTTTCCCAGGCATCAATTTCCAGCCAGCGTTGGAAGAGAAGATACCAGGAGGCATCCAGTGACAAGACAGGGCAGCTTTATCTGGGATTCACCCGTTAAGTAGTTTTAACCGCTGCTTAAAACTGTTAAGACTTAAAGGTGTCTAAATGTATTTAATACTTGAAAAAACCGTGGAAATCTACGGATACTATCAATATTGTAGTTATGTATATAACTATAGTATTGTAGTAATATAGTTGTAGAGTATTCTGACATCACTGATCTATCCTTACGTATAGCCTAACTATGCTACCACAGAAATAAATATATAATCGTATAGGATATTGAAAGATTGTCCCCAAGGAAAGACAGAACATTTAAAACAGGTATCAAAAAATACCCAAATGTCTGATGGGAGTCTACAAGAGCATAACAACATATAACGATCAGGATATATCATAGGCTCGATACATACAACATTAATGAGTCGATATATACAACACTAAAAGATAAATTGTAAGAAGTCAAATGAATAGAAATGGTGAAATCCAACAAGGAATTGATGAAGGTTAGAGAAACGGATAACAATATACTATTTAAGTGAATACTGCTTTTTGTTTTAGAGAGTGTTTAATATATAGTAATTATAACATTTTTGCAATATTATTACGTCATCCATATTTTTATAGATATAGATAGTTTAATGTTTCCTTTTCTTTAATATTTCTGTACCTGTACCTCTTAACAACCTTTAGAAACACAAGGATTTTTCCTCAGTAATTTCTATATAATTGAACCTCGTAACCATTCTTTAAGCAGTGTGTTCCGGGATTCGTTATTGAGAAAATGTAAACCGGCGTATCATTAATTCGTATAATAACAATGAGCCAAGGGCAGGGTAAACATCCCACGCAAAGAAGTGACGTAAGAAAAAAGAGGATCGTGACGACAAATACCGGTTCTCGAAGAGGTTGCCCTGTTGGGAGGACATCATTCCACACGTCAGGGGAATGTTATGCTATCAGGGCTACCGCTCGCTCATTATTGGCGGGATATTACGTCACCGAGGTTGGCAACATTGCGATTTATAACGCCCATTTTTTCTTTCATGTCTTTCTAAAAAGGAATTCAAAGTATTCAAAAATCAAGTACGACCAGTTTAGGGGTTTTGAACCGCGTTTATTCAGTTAGTTAGGCCAAACGATGTCTTTCGATGTTTTTGAGTTTAGATAACTATCACTTGATTAATGATCGCAATGGATACGAATGTTAAATACTGCCATATGCTCTCCCTAAAATAGGAAACTGCCTGCGTAAGTAGTATTATTTACAGATAATAATCTCCCTTGGAGGCCCTAAAACAAAAAAGAACATGTTTAGTTTACTCAGCTAGTTTCGCTTTGATCCATCTGCCATATTGGAAGAGCGAAACTTGAGTTTTATTTTAGTTAGTTAGGAACCGTATGTTTCTAAGCTGCGGAATGTATTTATTTCGATAATAAATTGAAAGAAAGCCAAGAATAACCGGGATAGATAACCAGATATCGACAAAGATTTTATAAACGAATATATGTATATTAATAACAGCAACCCACCAATGCAACGAAGTTTCGTAATTTTAAATGTGAATTAGTAAAATAAAACAGTAAGAAAATCTTAGTATGGGTAAGTTGAGGTCGTGAAGCGTCCAAGGAGAATCATTCCCAATCTTGCACATCAGAGAGGATGAGGTCAAAATCTACCATTGAGGAATGCATACCCGATATATACTTAGGAAGATATGAAGGAATGCTACATAGTAAACTCCTTCAACAAGTTTTTGATGTGTTAATAAGAGAAACATCATCATTCGTCGCTAACTTTCTCCTCCCCGAAATTACGCCTTGACGAGGCGGACAAGCTGGCACGAACTAAGATCTTCTTAAATAAAGTGTCTCTTATTGTCATCAACTCAGTTTGATTTCTTATCTATATAGAAACCTGTCAAATTAAGTCAATTTCAGGAGTACGATTTGGTGTCATTTTGTAAAGAGCCACTAAACCTGAATAAACTAAATTAAAAATTAAATGCTACGAGAATAGTTGAAAGTATTACAAAACATAAAGGATAGACCTAAAAACTTCAGGAATGATAAGATCCAAAAGCTGATAAAATCTAAGAAAATGAGTTATTAGCGTGACACTTTAATCTGATTTCTGAGTGCGAAAAGCATAATGTACTCATGCCGCAACATGTGATGAAATAGCAAAGCAGTTTTAGAAAGAATGCTCGGAGGAATGTTTGACACAGTTATGTTGTAATCTTTTTCACACACTTGCTATATTTTTAAGCTAACATAAATGAAAACCAATTCGCTATCATGAATAAAATATTTTTGCAAAAAATAATAAATAAATTTATAAGATCCCCCAAGGCTTGGTGACCACGACGCAGAGAACTGGTTTTTCTTGCCCCTCGTACATTTTATGGAAGACTGCATAAAGACTTGCCTCGAGGGGAAAATATCATTTATTGCAAAACATCCAGAACCGTTATTCCCAAAACAGTATAGTCTCTACCAAGTACCGAGTCCAAGACCCTTCACGGGTTGTAGAGGTACAGGTTTTATATAAATAAAAAATGGTAATAGTGTCTTAGTTCCATTAAAAAATAATGGGTCCCTTTCAAAAATAAATTAACATATTTTACAAACTTTTGTTCTTTAATTTCATTAATTACAAAATGTTATGCATTCATACTAGACGTACCGAACCCCATTTTACGTACTATATGAATTCTTCATAAGTTAAACTCAATATTTTACTACCCATAATCACAAAGCCATCACTAATTTTTTCTATATAAAAGAGGTAAATATTAAATTGGATAATATCATTATAAAGGACATTTCTTTGAAGAAACAGTAGTGACTGACCCTCAAGAGTGAGCAGTGCACTACCTGTTTTAGCCCGGAGATAGTTTGCGTATTTACTCATTCGGTGGAAAACAATCGTGACTGTGCTATATAAAACCGAATTGGATTCGTTCCTTTAAATACTTTTATTTTGTTACGAATATCTTTAAGTTATTCAAGGAGTTTAAGGTCAGAATCCCGTGGATAGAATCATAAGAGATGTGAAAAAGTGGAATATTTTTCGAGGTTTGGTAAAAACAATTATGAATTATGCAGGGAATTACGGTCCGTCCCGCATTACGGCTGTAAAGTATAGTTTTACAAGGTAACTAAAAACGTTTATATGACGTATAATTTTATTTCCAAAGACAAAAACAATCAATAAGAGTAATAAATGTAGGACTAAATAAATCGTATTTTCTAAAAATACTTCTAAACAGGAACTCTACTCAGATATCAAGTACTTTACTTCAAAATGTTCTCGAGTGTTTCTCAGATTTCGAAAATAAATCTGTTCCTAATTATACCAGTGGAAAAGATTCTTAACAACCAAAGTTAGACATGCTAGCTCTCTCCTACAGCGTCCAGGTTAAAGCCCGAATCTTTTTTTTTTTTTTTTTTTGTTATTCGAAACCCTTCCCAACTTTATAGCGATAGCACTATCTATTACGCCAGGTATATTCAGTCAATCCGATACCAAAGATCACAATCTAACATAAGAAAAGTTGTGAAATGATAAAAAAAAAAATTAATTTAAAAATGGGAATAAAGAAATAATTTTAATAGGGTGTATAAAAAAAATGACCGTTTTATCAAAATCCAGAGTTCAAAAGTCTGTAAATATTATAATGCTATTTATTATTTACCAACACTTAATAATCCCTTTAGAGCATTCTCTAAGCTTGTTTACTAACACTGGACTTCTTCAAAAAAAGATTCAGTTTAGTTATTTATTTCAAAGAAGAAACATGACAGTGTCCTACGAAATTCTCGTAATTTTAAGACATTACTGGGGTAAAAATTTCACAGCCGCTGAAGTAACTCGTAAAATTATTAAATATGATGAGGAAGGTGTCCTTGACCAGCGCACTACGCGGCGTTGGTTTGAAAAATTTGGCAGAGGAGATACCACGTTGGAAAGGAAGAAGGGCTCCGAGCGACCATTAATGGATATTGATGAGGTTCTGAAGGAAGCTGCTGAGTCAAATCCGTCCACAAGTACTCGCGAACTTGCCAGGGAAAGTGGTGGGTCGAAAGGTACTGTTAGTTGCCATCTTTTCTCCATGGGGAAGGTGAAACGGTCATTTTTTTTTTATTCACCCTATTATATATAAATAAAATAATAAAAGATATCCAACCGAGTAAAACTAAATCTATATTATGCTCTGAAGGTCCTTGAGCATGCAGGATCTGTTCCCAGGACCCTTGCTCTCCTTCCAGCACTAAGGAGGGGATAATTTTATTCACCCCCTTCGCAAGAACTTGAAAAGACACAGAGTACGTGACTGAGGTGTCGTAGATAGTAGAGAGGGACTGTTGCAACAGACGAGATACAGCAATAGTACACTTCTCTATCCAGCCATACTATTTATTATCACTTCAAACGATTAATAAAAACAACAAATGAACTGTTATCTGTGTAAACAATGTTGAGTACGTGTTAAACCAAATGACACAGATTATAAAGAGAGTGATGAAATATTGCACCCAAGAGGATTGTAAATGCTCAAATAAATCATTTATCATAACTAAAGTCTTTCAGACTTTAGCGATTATAGTATAATCAAACTGACCATTCATTTTTGCCTCAAAACGGGACATGTGTTTATATACGACTGATAGCAGGTTAACAATGAAAATAAACACAACTTTTTAATGTTTTTAATTTAGAAAAGATATAACTTCATACAATCATTGTCCTCTATAATTATATTCAAATCGATATAATTATTTATATTATAGCAAAGTGTGGAAAATAAAAACCTATCTTCAGTTTACTAACTTGATTAAAGCAAAGTTCCTCTAACAGTAATGGTTTAATTATATGCGACACATAAAAAAAAATAATATTCATATTTTTCAGAGAAACAAATATGGTTTAATAAAGTTGGTGATTATTTTAAATAAAAATAAAGTTCTTGGCACTTTTTTTTTTTAATATTGTCCGTAAAGCTCATATCTGGGAATATCCATAATTTTAAATTTCCGTGCGGTTTGGAAAAACGGAACAATTTTGTGTCTCGGAGTTATGGTCACTTTAAGTATAATATATAAACTTCTCACCATAGCGTTCGCGTAATCAACTATTACTGTAATATAATATCATTAAAATTGCGATTTTAATTATAATAATAAGGCGAAAAAGTCCACATATTCACCAAGGCCACATATATTAAGAAATCTTCAGCGATAACTTAGTATTGTGGAGATTTTCTTATCGTAATAATAATAAAGAATACTGCTACGAGTTTATTTTTAATAAATTTGATAAATAGTAAATATTATTTATTAAAACGCCTACTCTTTTTAAATTTTATTACATTTAAGATTTTATTTTAATTTAATAGTTTAAAAAAAAGAGCTATAAAACGTATTTTTAATGTTACTATTAATAGCCTTTTAAAACAACGAAAAAGTTTTACCTCAGAGAGAAGGCTAAAAAAACAAAAAAATTTCTAGAGCCTGAAAAAAATGCCATTAAAGAAGATAAAACTTCCGGATGATCGAGTTATCCCTTCATTTTACAGTAGGCTGCCTTCCTATGTGTGGACAACATAATTAGTTTTCAACTAATAACATAGTAGATTATCTTTATATGCTAATGAGTATTTTATCAAACATAAAATATCTGTATGGTGAAGGAATATCTAGGGGATGATGTAGATCCATTTGACAGGAAGTGGTTAGGCATGATGTGGTCTCGGGTTTTGAGGTATAACTCACACTGGCCAGCCTATATGATAGTGTTTCTAGAGTAAGGAGGAAGATAATGGAATAGAACGAACATGAGTAGTAGCAACTTGGGTACGGCTGTGTCAACCGAAATGTAAGTAACATAAATTGAACTTCATTTATACGAAATATAAATACAAACGAAAATTAAAAAGGTAGAGATGAAAGAACCCGTACTATCAAGTGTTTCACACAAAAGGATCACGATTTTTGATCAACGGAAATCTGTTCAGGTTTGAGGAAATAAGGTGATAAATTATCAATAATTAATACCCTCATTTAGTCAATCAATAAAACACTAAAACAAATTATAATAAGTAATATAAGATAAGCGCAGAGACATGGAAGATAATCCCTGCTTTAGGAGAAAGCCTACTTGCCACTGAGATGGACTATAGAGGAGAGGCTGTTCAGAGCTTTGCCAGGCTGTTCAGGCTAGAATGAGAGCGTATACAAAACCAACAAAACGTCCTACAAATATAGAGAAAAAGAGATAGGAATGATATGGTCATATTGTATAGTGAGTAGAAGAGTGAGAAGTTTTATTTTCAATGCTGAAGAGAGGAAAAGGTGAGGAAGACCACGAAAAAGGTGGATAGAAGGAGTCAACAAAAGTATCCACTCCATGATCTGAAAGAGGAAGATATATAAAATAGAAGGAAATAAAATAAATTTTTGGTTGAAAGAAACCTCAATCTGATGAAACCCTTAATAAAAAATTTAAAAATCTAAGATAACAATAAACATTAAGATAATAATTAAAATCTTAAGGAACCCATACGTTCGATAAAGAATCCGAAGGTATTCTAAGATTTAGTATTAAAATTAGCCGACAAAACCAGAAATTAACAAGTAGCTAATGTAAAATATGTTGTTATTATTTCTATTTCTATTGTTCTTTGTTTTTGTTTATATTTAGGACATCTTATTCGACACTAAATTGTTTATTTTTTTAAGTCTATTAATAAAATTTAAGAAATAGTAAGATTACTTCGTTACAAGATATTGGAGAAAAACCGAGAGCATGTAATAAATAAATGTCCAAGACCTTTAAGAGAGAAAAATCAAGACTAATTTTTAGTTTTTTTTTAACTTGTGAAAGATAAATAATAAAATAAATATCTTATAAGTTTTTCTTTTTCTTATAGATAATTGAAACGGGATAAAAATCAAGGAAATTTGATAATCAAACGGAAACATTCCACAGTTCTTTCTGGCTAGAGTAGTATCGGTCGATTGTATCTACGTCCCTTTCGATTTCTTCTGCTTAGATTTGTTATGCTTTTTTAACCAACTTTCTTAATGTACATTAAATGATTAACGTGAGTCTTATCTCACGTGAAGGTTATGATAGATTTCCATTATAAAT
Source organism: Troilus luridus (assembly GCA_964056705.1). Classification (NCBI taxonomy): domain Eukaryota; kingdom Metazoa; phylum Arthropoda; class Insecta; order Hemiptera; family Pentatomidae; genus Troilus; species Troilus luridus. The sequence continues at coordinate 119,839,666 of OZ057413.1, forward strand.
TAAATACAAATATAATTCAAAAACATTTATTTAAATACACATACAAACAAATGAAATTACACAATTACCGAGGAATGTAAGATTATTAAAAATTATTAAGAATATTAATACACTTAATAAATACACGCATGGATTACGATTTTATAAATATGGAATGGTAGCCATATTTGGCGAAAATTTATTCCCTGGGGTTCAGTTGATGGGCCATAAAGTTAATTACTCCCGTCACTCCAGGGTCGCTCATTAATGGCCAAATCCTTCATCTCCCTGACCTTTAGTATGTAAGTGTCCAATTTTATTATAGGGCTGTGCATATATTTTATTATAGCTAAGCTATTATTATTGTTTAAGTTATTTTTGTCGGATTTATTTACCAAGGATATAACATAAAATGAGATTCGTTTATTTTTAATTATGCACATAAACTGTTATAGGCCTCACAAGCGGACATTGGCAGGTTGCCAAGTATACTCCTATAATCCTCAAGTTTTATGTTTCAGAATGACAATGACCCCCGACTAAGAACAAAATCTATCTTTAGGAGACTTAAAACTCGGGATCGTACCTTCAGGGATACTAAATCGGTCGAGAATTTTAGGAGTCGCCCTATTAGATTTTAGGGATTGACGTAGCACAGAAGGACTTCTTTGATCCCTACCAACTGCTTCTAGAAGACAAACTTGAGGTTTATTAGTAGATCAGCTACCTTGAGCCACCTTTGTGGTTTATTCAAGTCTGAACAACTCTGATGAACCTCCTCTAACTCGATTCTTGGAAATAACTCTTCTCTTCTCTTTGGCGCAGTATTTCAAGAGTAGAACCAAAAAAGTTTATTTTACATGGAAAAGCATTTTAGTAGAAGAAAAAACAAGGAATCTCCTGAGAGAAATACGCAAACAATGCTACTAATTGGAATGAAAAATCTCATAGATAAGAGAAAATTTGTTGAAGATTGTTGAGAAAATTGTATTGTTTGTCGAAGTTGTATACTTCAATAAATCCTGATCTATTAATTTGTTTTCTTGAACATTTGTATGCCCTTTCTTATGTAATATATTTCGTTAATTTTTCCATACGTTTTATGATTCATGAAGTACTTTGTTTTTCTGCTGATGAAGACCTCCAAATTAGGCACACGAAATACAGATCTATATTTCGGTTTTTTTGTTTGTTTTTTTATGTGGTATTCTAAGATTAATATACCCCTTCAAGAGAATTCTTAATTACAAATAAAGAGAATAATGTTTTCGCTTTTTAAAATAAATTTAAATCACCAAAAGCTGGCAAAAAATTAGATACAAATGAAATGAAAATTGTTTTAGTTCCATCGGAGCCCAAATGAATTAGTTGAAATCCCTAGGGCGACTAGGGCGATGTTTAGAACAAGGCCTCGTTTAAGAAACATTCGTAGGACTAGGACCATTCCCATCTCCTTCACTTCTCAAGCATTATTTTCCTGATTTACTAACACGATGAAGTTGCGAAGTATAGTCTAGAAATCAATAGAAAAAATCAATCACTTAATTACAATCATTAGTGGGAGAGTGTTGAGTGCTGAGCTAAAAGTGTGAATGATGTGGAGACGCTCTGGGGCTCACCCAGCCTTATTAAGTTGATACCCTTACCTAATAGCTTTCTCTATTAATATATTTCATGTTATATACAAGTAACGTATTTTCATTTTATTTCTACCTATTTTCTTTCATAAATAACGAATTCTTTTCTTTGAATTCGATATATTGGATTTATTAACGCCATTGAATTAAGCACATATTAAATGGAAGAGTTCAATAATTTCAAGATCAATGTCATCTAATTTTTTTTTTCCAGGAATAATGTACTAATATAGTAGAGATCTTTCGGTGCTCTACTTCACAAAATTAAGAAAAAGTTTTATAAATTCCATAAATTTAAGATTTTTTAAGCAAAATCCATTATTCATCAATTCCCCTTGCTTCAATGCATATTGGAGTAAAAAGTAAGGTAAAAAAACATATTTAAAAAATAACTTTTTTGGAGACCTCGAAAACATATTTTGGATATGGTAATCGACCCTTTCCACAGCCTGCATAATAAAGAGACAACTTAAAAATTCAGTTGTTTTCTGTCAAAAGTTAAAATTCTCATTTATATATTTTTTTAATCAAATTAAAATCCTTTTCAACTAGGTGATATAAATCTAACATTATTGATAAACAATTGTATTATCCCCACAACATGGCCCTGTAATGTATATTTTAAATGACCAGAAAATGGATATGATAAAAATCATCAATTAATGGAAGTCTGTTATGATTTATCTTCCTTACATGTTACATGTTAAATAAACAAATACCTATAAATGAAGGTTTATAACATTCATTCATTAATTTAAAAAGATTCAATACAAAGCCATTGATTAATTGACGACAATTTATAACATTCATTCATTAATTAAAAATTTGTCAACACTGATCCATTGATTAATTACATTATAGGTCAAGAGTCATAGGCTTGGAGAACCCTAGAGGAAATGCCTACTGGTATTAATTAAATTCCAGGAGATGAGATGGCAAACAATAAGCTCCTTAAACATGATCGATTATCTTTATCAAGGTTTGTGAAGATAGTAATTTGTAGAAGAATTTCCCTATTTAGGAATGTTTGAAAGGTAAAAGAAAAGAGGAAACTCTCCTTTTTAATAAGTTCAGCACGTTGTTCATACCAGTTAAATCTACTTGAAAAAAGAGCCGGGAAACAGTTAATTTAGATAAACATATTATATCTTACCCATGTAATTATATTATAATTATAATATGGAATAGCACAAATGGAGAAAATTGAGGGATATTTATTTTTCCTACCAGAGGAAAAATCTGGTAGGCCTGGAGGGAAATTTAACAAGCCTGGCTGTATACACGACGTACATCACATAAAACGCCACCAGCTTACTTACATAACCACATTAACATTTCTAAAGGTTGCAGCCTCGAGTCGTGTGATTCGATATGAGCTGTAAATCTTCCAGTCAATAGCCCACGATAGAGGTCTCTCCATCGCCAATGATTGCGAAAGGTTTGCCAAATAACCGAACAACATAGTTGAGCAAATATCACCCGGTGCCGTATTTATCTCCACTAGAAGCAGACATTTCAAGAAATGTGACTAATTCGATACATTAGGAAAAGAGAAAGCTATAAATAAGTACTAGGAAATACGAATCATTTCTAGAAATTTATTTATTTTAAATGTTGAAAGGGGAAAATTTATATTTAAACATAAAAGGAAACATGATGGAATGGAATTCGCAGTTATTTGTCGAGTCGTGCCAAGGTTCCAGGCAAAATTACTTTCAGTTCTGATTTTGCTATAGAACATTTGCGATATTGTTTTCGTATGATTTATCGTTATCCAACAATATTTTACTGGCACTTAAAGTTTACATGCGTACAGCGCTAAAACATCTTAAGAAAATAGTTACTTCTTTAAATATCTTAATATAAAAATAAATTAAATTATGAAATACCAGGAGGGTACCTCCTGTCCGTCCAGCGACGACTTCCATTATTTTGCTCCTTCGAAAAAAAACAACGTAGTCTTTCTGAATGAAAGTTCTCCAATTTTTATTTTATTACACCATATAATTGACTACACGTCAAAACTGTTTTAGAGAGAGGCTTTTTGAAATCCAACAGATTTGAAATATATTTATCCAAACTGAATATTTTTAATGTGGTTTTGAGTCCGAGATCACACGCAGCACCCAGTATTTTTTTCCAATTAAAAGTAACAGCTTTGTGGAGGCTGAACCCTAGAAGAGCTTCCAAAACTTACGGAGCCGAATTATTACGAATTAAATAATTTCCCTTCCACAAGCTGTCTTGAACTCGGGATCTAGGTAGAGATCTTCGAGGTCTTCAGCTCCGGCTAATAATACACGAGTATATAACAGAATTGTTATAAATATTTGAATCATACCAATTTTTTTATTTCGTGTTGTCGTATAATGTCATACCTTTCTTTCCGAGACCAACAAAACGAGTTATTCCTACACGTCACTAATGTACTCTAACCAAATTTAAAATGAAGATATTCATTATGAGGAACTACCATGAAATAACCATCAAATCATCCGAAGAGAATTCGAACCAATACCACACCAACATCAAGCTTCATTAAGTGACACCATAATGCTCCCTCAGTAACTAAGGTAATATGATGATGAAATTTTACTAAATCAAAATCTTGAAGAGGTAATATATACTTCTATCATTAAAGAATCAAAATTTAAAATTAATTTCTTCGTCAACAACGAGAAATGCACTAATTACATAATAATGATTTAATTATTAAATATTATTTAATCATAAATAGTACGAACTACCATATTTAAGTTATAAGCAAGGTTAAAAAAAAAAATGTTTGAACTATTAATAAGTGAACTGATACAAAGAGAGGGGCTATAACCATATGTTTATCCTCAGCCAAATCCGATCCCGGGAAGATAAACAGTCGCGGCCTGGACTTGACATTCACCTCTCACTTCTTGAAATAGACCTCAAATATATATTTACAGAACCCTTCCTCTATCGCATATTTAGTACGTCAGAAAAATAGGAGATGGGTGGATTTAAAAATATATGATAATTATAGATACATATGAAATCCATTCTATAATCATAGGGAAAAAAATGGTGAAATAAAATTCATCAGCTAGAAAGGGGAGCTTGGTAACTCAGCATATTAAGCATAGTATTTATCTGCTAATCCCAGATTAGAGACGAGATGATACTAATATTAATTTATTCTGTTATCAGGAGTAAATCAATCCTTTAGAATCAAGAGACGTGGCTCACCTAGGCTCCAAAAAAGTGGGTACCCTAAAGTGGAGGAAGAAGAAAGACAGTACCTTCCTTATTAGTACCTTCCCGTACACCCGTTCTCGGCCCTCAGATCTATATACAGTATCCCACCGAACAGCAGCTTTTGACAGAGCTTTCCTTATCCGATCCTCGTCTCTTTGGAACTCAATACCTTTTTCTATTCGTCATTCCAATAACCTTTCAACCTTTAAATCCCGTATATTTAATCACCTAATTTCCTTAGAATCCCCCAAAATCGGAAATAGTACGTTTAGTTTTGAGACTAAGGTTTTCTAAATGATGGATGAATGATTTTTTTTATATATATGTGTGTATTTGCATAATTATAAATGTGCATACGCCTTTGAGAGAGGTGTGCATGTACATTTGCTTTCTCTGGTAATTTGGCTGTTCACACTTCCAGACACATATCTTTATATTTACTTATTTATAATAGCTTTAATAGTTATCATAGTTAGTATTGTTTATATTTTTTCTTTCATTATTTTATTCCTTGTTTTGTTGTTATCTTGATTTTCAAAAAATTGTATATATATGTATATATATATATATATATATATATGACTATCAATTGTTTCTCTCTCTATAATCATTGATATCTTATTGCTATTTTCTTTTTCCTTTATAGGAAATAGTTTTCTTTACATTTTGTTTTAGGAGGTAATTGATAATTTTTTTTAACAATTGTTTTATTTATTCCTCATTTATTAATTTAATTGTAATTAATTAACTACATGTAATCTACTTTACTCTAAGACACTTTGGTTATACATTATTCCTGTAATGTTATTCTAAAGGGACTTGTCCCAGAATAAATAAAGTCTTTATTATTGTTATTATTTTCTATTCAACCCAAGAATTTTGATCCTTCGTATATATTTATTTATTTCTATAGCCTGAAGCCAAAAATTACAAGAATGACACGATTCAGTATCCCTCAATATAGTTTACTAAATTTGACTTAACCACTTATTCACTGGGGCTGAGATGAATTTGTATAATTAAGGTTTTTTTTTATAAATTCGTGAAAGGACAAGTATGACTATAGCTCATGAAACGCTTTTAATGCAGTCATTTTAAAACGAAATCCTTGTAGATTTCCGAGAACCATACTGGGTTGACAGATAAAAAAATAAAAATATTCTTTGAGGGGATCCGCGGAAGGATTTTTTAAATTTGATTTTTGTTTTATTTTTTCGATGACCAATGAATACCTAAAAACTTAAACAGCTCTGCATTATACTGATCCTAAGTTAGTTGAATTTGTTCAAGATTGTTCTTGTTGCTTTAGGTCCCAATGAAGTTCTCCTTTGGCTGTACTATCAATATTGTACCATGATTATTATTATTCCAGAGATTCTGGGATTAAAATATTTGTTTTTTCAACTTGTTCTCCTCTGAATTACTACTAATTTTATCCATCCTTACTTAAAAAAGATCATATAATAAAAAATAAATTTCAAATCATAATCCTATCATATCCAACTGAAAATCTAGAAACTCTAGAATCCGGGTGCGCGGTGAATAACCTTGAGGGAGATCTGTTTACAAATAGCAATAGAGGAAATAGCTACAGATGCTGTGGGCGACGGAATCGCGGTTGCGAACAGTCCTCGCTGCCAGCGTGGGCAGTGTGCTGCACCGATACGGGAAGCCATAAGGAAGCACTGGATAAAATTAATGGATAAAGAGAGAAATATAACCCGTAGGCTATGAAGGATCTCATCCTGTTTTCCATTCTAGGCTAAAAACCATTACGTAGCTCTACCTCCCCCTTTGTCTACTTATTTCGTAAACCTTGGAGAACAATGACGTAGCTTCACAATTTCGTTGAAGCGGAAATAGAATTCCATTGTTGTCAGAAATAGCTACTGTAAACTTAATTAATATTTAACTACTGTAAATTCTATGACGAACGTCGTAATAGGGATGTGAATGAATCCTTACAGTTTCCTATTTTCCATTTTCGAATAGGAGAACCGAGATTTTTTCCAATTAACACAACGAATTGTAAATTCAATTGCTATTTTCTTCTTCCGTTATTTAATTTCTTTTATTATGAACAACCTGATGAATCTTTTTAATATACGTTCATTAGTAATTTGGTTTGCTATTGTAGCAGGAAGCTACCGACACGTGTTCTTTTCCATTATTAATTTGTATATCTGTGTATTAAATTGAGCATTTAAAAAATATATATTAATTAGTGCACGCGTATGTATTTCAATTATTTATATTTCACTTAAGTGGAATCCTTCTTCATCCTATAGCCAATACCAGAGTACATGGTGGTACCTCCAGAGGGAAACAGTGTTGTCATATAAGTCCTTCCTAATATCGACATCACATTTCATGATGGAGTTGTAAGAGGTCTCATGGATACCTCATGCTTCCATACCCAAGAAAGAAGGGTGGAGTAGAGCTTCTGGACAACGGAACCTTTCATTTTCAATTGTGATAACTCGTCCGTCAGGAAGCTCATAGGATTTATCGAATTATGGGTCATGGGTCTACTGATTGTCATGTATATGAGTAGGAATAAATTGAATTGATAATTAATACGTTCCTTCCTGTAGCCGAGCAAGGAGTGACTTCTCAAAACTAATGATAATTACTAACTTTAATGAACAAGGAGTTTATCCGAGTTTATTCGAAGCGACTCGCACACTCACTGGCAAGTCTCCAGCCAACTCCGGCCTAATGGGATCATTCATAATCGCGAGGCAAATAAAATCAAGATTCCGTGTCATAAATCTATTCGCGGCAACAGTGTATTAATACACATCCCTGTGAACATGGGTTTGCACCCAGTCATCGGGATAAATATATAATGTAAACAAGCCGGAACATATAAAATGTACCGTAAAATCATTTAATAAATTTATAAATAGCACATGAATAGTTTGCCAATGCATTCCTCATAGGATATTCACAAACACCAGGAAGTATAATTATATATATATAATATATTACCGTAAATAAGACTTCCAAACTTCGCTAGAAGATTATTTTATAATTTTTGACTGAATCACAAGAACGCGAAAAAACTTACTTAAAATATATACCAATAAGAATATATAAGTATAAATGGATATATCACGTATGAACATATATACTTCTTCCAGTTTTAAAACAAAATGCTTAGTGATAGCCTGAGAAAGGCTTTAAGAAATGCTTACGATCTTCCGTAAATACTTTTAGTGTTGTCGATTTTTGTAAGTATACTCAAACCTTTGCTTTAGAAACGAAAAGGGTCAAACTGAATTAAATAAGGTTTAACATAAAAACGGGAGAAGTTTAAAATTAAAAAAAATTATAATGTTTTTTATTATAAAAATTAAAATGAATAATAAAAATGAACAAAGTATTAATAAGCTTCTATAGTTATGTTAGATAATAATCCTACGATGATCAAAATAATAGTTTTGTATATTTGCTACAAAAATGTTTTTCACAATCGAAGAACTGCAAATAATACATTTAGGTAATAATAGCCCATTGTGTGACATTTTGCAACTTTGTTATTTTTTAAAAATGTGCAAATTTAAAAACTGGAAACGTGCAAAGACCAAAGCAAATAATATTTTCTGAATGCTTATTAAGAATTAGACGAAGAGCACCGAAATCCTCAAGCGATAAAAAAATACGAGAGAATGTTAAGCAGTTTAATAGCAGTGAAAATATGCAAGGTGTTATAAATATGCGAGCGAAAAAATCCACACTAAACAAACTCTTCTAGAAAAATCTTAAGGTCTGGTGTTCGGCAAAACTGATTTCTGAATCGCTGAGCAAGTCACTTCAAACAAAGGCTCTTAAATTAATGAATATTTTCTTTCTGAATTTCATGAATAAGATATAGATGAAGACAATTCATTTGAATTTTGTAACATTTATGATTTCTATCCATCTTCCTAAAATTATATAGAATCTATCATCATGACGGATATCTAGCTAATCTTCAGGGCTAAGAAGGAAAAACATGGCCAAAGATGAAAACTTGGAAAAATGGGAAAAAAATATGGAACAAAATGGCCTACATTGCAGGCCGAAACGTTGGCACTTATAATAAATAAGTTAACCTTATTTAGTGTTATCATTGACTGCACCCCCAGAAAAATTATATCCTTAATAATTTATATTGAAAATTTATATCCACTCCAGTCAACTATTTTCCTCTGTATCAAGAATCTATTATCGATTACGCGTATAGTTTTATATTTTATAGTGTTATTTAAGTTTTAAATTGGCAGAATTTGCCTAACGTATCTAAAACTATATAGAGCCAAAATATTATTTTATTTCGATATGAGCAGTTAACCTTAATTTTTGGAGAATAATGGTTAATTGAAGTTATTAGGTAAAAAAATATCCCTTTTTTTTGTAATATTGAAAATACTCCACATGACATAATTATCCGAAAAACAATTTAAAGACACCTTTTAAATTATAATACTTGCTAATAAAATAATGATAATAATAAAAGTTTAGGGAAGAGAAAAGCTCGATTCCAGTACCACAACTCTCTGCCCACAGGCTACGTAAGATCGCACTTAGGGCAATCTCCCTTTCTACGCTTTGGACTATCCCTAGGATTTTTACTAGTCATATTAGTAAAATGATATCCAAAATAATTAAATAATATTTTAGAAAAAATATTGTAGACGAACTGAATGCAAGAACGCAGCCTATAGGAAACTGCTCACTCTTCAACCCCTTTAGCAGGATCAATGCCTAACTACTCAACAGGAATGCTTCTTTGTTAGAGCACTAAAAGAAACCTCACTGCTCATTTACAAACCACATTTCAATGGCCACAAGGATCGTGCTGGTCGAGTACATCACTAATGGCCTTAGCAATCAGGTTTTAATTTTAGCTATTACTCATCGAAATGTTGAAGTACTTTGGCTATTGGAATATAAACATATGATCACATAACAAACAAAAGTAACCAACAGCTCCTCATTATTTCATCATTCGGATAGAACTAAATCGCTACACCTGCTCCTTCGTGTAAAGTTTTACAGCCGGAATTGGGGTATAATTGAGCGAACAGGTGACCCTATCGATCAAAGTGGACAGGTTACAAGAAGCGATCGCCCTTCAAGTTGTTGATGACTTTTTTTCTACTGCAACGGTTGCCAAGTGCATAAAGGAAAATATACTTTCTAACTTATCACCGTTTACTTTAGCTCGCTTATTGGGACTAGAATTTAGTTCAAAGGATGGTTCATTTTAACTGAAACATATTTCTCCTTGAAAAGGACAATGCCATAACTCGAAAAAACAATTTTTCAATAGAAGTATTTGAAAGTTCATGTTTTTTCAAAATTAAACCAGATGACAGACAAAATAAAAAAATTGGATAGTAGTAAAGCAAAGCAATCCTATTGTATTGGTGGAATTGAAATTCTTTTAATCAATAATTAAAAAATTTAAAAGCTTGAAACTTTTTTTATTTTAATTTATGTCATTCATTACTCCCATAGAACTTCAGATTCAAACATAATACAACTCAAAATATGACTTATACAAATAAATAAATAAAAAAAGTCATGGTATCATGTTACGGAAATGGAATATCTGATATGCCGTCCCTGAATTGAAAAGCTTCAACCAATACAATTGCTAATTCGACTGGCATTTTTGAGTTATGTCGTTCCTTTGAAGGAGCTACCAGTTCTGATATCATCACCATCGTCGAAACGCAAGGCGACAAGGCCTGAATTAACAAAGTCTTATCAGCTTTGTCCCAGGCGATATAAGTTCCTCCCTGCTAGACCCGAATAATTAAAAGATGTTCTAAATATTAGGGGAGCAAAGTAGCTCTGTGGTATGAAACTAACTCTTCATCTAATCCATGTATGAGACTGGCTAACTATACATCTGTTATTTACCGTATGGAGTCGGGAGACCCTCTAGTGTACAATAAACCAAAAAAAACTAGGTTAACGTGAAGGTTGAGTGCGATTTAGGATAAATCGTCCCCTTGCAAAACCGTTGGCCAATTCATAACAATGCAAACAAAAATGAAAACAATGTGATCCAATATTATTATTCGTCATTGTATGCGTAGAAAAAAAAGTTCTCTTCAGTCTACAACTTTCCCAATGCACTTAACTAACCAAATTACCCCAAGCAGACCACAAAATGAGAATACGAAAGATAAATGTTGAACCTAACTCCATTAATCCAAAAATTGAGGGTTAATTGAATTTCATAATTAATATAAATGGTATCTGTGTTTTAATCATACTATATATTTCATTATTACAAAGCTACAACAGAATAAATTTTATTTATAAAATTTTCATTACGGCTATTACCATCTCTGTCAAGGGGAACCAACTTATTATGGTTATTAAATGATTTTTCAATTAATTTTTGTAACTTGTAAATTGTGATTATTTAAGGGGAATTATGCCCTACCATAAATAACGAATTCAATTATATTTTAATAAGAATATCAGCAACATAATCGTATTTCGATACATCAAAGTTGTTTTTTATCGCAACGAATAATGGATCCAGTTTGCCTTGTATACATTGTACATATTTCATCTTGATACATCGTTTCGCTTGTAGAACAGCCTGCTACTACATTAAATAACTTCATACAGGACGATATTGAATATTACTTAATAATATTAAATTTACTATTGATAACCGTTCAAACATATACCTTAGTGATATGATTAGTGATAAATATTACACCACACCGCGTGGGATGACTCACTCTGATTTAATGGCATCATTCAAATATATACAACATTCATTAGCATAGACAAACAAATTATACTTTAAAAATTTCTGAACTGACGTCATACATTTGTTTCTCCTTTCCCCATTACTAATGGGTTAATTAATTTACAGAATGGAACAAAATTAGAATTTTAAATCCGATCCGATATCGACGAGTATGTCATGGACATTATGAGTAAAATATGTAGGTATATTATGCATGGGCTGGAGGGAGAGATACATGATACATAATATTCTCCAGAAGAGATACCTCCATGTAATCCACTACACGGACAAAGTCTGGATTTTAAATTACAGAGAGGGAAGAAGAGAGATGTTGGATATACGCCATAAGGGATTAGCTTCGTTAGGATCCTGCATGAATAGAACTAGCTTCCATCTTATTTTACTCAATATAACCTTCTTTACAAATTGTAAGGCGGGGGTAAGAAATTGAAAAATGTGCGATAAAACGCGATGCTAAACATATATGAAAAGTATAACCATTTCAAATTGAGGTATAGTCCAAATAATAAATAAAAATTATTTATTTTTTTTCCTGATCCGCAGGTTGTCGCTTCGAGTTGAGTTACAATAAGTTTTAACTGTTTATTCGTTTCATTTTTAATAGTTTCCAGAAATACAATTTATCATGAGCTTAAGTACGGAAAAGAGAATGTGATTATGGGAAATATGTAGCTTTCGGTAATCATTTCATCAAGAAATAAAAGTTTTAAGTTTTATTCAACTTCAAGACCTGAGGAAGCAGTATGGCCAGTAAAACCGTCGAAACCAGAAGAAATACGTGATAAATGGGTTAACAAATATTTTATAAATAATTAATAATCATGGAATATTTTGTTAATTTAAAATATTATTGAGGAGAGCGGGATAGCTAAACGTATAGAATCCTTAGTTGCTGTGCTGAAAGTCCTGGATTAAAATCCTGCTATGGCAGGAGATAGGTCCTTTGGGATCTGCAGAACTTCTTCTCATCTGGCATATATGAACTGTTCGCCTTAATTAGGGGAAAAACCTGGCTATAGTGGGTGATCTCGGAAGTAACCTTCCTTAGAAGCTGTACAGTCTCAACCATGTACTGATCCTACGGCCGTTCATGGGTTGTAATGGTACAAGTTTTCCTTGTTTCGGTTTATTCCTTAAACGAACCCACAGATATAAATGAGCAGAATAAGATTACAGTAGGAACATGTAAATATCCCAATGCGATGCAAATGGTATGCATACATACGATTTATAAAACGGGATCTGATGAATTATTGATGTCTGATGTACACGACGAAATGGTCAACACTTCTGATAGGGATGCTAATTTAGCGGGATCGAAAGATAGGCTCAGAAAGATCCCATATTGGTAAACGGATATACGCAAGGTGTCGTAATAAAACTAGAAGCTAAATATAGGACCGTGCCATTTATATTTCACAAGAGGCGAGTATTGTGGCTCGGTGGGTGGCAGTGCAACTGGATACTGTGCAACTTACAATCCTGACATGACAGTTCCCACCGAGGTCAACTGTGACCACGATATCGAGTTCATTGCGCATATTGGTTCAGGAAACTACGCTCTAACGCCATTCAAGGATTATGACTAGAAAAAGTGAAAAAATCTAAATTTAAATAGTCTCCGATTATCACAAATTGCTTAGTGCGTATTACTAAATAAACTAGTAAAATCAATTGTGGTTTTTGCTACTTACAAGGAAGTTCCTATACCTCCCGAACAAGTTGATGAACAATAAAAAACAGTTGAAAGTTTCAAGTCAAGTATTAAATACAATATATCCGGTACAACTAGAAATCACATGCACAACTAGATGCTACAGCAAAATCGAGTAGGATATAGCAAAATTTTGCGGGAAACCTATTGTGAGTTATGTGGTCACGAATGAACTTACGTACTAACAAACATCACGACGAAACTAGTAATTACCGTTGATAACTAATAATAGAAAATTTTTTTGACTGCAATACTTCCTTTAAATGGTATAATGAACAAAAAAAAACAACAGAGGATCTAAGGGAATTTTGAAGGGTAATAGGGGCCCTCACTTTGGTCGATTTCAATTTTCTGATACGGATCCGACTTTCGCCTCTTGCTCTTAACAATCACCATAATCGCCTCGTTAAAAATTTCTCAGCATCCGAAAAATGATTAAAATGAGGAAAATCTATCGAGACAGCTGAACGTTAGGTTAAGTACAGTAAACGGTTGGAAAACGAATAGGTACTGAAGTGAAGGGTTATGTATACGAATCAAATCTGACAAAACCCTTCCAATTCCCTGCACGTAGAAAAAACATCCTTCCACGTTGCTGACGAAGCTTTCTCTGCTCGTAGCTACAAGCAACATAGAGAAGTACGCTGAGAATTAGCTCAATTTCGAAAAGAATAGCTGAGAGATAATTTCTTTCAGGAGATAATGAGGTCATTTTTAAATTTTATGTAATTGAATGAAATGATAAGCGATTCAAAAACGATTATACTCCATATTCCGGAATACGTTAATCTGAAATCTGCTTGTCATGAGAATATAATAGAAAACATCTAAAACAATAGTAGGGGATTCTTTCTTCCATTGCGACTGGGAATGGGCAGGCTTACAGCTAGGGTAGGCTATTAAACTTAGGAGACCATAATTTTTTGGCCATAAATTCTATCCTTTGCCCTTAACAGTTAAACTATGCGTAAAAAAGAAATCACAGTGCCTTGATATTTTTTATGTAAACAGTATGAAGATTAATTATTAGGGCGGATTACCTGCATGATTCCTTAAATACGTATAGTTCTAATTAGAATTTCTCTTTGAATAATTTCTCTTTAAATGATTGTTTTTAAATTTAATTTATTGTCTAAGCAACTTAATTTAATGTCAAACTTACAAATGTAAATTTCAAGCTTTATTGTCGTTCCCCCAAAACATAGAAGGAAAGCCATTAAAATTATTTTTTGTGCCCATAAATCTCCTTTAACAATAAGTAATTTATTATACATACATTTTTTACCACCGTTATTTTTTAAGGACTTCGTCCAAGAATTACATTTATTTTATATTCTTTCTTTTCTTTTTGTTCAACTAGTACTTTATTTTATTCTTTTGATATTTTCTATTAAAAATAATAAGAGTTAAAAAGTTACGAAAGCTATCTTAAAATGTCAGAACTATAAATGTGCTTTTTTTTCCAATATAACCAAACCACAATATTAAAAAGGAACTGAAAGTTATCTATCATAGCTTGAAGAATATAAAAGTTTTGACTCAGATGAACTAAAAACTTATTTTTGACTGATTATCCATACTTCATTTAGCTTATTTAGTTTTGAAGTCGAAAAAAAAATAACAACGCTAGATGAAGCATCCAAGATTACAATGTACTTATGCCTGGAAACGTTCATATACAAAATAAATTCTTATTATTACTAGTGAAGAAGGGAAAACGAAAAATTTATTACCATTCGAATTTATGAAGAAATACAACTGGCTTCACATTATACCTTTAAGCGAAGCCCTTACACAGTCAGGGAGGACTTTCGAAATTATAATTTAGATTACAAAACTTTTTGAAGTATTGTAATCATATCAGTTCAGCAAATAGTTAGTGATGAAGAAACTGAAATAACTATTCATCAGTGCCTTAGTTTAGAATTATGAGTTGAAACAATAAGGAGAGGAGGAGGTTTTAGTCAATATTCGACAAACTAGCTCCCCGAAAGATCTTGATATAATATAAAATGGACACTTCGCAAATAATTCAGGTCCCCGAGGATTTGGGTCGGGAACGGTTCAGAATTTAAGATGAAGATGAAAAACTGCAATTTTAATACCCAATTGGGGATGAGAATGATGCGGCATCCCATTCATTAATTAATAAGTATATATATCCATTATGTTTTATCCTTTTATTATAACTAAAGAATAAGATTTAATGATTTTGGAGGTTCGATGCCGACACATTTAATTATTATTAATTTATTTTTATTTATTTTATTTTATTACCGGCTGGTTACTCAACGTTACTACTTCTTTAATGCTTAGAGAGAAATTAAACGCGTTTGCTTGTTTTGTAAATATAAATTTGAATAAAACCTTGTTTAAGCATTATATCAGATATTAGAATTTATTCGTTAACAGAATATATTAATTAATTTGTATTTCTTTTTTAATTGGCTAAAGCTTTAAAATGATATATTCATTTATGGTAATAAAATGATTTATTCTTTAAAAAAAAAAATTCTAGCAATGCGTTTACTATATTTGCCAACGTGCTAAAATTATTGTGATAGATATACTATTAAAACTAATCACAAGAAAAGGCTGCTAAAGACCAAAAGTTCTACGCCGATAATCGCTGTTTACACACCTCCACTCCATTCCACCGACAACCGCCTAAATCCAAATCTTTATGATCAGCCTTAACTCGTTTCTACCCGCGGTTCAGCGGTTATCAAGTAAAAACAAACAGTATTTATGGTTATAATACAGCTCAGAACTAATAATTTTTTAACCATTCGTTCAAGTCGTTACTTTACAGGCCCTTGGACTAGGCGTTGTAGCCTTGACCAGTTCCTAATGTTGTATAATTATTAAAATCAACTCCCGTTATTGTGTAATTGTTATATTGTATAATTTTCTGTCTATTGAAAGTACGAAAAAAATTAATTCAAATCTTTCTTACCGATCAATCAACTCGTTTTTATTATTATAATCAACTCGCTTTTTATTTGTATCCCACTTTATATGTAAAATAAAATATTACAGGGTGATCACTAAAGCCTTTGTTATATAACTTAGAGATGATAGAAAATAACGTATGTATGTGCGTTTTTTCCCATAGAGTAAATATTTTTGAACATAGTCTGGATTAAAGGTAACGACAGGGATCTACGTAGGAATTGCTGCTTTCGAAAAAAAATACGTGAGACACTTATCAAAAATATATGCCAGCGTACCGACCGTATGAAATATCTTTTTATAATTGGGTCCTATAAATAAAAATAAATGCAGAAGAATCCATTATCGCCCACTTCTGAAGCTTTTAAACACCATCTACTGTACATCGCTACAGGAACAGGTTTTAGGAGAGATCCATTTGGGCCCCTAAACAATCCGAATGGTTCGCATGTCGAGGACCAATCGTGAAGATCTCAAATTTAAAACCATTTTCAGATTGGATTACAAATATTGTAATACTTCAAGCATGACAAATGTATTAGGATTTACTATGCTACTGATCCGTATGGGATAGGGTATTCACTAAATTTGAAGGGAGAAGAACTACACCGGCCTTGGAGAATATTGCATGGAATATTTGATACTAGGAAGAATGGAACTACAAGAAAATTCCGGAGATCACAGAACACGGAAATGCGTAATATACCCTCTGTCAATATGATTGAAGTGATCACAACAGATAAAATAGACAAGTTAACATGGGCTTCAGTTAAAAAACGTTTTGCAAATCTAGAGGATTTGGGTTTGGAAGGTAGATGATAGGGCGGGTGAATAAACAGAGGCTGATGACATCAGCGCCGAACCTTCGGGATTACCAAAGTCAATTTATTTTCTTACAATCGTGTAATATTTTAAGAAATCCGTACACAGCCATTGTCTCCGGATTACACCTAATTCCCATATTTCCCCAATCGTTAATAATTAATGCCTATTTTCCTCAATAATATCCTCACAATGGAATAAATTTTACGTAATTATGGGGCACACATTTAGAATATATTTTTATCTCTGGTTAAATGAAGGACTGTAAGTATAAACTACTACAGTTTTGAGAATTCAACAATTAATTCCCATCTATAATTATTCAGTAATAAATTTAGTTCAAAAGTATACTTAATGTGTCGAAAATATTATTTGGTATCAATGACCTGCAGGTCTAAGGTATTCGAATAGGATTCTTTATATATCTTTATGAGTACTAATTCATCAAAAATGATTATACAAGGAAAATGGACTAAGCGAAACAGATACAGTATATTTATATTACTCATATACAAACAAAACAAAACCCGCCTAAGAAAAGCTGACCAAGAGAGACGTCATCCAGATGTTACAGAGGAAGAAGACCAGTTGGGATATTGCAGCATCTTCCAGGAACAGCCAATCGACTATCTGTGTCAGCCTTCCATTAGTTCTTCCAGATCAGGATGTCCAAAACGGTCAAACAATTTTGGATCATTACTAACAATTTCTAAAATTCAAAGCAACTCTGGTAATTTTCTTCACGGAACGAGTTAACAAAAAGGGAAGTACTATAAAAAAAAATTCAAAAGTATAAGGTTTTGAAAAATGAGCAATATACAAACTAACAAATGAAATTAAAAGTGGGTTCAATCATGAAATATCTCCCCACAGTCATTATAAAAGAACAAAGCAAACCGTAGCCTATAATAAAAATCAGATGTGAAGAACCAGCGTAGTAATGAAGCTTATTATAGTAACGAGAGATCGTGAGTGTGCTCACAGATAATGGCATATCATATCATCATTTCAGAAACACAGATAACCTTCAAATAATTAATTATAACTAAAATAAAATACAGTAATTAATATAAACTGGTTATAATAATAATAACAATATAAATGTTGTTTTATCAATAAATTATTCACTGTTTTTCTTTTTTTTTTAAATTTTATAACTTTACCAACCACAGCATGGTACTTTATACCGTCTGCCGGGAGTTTGATTGAACTAATAAATAATAACAAAACTAAAAATAAATTAAATTTCCTTTTGACATTAATAATTAAATTCTGAAATTAAAAATTTCCTATATCGACCTGCATTTCTTACAAAATTACATAAATCTCCCCACTCAGAATATCTATTAGTTTTTGTTTTGAGATCAGCTCATTTTTTAAGAATTTTTTTCTATAGGATTTCAAGACGGGACATACTGCCAGGAAGTGAAAACTATTTTCAATTTCGTTCAAATTACACAGTGAGCATAGCTGTATGTTTTGCTAATCAAATTGTTTGTAATTTAGATTCAGAAGTTCCCCTCTACATTTCATAACTAAGCTAAATTTGTTTGCTACTTTCAAATGGCTAAGGTAATCTATTGTTTTACCTAAAGACCTATAGAGACCGTGGTGTGTGCCCTCTGATGCTTCTTTGCATTGGAAACTGTAATAAAATAATGATTTTGCAGTCTTAACATTTTGGACGTTTCTCCCTCCCAAGTACCCACGGAGTTTAAAGTTAAATTTAAATTATAATTTATTTTGTTTGCAATTTCACCCCACTCTTTAAACCATGATATGTTTTGTTTTATTATTTCTCTTGCTATAACTGTACAGAATCTACTTTCTTTATAATCTAATATTTTTAAAATATAATTAAATTGCATTTTTAGTGTGTACATGTGGACTAATTTTCTATTAATTTCAAGGCATATCATACAATCATTTTAGACACACGAAAAACCTTCAAATAATTAATTGTAACTGAAATAAAATACAGTAATTAATATAACCCGGTCATAGTAAACTGAGTTAATAAATTTTAGTGCGAAATTGTGCCTTAGACTGATTTGAAAACGTAAAGCCAAGATTTAAAAATTATAAAAAGGGAATTGAAATTTATCTGCAATATCCTTTACTTCAATCATTAATTTCATCATAATTTAAAAAATATGCATGTTTTCACTTAGAGTTAAGTCAACATGTTTTAACTTTTCATCAGTTTTCGAAAATAAAAATATTTATATTACTGACAGTATATAGTAACTATTACCAACAGTGTTTAGAGTAAATAACCGACTTACTGTTTGTGTTATATAATCATCTAGACTTAAAAATGTTTGTTGAAACGTAAATTTCTTGATGAAATGATTACCGAAATATAAACATTTCCTATAATTACACTCTTTTTTCCTACTAAAACTCACGATTATTTTGGTAACAGTTCCGCAGGTTGAAACTTCCGAGTTGAGTTACAAGTTTTAACTATTTATTGGTTTAATTTTTAATATTTTCCAAAAATACAAGTTATAGTGAGTTTTAGTATGGAAAATATGTATATTTCGGTAATCATTTCATCAAGAAATAAATGTTTCGACCAAAATATCATAGTACAGATGAAATATGTCAATTGAAACGTTCATTACTTGATAAAAGCATTAGCGAAATATATACGATTCCCGTAATTACTTTCTTTTTTTCATACATAATCTCACGATTATTTTTATTTATAAAAAGGAAAGGGATGAAAAGTTAAAACTTATTGAGACTTAACTCGAAGTGACAACCTGCGGAACTGATACCACAGAATGATCATAATATCATTTTTAATATTTGTTAATGGCTGGCTAATACCAGTAATAGTAAATAATAAAAAATAAATATGATTATGATCATGCCAAGCTTGTAGCTTGTAAGGTATGGTATGCATAAAACTATTTACTCACTGTACAGCTACCAAATAAAATAAATAGATATATAAATCACAAAATAAGGATACTGGCTCCTGATGAGATCCACAACACAGGCACAAAGACACTTACTAACTAACTCCCACAAAGATATGATACCACAACGAAGGCTGAGCTCCGACTGACTCGCGCTTCCCTCACCCGACTTCATCCCTTCTCTTTCCTTCTGATTCTCGTTCCTTCTTTATCGTGGCGGATTGGAGGATCAGGGTTCGTCCGACTGTATCTTATCCCTAAGGATGAAGAAGTACATATAATAAATAGCCAAGGTATCTTCCGATCCATCAGTTTTCAATTACTATGGTCTAGATTTAGCTCAATGGAATAAAGATTCAGTTGGGAACTATATGTTATAAACTAGTAAATATAATAAAAGTTAAATCGATAATATTAATGTATATACCGACTTAAATTAACAGACTTTTCTCATAAAAATTACTGTATTTTACCAAAAAAACAAACAAAAAAACCTGTACTACTACAACCCATAGAGGGTCTTGGACAACGGTTGTGCAGGGAGTTGATTTGTCATAGATCACAAAGTAAATTTTATTTCACGATTGGTTAGTTTATTTCTTTGCCTTTTGGCATATGTATGTTTTAAAAATAAATAGTTCATTATTCAGAATAGTAGAATTACACAAAACTTATATACAGCGTTGATGAAATATTTTAATAAAACGTTTCGCATTTTGCAATAGATACAGGACAAATGAATTGCCATGTTGGGAAAAAATAACGAATCTGGAATATCCAAAATTTGAGTGACAATTGAGTTCGATTTTTTTGTAATATAAAATATATATTCATATATATACAAAACAAAATTGTTCTCATTAAAATTTAAATGGAATATACTGTTACATTGGTATAATATAATTATTCATTCTTAATTAATTTTCAATTTCATTGTTTTAAAAGCTTTTTAATGACGATTTAACCAAGTACACTGTGATAATTAATGAACTAATTCGATCAAGAATTGCGTTTTTTCTTTTTGGATAACGCCAACAAAACGCCAATTTCTAAAACCCTTTTTATTTATATTGTTTCGAAAATTGTTCACTCTTGATCTTGTATTGTTTCTTCTCCTTAAATTTCTCATGGCCATCTGTTTCAGAAACAATAATTAAAGCTGCATTTCTTATTATTTTCAACTAATTACATATCAAAATTTCGATCATAAATCGTAGACTTTTGCAATTATCGGTAAATATAACAGTTTTTTTATTTTTATTTAGCACGAAAGTCATAGATTAATATCGTTATAAGACGCCAAGATCAGTTTTTTTTCAAGAAGTAGCATACTATTAGAAATTTCAATATATATATACATACTAAGTTAGAAAAAAAAAAAATATAACGTTTAAAAGATAAAAATTCTCACTTCTCGATATGACAATATCTTTGTTCTGTACGTATAGTGGAATAGGGAAATCTTATATTCTTAATGTATATGTTGTGCTATTCTACTGTTCTGAATACTGGACTATTTATTTTTAACGCATATATATGCCAAAAAATAAAGATACGAAATTGCTTGAAATGATTTATGCCATATATATATATACATGAGAGAATATAGAACATATACATAACATATGTTCACGGCACGCCTTGAAATATATCTAGATGGCAGAGAACAGGAAATATCTGGTCGGGAAACTGGCAACCCCACGAAGTGGCCCCAGTTGTTCGTCACACGTAATGAGAGTTAGTGGCAGCCATCTTAAAGAGATGTGCTGTGAGTAAGTCCAGGACTACCCAGGCTGAAGAATGGGGAGCAGAAGAGAATCGGCCAAAGAACTGCCATGAAAACGAAAACCACCTCAACTTCAACCTCCTCCATGTAGCACGTATAATCTAATTTTCTTTCATTAATCTGTTTATTTCATGGTCAAAACCAGTGGTCAAACTAATTCAAAAATAAGTTGAATAAAAGTTATGTTTTAAGATTCATACAGTCCACAAGATGTCATCATACAGTCCAGTAAATTTTTTTTAATACAGAACCGGCAATCACATAATCTATGGTAATATCCTCATTTTAAAGGGAATGCCTAGATTGAACATATGATATATGGAATATAACTCTTCAAAAGGTGGAGTTTTAAAATTTATAGTGTGGGATTTTCAAAGGAATGCTTTAACAGATAAGTAGAAAAATAGTTTCGAAATGTGCAGTGATACAAAGAATAATTCGTATGAGCGATTTAGGTATATACATTATATGGTTATAGTATTACTGACTGCACTCAGTATTTCTTTATTCCACCATAATCATCACAGACGACTGAAAACATATATTATTTTATAACGTAAGCATTATCTAATAAACTATTGAAATATGGGTTAGTTTTCTGTTTCATATTTGTTTACTTACATATTTATTGGATAATGAACTGATTATAATTATAATCATAATTAATTAACTTTTAATTTCAAACCTACGAATATATATATATCGATCCAGCAGTTAGCATAACAAACAACTATGCCCAAGATCCTAGGTTCGCAGAATGGCAGGTGACCCTTCTGAAGGGATGTATTATACGTAGCATCGTCCGATCATAAAGGGACGTTAAATGAGCAAGTAAATAAACTAACATATATTTATACAAAACGCAGGGCGAAGTGAAAAATATTTGTAGATTACAGCGTTTTTCTGTCATCTCTTGCCTTAACTTTTCTTTGATACCGGCATTAAGGTTGATCGAAGTTAATAATTGGGTTTTTAATTCATGTCCCAAACTGTGGTTTTCGTTACAAAGAAATTAAACTAACATAATTATGAATTAATTAAAACAAATTGGAAGGTATTACTTTATAATCTACCATTATATAGAATGGTGATCGATTGTCAATAGTAACTAATTTTGCACTATCATAAAATTTAATTTAATTTTGTAAATACATATTTTTAAAGACAAGCTACACTGTAAAAAATATCTAATTTTAAAACACCATTATAAAGATATTTTTTCTGCCGTTTTGATGCCCTTGTTACCCTCGTAAAACAATAAAATAGACGATTTATTTAAAGGAAAAAAAAATGGAAAATAACTTTGTCAAACATAACAAATGTCCTCAAAAATATTTTTGGAGACTACTCTGGACGAGAGTACTTCTAAAAATTCAGCTTAGGTTTATTCTTATTGGATTAGTTTTTATCAAGTCTTACTAAATATATTAGATCACTGTACCTGAAGTATTATAGAAGATTCACTTCTTATTCAAGAACTCTTGGCTTGTCCTTGGTAGTAACGTTTTTCCTCGCTAATGGCAACAGCCATGAGAACAGGAGGTAATGCAACTGTATATTAAGGCACGTAAGTCTAACAAAAAAATGATGTTCCCAACAAAATTTCTGGGTCATTTTCCGAGAGGGCCATCGAAATTTTCAGGATCCGTAATAGCATACAAGTCATTTTTTTTTACAAAAATAATCGCGCGGTAATAGAATCTCAAGAATTTGCAACGTAGAAAAAGAACGACTATTTCCAGCTAATGCTGAGAAAATACTTTGTAGCATTGATGAATGTTGCAACGTAAACTTCTTGACAGTACTTTGCGACATTGATAATTTTTGAGTAAGGTGTAGATAGGATAGACAGTAGACTGCCATAATGTAGACTATTATGGTCCCAACTAAGTTTAGTATGGCTAATTACTGGTTATTGGCACAACCCATCTAAACTATTTAATAATTAATAATCCTCGTCATTTACTTTTGGACAACTTCCAGTATAAACATGGCTAGAAATAGTGATGTGAACATCATAGAATACAGCAATACTTGACAGTTTTAACAGAAAAAAATGTATACTCTCAAATAGTTTAACGAAATTCTTACTATAGATAATAACTTATAATAGTCACTTATGTTATTTGTTAATAAGGCAGATGAGATTATAATACGTCATACATTTAAAACATATCTACTTATATTAATGTTGATAATATACTATAAATCCCGCAAGATACAGAAATATTTTAAGAGGTGATAGACCTTAAGATAAAAAAAAAAAATCTACAAAGGAGCCAAAAAGCGCAACGTGTTTTAGTGAAAAATATGCGGTAGATCTGGTGCCAGGTTTAAATTCACAAGGAGCTAATTTTTATTATTTTTTTTGAAGAGAAAAGAAATGCTCCCAACCGGGAATCGAACCCGGATTTCCGCCTCACCGTGGCAACGCTCTAACCATTTGAGCCACAGGGGTCGCTCCCTACCTAGGACAAACCTTTTCTCGTCAAAATAAAAATATTTAAAAATTAAAGCAATTATTAAAAAACTATAATAAATTCCAAGTAATTTATGTTCACAACCTATTATTAATTTTCACAAGTGTTTAAATTGTATGTACAAATGCTAAATTTTATTCAAATCTTCTTATCAAAAATGTTTTTTTCGAACCGCAATGTTTCAACTACTTACACGCCTCAGTTGCGAGCAATTTAAAAGTTTAATCATACATATTATTTTTTTTTATAAATTTCACTTATGAGACGTTTTCTTAGGCACCTGATGGATTTCAGATGAACATTCTCAAGGGGTATTCCTCACAAACATTCAGTATTTTTGTCCCGTATACCCATGAACAATTAAACTAAATGTTGACATCAAAGAATCATTCTTCAATCAGCACCGACTGAACAGAACAAGATAACAGCCTCGATAGGTAGAAACTTCACGACAATTTCTTTAAATAATCATTAGCTCGTCAAGAATTCGTTCGTTTGACATTACCATGAAAACATTTGTAATTTACAAAAAAATCATTCTACTAAGCTCTCACCATCCACTCATATATTTGTGACATCAATTGGTCCGATTGTAAATCAGATTCTGGTATCATTGAATCATGCGTTGAAAACATCTAAATAAAACATAGATTAATAAATATAAGACCATATAATAAACTAAAATCCGAAAAGACTATGTGCTTATGCAATTACATACATTTTCCCACTGTTATATAGACT
Source organism: Troilus luridus (assembly GCA_964056705.1). Classification (NCBI taxonomy): domain Eukaryota; kingdom Metazoa; phylum Arthropoda; class Insecta; order Hemiptera; family Pentatomidae; genus Troilus; species Troilus luridus. Next base: position 119,864,716 of record OZ057413.1, read on the forward strand.
ATTCCTGTAAGTCTATAAATAAATAAAAGGCTGAACGAACCCGAAAGCTCGATGCCGATACAAGCCCAAACCCGCCAAATCACTCCACTCTTAACACAATCCTCCCACCTACGCCTCGGTCTATCCCTCAGCGTTTCCCAGTCGGTACAGCGCCTATTAACATCTTGGGAATTCGTTCGTTACTAAGCCCCACAACTTTACATGCCCATCTTAATCTTCGCGACGCTATCACCTGAATAATATTTACCGGATGCTGCTTCGCAATTCCGCGTCAAGTAATTTCCTATATTCCCCAATGGTTTCATCCTTTTTTGGACCGAATTTTCTACGTAACACCTTATTTTCGAATACCTGGAGACGTTGTTCATCCTTCAAGCGTTAGCGGCCAAGTTTCACATACATAGAGAAGAGATGGAAGGATGATCGTTTTATAAATTCTAATTTTTAGATTTCGGGACAAAAGACGCAAGGTTAGTAATTTCGAGGCCGAATAATAACAAGCATTTCCCGCCTTTATTTCCTCTTCATTTTCGTTTTTTTTAAGTTACCATTGACCCTAAGTACTTAAATTCTCCACATGTTCGAACTCATTCCCTCCTACAAAAATATCACCAAAACTCCGCCCTTTTCTGTTACTAACCATATACTTAGTCTTATCCGAATTTATTTCCAGCCCTATTTCCATACCAGCATTCATTAACGTTTGTGTTTTTAGCTTTATGGTTTCTGCGTCTTCACCCAAGAGTACCAAATCGTCCGCAAACCCAAGCACGGATATTTTACAATCCATATTGAAATTCAAAACTTTTTCGTTGTGAATCACCTTTTTAAAAATACTATTTCTATACATATATTTTTGGACTCGTTGAGTAATCTAAAGACACTGGGGAGTCAATGAAATATCCTACAAGCTGTTCTATATTTTGAAGAGAAATTAATATAAAATCTAATACAGAGAAAAAACATATAATGCAAATTCCTAATCGATAAGAATGTAACCTAAAATTAACTATGTAAAATTCCCATCTTAAAGGGAAGTAGTTAGTCCTTAATTTGTCGAACATGAATTGGTCCCAACTGACCCTTCCAATCTGTGGTTAAGCTTTATTACATACGAATTTGAACAAAATGGCGTTTTTGTAATTTTTTTTTCACTTTCATCATATAATATAAACTATTTCTACTTGAGATAATAGGATCTTCTGAATAAACGAATTATCTAATTTCCCAAATCAAGAAGCCATTTTTATATAGGTCATGCATGCAAGGTTGACAATCATATATAACTACCATATGAGAGGAAACTTACTTAGCCAAATTGTTGCTGAAGCTACAGATAAAAGATCCCATCATATGTAACTCAATATTACGGGCTATGAGCCAAAAAGACCAAAATCGTTTAGCCGATACAGCTTATAGCGTTGGATAAAATGATTTCAATAAGTTATTGAAATATGAGATGACGAAGAGTGTCAAAAAAGTGATAAAGTATTATAGTCAGCGAAAAATAATTGTTTCAAAGGGAACTAAATAAAAAAATTACAAATTTACTTCAAATAGAGTGATTGCCGTTAATTGTGTTTTAAACTAACAGTAGAGTAATATTTGTTTACCCCAGAAAAAAAAATGGAAAAGGATTATAGCTATAAAAACTTAATATTTTTAATTACGGTAAGAATCGAAAACTAAACTTTTTTCAGACAAAATTGAAGAGGATATTCCGAGACAACCAGCATAATGGCTTACTTCCAAGTTTTATTTCCTCATTTCGAAGAAGAGGTACAACGGAATTTGAGGACATAACCAGTCCATGGACTTATCTGGCTGGATCGACAGCACTCAGGAACTATGTGAGTATGTGCATCTTTGAGTTGCAAAGTGCATAGCCGTGCCTTACACAAGAGTTAACGAGGCTCTCAACACATTACATAAACACTTTTTACATAGTTCCCATTTCACATAGCTAGATAGGAATGACTATGTAAAGCTAACATGTACTGAGAATGACTCAGTACTCTTATCGTATCCTAGAAGGTGACCATGTTTCTATGATCACAGAATAGTTTTACCATAAATCAATGATTAAGAAGGCAGTGTTGCATGTATAACAAACGATTACTAGTACTTACGATTTATAATTAATTTTCAGTTCTATACTTGTAATGAAGGACTTACCTGAAAAAGAAAAGAGAACATTAATAAATAATTTATAATAGTAAACATAATAATTTTTAATTAACATATAATAGTAAATATAATAATTTTTAATTAATATATAATATTGGTAAGTGGATTAAATATTTAAGTGAGATCTTGGGAGTGCTACTACAGAGTAGTTCTCTACTTTCCTTTATCCAAGCCATTATGTATCATTCATTATATTTACTTGTTGTATTGTTATAATACACTTACAAATTTCAATAAATATATATTTTTTTAAATTGATGACCAGGGTTTCGAACCAATAATTTAGATTAAAATCCAAGTCATGAATTGTTAGTTAGTCTAAGGTAACATACGTGATATGTTAGTAAAACGATAATTATGCAAAAAATAATAAAATTGAGGAGTAAACTATATTTAATGTATATTTAATATAATATATATAATACAGCTATATAAAAATATTTAATATAATATAATCTCCCTTTATAATTAAAAAAAAAAAAAACTCAAGTAATAATTTATTTTACATTGTAGAGCGGTACGGACCGTAACGGAGACACCCCACAGGCCACTTCTTATACCTAGAATTATTTCTCTATTGTAATTGTTTTGAGTCCGATATGTATATAATAAGGATATAACATAAAGATTATCTAAGTTTAAGGATAGAGAAATAAAAACAAGTCGGAAGATCAAGAAGAAAAATAAATAACAATAAAAACTAGAGAGACGTAGTTCGAATGCCCTAAAAGCTATTTTTTTTTCCATATCTTAGTGATGGCTAGCCTAAGCGGTAAGAGGTCTAAACGTAAGTAAAAAAGCACATATCCATAGCTACAATTAAAAGAGATCACCTATATAATGATCATTTCTACATATATAGTAATGATTATTCATGAGGAATAATTTAACGTTTTAAGTAATCATATTGGTTAATTATTAGTATGTAAATATTAAACAATAAAATACTAAAATGATAAAACTACCATGATGCTAAGCAATGGAAAAAATGAAAAAATTGTTGAGCAGAATAAAAAATTAACACTAAAAGTCGGCAGTTATCTAAAGCTGTATTGTAGAGTCCTAGAAGTCAATCATGTAAATCAGCACACGGCAGACAGGGATATATTGCCGTGAACTTTGTTACTACTTCAGAGAGCATTACAGCTCAAACGCAATATTGTAATAGAACTCTTAACAGAGGTCTAGCCGATAAGGCGTGTGGAATAAAATATTGCGGGGAACAAGCAGTCCATGAAATCAAGAACTTACATAATAAGTAAGTGAATATAGATATGAAAGAAAGAGATGACTGGGAGAGGTCTCTATGAACTTTTCTTCGATTAAAATAAATTTATTTACGAAATTGATAAAACAATGTCAGGAAACATTCCCTTCCCGCGATCACCAATTATCTTCCGGGTCACTACTGACAAGATGACTGCCTTCCACGGTATAATAGATGAAGATTCAATTCCCAATATTGGTATCGAGAATATTGGTAGCCTTAATACTCAATAAACAGGCAAACATCTATTAACCCTTTCATACCTAATGTAGCCGTTTGGCTACAACATCTGTTGTGTACTCCTGTTAGCGTTTTAATGCTCAGTGTAGCCAGTATTCTACATGAATAGTTCCAGAATATGTCACAGATTGCAGCACAGGCAAGCTAGTCTTTCTAACCTCAGATTGGACGGATTATTGGATTGTTTTTAAAAAAATGGTAGAGCGAAAAAATTGAAAAAAAAAATGTTTATGGTTATTTAGGCCATTTTTAACAGAAAAAGTCACAGGAGATATTTTTTAAATTTTATTTTGACACTTTGGACATGAAAGGCTGAAGTATTTGAACAAACAATCTGTTCTCAAATAATTAATCGTTAGAAAAGTAAAGCGATTGCCTTCTACAAAAGTCGCAGACTCAACATCTATAATTAAGGGGGGAAAACTGTACCCACTACAATACATGAAAGCCCCTGAGTTCTGTAGTTGGAAAGGGTATTGTTCTGTTTAGTAGCCAATGGTTGTGAAGAGAGATACTGATACTGAGAACGGCCAGATTTTCCACCAATTAAAGGCTGGATGAGACAAAGAAATAATTCATCTGCCACATCCGGAATCGAATCCGAAGTCCCAGACCAGGAAATCCCAGGTATAACCAGGTAATGACGATTCCTTAGTTAAAATTAAGCAAAATAAAAATAATTAGTAACGACTATTCTGATCAATTCATTGCTCAATTAAATTTTAATGATCCTAAGTGCACTTAACATTTGAAGGTTGTGAAAGTTTAAATTGCGAAAACAGCACCTTGCTTACTAGAAATAGCAAAGGTTCAAGGTGAAATATGCTCGAAAATACCAAGCATAAGAGTCAACACAGAATATGCTTTCAGGCCATATTGTGGAATTAACTAAAAAAAAAAATTGAAGAGAGAAATCGCGTCTTTCATTCTTCTCTAAGGAGACAAAAGAAGTACGAAAGGAATGAATCGGTTGGAATTTCGATAAGTTATAATATATATAAATACTGAGAATTCAAGATATCGTGTTAGTAATTATCGATATTAGGGTGTTGTGTAATAATTACGATATAGTGAGTGATCGCAAAAATGCCTTAGTGCTACAGCTAACTATACTCCAATCCATTTTTTATTTCGTGACGAGACAAGGTAATGTAATTCCTCCCAAGCTATAATGGATTACTTGCACATTCTTCTTTCCTCACCTTGTAGGAACAAACTGCTTAAGCTAAAACAGGTGTCGAACTTTATTGACGTAATCCACATATAAGCAACTATGGGACAACATCCACGTTAAACAAGATTAGTTCTGAATTTTAAACTTTCTCGTAGAAGTATATTTTACAATGATATATCATTAATTATTAGTGTGTAATTCTTTAGCTATTCTAATTGCTGATCCAAAGAAATATGTATTCAAAGGATAATGATTTTTTAAGACTTCCCCCTTAAGTTTCAATGGACCTAAAATATGTTTATAAAGATTTCTTGTTCATAATAATTAATAAAAAAATAATTAACCCTTTTAACAATGTATAAAAAAGATTTTATGCCAAACGTTATATGCACTATTTATCCAAATATAGTTTGTTTTGTTTCAGTTTTAGTACTAGCATTAGTATTTTTTTTTTTTAATCTGCCACTAGGATCCATGAAGGGTCTTAGCTTCAATAGATGGTAGAGATTATACTTGTAAAACGGCTAGGCAGGGAGGGGAGTTGGCGGATATTACGCGCACCCCCCCCCCCCAAATAAGGGTACCTATTATCTAGAGGCTTGGTGCGATCCAGGAGCTGTGAAACTGAATTCGCAAGATTTGAAAATAATATGTAATTAATTTAAAAATAAAAGTTGAAATACTAGAAACGTTTAGAGCGCTATGTGGAGATCTATTGGTGTCCATCTTGGACAACCGCCAACTAGCCTCACAGCATTTATTTTGCAACATTCGCAATTTTCAATGATTTGTCAAACATGCGTTTCATCAAACAGAGCAAGCACAGGTTATGCCTAAAATACAGGCAATATATCATTTTTTTGTACATTATATTGAGCTTGGAATATTTTGATAGCCGGAAAAATATTTCTAGCCTCTTTATTTCAACAATATTGGGTATGTAAGGTTGCAAGGTGAGACCAAGATAAACAATTTCGGTCAGATTTGCTTTGCAAGCAAGCACTTAAGACTTATGACTTCCTGTTTTATGACGGTTAGATGAGAACTAGTAGTCCTCAATCTTCTAATAGCTTCACTATTCCAAGGAGATACTATTTAAGTGATACAGTGAGTGATAGTGGACTTGAGAGGAACTACATGAACCTGGCACTGAGACGATAGGCTACATCAGAAGGAACGACATATGTCAAAGGAGCTGTTGAATGAGGTCGGAGTGTTGCTGTTGCCATGACAACTTACTCCCATCTACTGCACTTGTCCGATTTCATTATCACGTGTCGATAGCTTGGCTCATCTAGAAGTCTAAGGACAGTTATCATTAACTTGTAGACATGACTCCCATCAAAATGGCCCCCGATATTCTCCATCTCTTGTCTTTGCATTGCCAGATTTAGTTATCACCGGGTTTGTTATTATGGTGTTTTAATGAGCAAAGCGTATAAATCATTAACACCACATTCATACTGTTAACACTGCAACACTTACTGGTGTAGTAACATTGTTTACTATTCTTTTTTTGTTTGTTTAATAATTGTACCAGGACAACCCTTGAACCCTAGGTCATTTGGTCGAGATCACATACAACCACTAGGTTTTTACCCCAATTAAGGGTAACCTCTTTATAGAGGCTGGGTGATCTCCAGGTGGGTCTGCAGATCCTACAGGATTCATCTGTAGCTGTCAACAGATAAAATAATTTATCTGCCACAAACGGATTTGTACTGCTACTGTTTCTTAAATCTTTTAGAACGAATAAGTGAAACCTATGTGTTTCTTATTGCATTCTCCTCCTTATGCCTAACAGGTTTTTGAAACAATGTCAATAAACATAAAATGAAGTCTATTATTGGCATTGTTTTCTAATGCTTGCTATAACTGAAACTGAACGAATAGCAAAATATAGCATGCTTAATGATGGTATTGTGAGTACCCCTACTATAGTCGGGGATATCAGGTTCAAACCTTGAATATAGAGGGTTTTTTCAGTTCTTAGATATTCTAATAGGAATGAATCGAGCTCGAATTCCCCAAGTAAATTAGGAAAATGTCATCTTGAATGGGAATACAATCTTCCCTCTGGTGCACAGCAAAAATATTGTATAGAACTTCTTAAAATGATATAACTTCTATGTAACATCACATAGCCAACGTCATTATACAAATCCATAAATCGTTACTAAACTGAACGATCTATTTATTAGCAATAATCAGCACAAATAGGAAACTGGATAAACTGAGAAAATAAGATAATGGGGGTTTTTGGTAGCCTAACTTCAAAATAGTTTAAGTAATAATAAGCAATAACAATAGAAAATCAGCCAACTTTCAATAATAAAATCTTTAGTACAATAAGATTAAATTACAAGTATATTAATTCAGTTCAATTATTATTTTACTAAAGAAATACAATCCATACATATTATATATATATATATATATATATATATATATATATATATATATATATATATATATAAAATTTAAATAATATATATAAATGATATATAATTTTTTAAATCATTAAATATATTAAATTTGTTCATTAAATGTTTTTTTCCTTGATTAGTGACGTCAAATGTACAGCATTTTTGAAAGTCCAAGAATAAAAACCTATAGTGAAAATTCCAGCAACACTAAATTATAAAAAAATGTACATACCCAACATAGGCTCTGGAACGACTTTATCTGATGAATCAAATCTCTTTAAATCAAATTTTAAATTACTCAAAAATATATATAAATTGATGAACCCCTTGTAATTGAACCCCTATATAAATAATTAATAAGTGGTTTAGAGGATAATTGTTTTTATGTTGGGAAAGAGAAAACCATTTTCCAGTCATTATATATTCTTAATCCTCATTGATCATTTGAGACGTTTCCACAACACTGTGTCATTTTCAATCTTTTACATTTAGTTTTCTGCATCAGTATCATGTACCATGGTTTCAGTATGAAGATAATATTATCTTGACCAAGGAGGATGATGATCCCCTAGTGTTTTATAAAAAAATTATAAAATGAATGTGACTTTGAGAATTTTTATACTTATAACTGTTATAAAGTCATATAAATGATTTGTACTGATATAAATCAAGAATATATAATCACTGGAAAATGGTTTCCTCTTTCCCATTATAAATTCCTAAAGAAATCAGTCCAGTTTATAAGAAATTTTTTTATGAAAATGATAATTGTTATATAAGTATATAAAAGCCTAACTCTCCAATAATCCTATATTAAGAACTGATGCGATACTATTTATATTTTAATTGAATTGTAAATAAAAAAATACTCGTCATTTTTCAAAATGGACTTTTTTATATTTTTATGAATTCAAATAAACCGATTTAATAGTGGACACGCCCATTAAGCTTTTATTAAGCTCTATCAACTAAGATCGGATAAAAGCTAGAAACGGAACAAGTAGCTATAAAAATAAAACATTATTCTCCTACATCTTCAACATTGTTAACACCGACATACAAGCAAAAACACCTGGACTATAACAGGTGAAGAAAAGGCGGGTGAATTTACAGTCCAGCTGATCCAGTATTGAGGTCACACGCAACACAAGATAATATCTACAAGCCGGAAAATTTAAAATCACTTGACGAAAATAGAACACTTTTCGTTACCTCTGGCCGAATTTCATGCCAAAGAGATTTAAAACGTGGTTAGGAGAAATGATAAGAAAAAAAAGTTCCGAGCTATGATTATTTAACTTATTCCTACGCATGGAGCTAGGGGAAATAAACTTACCGAAACAGAAAATTCCAAAAATTTTAACTTCTTTCTAACAGTTAAATATAATTTTTATTAAAATATTTTTTTTCCGAATAAGTTCTCAGCCTTTAAGTAGTCGAAATATAACTAGTCTCATACGTTCCTTAGCACCACAATCACATTATTTTCAGTTATAACATTTTATTTCATTCAGAATGATAAATTCCCAATAATTTATTTTTGTTTACATACAAAAAATGTTTTCTTCTTTATATATGATTCAAATGTATAACAAATGATTAAAAAAAAAAAGAAAAAAACCTGTACCACTACACCCATGAAGGGTCTGGGATTCAGTACATGGTAGAGACTGTACTGTTTCATGGACAACGGTTCTGCAAGGAGGTGGCTTGTCCTAGGTCACGCTCGACCGCCAGATTTCCCCCCCTTATTTTGGGTACCCTGTTTTTATATTTTATAGAGGCTGGGTGGGCCCCAGGAGGGTCCTAGATCCTATATGATCCATCTCCCGCTGCAAACAGACTAAACAAAAATCATGGCCTGCAGCGGGAATTGAGCCACTCCTCTCCCTGACAACAAATGATTTAACTGAACGTAATTTTACCATTTAAAAAAAATAAAATCATGTCTCTGTAGGGCCTGTCCCGGTGAATAAGTGGTTAAGTCAGATTTTGTCCAGAGAGAGTTAACTGATTTCAGATAATCAGAATCGTATCATTCTCGTAGTTTTTGGTTTGAATTGGAGTTGTAATATAAACAATAACTCCTTTTCAAACCAATGCCTTACTTAGCCGCTTATTCACTACGAAAATAACTCGATTCCGCTTTCTTGAGTACAAAAAACTCGATTGGGAGAAAATTATACTTAACCACTTATTCACCGGGGCTGTAGATATGGTACACAATTCATCAATAATTCACTTTCCAATTCTACTATCAGAATTTATACAATACAACCATTGATAATAAATTATTAACTAGAACTTGAAGATGTACAACTAAAACCTTTAGACAAATGATGACCACAATTATGTTCAAACCCAAGTTTATAATGAAAGACATTAACGAAATAAATTTGCTTATACACAGTTCATAAACGTTTTTAACTAAATACTTTAGCTTAATTTGTCAATTGTCTTCAACATTAAGATCTCACTAGAATAAAACTTATTTGTCCATTTTTAAGTCTACACATAAATGACCAAATTTTATGAGCAATTAATGTTTAACCAACATTATACTACTTCTTCAACCCGGTACATTAAGTGGTATCGAATATTTAATTTAAGCGATAGAATGAGAGAATGGTATCGATATTTAGCTGGAATCTTATTTCTCAGAAAGTAGATTACCAGAAATTTCGTAGTAGAATTTGGAACTATTTCAAGATTAATCTTGGCACACTTTCTTTTAATCTCTTCACATGTTCCAACAAATGAAATTTAAGAGTTTAATCAGTACTTTAGGTAACACATTTCGATACAAATATCATCATCTCATGCATACATTTAACTAATTTTATAGAACAATTAATAATAAAACTTGCCAGGAACAAGGGTCCCTAGATCTTAGAGGAAGGAGCAATATTGTAGTTTCATCTGAGGGCCAGTTGACCCAGGTATCAATTGATACGATCTTAGAACCTTATTAATTATATCTATGTTCCATATGGAATAGTTGATCAAACATATAAGACTATTGTTAGACATTATTGAGAATTATTATTTGCAGGCAACAGGCCTGGTGTGATATAACTGGAAGCAAGGGTGCAAATAAGGAAGGCAAGTACAAAACATTTATAACACAAGATAAGATGATTATGGTGTTAGCTAAGACATCTACATACAGTACCAACCATCCCAAAGAGCAGCTGAACTCACCAAACAAGAGACTAATTTCCTAAGATTATTATTTAGATAGCATTGAAATTTTTCCGTCCTATTTATATTCTCGGAGAAATATTAAAATGTCTGTATTGTTTAATAATTACACGTCACGCTGAAACGTGAGAAAATATAAAATAATTTCAACAATAAATTTATGTAAATTCTGACGCAAATACACGCATCAACAATTAAATAATACCAAGTCCGGTTCACACATTTCCCAACTTTCACTTACGTATTCACTACTTGAAATAAATTATTAAAAATGAAATTTTGTAACCATTTAACATTAATAGATACAATATTTAAAACATGTTATTATTTAAAAGTATCATTGCGCCAGTTTTTCATTTGTAATTTCAGGCTACTAATGAACCAATATCAAGGAAATTTCGCATTATATCAACTTCATGGAACCCCGGAAGGATTAACAGCAATAAAATCTAACGGTTTTTAATTACAGTGTTATTAAAATCGAATACTAAGTTGCTGGATGGAAAAGGGTCCATAACTTGCGTAAACATGGAAACTCCATAACCTTGTTAGATAGTTAACAAGAAAATCTTTTTAACAAATAACACTTATTTGAGTTTATATCTTTTATATTGTTTATCCTTTTAAATGAGATCGAACAAAAGCATCTTTTTTTTTTTTAAGATTTATAAAAATACTGAAAGCTTTTGAACAAGGAATAGGGCTGAGTAGAGCAGATATATAAACTTGGTTTTACAGATCACAGTAAGATGAAGTACTAATAGCAATTATATCTACAGCCCTGGTGAATAAGTGGTAATAATAATAAGTAAGTGAATAAGTCAAATTTTCTCTAAAATCAGTTTCTTACAATTAGGGAAGCGGGATAGTGTTATTTTTGAAGTTAATGAGCTACTGAGTCTGCCATTGGCTTGAAAAGGATTTATTGCTTATATTACAACTCCATTTCAAGCCAAAAACTAAGAGAATGACACGTTTCCGCTTCACTCAATACACTTAACTCTCTCTGGACAAAATTTGACCTAACCACTTATTCTCTGGGGCTGTAGATATACGCTAACTTTAATATTATTGTTTTAAGATTCTTTTATTATATCGGAATATCAGAAATGGAAAAGCACCCAAGGCAATTAATAATTTTGTTTTGAAATGCATTTTAAAGTTAAATTACTTTGAAAAAACTAAATGATATGCAACGTTATTTTTTTTATTTATTGCGTACACCTTGAATATTGAGAACAACAGTTTGAGAAAAAATAAAATATAAGCCGATTGCAACACTTGGCTGTTTTACCACTCCTGTAATCTATTTTTTAAATTATTATTTCTGCCTTTTATAGCTATTTTTTTCTACGCAATATAATTAATATTTACAGATATATTTAGGTATATATCTAAATTTTAACCAATTATGGTTAATCAAAAAACATTCAATAATATAAATGAATTAACGCTTTGAAAACTCGTGGGTGAAAGTTGAAATCATCAGGCCTGAGCGTTGCTGCGATTTCCTAGGTATGTTCGTATTGGAAATATTCAGAGGAATTTTTATTTTTTGCAGGGACAAAGAAAAACTTGCCGCCAATTAAAAGAGGAACGACACATGAACCGACTCGAAAGCAATCAGAACTTGAAGCGTAGATGCTAATCGAAATTCTGGCAGCGTCCCAACTTGGACGGCACTCACCAAGTTGGACTTTTATCGTTTATTTTGAAAAAAAGGTTGTTTGCCATTGTAAACTTCGATGTGAGTAATATATTTCTTCAATGATCAACCATATCAGAAAAAAAATCCAATACTCCTGTCGGCATTATAATTATCAATAGGCAGTCAGTATAAATATTTCATAGAGAAATTCAGTTGAAAAAGGTTCTTATAAAAGAAATGGTTAGAATCTATAAAACCTTATCATTTGTTTAAATGTGAATCGCGAGCACTAACATTGAAGAACAACGTCTTAAGACCTTCGAAAATAAGATATTATTAATAATAAAACGTACGATAAAGACTACTGCGTCCCTATCATTAAACCATCATAAAGATTAAAACATACTAGTAATTTAATCATAATGTAAAACATAATTTTTTTTATAATGAAAGGCTACATGTAAACTGAATTTCATTTTAATAAAATCGTTCTAACATTAATGTCAATAATTTGCATCCAATGCCGGAATTTCTTTTTCCACATATGGGCTTCTGGCAAGGTAAAAGTATGCACAATATCATAATTAAAATGTATTCTGAAACGTGTAGCATTGTTCAACTTTTTTTTCACAGTACCTTGTTTATGACTACATAATTTTTAATAGTATAAAGAATAAATAAATACTAACAAGGAAATGGATGAGGGATGGTGTAGATATAGCATACACCAATTATTAATATTCAAAAATAAACATTAAAAAATGAGGAACAAAGGAGGTCCAAATAAATTAATGGTTAAAACCAACTCCAGGCACTGATTGGGAAAAATGTAGGATAAAAATGATTATATTATAATATATAATATTACTTCTTAAACAAGATTACATCTTAAAATTACTTGTATATATGCAAAAAAGGAATATTGCCTGGTTTCATGGACATATCCATAGCGATCATACCTGAATCCATTTGACTAGTTTCGACAATCCGTCTTTACGTATCCATATGCTAAAATTAATCAATCGCCATTGTTTTTAGTAACAAGGGAGTTACTCGACATCAGGCTGAAAAAATTTTATACGGGTGTATTTTTTGATTCATCAGACAAAAAGTATCAGCTAAGAGAAACAGATGAACAGGAACTGCTTGTCACTGATAGCACAATCCTCTGGTTCAACACAACTCCTGTTGAGTTCATGAACTCAACGAAACAACACACATCCATCTCCAAAACGACAAGAATAATGTTAGTTGGATCATAAGTTATTGTATACTCGTAATTAATTTTAAAATCAATTAGACAGTGCATAGGTGTCCCGAAAATCCGATACAAGAGAAATATAAAATAAATTGAGGCAATACGAATAAATTGAGCTCATACAAACAGCTGCATTACACGTGGATAGAATTAATGAAAGCATCGAACAGATATCAAATAGAATTGTGGTTAAATATAACTTCTCTAATTAACCCTCTAGATATCGGAATATAATTTTATTTATTCCAATTATAATCCTGGATGATAGCATAAATATGAATTCTTAGGTTATTTTGATCTGTGTGTTATTTAGTTACAATTTTGTAAATAGTGTTGAATTCACACTTTAAATGATGTTTCTTTTCTTTACAGGTAAGACTGTATATTATAATGAGTTTGTAAATAAGTTATATGAAATTATTGTTATAATAAAAATAAATTTACATTTCTTCACAGAGAGAAACTCAGTTTAGTTTTATTTCAACACATAATAAATTGAGTATATGAATCAATTAATATTAAAAAACATCATTTAAAGTCAACAATTCAACACTATTTACAAAATTGTAACTAAATAACACACACATCAAAATAACCTCCACGGTTCTTCTCTCTGTTCCTATGGTATATATTCAAATGAAAAACGTTTAGTGTACGTCTTTTACACACAAACATATATATAAACCTTATTGTTTTCAACAGACACGATGAATTCTTAGATTATTAATAAAATCTGCAAGATGTAAGGATCCGGATAGTAGGGATATCGAAAGCGTATATGGTCTAAAGCAAATGGAGTACAGGCGTATATTGGTAAAATGTTTAGTGTCTTAAAGAATAAAGAATAATCCTGCGGGAATAAACGAGTGAATAATAAGATTGTAGGTCGGAAAGTTGATTGCCGTAACCAAAAATAGAACTATCCAGATATAATCAAATGGACGAGCGACGTTTGGAATACGAACACCTGTTGAATACGATTTCTGCTCCAGAGCGCTAACCAGTTGGACTTCCACAATGATTCATCTGGTTGGTTGATTTTTGTTTACAATTAACTTGTTGGTCCGAAAACATATTTATTTCAACATCCTCTTAAATGTATATTATTAAGCACTGTATTGTGTCGAAGCTTGCGAAGTGCGTTGTTTAAATGAAACACTGGATTAGGCATAGTTCAAAACACTTTTGACAATATATTGGAATAAACTCAGTTTATTCTGTCCAAATCAGTATGTAAAGAAATATTTTTCTTTTAGAGTAGCAAGTAAAATATTTGATAACACATTTGATCTCAGTTGATGTTGAACCCTCTATCCTTGACCGACAGTATCTCTAACCAACTTTGCTTGTGGGGCTATCTACCAGAATTTCTTAAAAGCTCTGCTAAGTGCATACCATTTCCAAATGAAGCCTCTGGAAACCTCTGAATCCATTTAAAATAGATAAAAAGAATTAATATAATTACATCATTAAACAAATAAATATTTGTAAATGATAACCTTGTATGAAATGTGTCGATATATAAACATTCCTTTCAAAGGGTTACATTGGAAGGAAAACAAGGAATATATTTTTAAGTTGATTTTCCCCTAAACATCATATTTTTTCTTTTTTTTTACTGTCTTAGTAAGTGCAGGTAGAGTATAAACTTCTGAAAATGAATTGTAAAGACTTTTAAGATATTTATATTAACATTAAAACTTTAGCATTTTACGAATAAGTAAACCTGGGATTAAAATACACAATATTGTTGATATTTCTACAATTCTTCTAGATCCAACCAAACCCGAGGATAGATCTCGACTTAAAGTGTATCTAAATGCTTATTTCATAATTTTATTCTTTAATACAATGGAGTTACTAAATACTACATTATATGCTAAAAACACCTGTACCACTACATCCCATGAAGGGTTTGGTGTTCAATACGTGGGAGAGACTGTACTGTTTCTAGAACAACTGGTATGCAGGGAGTGGATTTGGTTTTTCTCCGAATGAGGGTACCCAATTTATAGAGGTTTTGTTATCCCAAAAAAGGTTTCTAGATCCCACAGGATCCAACTCTGACTAAATAATTATCTGCCACAGCCGGATTGGGACTAGGTACCTTTGGCATGGCAACTCATCGCCCTACCACTGACTAACCCACTCCCCTAAGGATGCCCAAAATACCTTACTGAATTTTTGATACTAATGGATAAGAAGTAAACCTAATATAAAGAGGAACATGGCTGGCTCACTCTATCAGTCATAATTCAAACTGAAGATAAGTATTCCGGAGAACCAGTTTAAACCTGACGATGGTAAGAAGCTGACGCGGGTAGAGACGTGAAAGCTTAAAGGAACAACCCGTCACGTAGCGATGAGGATAAACCAGCACCACGCGTCCCTACGTGACTTGCAGGCAGTTGTAAACTTTTTATTTTTTTGTTTTATTTCATCCACACCATAACATTCCAACACTATAAAAAAAGTCTTTTGGACTTATTCCGAAAGATAATTGTGAACTCCCTTGAATTCATAATATCTTGTGAAGCATTTAGGTTTAGAAGCAATTAATGACAAGAGGAATCTGCAAATTAAATTCTCATAATTAAAGAATTCATATTTGCAATGCAGCGATTCAAATATCCCGTTACGAAGATCTACGGTGCATATGAAATCTACTAACTACTAATTCATTACAAGCGTATGGCGTAGCAAGCAATCTGTTTTCGAAATTTTGTTTAAGAACTATTTTTTTTAAATAAACGATGTATCTTGAATGTTATTGTGAATTATACATGTGAATTACTACACGAAACAAATTAAATTCTGAAAACTGTCACCTTCGCTTTTGAGCATCAACAACTTTGATCCAAAACCAAATCCCTTTTATAGCGTAATTTCATTAAGTAATAGAAACACTAAGTGTGTTCCTTAACACATAATCTTTAGGACGATTGCTAAAATTGAAAATGATTTCTATTTTTAATGGGCCAGAATGGTAGCTTAGTACATACGGTGTTGAGGCTCCGATCTACAGGTCCCGAGTTCCAGAACTGGGAGTTAAATTATTAATACTGTTAACTACCACGAAACGGGGTTTACCCAGCCTTTCCAAAGTTGATTAGGGGAAACCTAGTGTTGAGCGGAATCTCGATCAAATCACTTTTATGAACAACTGTTAGAAACAGTTTAGACCCTACTGTGTACAGATTATAGTACCTGTCATGAATTGTAGTGATACAGCATTTTTTTATAACTTGATTTTAAATTTAGATAAGCTCAATTATGCCTTTTCAAATGCACTTTATTATATATTTCATACAAGACAAATTATTGTAAAAAAACAATTAATAAATGTGGCATCGTTAACCTTTTAAAAGATTGCCTGTACAGAAATAAATCACTTAATCATACAAATGAGATGTAAGGTTTCTAATTCTCCTTCAATTAAATACGTAACCTACTCGAGGGAAGGACGCATGTTTAAATAAACAATAGCAATGCGTTTTCATAAATTCATTTTATGCTAATTGTTTTATTAATAATAAGTTCAATCGTGTTATATTATTCAATAAGTTTCGTCTAGATCTAATGATTATCCTTAGACCCAGGTCCAGGTTGGTTATTCAACGGAAGCCATAACATTCTAACCGCAGACAGTGTCCTTGTAGACCACCAGGTGGAATAGGAGGAACCGAGCTTACCTCTAGTAGGGCCAGGTAAAAACCAACGACCCCACGCCCACCTCTGAACCAACAACACAATCAACTAAGTAGCATCAATATGGTCTTCAGTAAAGAGGGGTAATTTCTCTACCCTCCTCAACCTGAGAACATTTTTAAAAAGTCTGATTTCTGATAAATCATCCATTTTTATTTTCCCAACTTATTTTTTTATTTGATTGTGATTATTTATTTAAATATTTTTATTTTTAAGAGAAAAGATTTGTCCTGGCCGGGATTCGAACTCGGGTCTTCCGCATCTCTAGTGCGGCACTTTTCCAACTGAGCTACCAGGCTCGTAATCAGGCCAGACATAGGATATAGGATCGGTGAAGAGAAATGATTCGTCTGGCCTGGAATATTAAATTATAAATTAATATTATTTATAGTTAGAGAAGCATCGAAAACCCGAAACTGCGATGGGGAGACACAGTTGCGAATGATTCTAGTAGTCTGTTTGGCGTGCGGAATTTGATCGCTCCTGGAGAAGATAGAGAGGGCGATCAAAGATAGAGATGGCGAAAACTGCTTGAGGAGGCCTTGACGCACTAACACGGTTGTTTCTACACTGATGATTATATGTTTATAAACTTAAAACACGCCGGAAACTTCTTTTTTATATATAATAATAGAGAGAGACTTTTTACAGTTCAAAAACGCGTCATTATTCTTCTACCAACAGTTTAAAAATATAGTTATACATTAATTGAAAAAAAAAATCAGGAAAAGGAAAACGAGTGAATAAACCACAATTGGTAAATAAAGACCAAACAAATATAAAGCATATGGAAAATAGACCGAAAATATAGAACAAATACTTGGCATAAGGTATAAAAAGATAAATTTTTTCGGGAATATTACATTTTTTTTTTAAATAATTTAATATCCCGGTACTCGGTAAATATTAATGTCATACATATGTATAATTATTCCTTAAACATAACAAGAATGAAACAGATATTTGAAAATAACAATAACTTGCATGAAAATTAATTGGACTAATTATTAGTATTTCAAACTAATTAATATAATTGCAACCAGTGGTTAAATGTTATACTTCGAGGTCGATCTGTGGTCAAGTGGTTAACGTAATAACCTACAAACCCCAAGATCGCGGGTTCGTAGCCCAGTAGACGATCACAAGATTTTTTTAAGTAAAAAAAAAATCCTTGGTCATTCGGAAGGGAGGTTAAACGGTGGTCCCTGTACGATGCCAGGTATTCGTTAAAAATCCCTATCCTAATTAAACCCGGATAAGCAAAATTTAGAGCTCCCACTGTAGCATCGCCCGATTAACCATAGCAGCATAAAAGTGACGTTAAATAAACAAACAAACAAACAATGTAATATTTCACTATTGTAGCAGTAATTAGTAATTATGAATTTATACTCTGAGCCGTAAAGCATCAATAAAAAATATTCAACTAAGGCACTTTTTTAAAATTAAAATAAGCAAGACTGGATCTTTAACCTGCTGAGCAGATGTTGGCTATTCTCCCAACATAGGTACAATCTATCATGAATGGACTCGACAATGTTGAGCTTAAGTTGTGCCGGTGCTAAGTCCCCGCCTCCCGGTCCTTCGTAAACAGTGTCCGAACTTAGTTTCCTCTTCAGCCTTTGAACCTTGTGACCGGGTTAGTAACAACAAAGCTGACAACTTAAGAATTCAACTACTATGCATTAGTTTTGCATGCGAGAAGTTGGTTGTAGTCGTGAAGTTGAGGATTGAAGACAACCAACCGCCAGGCCGATGTGAGCCACGCCTTGTTTGTCAACCGTCAACGAGCTAGATAATTAACGATCCTACTGGAGTGACGTATTGTACTCTGATGGATCTCTCCCTATCTCTGTCGGTCTGCTTTCTTCGAAATTAAAATCTGTCGTAAAACATTTATTATACTATGAATCAGGAGATATGTTTTAGATGTGATAAGTTAAATTAAGAATTGTCATAGAAAGAGAATAAGGGAAATGAGGATTACAAAAACTAGGTACCAAAGGGTAACTAGGGAGGTGACAATAGAACCAAGGAGGGGGTGAAGATACCTACAGAAGAAGACCGTACTGAAGTACACTGTGGGATGGCCATACCAACAAACCTAGATGAAGAAGAACTCTAAGTTTTTATGTAATTATGTCTTTTATGACAGAACTCGATCTGAATCACTAATAGTAGTTTCTGGATCTATCCATTAAAATATCCAAAATAATATCAATAAATTATATTTGTTATAATGATTGAACTGTGTATATAATCCCTTCTTCACCATACATCCATATATAATCGATAATTCCATTAATGTATTTAGTTGACTGATTTGTAAATTCGTAAGATGGCAAGTCTCTTAAAGGTCAGAACATAGCATTTATAAATTGACAAGTGGTTATTAGGAAATCAAAATAAGTGTAATGATCAGCAGTATGAATAAACCAGTTTATTTTATTAAAACATAGCAATTAATTATACGAATGATATTGGAAAAATAAAGGAAAACAAAGCCTCAAGTCTCTGATATACCGCCTAACTATACCACATACGCTAAAAAAAAATTAGATTAATGAAGGCCAAAGACAGGCTATCTCACACCAAGAAACTAATCAATCAGAGGTTCCAACCTCAATACTTAGCCTTCAATATAGAACTAAATATGAGTTAGATTGGCAGTTGATTTGAGGTGTTCTGCATTTGATCTCCATTGGTTATATTTTTGTTTAGTCCATCTCTATTTGAACTTCATTGATGATCTGATGTGTACGTTATGATTGGCGAAACCTTATCCCAATATTTTGATTTCAGTGTAACAGAGAACCAAGGCTATGTTTCTTGGATTTTTTCAAAGACATAGATATATTTTAAAGCAAGTTGTGAAGATGTAAATAAGTAATTAGCTATACATTACAACCCAGGATGAAGGACAACCAATAAACAACTTTCTCGGACATCAACACCATTTTTTAATGACACTTGAAGCAGCAACAACACGTAATGGAAACCGAATGACAAATATGTGAATATTAGAGAACAGAGTTCAGATTTTTTTTAAATTATAGCCGGGATAAAGATAGTAAGTAACTCTTGCAGCGGCAGCAACCCCTTGATAAAATAAAATAAAAAGTATCAGAAGAATTATTTTTATTCTGAAAGAATTCTTAACTACAGCATCAACACATCTAAATTAAAAGTTTCACCGTATTAAATTACGCCACTAAACAAAAAGGAAAAAGGAAGTTTCTACTCTGAACGACTTTAAGAAGTTGTTGATGTCTTCGTGGCGAAACTTGCCCGATAAAACTTAATCGGTCCCAAGGAGTGGAAAGGTCGATAAATACTGAAAAAGATTCTGGAAAAACAATGTCAAAATATTTATAGAACCCAATAATACTAGAATTATATGATAATGTGAAAATCAGTGGACATCAGTGAATGGTCACCATAGAAAAAAAAAACACTCAATATTCAAGAGGACTTAAAAATCTTAATATATAACTAAATACAAAAAGGAAGAAAATGGTCCGGGTGGAGGTAAAAAAATTCGCATACATAAGGAGAACTGTTGGGCATTCCAGTATCAACTCCTCAGCTCATCAGCCCTGTGATCTGAAGTAGACCTCCAATGTGGGCCGAAACGTCGGCTTCCAAATAAACAGTTCTCCCTATATAAGTAAATATTCAAAAATATATAACGGACTGCAATATCGATAATTTAAGTAATGTAATCGATACATAGATATATCAATCCTGCTTGTCAGTCCTAAAATAATGTTGAGTTCTTAAAAGAATAATTAATAATAAACATAAACAACACGCTTTCAACTGAAAATATTGATTATTTTATTTATTATGCCCTATTTTTTTACTTTTTATAATTATATTTATATTTTCAGAATGTGCTATGTTGCAGCTTGGTTTTAGTTTTTTAAACATCGATTTTAAATTATTATTTCCTTAAACGAGTTTACCGCAATATGAAAAGACGAATATTTAATAATATTATCATTGGATCAGCTAATAGTACGCCATGTTCTGAAAAGTTAAAGCTGTACGCAAGGGCATAAAATTTGAGAAGAATGAGAATACTTTTAGAATAGTTAACAATACTTTATAGGAAATAGTTATTCATATTTTATTAAGAATACGTTAATACTTACAGAGGATAGTAAATAAAAATAAATTTTTTTATCAATATTTTCATTGAACTTCCTCCTTAGTGTGGATGTTTGATGGAGATGGATGTTCGTATAAATTTTGGCATCCAGATTATCCCGAAGTTTATAATTAATAATCGATCCATATATAGAGTTGATGGTTCCCAATTCTCATCAGGGGGCGTATTGTCCAGGCCCCTTGTATTCTACCGAAAGTTATTTCAGCCCAACATATATACACGCATAAATTAAGGAATCCATTAAATATACGACAAGGGGGTGACGGGTCATTAATAAGATAGTTTTAACAAACCTGAGTGACAAAATTTATTTAATAAGCGCTGAGAAAAGGGATTATATGAACCATAATAAAAAATATAAAAATTTTCTTATATTGTATTTTTTATAAGACAAAAATGAAATATATTAATTTTTATATATTACAAATAAAATTTTCTTCCCTCTAAGTAAATTTAAATTATTCACAACATTTTTTAATGAAATTATTGGAATTATTTAGTTATATAAATCAATATAGTCTAATCATTTAAAAAAATAATAATTAATGCGTAAAATTTTTGTGTTGGCACGTAAGGATCTTAACAATGCCTGTTCACAAAAATATAATTCTTCGATAAAATAAATAAATAAAGATTATCCTTTTTTGAGCATAAAAGAAATGTAAAATAATAAAATAATCTAATGAAAAATACAGCAATTGTCTTTTCGTGACGCGGTAGCCAGTGACGTCACCACTTGCAAAATTGTGAGTAGTAACAAACAGTAACCTCAGTGAACTCGTCAGATATAACCTCTATGGATCAGGCTAGATTTGGTGACACCCAGGTAACCGGAATCTCCAGAGTACAGTGATGAAAAACATTCATTCCGCTAAAAAATATTGTACTCGTGTTAATGAACATTTGCGGCACCTAATCAAGCTATCTGTCAGCGTCAAAGATGGTAAACTGGAGCTGTTCATCTACAGGTATACAAGGGATACATTTTCCCGGCAATGACCTATACATTATCGATACAGTTATAATGCAAGGCGTCGATATGCACTTAGATTTATTGGATCGGCGATTAGGAGGACCCACTAATGCCATCAATTAGTTTATATATGATAAATCGAATTGAGTAGGATTCTCTACATATTTATTTTCTATAACTAGAAATTCAATTCACAGAAACAGATTTAATGAACAATACCATGCTAAAAAATAATACACAATATTCATTAAATGCGATAGTAAAGACACCATGGAGGGATCACTAAATCTCACATCATTCTTTCGGAGGAGCAGTGGCAGGCTAGTTCCATAGGTGCTGTATCAGTAATATCCATTACACACGACAGTAAAGGATTAAATCGACCAAGTTTCTATGGATTATGTGAGGGTGAGAAGGAAAACAGGTACCTAAATTTCTTTCCACGAAGCTAACCTTCCCTGTAACTGCCTTTCAGTAGGGTATCCTCACATACCAGTCTCTGGATATTCATCAGCAGGATCTCAAGCTTTTTGGTTGATAACGGTGGGTGGGCGGTCATCCATCCATGTACACATCATGCTTGATGTTCTTTGACTTTAATCAGCTAATATAAGTGCCTAAGCCCGGTCGATCATGTAAATAAGCCCGGTCATTATGTAAACACGCAGTTAGTTGCGAATGACTTGGCCTTATATATTATTATTTGTTGAAATTGACTTTACATAGCTGCTAACTTTCAATATTATTATTAATACTGAGCACAGATTCTCTTTCGATTGTTTATAATTATAGTAATTAAATGAAGCAATAAATAATTAATTGCACAATAGTTGTTGATAGGACAAATAATACTTACTCCCTGTATAAAGGGAATTTTCCTCTAGCTTCTGATCTAGATTTTAATATTGTTAACAGAAGATGGTAATATTACGCTTAAATTAACATTTCATGTTCCTTAATTATTCGTGTCAAGACTAGTTTTTGAAATATCCAAGATATTAAAATCATTTAAACCATATCTTCAATGAAAGTAAGAGATAAATGAATTTTATTCAACGTTATTCACACTTCTTATTGCAGAGGATGAAAAAGGCATCTTTTATGCTATGTATTATTATGTATCCTTTATTAAGGATGTCTGTAAAACTGCATCATTTTTTCCATGATCACCCATTTACTGTCTTATACACGCCCATTATCTGCAAGTATTTGAAAGAATTTCAGAAACCACACGGAGTCAGAATACTAAAATCAAAATAAACATTAACTAAGATGACCTTTTTTTTCTCTTTATATTTGCATCCACGCCTGTCAACCATAAAGAATTGACAGTAAGCTGATTGGCTGTCAGTGAAATAGAACAAAATGACATGAGAGGCATGAAGAAGAACAGAACCCAGCGGTACCTCTCCCGTGGCTTGACACTCTTATGATATGAGATCCCTCATCCACGTTCATATGAGTATTGGTAGTGTTTTCTTGAAATCGTTTGTAGTATGTTCAACCGTTGGTATTTTTAAGTTCCCATGGAAAGTTTTGTTACTGACACACCATGGCGCATTGGTTATAAGTCTAAGCATTTTTAGTTGATAAGTTTGTAGTCGTTTTCTGTGAGGTTGTTTACCGATGCTGTAAATTTGTTATGCATATGTCCAAATTGGTTTTAGTAAATAAGCGTACGTGATTAATTTTGATCTTAATTCTAATTTGAAGTTTTTTCCTGAATAGTGAATATATTAAATTGAGTTTAAGATTTAGTGATTGGGGTTTTATCCTAACGTGAGAACCCAATCTCACTCTCCTACCATCTATAAGTCCAAGGTACCGTACTTTGTCTTTCTGTGGGATGGGAAAATTATTAATTTTTTTGTTTCGATCAGATAGTTATAATCTGAATTGTTAAACACAATTAATCAAGTTTTTTTGCGTCTCCTGAATAATTTATAAAATTGCACTTGTTTTTCCAAGTCACGATTCTAATGATGTGAACGTACACGTTCTCTCCACTGAACATATGAAAAGATAAGTATAGCAGTAATATACTAGAAGTGTAGTTACGCAATATTGAATCTGAGGTTCTCCAGGACATTTGATACGAGCACACTCCTTTGCTGCCAATCCATCTTAATGATCTTGTCGAGCGCTAAACGGTCTTACCAGAGATGATTAAAGAAACTAAACGAGGTCTCTTGATGTAGGGCGTATTATTACTACAGTAAATTTACATAAACATTTTCTAACATAAGTCTAAGCTCGAGTACATATACGTGATCTGTTTAGATAGATCCTATCTATTTTATGCAGCTAACATCCATATCAATAAAAAAAAAGAAATATTTAATGCTGAAGTACTTTTACTTCTAGATGTCAGACTTCTCGAATAAAGATAGAACGGTCTTGTGATTCCATTATTGTTTTAACTCATTTAAGAATTTCTAAGTGCTTGTCAAAAGGAAGAAATTTAAAATGAAATATTAATGGATCTACCTCTCTTTAATAATTTAATTCTGCTTCCTCTAGCTACTACCTTGAGACCGGGTGGCTGTTATTTCAGAGAATAATTTTTCCCAAGACAGTCAGTTATGTTGGACCTAATAAAACTGGTGACCTGAGCTGATCCCAGTTAGGATTACCCCTGGAACAAGGGAAGGAGGAAGAGAGGGAGGGGGGGAGGGAATGTGTTTTCTCTGTTTGACAGCGAAATGGCCTTCCTCCATGAAGTAACTCTTTACTTTAAAGCCTCATTTCGCGTGGAAGCTCAGCATTCTCAAAGGAAGACTTTTCCCCTACTATGTGGATTTGTATTATAACTTCTGGTATTATTAGGCTATACGATATAGGCCAATTATACATTATTACTATAGCATCCTTGTGGAATCAGCAGACTCTTCTTGGGATCTCTTATTCTCTATAAAGTGTGAGTATCCATAATTAGGATAAAAACTTGATAAGAACGTGATCTCTTTCAATCACCTTCCCGCTTTATCGTTCGCTTAGAAACAGTACAAACCCTGAACGCACTAGTCTTAATAGATTATAGTGGTGTTGGGTTTGTTTTTTTTTGTGATCGACCGGGCTTAGGCACTTATATTAGCTGATTAAAGTCAAAGAACATCAAGTATGATGTGTACATGGATGGATGACCGCCCACCCACCGTTATCAACCAAAAATGGCATGATACATTATGCCATAAATAGTTTCTCGGTAAAAATTTATTATTAAATCAAAAAGACTTTTAGCCATTGATAAACTCTACCATGGTAAATGATATGGGCTTTTTCTACATCCCTCTCATGTAATCAATTAGTTTTACATTTTAAAACGATTATAAGTACAATGTTACAACAAAAAGCTCTTAATTTATAATTTTAAGCCCTTAATTATCAATTTTTTAATTAATGATAAATGATTCGTCTAATTATCTTTAATAATTGGACGAGTGATTATTCTGTAGTTCATAGTTCATTTCAGATAAACCCATGGTAGTATGGTAGACAAGGATATCTGATTTCGAGTTAACCTAGAATTCACATCACTGGAATATATATTGATACAAATCCATACATTCCGCTTAATCCGTTCATGAATATTTGAATTTTGAACCTATCACCATGTTGCCTCCCTTATTTAATTGTTATTAAAAACTACTTCAAACCTAATTAGTGTTTAAAGCACTTCATGCCTAGTTAAAAATCAAAAACCTAATCTCCTATTCAAACCCTATACATTTTTCGACATTTCTTATCAAGTTTAAACAAATATAATATACATAACTCTAGTAATGTTATAGATAGGATCGGCTCACGTATTCACAGGTTATTTCAGAACTGGCAACTCTTCCGTCCCAATACTGTAACTCTATTCTTACAGATAATATATGTTCGAGAAATGTATTGCTAATAGACGAATAGAATAGAATAAGCCCCGTTTATTTTGTTTATTTCTATCTAAGCCTATCAAAATTCGTTATGGTACTAATTAAACATATTTAGTTGCTGCTGCTAGATTATGTCCATGAAACCGTACAGTCTCTAGCATGTACTGAACCCCAGACCCGTTCACGGGTTGTAGTGGTACAGGTTGTTTTTTTTGCTAGATTATGTATACTGATAGTTAGTTAATTACGTTTATATTTACTTCCTACAACTAAATCTTATCACCCAAGACTAGGGTAAAATCTAGCTTACATTGGTCTTAAGGCAAAGAGCAAGCTCATTATGTCTTTTAAAAATCGACAAAATATTAATAAATTTGGGCAAAAATAAAAATCATGTATTACTAAGAATGATATTGATTTTATATTATATCTTTTATGGGGAAAAATGTCCCTAATATCGGAAAATTTGAATGTAATAACCAGTAAAAGATAATTAATGTAGTACAAAGGGGCTTATTTGAAATATACTTAACAATGAAATTAGGGTGCAGTGTAGCTCAGTGGCAGAGCGAATCTGGGAAAAATAAATTCCCTGCACAACCGTTGTCTTCGAAACAGAATAATCTCTACCATGTACTGAACCCAAGACCCTTCATTGGTTGCAGTTTTTTTAATATATTTTTTTAACAATAAATTAAGTATATAATTCTAAACATTCTTTAATTGGAAGAATATTATTATTTTCTTATTATACACACACTCGTCCCTTATTTTGTCATTCCATGTCATATAGTTGCAGCTGCTAGATTACGTATAATGATAGTGGATTGCATTTATATTTACTTCCTGCAACTGTATATAACCGTCCAAGACTTTTTACTTTTTACGTAACCTCAGAATTATCACAATATATAGTTGTAGTTGCTAGACCATACTGATTGTGGATTGCTAAACGTTCCCTTCAAAGACTGGGTAGAACCAAGCTTACATAAACCTGAAACCAGAGAGAAAGATCTTAAAAAAAAAATGGCTGAATTTCAAAACGATGCTAATTTCTCTGCCATTCATCCCCAGCCGGGATCCCAAACCAGCCGCGAACGGCCTACATTCTGAAGAACAGGATTAACGTTAGGAAACTTTCATGAATCGAAATGTGGTTTGAAGCTGTGGATCGGACAAGCTGACTCAATGGGACATTGTCGCATTCCTTCCTCTCTCCTACTCTCTTCTCCTTACTTTTAACTGAGCGAGTAATTCTCTTTATCGTATCTCGTTACGGCTCGTGACAAATGAAAGCTCGTATTTCTCGGTAGATTAGAAAGTATGAGTTCTCGAGTAGTGCATAATGGATATCATGAGTACTAGAACAGTTGGATATCAATCATTAGAGTGGAAGGTAGGGAGGGTGTACTGGCTTGCAGTATATTTTAGTCCAGTGTAAAGCAGTTACAGGCACGATAAATCTACAGCTCCAATGACTAAGAGGTTAAGTCGAATATTCTCCAAAATGTGTTTCTTGTACTCAGGGAAGCGAATCGCGTTTTTTTTTTCTCAAATGAGGGGCTTAGTCAGGCATTAACTCGAAATGAAGTTATTCCATATACTACAGCACCAATTCAAGCCAAAAACAACGCGAATGACACGATTCCACTTCTCTGAATACAATCAACTCACTCCAAACAAATTTACACACACTTATTCACCAAAAAATGATGTGGACAATACATGAATTTTAGTATACAAAATAACAATAACAAGGCTTAGCGAACCCGAAAGCTCGATGTCTATACAACTAATCTCCCCCGGCCAATTTCTACTACTCAAACCCAAATCTCTTAGATAACTCTTAACGCAATACTCCCACTTACGCCTCGGTCAACACCTCGGAGATTTTTAAGTCGGTTCAGCATCAATTAACTTTTTAGAAATACGTACCAACAATTTTACAAACCCGTCCCAATCTTCGCGAAGCTATCACTCATTATTATCAATTTTATTATTCGGGTGCACGCTCAGCTATTCAGTGTTTTCTAATCTTCTCAGTTGGTTAATTCTTTTTTCGGGCCGATATTCAACACAAACATTATTTTCGAAGAATTTAAGACGTCATTATCAAAAATTAACGAGCATCTCAGTCTTGGCGAACATCACTTCAATCAATTTAAGATTTCTTCAACCCTAATACTTCCTTTATCTTTTTCTCGTACAATTAACAAAAAAAAGTTTGTTTTCAATTTTATCAAATTCCATCCACTATGTTTGCTCACGAGTACGCCGATTTAAAAGTAGGGTTTATCTAAATAATTTTTGTGTTTCACTCATTCACAGAAAAGAAATTTATAACTGCTACTGCTTAGTCTTGCAGATACATGGAAAATAGTAGCAGTCAAAAAAATACATATGTGGTAAAGCACAAGGGCACAAAGACAGTCACTAAGACCAACAATTAAATCAAGGCTACGTTGATAATCTCAGAACGATGTCATTCAAAAAATCGTCGAAAAAATGCCAAAATAATTTTTTTTTGTAACCTTTTAATTTAGTGAATGCTTTGATATAATGCGAATTTAGGTTTAAAACCATTCTAGTCGAAGTATTCAGGAGATTGTATTATCGTTCATGATAAGAACACACTTGATCAGTCTTAGAAGCGTAATTAGAATTTATTAAAACCATGAGACTATTTCATTATTTATTAAAATCATAGGACAACGAGAAACGTCGATGTTAAAATAAGTTGAAGGATGGACGTTGTCTTAAGGTATTCAAAATAAAATATAAGGTATAATAGGGAATATAAGGCAAGAAAAAGGATGAAGCCATTGGTGAATTTAGGAGATTGCACAATACACAAATTGCATGCATCCAGTGTATACAACTGAGTTAATGGTGTCACTAAGGTTGATTTGGGCTTGTTAAGTTGTCGATCTAACTAACGCACGAATTTCTAAAAAGTTAATAAATAACCGCAGGTAAATGCCCCAGAGCTAGACCGGGACGTTGATGGGATGATGAAATTGAACCTATGATGTACCTGATATTGAAGACTCAAGTTGTTTTCATCATAAGACAATGCCGGATCAACAGCTTTGACACCTTGAGTTGATATCAAACCTGAGCAGAATTTATATTAGATAGCTACAGTTATTGGATCACTGGCGCCTCATATACTTTGATGAGAATACCCCAAAGACATAATAGTATGTACTCATGGTTAATACTTCTACGTTATGGTAAGTACTGATGGTTAATACCTCTATGTAGTGGGAAGTACTGACGGTAAAGACATCTATGTAACGGTTATGTAATGTCTCTGTGTAATAATGAACAAAAGTAACGTGATAAACAAAATATTACCGAGAAAAATATCTATATTGACCTACTTTGAGGAATATTCGTCCTAATACTAGGATAGATAACATGTCTAAACTTATTATCGGAATGAACCACTTTCTTTGTATCTTGAAAAGCAATAAAATAACTAAAATGGGATTCCAATAAAGTATTAATAATAATAAAACTTATTTTAAAATTTACAAGTCCAATCATTACTTGAGGTCAAATAATTTAAAAGTCAAATAATTTAATGTAATACCTATAATATTTGACCATGGAAGAAAGTTAAGTTCCAGGAGTTTATATATATTTGACTTTTAAATTATTTGACCTCAAGTAATGATTGGACTTGTAAATTTTAAAGGAAGTTGTATGAAGAACTACTTAAATTGAAAATGACAAGGAAGTGTCGAAACGTTTTTTAATCATTTGTTAATTTTTAATAACAATTTTTGACTGGAATAAGGTTTTTTTCTTCATTATTAAATTATATAGATGAAGAAGATTAGTCCAGTATATAAGAAATATCTTATAAAGAAAATGAATAATAAAACTTAGTGAACCCGAAGGCTCGATACACAATACCACAATCTATGAAGTATTAGTAATATAAAAAAGGTTATTAAACAATGAAAAAACATAAAGAAGTTCAATATCATAAAGAAATATAATTTTTGTGAAAATTTGCCCTTAACAACAAAATTTTTATTTTTTTCCTTACCTATACGAAAAACTCCATACAAATCATCAAAATGATATATTAACTACATTAACAGAGTACATGATCAGCCATTTCGCATAGTGTAGCACCTTAAATTCTCTTGGACTAGACCTTTATCGGGCAGAACACCTTACTTCCAAGACATAAAATTAGCGGCTACGATTCTAACACAGAACTCTTCAAAGGATAATAGTTTTATAAATTTTAATTGCAAGCTTAAGTACGAAGGGTCAGAAAATAATAAGCATTGGACTTCATTTTTTCTATTTATCACAAGACTCCAAATCTTTAAATTTCTCCCATTTATATATTAGTGCCAAATTCGTAGCAGTTTATGAAAACATTAAGCCTTGCTCGGAGTCCTACTTCTATAGCGGCTTTCTTGGTCATTGGTGATTTAGTTTCATACTCCACGCGCCTTTCCAAGATAATCACGGAGAACGAAAAAGAAAGAGAACAAATATTTGTCACTAAACTCTTTCCTAAGCCAGCCGAGGAAAACACATAAACCCTAGCGCCTCGTTATTTATGAGCTGCGAGGGTACTTAAGAAGAAGAACAGGCGAGCGAGGAGTAAGGTACAAGAGAGCCAAGATAGGATGGAAGACCAGGACAAGGTGATCTATGGACTCCATTGACAGGTTCATATATCGGTCCGGCCGCGCCCTACACAGTATTTTGCAACTAAATGTTCTCAACATTCCAGGCGCACCCCCTTCATTAAATATCTTCATTAATCGGGATAGGTGTCGTATCGTACTCTTAATTGACCCTTCAACTTAACACTGAAATTAACAACTGTATAATAATACACCAAGTAAACAGAATGAAAAAGATGATTTTATAATGACATGAGATAAGGGCAAGTAGAAAAACTAACCACTTGTAGTACTCAAATAACGAATTCAACTTAGTAGGTCACGAGGTCATCTTCTTTTCTGACGCCTCGGAGGATTGTTGGGAATTGAGGAGGTGGGTAGATTTGAATCTAGTGAACATAAAGTATGTCATAAAAGGAGTAGACTCGGGCTAAGGCCAAATTAGCAACAAATGGAACATTAAGTTTATGGATGTCTTTATTCGTAGAAAAGTAAGCAGCAATGAGGATTTTACGAAAGATTTTGGATTTTTAGGATTGGATACGAGAGGAATTCGATTCCTTAGAGGAGTTCTACTCGCCAAGTCCAAACAGGTCTTATAATAGTCATTAAAACTAACCACTTTTGTAATTAATTTGAAGCTTGGAGCGTTTGTGTAGTAAATGTCGAAGTAGTTTCAGTAAAGTAGTATTTAAAAGAATATATCAGCAGTTTACTGGCTAAACTATTTTCGAATTTCCTTCTTATTCCTTTGCCTATGAAACGCTGATCGTGGTAAAAGGAAGGAAAAGTGTGGTATATGTCAAACACCGAGATAGTTCGTTTACAGGCAAACTTCCTTCCGATAGGATCTACAAATAGATTTTGTGGAAGAAACGCTAAATCTAAGTCACCGGACTCCGAATATAGAACTATATTTTAAATATTAACACGGTAAAATGAAGAATGTATTTGTAAATTAGTAGCAACTAAATAATATTTTTAAAATTTTGAGTCGCAGGAAGAGGAGGGAGCGCATAGTTCTAAGAAACAATTTTCCGGGGAGTTAATCTGAGGAGTAAATGTACTACTATCAGCTCAGCCGCGATAAATTCATCAAACGAGATTTGTCATCAGCTGCTCTTTAAGGTTTGTTTGTTCTAGCATTTGAATGAACATCATTAATAGCGGTGGTTGGTTGAGCCGTCACCAAAATATTAATAAACCAAAGCAATATTTCTTTCATTTTTTGCTTAATGTGCACTAGGCCATACTTCTGTCAGGTTTCAGCTCTGAACATATCAATGATAATTCTGAAGCAAGTCATTAATAATAGTCAATAATAATACCTAATGAAAATTTATTGGATATAACTAAAAAAAAACCATACGCCATTGGAGGCTCTTGGAGTTAATATTTAGTAAGGAAAGCCCAGGGAGATATTATCAGACGTTTTGGCCTAAATAATGTTCAACAGCCTCTTTTTTACTTAATTAACCCACTTACATAGAGATTGATAAATCAGATGTTCTAGCTTATTCCTCCCAGGTGTATATATGAAATACAGTAGATTAGTTTGTGCAAACTATAATCTATACATCTTCATAACAAAATCTTGTCAATATTTGTATTTCTATACAATAACAGTATCTAATTAAGATTAGTTATTTACAGAAACAAAAACAGCAAATGATTAAATATTAGTAACAAAAAAACATTATTTATATTGGCAAAGTGTTTGTATATTCTAACAAAGAGTTTTGTACTAATACCGGTATTACTTGTTCAGAAAAATGTATTTGTGATTTTAATATATTACAAATATAAAAATAAATAAATGAAGAAGAAATAAGGTACTTAAGCACTGCCTTTGGAATAAAATGTACTATAATATAATATTACATCAGAGTGGAAAGCACTAGGTTGAGTGATCATTAGGAGGATGACTGTTCTTATCACCAGTCCAACTCTTATCTCTAGGGGACTCTCCACCGAAATACATATCATCAAAGAACTGTAAACAGAACTTCAAGAGAAGACTAATATTAACTAAAAGTAATATACCTCTACTGAACTTTTTTTTGTATTTATTTTAGCCCCGTGAGTTTTGAGTGACAAGGAAAAAGGATTTTAAGGAATCGCTTTTACTTTGGAGCGTACATTTTGAAAGAGAGTTGGGGAGTATAAAATATTATTTCAATAAAATCTTTTCATTTTTTTGTATTGAAATACAATATGTAAATTTAAAGGAGGTTGTGTGAAGAACTACTAAAATTGAAAATGACAAATAAATGTCAAAACGTTTTTTAATCTTTTGTTAATTTTTTAACAACAATTTTTGACTGGAATAAGTTTTTTTCCATTATTAAATTATATAGATCAAGAAGATTAGTCCAGTATATAAGAAATATCTTATAAAGAAAATACAATATGTATTGAATCTAAAAAAAAAAACTTTATACCCTGCTGAGGTACAGGTTTTTTATTTTCATTTACTCAACTAACTGTAAGCTATTTCTATTTCTATAATGAGCTGTCAAAATTAAGCAGGAACAGGCCTAAAAACATTTGTTTTTTAATCTTTGAAACACAAAGATTTTTAAAAAAATACATACCATAATTCATGAATTCATAAAAGAAAGTAATGTATGAAATTTGATATAATTGATCCCTTTTTGTACAAATGCTGTCATTTCACATAGTTTTTAGTGTCATTGAAAATGATTTCCACAAATAAGCAAATCTCCAATGAATGGGGCTTGATATAATTGATGTTAGACAGATACAATTTTCATCAAAATCATATTAACACTAGTAGGCTGGATTTGAGTACAGACAGAACTTAAATGCATTTTATTTCATCCAGAATTAAAACTTTGAAAAAAAAAATCATAAACTCTACTGATCGATGATCTGTGCCCCATAACATTGGTAAAATAATAATGCAACCTTCCTAAAGTCCAAAATTTCATAATTTTTATTTTTGTCAATAATTCTAATGCATGGATTAAGGTATTACAGAATAAAGAACTTAAAAAATAATTACTTTAACTAATGTATTATTTATAATCCATTCATCCATTAAATAATTCATATTCTATAAATGATTGGGAAATAAAGTCTCTAATTTGCGGGACCCTTATTATATCCCATATCCCCTTCTTGGGCTGGTTGCAGAAGCTACTTGTTACACTGTTCACAAATCTTGATTCCTACAAGTACAAATTCAATGTTATTGCTAATTGAAGACTCATTAGCAAACACTTTACTTTTTCTATAAAAAAGAACACATATAAGTAAATTATGCTAAAATGTCAATAGGATCTTTTTTAAAAACAAACGGGAGTCTAAGGGACAGAGAATAAGACTCTCCTGATTAGATAAATTATTTTCTGAACAACTTTGTCACGGGCAAAAATAAATAACATACTAATTTTTAATTATTAACCAAAAACTAGGAGTCGTTAGCAAATACCCAGTGTGCTCACAAAGATATCACTGATTGATAGATCATGAGGGGGAAAAACTTATACTGACACCCAAAAGACCAGGCCACTGGAATTTTGCTCCTGATTCCGCAATCATGACTGGCACTGAATAAAAAATTATTTAAGAATTAACCGTTAGCAATTAAATGAAACCACTCACGATTATATTAAACATGACATAATTCATTCCTGTTGAAACTACTCAAGTGTTACAGCTGGCAGCAGTCACTTCTCAAGATGAAGAAGGTCTGTGATTGGAGCCAATAGGCATATGGAAATGAGCATTCCAGCAAGGCTTAATTCTATCATTCCAACTGACAGCTCTTGTATGAGGTCTGCTTGCCTAACAGATCTTCGAAGATACAGATCCAATACCAAATTATTAATTGATCAGAAAACCGACAATTGTCATGTACTGAAAGCAATGATTTAAAAGAGGAATTTATTTTTAATGTGCTGCAGTTATAAAATTAGCCATGTAGTTTAAATATGAAAAAAAATTTTTTGGGCAAAAGAAAATCAGAACCTAAATCTGAATAATCACTACAATCCATTTGTAACATTTCTTTATAAGCAAGCTAGAGACCAATAGCTATGGTATCACTAATTCGAAATACTATCAAATAAAAAGATAAACTAGAATTCAGGCTTAAGTATTACTAATACTTATTTATCTGTAAACTAACTTAATAAATTAAAGATAGTTTATAGGTATATACAAAATTGTATTATAATTAAAGCACAATTTCTTGATAAAATACAATCAGAGATGATAAGGATAATTGAATTATAAGTTATTATAAAGAGTTTGGTAAATTCCAAACTTAATATAAAAACAAAAGCAAATAGATTATACTAAAACACATGATATTTCAGAGAAATAAACTGTAATGAAATACTTGTTATCTCGCAAATAAGCCTCAAGCACATTTAAATATGAATACTATACTTTAATGAATTCAAAATTATTTATTTACCACAAGATAGTAGGAAAGCAATGTAGTAATGATAGCATTAATTAAACATGTTTCAACTAAAAAGTTTAATGAATTGTATGACATCATAGAGCATCAATGTTTTAATGTAATATTTCTCTAAGATTATAATTCAATAGACTAGCACTAAGTTATTTGAAATATCACAAACAAATATCATTCCATATTTAACTTCTGCAAATTAAGTAACTAAATTATTTGCTAGTGTTGAAGATTGATAGATTTGAGAATGTATTGCATTTAAAAAAAACAACATTATACTACATTTACAATAAATTTTTAATTCTACTGATGTAAGTTGATGAATCATACCTAGAATGCTTGCTCGAACTCAAAAATTCCAATTTTTTTTCTTCAGCAAAAGTTTATATTGTTGATAAAAAGAAAGGTACAATTCAATAGAAATATTTAAGTGGTAACTAAGATGGCCATAGCAGCACTGCTGCGCGACCTGTTGCAAAACACAGGAACTAAGCTAACTCACAACTTGCCCGCTAGATGTCACTACAAGATTTTCAAATTGCTATCTAATGTTTTAAATTTTCCTTTTTAAGCAAAAAAATAAAGATGTTAAACACCTAAAATTAAAGAGTATAATGGTAATTAAAATAAGAGATAAAGATAAAAAGGAAATAGTACACAATCATTTTTTAATGTAAGTTATGGACCCAAAAAAGAAAAATTTTAATTTGTATATGACTCGACTTTTGAAATATAATCCTTAAAATAAATACTTTTATACAGTTTTAATTATGATATTAAAACTATCTATATCAGTGGTTCCCAACCTGGGGATGCGAGACAGTTGAAAATAAAAAAATCTCACTTACTTCTGGTTATTTTCCGCTTACCAGTGCTTCTTAAATTAAAACTTGCAATGTTGTATCTTGCGATAGTAAAACTAAATGTTTTTTTTTTTCAATAATTTCAATAATAATTGTTGTTTTTTTCATATGCCAAATTTTGTGTAAGGGGGTTGTGGGAGGCATTCATTTCAACAGGCGGATGGAAAGCTTTCAATTGAACAAGGAGGGCGTGATACAAAAAAGGTTGGAACTCACTGATTCTAGATTGAAATGAATAATTTAACTTTATTTTTATATAACTTATTATATGCTTCGAATGTGATGCTTATTACCGGCTGTATAATCAAAAAAAAGGAGAAAATTATTACATAATGAACATGAAATGTAACAGTATTCAAATCCCAGAGCATTTTATCATTTTAAAACTGAGAACACAGCTAGCTTTATTTTTTTATTTTTTTGTGAAATTAAGATAAATAGCAGGATATATATTACAACTGCTTAACTAACTCTTTGTCTGTTATGATAAAAAAAAATGACAACTAAAGATTTAAGCAGCTACTTGAACAAACATAAACCTTGGTGGCAATATCAATAGACTTAATTAATTAACCATATTGAAAGGTCTTTATCAACAGCTTCTTCTAGTTATTTTTTGTTAATTAATATTTAAAGATATTGCCAATGAGGTTAGTAAATTGGGGGAAAATATTTTTCAGATACAGAACGGTTAAACAGTATAAAAACAAGTTAAATTAGGAAATTTTAAATGTATGAAGCCAGGCTAGAATTTTTTCACAAATAACACAAGTAAATATTGTAGGAAAATATTTTAAAATAAAATTGAAAGGATCTGTACAATAATTTCAAGTTACCTCTTTTATTATCAAAAACTTTTTTTTTGTGAACAACACATATATATTCAAAATTAAAGAATAAGGTAAATTGGCCAGAAAATTAAAAGCATGAGAAAAATATGCGAACAATTACCATAGATTCATTGTGCAATACTAAATTATGGAAAGAATAATTAATGGTAGTTTAATTTAATAAACAATATTTAAGTGGTAGAGCACTGAGCTACTGTGCCGAACGTCCCTGATTCAAATCTGGCTGTAGCAGATAATTTATTTAATCTATTAACAGCTGGGGATGGATCCTTTGGGATTTGGAGACCATCCTGTGCTCACCCGCCATTTATAAAGTGGGTACCCACAATTGGGGAAAAACCTGCCGGTTGATCGTGGTCCATGACAATTCACCTTCCTGCACAACTGTACCTCAAGAAACTGTACAGTTTTTACCACCAAACAAAATTGTAGGTCGTAGTGGTAGCTTTTTTTACAGACAACTAAATCGGAAAATGGGAGTGCAAAATTTAGATGTTTATGTAATAAAATCATCAAACAATACTTAACATAGATTTTAATCTTCATAAAAATAAAGCCATAATTAATATTTCCAAGTTTCAGTTTTTCTCAAAAACAAAGAATAGAAGAAAATGTTTTAAAAATTAGTCAATACTAATCATTGATTGTAGAGTAGAAGTAACATGTTTATCAACCGAAGTTTACTTTTATTTACATGTTATTTAAAAATATCACACAGTCATAAAATTACATTTATAAATAGCAATATGTAGAATAAGAACTGTCAATTCCTAGGTGAAACTTTAGGTATCTAAATTTTTATTATAAATTTTACAGAATTAAGGGAGTTTGTCTGATTGGTAATACCAATATGTGTATGTGTAAGACCTTTATATATCTTACAAATGGGTCATATCACCTACAAATCATTTCAAATTTAATAATTGGTTTGATGACATATTGTAGACATTACTTATTATAAGTTAGTAATACATTTCTTTTTTTCTGATAGATCCATCTGTCTCAATGAAGAAGATCATGATACAGCAGAACAATCAGAATGACTATGTTGTGTTATAATAGCCCTGGGTACAAATGATTAAATGAAAATTTTAAAAAAAAAGTAGCTATCATTGTAGCAAAAGTTTTGATAGATATGACCAAACTTTACAGTTATGAAATAAATTTAAAGCAAAACACTGAAAAATAACCGATAGATGGAATTATACATTCAAGCATACTTAAAACTATTAAAAAAAAAAATGTATTCCATGATAAAGACCCCAAAAAGTTACACCATTTAATTCAAATATTTGGCAAATAGAACAAATTATATTAGAACAAAACCTAATTAATAAATAAATCATAATCTTAAGAATTATACAGCGTATTTAAAAATAGTTTTTGATACTCTGAAAAACAAAATGAGGAAAATCTTTTCTTTCGATCTTCTAGGGATCATGTCTGATGTAAGACAGGGGTCTATTCAGGGTAAATTAAGTCTGGGATAATTTCATAAACATAAATAGCATTCCCCCCAAACCAGATTCATA
Organism: Troilus luridus; assembly: GCA_964056705.1. NCBI lineage: Eukaryota > Metazoa > Arthropoda > Insecta > Hemiptera > Pentatomidae > Troilus > Troilus luridus. The sequence continues at coordinate 119,903,192 of OZ057413.1, forward strand.
ATTGTCTTTACAAACTCTCAGGGTCAGTCGGGTATGACATAATACAATGCCTGTGACATGTCAAAAACAAAAAATGATAGATAATACAATATAATTAACCGTTTTGTCATCACTGTTGTAACATCAAGCCATTTTTACTTAATATTAATAAAAATTAATCACAATGGGTTAAGTATTAGCAAATATTGATGTTTTATCATGTCGGACTACTTTATTTGTTTTGAACAATATCAATAAGATAACAAATCCTTCTAGCTACCGGACTCTTTTAAAGTTTACAGCAATCAAATAAACAACCACAATAACAAGTGATATATTGTTATTATAAATTAAGACATGTTTAGTTAGTGATAGATGTTAGTGATTTTGGTACAAAAGAGTGAATATTAATTTTTAAAAAAACCTGTGCCAGCACTACCCTTGAAGGGTCTTAGGTTCAGCACATGGGTAGAGACTGCACTGTTTTTACGACAGGTGTGGAGGGAGGGGATTTGTCCGTGATCACACTAAACAACCAGATTTTCCCCCAATTAAGGGTTTCCACTTTATAGAAGCTGAGTGAGCCCCAGGAGGGTCTCCAGATCACAGGATCCTTCCCGGACTGTTAACAGATTAAATAAATTATCTGCCACAGCCAGATTTGAACCCAGGACCTTTGGCATGGCAACTCAGCACTCTATCACTGATTTACCCTGCTCCCTGAATATAATTAAATGTTTTAAAAATCTATAATCAATCTAATTATTTTTTAATATATGCCCTGGGGTTATGTGATTAAGCACTTCATGACTACTCTCCAGTGCTATTGAATGAACCGCTATGATATTATGGTTTAGTGAAGCCATAGAATTTATGTTGATACATTCAGAAATTGTTTTTTCGACTCAACTGAACGTTTCAAAACTTTAATCCTCCAAATATTATGAGTCATTATAATAAATAGCGAATTTAAATTAGTCATAATTCAGCAACATAAGTCATAGTTATGTTAAAATCCTTGGATGTGTATTAATAATTTCATTTTGCAACTTATATTGTAATCAACATACAGCTAAAATAAACACATTGGTGTCAGTGCGAGTTATGTGAAGGATAAGTGTGTTATTATCCTTCACATGACTCGCACTGACACCAATATGTTTATTTTAGCTGTATGTTGATTACAATATAAGTTGCAAAATGAAATTATTAATACACATCCAAGGATTTTAGCATAACTATGACTTATGTTGCTGAATTATGACTAATTTAAATTCGCTATTTATTATAATGACTCAAGCTAAATTAAAATGAAAAATAATTAGATTTGAAATTTTATTTAAATTTGCTCTTTGAAAATAACAGATGCTGATTCATGCTTCAATATCATTCAACAGATGGGGAGGGGTGATTGATTACTATTCTTATTGCAATCGCAATGCAACAGACACACCTATCAGCATTTGTCAAACTGTTCCTAATGAGAATACATGGGCATGCAAGCTATGACAATGACACAATCAACGAAGGTAACGTTCATAAAGAGTTTGGGTGGTTGTAATAAGCTGAAATTCAGAAGAACCACCAGAATTCTATCCTACCTTCAAATTAAGAACAAATAATTTCCCTCAACAACAGTCTGTATTTTCAAAAACCATCTCCATAATAGAATTATCAGTGTTTATAAATATTTCTTGGGACAGCAGGATGCATGTTTAATATACAATACAATATGCAATGTTGTAAGGGCAAATCTTTTCTCTTCAAAATAAAAATATTTAAAAATTAAAACAATTTATAAAAAATTATAAAAAAAATAAAAATCAACTTCTCCAACATTGTATTATCACTGAAGTAAACTTAGTACTAAGCAATATTCTTAATTACATATGCCTGACAAGAAAATTGTTTACTTCCACTATTTTTTAGTTTTCTCTTCATTGTTTAATGATTATTTTATTTTGTATTATATATATATCATTTTTATCCTAAATATTAAAAGTTATTATATTATGTACAAATGAATTTATGTATTATGCTGCAATGTATTGTAATATTTACAGTTTCCACTGTTTTAAAAAAATATTTATTGTATTACCTTAGAATATTAGTAATAACAAAAGGTTTGGAAAACCTGCAGATTCAATTATGATACCGCAAATCGATTTTTACAAATTTAAATCAAGGTAATATGGCCTAAACTCAGAACTCAACGCTTCTTCATCAATCTTCCCACCTATGTCCCAGTCCAACATCAAGATTTTTGCAAGCAATACACGTTGTATAACCTCCAAAACGTTTCAAAAAAGTTAACCAGGTTGAACATTAAATTTATCTCATTTAGATCCACATTTTTTTTAATAAGAAAAAAAGTGGAATTCTAAGAAGATTCCCAGAGAAGTAACTATTTTTGTATAAACATATATTACATAATGAAATTAAAATGTCGAAAGCGAACAAAACAAAACATAAATTTTAGTGTGGTATTTTAAAAATATTTTTCTTTGGCCATTTAGTGAAATTTACAACCGTTTGAGACAGAAAACTTGTAAATATGCTGGGTTGACATATTAATGCGACATAAAAGTGACTTGTGAAAACTCGTTGGAAGGATTTCAAGGACTGCCTTTGGGGCGTCTCAGGAAATTATAGGGAATCGCCTGAGAAGCAAGATTATAAATTAGTAGCATATTGTGGCTGTGTGTTTATTAATGCATTGTTGTCGTAGAAACAGTACAGTCCCTAACATGTACTGAACCCAAGACCCCTTATACCCACGAAGGTAAAAAGCCTTGGTATAAAACCTGTTTGTTTAATATAAACCTTTCTACCTCTCTATATATATATTTTTTCTCATTTATCATATACTTAGTCTGCAATGTATTTTTATAGTTCTGTTATTTTGTCTGTTTTCTTTCTTAGCCCTGAAGATGACCCACAAAGTGGGTCGAAACGTCGGCACATAATTAAATAAGTAACCACTTATTTAGTGTTTTTATTTGACTGCACCCCCAACTATTTTCTTCCTTACGTCTATCATCCAGTCAACCATCCCCTCGCTTCTTATAAATCTTTAAGTTATGGGGAATATAAAGGTCTTTAGGTGCGGGTTAGCTCAGTAGTTAACAAAACTATGCAATAAATCAGTATTTCCCAGGTTCTCTTGATTATCAGGTGTGGATCAACCTTGTAGAATCTGAAGACCGTTTTGGGGTCACAACAGCCCAATAATGTAGTAATTAATTGTGGGAAAACCAGGCGATTGGGAGTGATTAGAACTAGAACATTCCAAGGAAAGCAAAGTACTGAATACAAGACCTTACATGGGTTATAGTGGTACATTTTTTTTACTTAATAAGAATTCGTATTAATTTCATCTTCAGAACTATACACTAAAGTATATATCTACAGCTCCGGTGAATAAATGGTCAAGTCGAATTTTCTACAAAATGTGTTTCTTGTACTTCAATCGTGTTATTTTCTTGTCCAATAAGGGGATATCAGGCATTTCCTTGAAAAGGAGTTATTGCTCGTATTACGAGTACAACTCCATTTCAAATCGAAAACTACGAGAATGAGATTCCACTTTCCTCTAAACAGGTAACGTTATCTGGACAAAATTCGACTTAATCTTATTCACTTATCAGAAGTTGGTACTTTAATTGTCTATTTCGATTCTACTGTTTTATGAATGGAAACTTCTGAACAGTTCTGTTCATCTCACTTCACAGTTAAATTACATGGTTGACTTAATTCTAGATGATGGTTTAAATATTTAAACACATCATTCAAGCCTTACAACAGTACCAAAGTTTTGCTACTGTAAAGGGTCAGAGATATTGTTTTATTTTTGTATGAATTATGGTATGTAAGGAATAGATTTTGAGGAATAAGGATTATGCTCGGTATAGATATACAAAAAAAGTAATAAGTTGTATCTCCAACACAACAAATATCGGAGGAATCAGATTAAGTGCGGATATCTCAAGTTTCATAAGCCCCCTATTGAGGAGAAATGTACGGTTTGCAATCAGTAATGAGCTGAACAATCGGGCAACTAGTACTAAAAATAGCAGCGAAGCCCATAATCGAGCTGGGCACAAGCGTCCTTGAGGCGACCTTGAGATGAGGAAGAAAGGGTGACCTTGAGAAGGATTAGAATTGGCCGAGAGAGCGGTACAGTAGCCCAGGTGATCGAGGAGGCACTGACAAGGAGATATAATGTTATGTACTCCAAAGAGGTTAGTATTGTTACGGATCTGGGCAAAGTGAACATTTGCATAGCTATGGGCCATTAGCCTAATGTACAAACACCACATCTTTTGTTAGCCTTCCTTCAACACGCTCTTTAATATTTAAAGACAGTTAATTACGTATACAATTCCTTTTACATAAAGGTCAAATAAAGGCTGCCATATTGCCACTTCTCATACACGTAACTTCGCAATTGTTTGTCATTTTAGACATATTTTGTAGAAAATGTTTGGCCAGTATAAAAGAGGTGCAATTGAAATTTAAAAAGGAAACCTCTAGTTATCAATATATTCATACTTTTATCAACTTTTCTTGACGGTTAATAAAATAAGTCTTAATCTCAGTTTTTCAGACAAATACTCGTTTAAAAATCTTTTGGGGACGTTTCGAGACCATATTGTTCTCATAATCATGCCCTTAGTGAATTTAGGGAATTCACTCGTGATATAAATGTATATATTGTACTACGTGAATTTCCATGTGTGTATATACAGGAGTATACTTAAGGTGAAGGGTAAAACAGGTCCCTAATAATAATTTGTGTCTTATTGTCGATAATTTCAATATATTCTATAATGAAATTTAAACTTACTAGTGTATTAAAAAAAAACAAAAGTGTATCGTCGTACAAAAGTAGAGAAGAGTTTATGTTGTTGTTTTTTTTTGTACAAAATTATTTAACAATGACCGTATAATTTAATAAACTTTAATTTTGACAAGTATTCATTATACTACTACAATAATAGTTACAATAAAGCGTTTATTTTTATAGAAAAACTTCTTGTAAATCTTTAAAAATGCTTGGGACTTTTCAAACATAAAAAAAAAAAAAACTACTTCAACTGATATATAATTTAATTATTTTAATAAACCCAATTCAAAAAATAAATGAAATTTACGGGAAAATAAGAAAAATCCATACAAAAGACCATTAACAAAGAATAATTTTCTAGCCTCCTTCTCGATCTAACATCTGATATTCTTCTTACCTGAACTCAAAAGGCCATATTTACGTTTATTTTTAAACTAGAAACAGCTGAAATATTTTTAAATTATCCTACATTATCTAATCACAGTATATTTAATCTATTTGACTAAAGGAACTGCCATTTCCCACTAAAACCCGCTATAGACATTTAAGTCTCACTGAAAATATATATATAATTCAGTGATACTTACATGTAAATTTTATATATATAAAATTGTGATTTTATATATATATAAAATTTTAATCATGTAAATAGGAAGGAGATATTTGATAATTACTCGTTTTTAAAAATTAAGATTTTGAGAGATTTAGTGGCATCGCCTGAATTAGCGAACTTTCGAAACTGGCTATTGTAGATCGGTAATTAATATCTGAAGACCTTCTTGGGACTAGATATATTTTATTATTGATACTTGTTTTTATAGTTTCTGTAAAATTAAAGATAAAAATCCAATGAAGACAGGCTTGTGGAAGCCGATGGTGATGAATCATTTTATGCTAGGAAGCTATTGTTTATTGATGGTGAAATAAATTAATTATTTATTCGATTTACATTCAAAACCAATTTTACTTTATTTCTTAGAATAATGTGCAAGGACATTATACAATTTACATTTAAATTAACATTATTCCATATTTCACAACCTTGATAAGACGTATTTGTTTTGAGCACAAAGATTTATTTCGCCACATGTCAACCTTATTACACATGTACGTATTCTACAAAAAATCATTAGCACATTGCTCTCCCTATTAGTTATTATTATTCTACAATTCCTTTTGGGTGTTAACAAATTAGTTCAGGTATTTAATTTAGGAGTTGGGTAAGTTTGAATGAACAAGTAACAATTTAATAATTGTGAGAAAATGCCTTTTAAATTTAAAACATTTAGGTAAAACCTAAAACGGTTAAGTAAGTTTGTGTTGTGGTTATATTAATACTGAACGGTATATTGGAGATCAAAGAAAGAAATATCTTAATGGAAAATCTTGGCCCAATTAAAGACCAAAGTTAATACAGACTGAGCTGTACACTCATGTTTCAAAAATATCGGATGTTATTAGAAAAAGGGGAATAGCATTCTATGCCCACCTGTTAAAAATGAAACCCAAAAGACTGGTACACCGGATTTTTACGTATTTAAAAGAAAAGAAGACCAGGTTTAGTCCGAAGAGTTAGAAAGAGATTTACAGGAGATGGGGATTACTTGCGAGTATGTTATGGAAAGCAATCGTCTCAGTAGAAAACTGGATACCCGAAACAAATGGACAGAACCAATAAGGGAGAAGCATCGGCGATGAATGAGGGACTAATGTGCAAATATCAAGAAGAAAAAAGACAGTTTAAATGACGTGGTCCTTAGTAGGTCAATACGAAAAAAAAATACTATACCGTATATACTATTGATATTTTTATATATGAATAGGCTTTTGAAAAATATTTTATTTATAGCGTTGATAATTAAAAATATGCTATTCCCAAATGAAAAAATAAAATAAAAACACCTTTAATTGAGGCGTTGACATTGAAAAGGTAAGTGCCGAAAATTGAAGATTTATTTTTTCACTGAAACGATTTTACGTTCCAAGGCCAATAGCGTTGAAATGGAGGTACGTTCCTATAACCTCTCGTTAAGGGTTGAGCGATGTCACAAGATGCCACTGGTGTCAACAGAATAGTTGAACAAACTGTGAAAATTGTTTCAGTGAAAATAAAAATGTTCGGCAATTTTGGCACTTACCTTCTTTTCAATGTCAACGCCTCAATTGACTTGCACTCGCTCCATTAACCTTATGAATAAAATGACTAAAACTATAGCCCATACAACATGTTTTCGTATTTACTGTAAATTGGGGAAAAGTTTATATATAGTTTCGTAGTTTATTCAACGAATATTAGGTATATATATATATATATATATATATATATATATATATATATATATATATATATATATATATATATTTAAGGAATAACATAGTCCGGGTGGCGGTCAGAAAAAACTATCTTAAATTGCGAGAACTATTTACTTAAATTTAAATTTAATTTTCTTACTCATATATAAAAGGTCAACTAATATTATTCAAGAAAAATATAAATATATTCGTATATTCTGTATATAGAGAAAGTTTTATTTGTTCAGAGTCGACTGTTGAATATTTATTAAGCATCTTCAGAGTATCTTTTGTTTGTCAGCAATGACTGAGTTGTTTCCAGCGAAATAGAACCAACGAGTCGTACAAGCAGGCGTGCGTATTAACTATGAAAGGTTTTTAAAAATTATATTAAGAGCTCAATATCAATAATTAATCGTAATTTGTTTTCTAAATGTGAAATGGATTTTGTTGAAATATTGATGTCATACAGCAAAGGGAGGGAAAGGTGATTTTTCTTGTTATTTCTTCTTTTAAGCCTCTCAGCCTGGCAATAGCAGTAAACAGTATTTTCATGCTGCATATTTTGAAGTAAATATCATTATCTCAGAAAGTTAACTCATTTTATGGACAGCATTAATATCAAAAAAGATAAAAAGCAAAAAACTGTCAACCTGAATGTTCTTTTATGTTCTCTAGTATTAGTAATAAGTTTAATTAAGAGTGACAGAGATTGTCAAGAATATTTAATTTCCTTAAAATAAAATAATGTAATTTTTAAAGTGACCAGTTTTAGGGAGTATTTGTTTACAATCTTAAAGAAGAATTAAACGAGAAGATTAAGCACATAACCAGATACAGACAACACTACTTTATCTTCATCTTCCAAATATCTTGGTCTGGAACAGTTTGTGAAACGTCACACTATCTAAAATTGAGTATAAACAAATATTTTTCAATTATTAATCAACAATAAAATACACTTTTTTATGGTTCAATATTGTCATTAACAAAAAAACATATAAATGAATAAATAATTTTCTAGATCTAGATTTAAGTTGTAGTACTATGGATTTTCAGACAGTGGAGCTGGGAGCATTTCATCACTATGCAATATTCCGTGATTTCTAAAGATCTATATCTACTGTTCATGCCAAATAAAAAAGCTAACTAGAGAATCAAAGGATAAATTTAGAAGTAAGGTTAATAGTAATTAATATTGTTAGCAAAGAATCGCTATAAAGTTAAATCTATTTCTATTCCATTCAGTCAAAGATTCTATGGTTCTACATTCTACGGTTCTAGTTTACTATTCAAGGGCCCAAACTACTTAAATCTTACCTTTTAAATAGGCCGCTAAAAAATAGATAATATATCAGTAAAGTTTTTTGTTAAAATCATTTATCATATCATAATAAAAATTTACAAAAGGGAAATGGACGAAATATCACATTTTAAATGTATATAACTTAATAGTTAATAACAACGTATGCTCTGTGTTGTAATAATATAGAATTTTTCATTGTAAAATTGATGTGTACTGATCGACTGTGTTTATCTAATCATCTATTCTGATTATAGTGAGCTTATAATAACTTTATTTAAGATTTTCAAATAAAATTGTTATTATTTGTGTATCTTAGTTATTACATAATTGAAAGATCTTTTCTTATTCAAGGATACCATTAATTAAGATATTAAACACAATGTAAACGCCATTAAACTAAGCTAAACTTTGCGACAAGACAAAGAGGTATATAACAAACTCTTCCTAATGAGTTATTAGTAGGAACGGAGCGAACGCAATGTGCCTATTAATAAGAACATCGGTTGAGTAGGAGAGGAACCAACAAGGCACAGCAACCGATAGTGATATATTGCTGAAACAACAACATCCATTGCAGATTTATTGTTGACTAGCCCCTGCCTGCTCTTCTTATTCTAAGAGGCTAATGTACACTGGCCTGTGTCCAAGTCCTCTCTTAGCCAAGTGTGTACAACTGCAACGGCGCCAAAATTCAACCATCAACTGTTGATGAACGAGGAAGGCGTTGGACTCTCAAGTTTAGAACTAATCCATTTGTCATCTACGTCTGCCAGAGATGTTACCACTTGAGATATAAAAATGTACTGTTTGAGAATATTTTTTATTATAAAAAATTATAAGGACTTTATTCTTAACATGCCTATCTCTCTGAGGATAAAGTACCTTATTATACATACATACAACAAGCCTTCAAAATTAACGAGTAAAATGAAACAAATTTTTAGTTGGATCAAGGTTTCTCGACATAAAAAAAATTGTAGAAGTATATTATTTAAAAATAAGCACGAACCAGAAGACTCTGGGTAAATTGTTTACAAACCTGCCTTAACTGAACATCTAACCAAAATTCAGATTATCCTTACCACAATTTTCTCAATTAAGTCTATCTCTTGAGCCTTAACCAGTCAGCTCAACGTTTCCTAACTGTTTAAGAATTCAATCATTTATGATTCCATTATGACAAATAAATAATAACGAACCCCCGCGAAAAACTCATTAGCACGTAGAGGAACGTTGGCGGAGGGATAGGGAACGGTGGGTGAAAATTCTTAAGAAGTTCCTCCTAGCTAAGTCCGATGAGCATAATAGCCCATGAGAGCAGTCCTACATGTTCCTGAAGGGGGACGTACGTTCGAACTTATTTTTATACTTATTCGAAATATATTTTAATGTCCTTTAATTCTTAGGAATAGAAATGTTTTCGCTGCAAAGTCACGTTTTGTAGATATAAATCGATAACATAAAGAAGACCGAAACTAGCATGTTTGGTCGCCATATTTTAGACGAATGCCTGACAATGCTAGACGTATATTTTTTAGATTTTCTTCAAAGACACAAGTAAATAAAATAGCTGAACCTTTGAGTAAACATTTTTCTGTCCGGATTCCCAGAATTATTGTTCTACCTACTACTGTTTTGCCAAGGAAACATACATCGAAACTGAATTTCTGTACCGTTGATCCTAAAATGAACCCACAAAACGGGGTTCTAGGAGGATATAACTTATTTCAAGTGCTCCTTTAGTAATAAAATAATCTATTATTTTGGGAGTAATACGAATCAAAAATCAAAATCAATGTTAGTCATAAATTCAGACAAAAATTGTAGTCATTTATGATTATTCCCGGGGCCTATGTTTTTGTATTTGATTATGCTTCTACGACATACCGACGTATGAGAGGATATCAAAAATTATTACAACGACATATAAAAAAATTTAAATCCTTGAGAAGGTTGTCTCCAAAAGAAAACTTAAAAAATAAAATAATGAGGATATGGTAAGAACTTTATGAAGACTTAAATAATATGCCTTTAGCTGGAAGAATGTGCCACGTCACTAATATAAATATGCATTAATCACTAATATTAATAAGATATATTCCCATTCATTGCCGGGCTCAAACTGCTGACACAGGCCTAACTAAACTGAATATCTAATTGGCAATGCAAACCCCAACCGAATACAGACTTCTTCATTGTGAGCGAGAATAGTCGTAATACAGCATGCGCCATCTCCTTTGCCAGAATAGATCTACATATCCGTTAGTATCGATTTAGAATCGAAAGCTTGTACATAATATGTAATTCGATTAGGTTATTATAAGTTAAAGAGATCAACCCAAAAAGCATAGAAGCAATGATATATTTCAACTCTAGCAACTATGTTAAAATTCAGTTTATCTTTAGTTGGAAATCATTAATTCGAATAAAAACCAAAACAAAAAAAATGCTGAATGTTAGTTATAAAATTACAGCAAAATTTCACTTCTAACTAAAATTGGAGGAGTTTTCTTGTTTTTTTTGTTTTGCTTTTTATAAAATTATATTATGGGTAAATTAAATGGGAGCTGTTCTGTAAGACACTGAGCCAAAGGTTCAACACATGGGTTGTAACACAGCTCTTACCTACAATTTGAATATTCTACACAATTTAAATACACTGTAGCAAAGATTTCAATTTCGAGAGGATGGTGTATCTATGGATCTGCTTTTAGGAAAACAACCATAATTGGGGATATCCGGAAGCCTCGCTATATAATTTTCTACGCGAGCTTGTGTTATTTTTGACATAACATTCAAATAGGTTGTAAGCAAATTTTAAGATGCAAGGACGATGCGTAGGTTACTGAAATTCACTCTTAAGTTTAAGGATCGAAGGATTCTCATACCTGGATTGAGAGAACCTCCTTGGGCTCACTTAGCTCTAATGGGTCAAATCAAGAGAGATTATTGCCTCGAAGGGAGTGCGGTAGCTCTATGGTAGAGCACCGCGTTGCCGTACCTAAGGTACCGGGTTTAAACCTCAGCTGTGGTAGGTAATATATTTATTCTAGAAACTAACGGTTGAGGGTGATCTACAAGATATCACCTCCCTGCACAACCGCTGTTCTAGAAACTACAGTCTCTATCACGTACTGAACCCAAGACCCTTCACGAGTTGTAGTGGTTCAGGATTTTTTTTTTCATTGCGTCAAACAGAACAGTGTCCGTCAAGTAGTGGTAAAAGTTTTCTTCTATATAATTTTTGGTTAAAGGTAAGAATAAGTATTTTTCAATTTTGGATGAAAGGTACAGAGCCCACGAATCCTTTATAAGATTACTATGGAGCCTTATAAAAATTTTGTTTTATTTTTAGAGAGAGGGAATATTAAAAAAATATATATTTAAGAAAAAAACAATGAGAATGGATTACAAAAAAAGTCTTGAAATACAAACAGTAATAAAAATACATTGATATATCTTTAAAAACATATTTCTACTGAGGCATTATTTTCATGAGAATTATTTAATAAACAATATTCGGCACGAACCCGATACCAAATCCTTTCAAGACAAACTTTATTCTCACTCAAACTCGCTATTTTCAAACGTAGCGATCCCCCGAAGTCTGAAAAGAAGATGGCACTTGATCTTCTAAGTTGAATTTGTTATATAAGTACTCCCAGTGGGTAGATTCTCTACTTGCCCTTATCTAATGCCATTATGTATCATTTATTATGTTTACTTATTGTATTAAATGTACATTTGTAAATATCAACAATTTTATTTTTTAATTATTAAACACAAGCTCTTGATGCTAATATATAATTGATATTCAACCAGGTGTTGAAGTGATGGTTTTCAGTTTAAAGACATAGACACGAGGGGTCTTGGAGTTTTAACATGCCTACAAGCTCATTTATGTAAAATTCGAACTAATCCATTCACGTTAGTTGCTTGTTGTTCTTTAGCTGACAGAACCGTTTCCTAACCACTACCATTCTTAGTAGTTTTCCTATTAATAACCGGTTCCATATGCACCTCCTAAATAACGTATTAACATCCATCAGGGGCTCGTGCTAGCATTAATCACTGTCCTTGCGCAACCGCACGCAACCATTTTAGGAACCCTCGCGATGAACTCTACCGTCATCTGACCTCGAGGACTCTCGGGTCAGGACGGCCGTGAATAGGCTCCGGTCGTCAGGAACATTCATAGCTCAGGGGGAATGGAGTCTGGAATGAGGTTTTGAAGTATATGATACTGCCACTGTCCATAATGCGAAATAGTATGATATTATTATTAGATAATTTTGTTCCCATTACATTTCATTTTGCAATAAAAAACAACTTTATTCTAAGAACATGAGAAAAAAAAAACATATCGCTCCTTCAAAAGAACAATGACATAACTGAAAATTGGTATTTATGAGTTAATCCTTCAGTAGAAATTTTACTGGTTAAAGTTTTTTAATTCAGGAACGACATATCTGGCATTCCATTTCCAACAAGCTTATTTATTTATTTTTTAATATAGTCATATATGGAGTTCTATCATTTTTGAACTTGAAGTTATGTGTTATATAATTTTGACAAGACGTCACTTTCAAATACCTCTATTGAAAAATTAGTTTGTTTTTTTAAGTTATGACAGTGTTCTTTTGAAAGAGCGATATGTTAGGGGCTTATTTCTTATCCATAACATATGGTTAAATTTAGAACACTCCTTAGTGCACTCTATTCTATTATTTTCGCTTAATCCAACAAGGAACCAATCACTATTACCACTCTCCCCTCAAAGATAATTTTCTTCGACGTTTTCTGTTCCACGAAAAGCAGAATGAAAATAACGTAAAAAAAAAAAAAGACCTTCGTACAGGACTTTATTCCAATACTATTGAACCTATTTTCTGTTTTACAACAGCGTCTTAAAAAAATAAACTCTAACCTGACCACAAAATTTTAGCCTTTAAGTTTCAAAATATGTAGAATCCAAGTATAGAATAAAAAAATCCCTATGTCTGCCGTAAGCGAATTTCGCTGATTTTCTTGATGTTGGGTCTATAGTCCACATGTCATCACAGAAAGATCCATTTTCGTTTCAATAGATAACAGATCAAATACCCCCATAACTCGGTAATTTATTTATAAATATATATGTTACATCTATAAATTAAAAATGTCAAATAATCAGTACACTGTGGCAAAAGAAACAATAATTGAAAATCTTCTTTGGCTAACCTCGGTAAACATACAAAGAAACAACACTTAATAGAAATATTTTATTCGATAACAAGTAAATTATCTGTACAAAGAATTGAATTCACAAAATATTCTAAACATATTAACAGAATATTGCTTGGTTGGTAAAAATGATGGAAAATGGTGAATTTGATTCAAATTGAGAAAGACAAAGATAAAATGAACAGGTTTTTGGCTCAGATATGATTAGGAAACAATATCTGTATCATGAAATGATAAAATCGATGGTGAACGCAGCGGGCTAATGCGTCATCAATGAAAGATATTTTAACTACGATCGTCAGGCCTTCCAGTCTCTAAAATATTTAAATATCGAACTATATGATATAGGGATTCACGATCTTTTGCTATATTGGTATCACTATAGATAATTGAATAATAAAAGTCTAATTTAACTAATTAATATTGGGTACATTTATTAGATTCTCAGCTATTTCGAAACCCAAATATTTAATACTGTCCTCGTAAAAAAAAAACTATTTGGGTAGAAAACTAGCGGAGACAGTAAGTTCGACCTTCATGCAAGAATGTGAAGTGTTTACTATCTTTATGAGAGTTATATATTTGTAGCACTTCACAACTAACAATGAAAGGTAAACAGCGCAATATGCAAACGTTCAGATATATAACGACAAAATTACAAACAACGGTGACATAATATTTATATGCGAAAAAACGTCAGTGCCATATAACATTTTGTCATGAAACAATTTTTAACTTACCAAAGTTTTATTAAGTGTTTTTAGAATAAAGATTATAAATATATTTACTCTTACCCAATAGTAAAATAATTATTAAATGTTACTCAAACTATGAATTTTCTGTTAAGTGCGCGGAGTTGTTTAAGTATAAAAAATATTTTGAAGGTCCGTAAAAAACATCTCTTGAAAACATTTGTTTTAATTACAAAACTTGCATTTAATATAGGTTTATGTATGTCCTAAAAATCGCATTTATTATGCGTAGCTGAATTACCTACCTCCAGAATTACCACTGTTCCTGAGTTATCTACCTCCAGAAAATAAATCAATTATAATAATTATTAATTTAATAGTAATTCTGTTTCACACTTATATGTTTCGTCCCCTCCTACTGCTATGTAATGATATGCAATGTAATGATATGATACGTGGCCTCTAACTTTGAGGGATGAACAAAAGCATAAGATATTCGGTTCTAAAAAGAATGAGTCCACTAGAGATTATGAAGTGCTGAACCGACTATAAAATATACTAGGGGTAGACCAAGAGGGTATGTATGTGAATTTTGCGGATTTGGGTTTACATAGATGGTTTTTGTTTGATGAAAAAAAAAAACCTGTACCATTATACCCCGTGACGGGTCTGGGGTTCAGTAGATGGTAGAGACTGTACTGATTCATGGACAACGGTTCTGCAAGGAGGTGACTTGTCCTATGTCACGCTCAACCGCCCCTCTTATTTTGGGTACCCTATTTTTATAATATTTTATAGAGGCTGGGTGGGCCCCAGGAGGGTCCTAGATCTTATATGATCTATCTCCCGCTGCAAACAGACTAAATAAAAGTCATTGCCTGCAGCGGGATTTGAACCAGGATTTCCGGCATGGCAACTCAGTGCTCTACCACTGACCCACTCCACTCCGCTGTGTTTGATGGAAGTAGATAAATAATCTTTTCGTCTTTTTCTAACCTGTTAAGGATACCCAATCTCCCTACTGAGGTTACTGATCTACCCACTTTTGTTAGAATAGTGGGTAGATCGAGATTCATTCCGTTGTTAATGATAAATAAATAACGACACGTCCAGGCCGGATTCGAATCTGAAGCTAAGGTAAGTCAGCACTATCTCGGATACATTTATTTGAAGACCTCAGTCTTCAGCGGTATCCTTTAGGGTTTATGTATTCAATTGGACAACTCCCCATTGTCACGTTTTGGTTATCTCTTTTAACGAGTTACTTCCAGTAGGAATTGAACCAAGACAACGAGCTGATGTTGCGTAGTAGTAACAACATCCGAAGGTAAGGAATTAAGATGTTTACATAGGCTAGGATATAATGGTAGGACATATCACTCTAGAGCTAAGAGGCAGGACAATTCGAGCAAGTGGAGCCGAGGAAGGCGTCGCATACTGATCCTTGCCCTGCATCGATATTCCAGGCAGCTCTGCCACGATCTTAGACCTTATTATTTCGTTCCAACATCATGTGCGTCATTATCACATGGCGACATTGTAACTGCCGAAGGGAGAAATACAATCCTCAAAACATAAATTATCAAAATGAGGAAGCTGATTAAAAAATGCTTCAAGCATCATAGAGAGGTAAAGAGTCATAAATCATGTCTAAACATTCACGAGTGGTTAAACAAGATAAAACGATAAATAAGAAATAGAATCGATTCGACGAGCTATCTATCGGTTCTAATCCGTTAGGATAATAACATATTATTAAACACAGAAACATATATTATAATTAGATAGAGGATTTCTATCCTATTGTAAATTCTATTTACTAGTAACCTATGAGATTCAAGATACATTGAATAACACGAAAAAGAGTCGTACATTTTGGCCTGTTTGAGCTAAATTGAGAGAGATTTACTTTTAAGGCATAAAACCATAAATTTAGCACTTTTTAAAAGAAATATAGTTATTAAGATTTTAATAACACGATTGATTATTTATAACATTTTTTTTTTCATTCGTTTAGCACATGCATAGAGCAAATCTTCAAACGATGCCAATACAGCCATTACATATACGGACTATATAATACAATATTATATTATTCTGACGATGGAAAAACAGACTGGCAAAAAAGTTTTATTTCATAGATTTATGTTATACTGATTCTTAATGATATGTATGTTTTTGCTGTATGCGTATATCAATGGAAAATATTAAATTATTAATATTGGAAATTATAATCCATTAAGGATCCAAAAAAGAAGAATGATTCCGTTTTAAAAATGTCAAGAAAGAAATTATTATTTTTTTGGAATAACTGAAATGTACTAACTCTTAATTATAATGTATGGTTGTATTAGCATTAACTTTCTCGTAATAATACACTCAGCATAGCAATTTAGTTGCTATAGTCAAACACAAGGTTAGATTAATTATCTAATACTATACGGTAAAAAATACCGTAATACTTGCATGCCTAAGGAATTACACATATTACTTGAATTTTTACTGCGTGTTTTTGAACATTTTAAGTTTTTTACTCTACGCAGTTCGGGCTTTAATTCCCGCCATTTATTATTAGTTTTACAGAACATTTGTTTTTTTTTGTTTAAACTAAGGGTAGATAAGAAACTTCATCAGTTTTTATTTGAATAAAATATTTTCAAATGCAATTTTTGCTTTATAAAAATTATTTAAAAAAATAAGGAATGATTGTATTATTGTATTGAACTAATACGTCATCAGAGAATGGGAGGAGACGCCAACTACCACCTTAAAGCTTTCAGGGTCTGTTAGCTGTTTTTCGACCGATACGTCAAATTTTTTTCCCCACTTATCGATAAATGTATTTTTTTAAAAACCTTTAGTGCATAAACACGGCAACAGGTTATAAACAATCGAAGGTCGATAGGCTATAAAACTATGCTTACGTTTAAATTACGTTTTAGACAAGCCAAGATCATTTTGCAAATAACACAATTTTTACTGAATATCCATTTACATGAAGAATAAGTAGTATATGAAGCTGAGTTAGTGTTCCAACAATCTGAAGTTAATATTTAGGTTTATATGTTATGCAAAACTCTACCAATCCATAGGGCAAATGGTTTGGATAAACGAAACTGTAACTTTTGGAAAAAAAAGTTCGATTTTCTCGATGCGGAATCAAAAAACTTGCATTATAGGTCATAACAGAAGTGGTTATAAAAAATAAAATCTTTACCAAGAATTTTCTTCAAATCGAATTACCCAGTATTATGTTTCTTACCAACCGATCTTAATGAATCAATTCACAACCTTTACAATACATACAAGTAGAAAAATATAGTTTTATATCTACTGGAGAATTTTATTTTACCTTTGGTTATTAAAAGGTACCCAGAAACATGCCAATAAGATGTAAATTGTAATATATTTTTTTCCTGAATCGAATGAGGATGACAGTGTTGGTGAAGATACAATGAATCATATCAGGTGATACCACAGGGAAATCACGTATTTCGGATAAACTTTTTTGGTCGCGTGTGTCATAGATAATTTTTGAGTGATAAGAGACTCCAAAAAGAGCAAAAGTTCCTATTCTACTATATTCGTACTGTCTTATAGAGTATACCCCAACTAGCATAACAAAGAACAGTACAGGGAAATTAAGTAGCATTAATAATCATTAATAAAAAAACTTACATATATCAAGGTTGTTCTCCAAATCCTATAAATATATAAACTCACATAACGATAAAATACTAATGTAGAAAAAATACATAGCAGTATATAACTGATTTACTATACTTACTGTGTGCCGCGATCTGTTGTTGCTGTATAGCAGCTGCTTTCTGCAACAAAAAAAATCATATAAATATATTTAATTAAAAAATCAAGGACTTGAATATTTGGAACAATCATGAATACTTATAGAACTCCGAATAAATTGTAGAGAAATAAATAAATTACAAAGAAGTTCAGTTGGAAAACACTTAAGGAGATAAAAAAAAACTATAAAAATATCATCAAATTCCTACCTACTGGTAGCTAGGCTGAACATAAAAAATGAAGAAAGATATGATACAAATAGGCGCTTCCAGAATTCAAAAGCTCTTCTAATAATTTTAAATAATAAGTTTTTTAAGAGGATTTTTCCCCCCTTCAAGTTGAGAGCTTAATCATATTTATATATACATGTATAAACAAGTGTATAAAAACATTTATATTACTACGCCGCAAATTCGCACAGACAGAGGTCAAAAATCCAATATTACAATAGTTTATCAGAATACGATAAACCCCGATTGGTTGATTACACCCAAATAAGAAATAATAGAGGTGAATCAACTGAGTACTACAAAGTCCACAGATCAAATAGTAATAGAGATTATTCAGGATACAATTAAAATCTTTATTCTGAAAAACGTGTACGAATTATCCTGAAAAATATTCGAGAATGATTGATAGAGAATATATTAAACAGATATATCAATGTTTTATATTGTCTAAGAAGGCCTTAACTTAGAAGCCTGGAATAACATTAATGCTACACTTTATACCCCCCCCCCTTCACACACTTGAAAATGGCAGTAAATACAAATAATACACAATAATGAAATAATATAAACAAATATTACAGTTTTGTTTTTTTATTAGGAAAAGATTAGTCGATCGTTCCGAAAATAATGTAATTCATTGTGCCACACTCGTGATAGCGGCATGATCAATGTTTTTAATTAAAAAGTGTTATTCGAAACAATAACAACAACAACAAATAAACACAATGAGCCGGAATAAAAGTTTTTCATATTATTTTATTTGGCAGTATAATTCAATAATAAAGAAAAAAACCTTATTCCAGTTAAACAAATTTTTGTTAAAAAATTAACAAAGGATTAAAAGACGTTTCGACATTTATTCGTCATTTTCAATTTTATTTGTTCTTCACAACATCCTTTAAAAATTTACAAGTCCATTCATCACTTGAGGTCAAACAAATTAAAAAATCAATTATATGTAGAATCCTGGAAGTCAACTTTCTTCCATGGTCAAATATACAATATGCATTAAGGACACGGAGCGGAAAGCTGATACAAGGGAAATATATACTTATAAAAAAATAATGCTGAATGCATTATGTTATAGAATATATCTTATTTTTAAAAATTTATTGAACGATAAATGATATGAGCAGCTAGTAAATTTTTCGAAATCCTTCTCCGATGAAATGAAATGTATGAAGAATGTAGTTACGTTACATATGTATGAAACTAAAGAATAGTGATTATAAATCAAAATTAATATGAAATAAATTGTATATTATGGACATAGTCAAGACAAAAAGAGTGAGATAAGAATAAAATAAGGTATAATTAATAAGAAATCACCATAAAGTTGAGATAGTATTACGAAACACCTTAATAAACAACCTAAAAAACCTTTAAATAACACAGAAAGGGGCATGAATAAATTATACTTTACAAGATCAGCCAAAATTAAATTAATAATAATTTTTATTCTAAAAGATAATATTATTTTGTAATATGAATGCTTATATGAGTTTAACAAATATTATATTATGAAAATAATACACGGTATTTTTTATTTTATTTTTTTAATTCGATTGGTCAGTTCAATGTCATTAATACGATTACTAAGCCCAGTAGCTGGTATGATCAACTACTTTTGTCAACTACTGATCAATTACTTTTATAAATTCAGAACTGTAAATAATGTAGAATATGTTACTTAATTCGCATAATATTATTTATTGGCAACTAATATGGTCGTGTCTAGTTGATTATGGTGAGGTCAAACATTGGCACTGGATGCCGCATCGAGAAGATGGAACGAAAGGACGAACGTAGGAATCGGAACGAATCCAAACTTGGCGACAAGTGCACTCTAACATCGCTCCAAACTTGGAGTGCCATCCACAACGTCCTTCTTGCACCTATGTGGTAGCAGAGTCTGAGGATGTAGTCTATCTGTCATCCTGCCAACTCAAGGAAACCACTCAGCCAATGATAGTCTGCGAAGGACTGTGAAGGATATTGGTGTGCTGAATTTCATTGGAATTTGGAGGTATTTTCCAGATAAAACTATACTTTAATGACTCATTTTGCGAGGCTCCAGGTGAGGTTTTATTAATTTAATTCATTGGCATCAATATATTATTAAAAACAAAGGTTTAGGATATAACTTACTAACTGAAAACTCTAAAAACTAATAGGAATAGACACATTAGGGGTTCACACACCTTACAGTACGTGTAGACAAATGTGACTAATAAAAATAAGACATACACAAACATTTGCCTATTTCTTTTAATTATGCCCTTAAAGAAAAAATTAAAATAGCCTGCCGTCATGGAAGCTTTGAAATACCAAATGATAATGGGGCGTATAAAAAAAAAAAATGACCGTTTCACCTCCCCATGGAGAGAAGATAGCGACTAACAGTATCTTTCGACACACCAACCTCCCTGGCAAGTTCGCGAGTACTTGTGGACGGATCTGACTCAACAGCTTCCTTCAAACCTCATCAATATCCATCAATGGTCGCCCGGAGCCCTTCTTCCTTTCCAACGTCGTTTCTCCACTGCTAATTTTTTCAAACCAACGCCGCGCAGGGCGCTGGTCAAGGACACCTCACCTTTCATATTTAATAATTTCACGAGTTGCTTCAGCGGATATTTGTGAATATTTTTTCCGGTAATGTCTTAAAATTATGAGAATTTCGTTGGACACAGTCATGTTCTTTGAAATAAATAACTAAACTGAGGCTTTTTTTGAAGAAGCCCAGTGTTAGTAAACAAGCTTAGAGAATGATCTAAAGGGATTATTAAGTGTTGGTCAATAATAAATAGCATTAAAATATTTACAGAATTTTGAACTCTGGAATTTGATAAAACGGTCATATTTTTTTATAGACCCAATTATTATATAGAAATATCAGAAGCGAACATCTTTCAGTTATTGATTTATAACTCGTAAAAAATGCTTCCTAGGGGAGGCAATGGAGTATTATTTATTTTTCTAGATATTTATTTAAATATTTTTCTATAATTAAGAACTCGCTAATACTAAAATGGAACTAAAAAGAAAATACTACCAGGAGGGCCTAAGTATCGAATACATCATTTTCTTCTTAATTTCTTTGTTTTATCTTTTAAAGTATTCAAATTATAAATTTGTGTTTTGCAAAGTCAATAGTGAAAGATAACAATAGTTCAGTGTACAATTAATTTCTAGAATTTATATTCCAGTTTAAGTAAAAAAATTTAGCTTCTGATTTTTTTATGACTTTTTCTACTGAATAGAACTTTTTATTTTATTTGTTATTAATTTTTAAATATTTTTATTTGAAAAGAAAAGATATGTCCAGGACCGGGACTCGAACCCGGGTCTTCCAGATCGCTAGCCTGGGACTCTACACAGATTGGGATCAGTAAAAGGAAAGGATATGACCATGACCGGGAAGCGTGCTTGATTAGGGCCAGGATAGCTCAAATGGTAGAGTCCCAGACTAGCGATCTGGAAACCCGGGTTCGAGTCCCGGTCCTGGACATGCCTTTTTTTTTTAATTTAAATTTTTAATAGTTTTAATATTTATCCATGAACCATACATTGCTAGTTAATAATCTAACTCTAAACCTGACAAGGATGCGTTACAATTACAAAAATATAGAGGATATACACAAATTCTATAAATATAATATAGCAACAAAAATTTATTCGAAATCGACCCAAGGCATGTGTAATTTCTAATCTCGACTAGTCGTCGGTAAACAACTCAGGGATACGGCGCTGCAGTTCATGTGAGACCTTCCTTACCAACTAAGGTCGCAAATATTTTATGCCATTATTTTTTTTAACCACTACGATTCCTCTTTTACGTTTTGCATTGAACATAAATATCCTATTTTCGAAAATGGCTAGACTCAACGTGTTCAGACTTCTTATATCGAAACTATCGCTGTTCCTTCTGCATTATTAATTAGTATTAACATATACATAAAGAAAACATTACGGACATTTAATAAAATATGTTAATAAGCTTATCAATTGAAGTAGATGACAAATTCAATGATAAATATTGACTATTAAATCGACAATGAGATATTTTACATTAATTAAATCCAAGATAAGTTATTTAAACAAGTGTGCGTGCAACATGATACATAGTGTTCTATCAGGCCAGTTTCCTCATAAATGTTTGTTACTCAAATTAATATAAAATTATGAAACCATTTAGAAATTAAATACTAAAATATAAAGAACCTTTTTGTCTTCAAATTTTCTTTTCGCGTTTAATCTCCATCTTTCCAACATCCGTTTATCCTCCGTTTCATTACTCTCAAGAATTATCTTCCTTGCAATATCCGGAAGCCCCTTCCTTACCATCAGTCGCTAGTTAAAGGTACACGGTACATATATTTCATTTCAAATTTAATTAATTATGTGCTTATTTTAATATGAATGTTTATGGTTAGAAACGTAGTTCTCAGTATGTTTTTTATTTTTTTTTGTTTTTGTAATACAACTTTGTTATTCTGGAGGTTAATTTTCCTAAAATATTTTGTTTTTCTATGCTATTCTTAATATGATTTATTTTTCTGTGCACCATTGTCACATGCATACCAATTTTATATAATTTATAATACAATATATTAGGTAGTGACCAACACAGACAGCATTTATATAGTAAGCAAAGCTTAGATGCATAAATTAAAAACGATTTTAGAAGGCCATGGGCAGACCGGTTAATCCAGTCGATAAGTTGGGGTAATAAGGAACCAGTAGGAATGTAACCAACTCTGTTTATCTAAAAGAATGTTCTATAGTTGTTTGATAATAACAATAAAATGGAAAGTTTTGTTATTAGGGCAACACAGTAAGTAGATCACTGAGTTTCTGGACTTCAGCATACCCTCCTGGGACTCATTCAACCTATACAAAGTGGGTACCCTTAAATGGGGAAAAACTAGTAGTTTAGTGAAATCTCGGACGTCACCTCCTGTACAACAGTTTTCCAAGAAACAATGCAGTCTCTATAAACTGACCATTTATTTTTTAACTATGGGTTTATATACGCCAGTCAGTAGGCCAACAATAAAAATAAACTCAACTTTTTAATGTTCTACATTTGGAAGAAGAGTAGCTTAAAGCAATTAGTGATCATTAAGATTAATTATAAAATGATTATTATAACAAATTGTTTAACGAGTTTTATTCCTCAATATCAAAATTCCTCGGAGAGTAATTATTAAATTATATGCTACACATTTTTTAATTATATTTATATTTGTTAGAGGAATAAATTTTCTTTATTAAAGTTGGTGACGGTTTTAAATATGAATAAAATTATAAAAAAGGTTGTAGTTGAACATTTTTTTTTTTAATATAATTTATTTCAGTCCCAATATTATGATTTTGAGGAAAAATGTAACAAATATATTATCATTAACTTAATGTTTTTTAAGTTCATCTTAGTTCGCACCTCTTCTACTGCCTGGTGCAGTTGAGGGTTCTCTCTGTGGAGGCTGATCCATACTTTATGCTATTAAAAAAAATACAAAAGCAGAAAAACGATATCTCATTGTTATTTATTTATTTGCACTTAATCCAAGATGGAATTTTATTAAAATGCCAACTTTAGCCAATTATACCACATACGCTACACCAGGTTCTTGAAAAACCTTGACATTTAGTTGCGGTATAAGGGCAATTTCAGGATTTGTTGTCAGCTTGTGCTAGAAATAGTTTTACAAATCAGGAGGCAAATGTGAAAATATCATTGGATACAAATTAGATATAAATCTGTTGGAAAGTTGTCCTGTCACGGGGCATTTCAAGTTTGGCTTGATTCGTTTGAAAATTACCGTCTCCGAATACCCGGGAAAATTTTCTTTTAATTTGTGGATTAATTATAAACAAGTAAGTACACTATTCTGCGTAGAAAAAATATTCCATTTTAATTATATTTATATTTAGAATTACCACGAATTCCATCGTTGTAACTCATGAAACCTATTTAACACAATTAAAATATTGAATAAACTTATAATTTTTTTTCTATTATTTTTGCAAAATATTAGTGATCAAGATCTTTTAATAAATTATTCGTCTTTAAAAGTAATTAAAATCAGGTTTTTATAATAGTTTTAATAAATAAAGAATTATATAATAATAAAGCCCGTTTGTAATCATAAAAAAATTATTTCATTAATAAAATTTTAATTATAAGAACTATCGTGTATTATAGAATTTGAAACATCACTATACTGGACAAATATTATTAGGAAATGTCTCTCTTCAACAGACTTTTTATTAATTTATTAAATACTTCCAATGTGTTGTAAATGATTATTTATTAATATTTACTATGGATTTAGATGTTTGTATTTTAAATTTTTAAATTATACGTATATTATACATATGTTAACTGTTAAAATATGTTCGATCGAAAATCATATCAGTGGTCTTTCGAACCGTTTTTTCCCGAAGGTGTTGCAGGCTTAGATATCTATTGCAGAATAGCAACAATATTCTAGCTTTCTACCAAGTAAATTCAACGTGGTATATCATTAAATATATTGTTTTTAATTTTAAATTAACCAAATAAATAATTAAACATTTCCATGATTGTAACAAAAGAAACATAATTTGGATGTAGAGAAAGCACTGGTGATTATCAAAAAGCTTTTGTGATGGTGACCTTACCCACATCATGGCATGACCAAACTGTATTTACACGGCACTTACATTTACATAGTAATTATAGATCTGTAGTCCACAGGTACAAACTATACTCCCATTGACATCAAAATAATTTCAATACTATAACTTTCCTATCAAAATTAGCCTGTAGTTAGAAAGGAATTGAATTTTGAATAAATCAATTAATTATTGTAGATACTTCACATAGTTTAGAAAATAAATATTTTATGTTCAAATATTGTTCCTTTCTTCGGATTTTAGTAAACGTTAATGTGCTTAAAAAGTCTGACGCGTGTTTTGAACATACTTTGCTTATTTTTAATACACTTCACGCAATAGAACAATCGATTTTTAATTAAATAAATTTTAATTTTGAATTAAATCTGAATAAAGTTGAAACATGAAAATTAATTTATTTCATTTAAAACAATTGGATCAATCTAATCTGATGTATCACTAGTTAGTAAATGTCTGTTTCTATATACGACCCAACGGTTGTGCAATGAGATTATTTGGCTGAGATCATAAATAACCACCATTAACCTGTTAACAGGGCGGGACGTATAAATACGTCAAACGTAATTTTGTATTTTTGTTATATATATATATATATATATATATATATATATATATATATATATAAATTTCATATTATTGTTTTTTTATATGTATGCTTAAAATAAATAAAAAGACTATGAAATATATACGTTTTTATTTATTTATATATGTAGCACAAAGGAAAATACAAAATTACGTTTGACGTATTTATACGTCCCGCCCGGTAAACAGGTTAAAGGGTACCCACTTCATTGACGCTGGATGAGCATCAGGAGAGAGTGCAATTCCTACAGGGTCGATCTACGGGTGTTATCAGAATGAATAATTCATCTGCCACAGCCGGAGTTGAACCCGTGGCCTACAGATTAAACGCACTTAGCTACTCCGATTCCTTGATATGCTTTAATAAAATCACTGACAGATATGTAGGATCCACGTTGTAATTATTCCTGCGGTCGCGATTAGGTGTAACGTATTACAATTCATTTAATATTCGTCAATGATGAAAAAGATAATATCAGAGATTGATATTATGAAGATAAGGAAGATGGCTACAAATCCGGTGAGTTGGTGGCAGAGTTCTAAAGGGTAATGTCAGAAGACAGGAGCTGACCTTGGTAGCAAGATAAACAACAGCCTGATTGTGCGTAGCTGTTATATGTATATATAGCTATTGCTACCACATATTACATTTAATATGACAATCTTAGACCAATAAACAATTAACCTAATTAATTAGTTTATAGCGATTTGAATATTACGCAGTTACCGCTAGATCATAATTGCTCAAGCACGAACTTCACATCAAACCATTGTTTAACTATGTTACTTAATGTTCGCTTGATAGAAGATGAGACCCATGAACATGTTTTTCGACTAAATAATTACACTAATGAATTAACTTCGAAAACGAATCATGCTACCATCATATGAATATTGCATACCACTCTATGAAAATACTATGAATTAGTATTAAATGAGAATATTGAAAACTCAATCATTTATATTTATAAAGAGTCCATCTGCATTCTAAATAGTTTTTTAAATGAGTCTTGTATGATCAAAACGCAATTTATTTATTGAAATTTATAAATGTAATATAACACGAAGAAAACTCCTAACAGTGATCGAGGATTATATTATTTAATTATAAAGGTTAAATAAAATGCTTTTTAGCCCATGGTCAGTCAGTCAATACTGGGCATAAGGAACAATTTGTACATTATGTATAACATAAAACTATAATTTATTAAGCTTTTCCAGATTTATATGAATCAAAATAATAAGGGAACATATTTAAATAGATGGTATAGATTTAGGAAATATTTATCAGTTTAAAATATGATAACGGAAGGTAAAATGACAAGCTGTTGAAGGATGAGTTACCGCATAGTGTTTCGATTAGTAGGAGCTAGCTGGACAAAATTCATGTTCAAAATTCTAAAACTTTTTATTGGAATATTGTAAACAATTGTTCAAAACCTAGAAATCGAATATTTGTTTATGCCTGGCACACTTGATCTCGTCAGTAATAGAGTCCAAAGTTATGAATCCATAGAAATAGACTAAATATGTTGTATTCAGAGCTTCATTTCAACAGCACAAAAAAAAAATGTAACTAATTTTATATGAATAAATTGTGGAATATCGATAGTATATGTACTCATAGGTGCTATTTTTTTCCCAATTAAAAAAATCTTCTGATAATCTAAGTGCATCAATTTTTTTTGTTTAAATGCAGGACGGATTTTTCCTCATTTTGAAACTTTCAAGATATGGCAATGACTTGTATCCGGTTGTATCCGGGCTAAATTTTTTATATTTCATAGCTGCATCTCTCCCATTAATGATAAGATGCATTATAGCCTGCACACTCGAGTACATTGTTTTTTTAATTTTAGAATACTTATTTTCGAAAAAGGTTTTTTTTTTAAGAATGGTAGAACACCCTTATTTTTTTATTTTATAGTTCTTTTCGACCAAATTAAATGTTAGAAACCCTGCAGAGGAATCTGAAAGGAAAATTAAAACAACATTGGCTAACAATTCCTTCAAAATTTCTGATAAATGGCGGGACAGCAAATTTCTGAAAAAGCAGCGCGCAGTGTTTCGATTAGTACTAGGGCAAAAGTCGCATTTAGAAATCTGAAATATGGTATTGGAATATTGTAAACCATACTTCAAAACATGGTAATCTAATATTTTTTTAAGACACACTGACAGCTTGAGGGTCAGGGCCCGAAGTAATCATAGCAATAGAATAAATCAGTGGAATTCAAGGTATCATTTCAACCTCACAAAATTATTGTTCAACTACTTTTATCGAACCAATCGTTGAATATGGATATTAATTGTACAGGTAAGTGCTATTTTTTCTAAATAAAAAAGTCATCTGATAATCTAACTATATATTTTTTTTTTTTTTAATTGGCCGAACAATTTTTCCTTATTTTGAAACTTGGAAGTGAAGAAAATGCATTTTACCCATTTGTATCCGGGCTAATTTTTCTATACTTAATAGCTACACCTACTCTATATCTATATTTTCTATGACAAATTTTAGCCTGCGAACTCGAGTATAACATTGTTTTTAGAGTACTTTATTTCGGGAAGATATTTTGTTGAAGAATGGTTGATGCACCCAAAGGAAGAAAAAACTTCTTATCTCTTAGAATTTCTTTCGACCAAAATTAATTTTGAAAACATTACAGAGAACTTTGAAAGGAAAATAAAAATGATTTTGGCCAGCAATTCTTCCAATTCGTTATATATATTATTTATCATTTATTTACCACGAAACAACTTTAATTATTTTTTTTAAAATTAAAGTTGTTGAATGGATGAATGATGAATAAGGTGTATACATATATATGCATACATATATATATATATATATATATATATATATATATATATATATATATATACACACACACACGCACATAGATACTTATTTTTAAAATAATTATAGTTTTTCTTTCTTTAATTTCTTAAATTATTTTGTTTTCCATAAAACTTGTATATTTACATATATTCTTTCTTTATAATTGTTGTTATCGTATTTATATTTCCTCTTTAATTTGATTCGTTATTGCGAACTAACTCCTAATTTATATTCATTAATTATTTTTTCATTTACTAATTAAATTTACATTGGGAAAGAGAAAACCATTTTCCAGTCATTATATATTCTTAATCCTCATTGATCGATCATTTGAGACGTTTCGACAACACTGTGTCATTTTCAATCTTTTACATTTAGTTTTCTGCATCAGTATAAATCATTTATATAACTTTATAACAGTTCTAAAAACATATATAACATATATATATAACAAGTCTAAAAATTCTCAAAGTCACATTAGTTTTAAAAAAAATTTTGTATATAAAACTCTAGGAGATCGTCTATCCTCCATGTTCAAGATAATATTATTAAATTTTAATTGTATTCTACTCTAAGACATTACATTTTATATTTTATTTTCCGTATCAATAATCTAAAGAAACTTATCCCAGAATAAATACGGATTTTTATTATTATATATTGTCTCAATTATACATTGTTTTTGTTTTAATTTTTCTAATCATTATCCTAGCGATCCTCTTGAATTCAGTTAGTAATTAATTAAAAACGATTTTTTTATAATTACAATACTTAATTAGTCGAAAGAAATGCAATATGCCGCAATATAATTTTGTCCAGCCAGCTCCTACTAATCGAAACACTGTGCGCCGGGACTAATCCCACGCCATTAATAAAACTAAATCACTGAATTCTGATCAATGAATGGGCTCCCATCCATTCACATTTCCCCACGATGAGTAACTGCCTATGACGTAAAACAAAATGGAAGAAACGGTCATTGTTCAGGATGATTATGAACAACACAATACTAAATTTCCTCCAAGTTTACTCCCAAATAATGATACTCATTCTAAAATCAAATAGATTCACATAATAGAAAATAAAAATAGATTTTGTTCATTCAAACGTGCTTTTGGTTTGTTTTTCTTTAGTCCTCATTGGCATTTTTCTTCATTTAAGAGAATATCGGTTATCCGGACTAACTTACTATTAATCCGGAAAATAATACTACGTTCAATTTTTTTTTTTTAATTAAGTGTTTTTCAGGTTTGAAGTAATAGTATAATTAATAGTTTGAAGAAATCACGCTATTACTTTTAGAAAGAATGATCACAAAACTAAACACAGTTTTAATGTTTTCCCTATTAATTCATTAGTGAGAGAATTCATATGACCATTATAGGCAAATAAAATTAATAATAAATATTGAAGTATAAATTCAATGATCCTAAGAAATGATAATGTTTTTTTTAAATTGAGGAGTGATATTTCATCGTATCGTTGTAACCGTTTTGCCTATTCGCAACGGCAATACAATTAAACATAATTACCAGTTAATGACTAAAGAGCGAAGGATGAAATGTAAAAACAAGGCAGATTGTAATACTGACAACATTATTTCTTTTTCCATTCAAATTTAAGAAGAAATCACTTATGGCGACATACTTTAATTATTAAAAAACAGAGAATTATTAAAGAATGAAAGAACACATCATTTTTATGTTCCTTAACAATATAATAGTTTATTATATATAATTTAACAATATAATTTAACAATAATAGTTTAAAATTTTTTTTTTATAAATCATTAATATTGTAGCAGTTAGTTAACCTATTAAAGACGCTTATGATCGTATAATAAAGCTCTGCAGTAGCCGAAAAACCATCTTTCCCATTAGGTGTAGAAAAATAACTATAAATATTTAAGCGAAGCCTTTTCTTAAATCTTGCTATCTATCCATAAAAACCCCGTAACTACACCCATAACATATCTATCCATGCATTAACCGTTCTTTTTTTTAAACTTAGGTGTGTATTATAATTATTATCGTACAATAACTACCAATTACCATTACTCCTTTTTATTTAAATATACAATCATACAATATCCAAAAGTGAAGGATTGGAATCAGAATATAAAACCACACTACTGTTTTTATTCAGAACACAACGTCCACCATTGGTATTAATAATATTTCAACACCATTATTTATTATAATCAAGGTATTTCGATTTAATGAATAAGTTAAATTTTCTTGGCTTTTCCGAGAAAACATTAGTTTAAAAACATCAGTTTTTTAATGAGATTAATTATAAAATATATAAGAGATCGTAGGAAAGCAGATATTAAATTATTGAAATATAAATTAACCCGTGAAAGCAATAATTTATTAAATTTTTAAAAATTATAGAAAATATATTTATTTCAGATATTATACAAATGCCATTTGGCACATGGTCATTTAACAAGTTCTGCATAGCTCGTTTAAAATTAATCGCCAAACATGTGAAGTACAACTACCGACTTAATTCAGGAAGGACACCAAAAAGTGTGCAGAAACCGAATTTCAATGAAAACAACTTATTCTTGATAGTTGTTAAAAATATTGAGAAACGAACATTAAGAGAGGCCAAATATTTAAATTTTTCAGAATATTGCTACTAAGCACCTCAGTCTTTTTGGCTGTTTTTGAAGGATTTGTTATTTGTTTATACATTAAACGTCGGATGATACTACATTGGGAGCTCTAA
Source organism: Troilus luridus (assembly GCA_964056705.1). NCBI lineage: Eukaryota > Metazoa > Arthropoda > Insecta > Hemiptera > Pentatomidae > Troilus > Troilus luridus. Next base: position 119,934,402 of record OZ057413.1, read on the forward strand.
ATTTTACCTATTCAGGTTTTATCAGGATACGGATTTTTAACGAGTCCCTGACATCATACAGGCTCGGGACCCCCGTTTAACGTCCCTTCCGAAGGACGGCATAACCGAGGACTTTTTACTCACTTAAAAAAATTCTAAGGCCAACTGACGGGCGCTACGAACCCTCGATCTTGGCTTAGTAGTTTGTTATGCTAACCGCTAGACTACAGGTCGCCGCCTATGAAGTATTTCTGACCGTAGTTTTTGACAACAGTACAATGAGTTGACACGTAGAATTATTAATGCGTCGTAATTTATTTAAAAATGTAATAGTAGAAAATTCAACAGAATGCTACGTTTAGTAGTGATAGTAAAGATAAGGATTTGACCGCTTTAAGAACTGATTTCACAATAAATGTGCCTGATTTGAAGAAAAAAAATACTAGATGATTCAAGTTGTACTAGATATGATATATCGATCAAGGAGACCGACATGTAATGATCCAATGATCGATAGGCGTCTATAAAAAGAGGGAGAGCGAAGGAATATAACCTGTCTCACTAGTATCCTTTTATATTTATAACTAATAAAACTTGGAAAATATGTGACTAATGCTAGGTCACGATTGTAGAGGCATATGAGAAATACACCTGTCAAATAGGATCGTATAAAAACTGGGTAGGCGATATATTGGACATCTACTACAAACATATTCAAGAGCACAGTCATAACCAAGAATCAGATTTATTTTTCTACAGAAATCAAAGAAAAGTAAAAGTCGGTTTAACAATATTTTCAAAATACTGTTTAGAGTTGTCATTATAAACTAAATATAAATTAAGTCTTTATATTTAGAAAATAGTGATGCCCTCGGCTGCTTGTAAGAACTGATTGAAATATATCCATGAATCATTTATCAAAGTTAATAAAAGGAAAACAGTTTCCGATATGAAAAATGGATCATTTGTCCTTCTTGTGAAAAAAAAAAAAAACCTGTACCACTACAACACGTGAAGGGTCTGGGGTTCAGTACATAATAGAGACAACGGTTGTGCAGGAAGGTGATTTGTTCTAGATCACGCTCAGCCGCCAGATCCCCCCCTTATTTTGGGTACCCACTTTATAGAGTTCCCATTCGTCAATAAATGGGGAAACGACTTTTTATTTCATTGAATAACAGTCAACTAGATCCTCATTTCGTTGATTCAATTATTTATCACTCAAATTTATTTTAAATTTAAACATTAGACAAAATAAAGGAGAAAAAACAACCTATTCGACTACAACCCATGGAACACTCCATACGTAGGGACTAAACTGAATATAAGGAGGTTGTCCAAGGAGGAGTGTTGGCCGAGAATTTTTAACAATTAAGGGTGCCCACTTTGTAGAGGCTGGGTGAGCCCGGGAGTATCATATCCCTTTGTTGACAATACAATAAATAATTTATCTAACACAGGAGGTCTAGAACTAGAAACTAGACATCTGTGGCTCGCTAAAAATAACCGATAACCGGTTTAAAAAAAAAAGAACCAACAACTGTATTGCTCAGTGTATAATTTCTGTATGTTACCAGATCGTATCAACAAAAACAAATATCTATCATGGAAATTTTCCAACTACATTTATAAGCATCTTGTCTCGTGATTTATTATATAAGACTAAGGTAGTCGTCTTATCAGGATCAACACTCAAATAAATACCAATTAAATTTGTGACATAATCGCTGAACATTTCCTGGTCAACATTAGAGAAACATCAGTAGCGGCCAATATAATCGTGGGGCTCTACGCAATTAAACAACTGAATAAAAAGCAAAATTATAGTTTAAGGAAACTTATAAATTGTTCTACTTTCTTTTCGGGGTTATTCCAAACTTGTTGAGGCCATGGAAGGCAAACCTCAATTAAAAAAAAAGTAAGGTCCGGGAATATCATATCGCCCAAGGCCCGGGAAATCTAGATCTGCTGTTAATTAATCTAAGCGATAATTAGGATTTATTGAATGCCAATATCATTACTGGAAATGGACTAATCCATATGTTATAAGAAATTATGAAAATAGTAATGTTAAGAAAATAAATAATAAATAATAGTTTTAAAAACATGAAACTATGAAAAATAACAAAACTAAAAAGTATAAAATAATTTTAAAATAAGAATTGAATGATGAAAAAAAACAACAGTTTATCATATCAAATCGTAAATGTTTTGTTCATCACTCAAATCTAATTTTAAGCCTATTAATAATTGTTTTTTACTTTCTTTTTTTTTTTTTTAATTTATTTATTGAAATTTACAACTGTATACAAAATACATCTAGTAAATATAATGAGTGAATGCATTGACATGAGAAGACAAGTAGAGAAACTACCCAGTGGTAGTACTCAAATAAAAAGTTCAGTTTAGAAGGTCACGAGGCCATCTTCTTTTCAGACGCCTCGAAGGATTATCAGGAATTTAAGAGGTTGCGAGGTTTGAAACTAGTGGGTTTGAGTGGAAATGAAGTTTGTCATGAAAATATTGATATCGGATTCGGGCCAAATCAGCAATAAACGGGACCTAAAGGTCATTATGGATTACTTTGTTCGTAACAAAGTAAGGAGCAGTAAGGATTTTCCGAAGGATTTTGGATTTAAGGATTGAATACGAGAGGAATTCGATGGCTTAGTGGAGCCCCAAAGCTCTATTCCGTAAGTCCAGATGGGTCTAATGGTTGAGATGGGTAGTTAATTGGGAGCTTAGAACGTTTATCTAGTAAATGCTGAAGTAGCCTGAAACGGCGAGGTGTTTCTTGTCGTTTCAATCTAGTATGAGGATTCCAAGTTAAGCGTTTGTCAAGGTGTAGTCCTAAGTACCGGATCTGTTCTACAGGACTTAAAGGGATGTTATTAAACGATACAGGGGGGCAGGAAGTTGCAGGTTTTTACTTTTTAGTTTTGTTTTAAGCGCATTTTTAATTTTGTTTTAAGCGTATTTTTATTTTTGTTTTAAACTAATATATATTTTTTACTTCCTGGTTCAGCTAGCAACAAAACCTTATTTTAGCTTTTTAAACTATTAATTATTTCTTCTTTTTTATTCTTCAACGCCGATAACTTCATAGAAACGAAAAATCGGCTTTTTAGTTTTTCATATTTGAAAAGGTGGTACTTTGAATTCAATCGTTCCATCAATCATTAAATCTCGTATGTTTGTTTTTCTAACTGATTTATTTGGTTGTAAAATATAAATTAAAAAAACAGTTGATCCTGCCAGTACTCAAATGCTTGTCTCCAGCATTAAGCCATATATGTCTAAGAATACGCCTTAGTACTTGGCACAAGACACTACCACTTCGTCACTTATTAAAAATCGCTAATCTTGTAGATCCTGAACAGGCTAATGATACAAACTGTTTAAGTCATTGTATTGTAATCGGTCCTTGAGAAGTGTGCAACGTTTCAAATCGATTCGATGTTTTGAAATGGCCGAAAATCAAGTTCAAAAATTCCGTTACATACATACGTACAGGCGAAGCTAATAAAAGCGTGTTATCAACAACCAGGAATACAGAAATTTTAAAAAGAAAACGACGTCATATAAAAATATTTAAATAAAAAAATTTTAAAAATGAATATATTTGTTAGAACAGGCGAACTCAAGGTTCGGCCTAAAAATTAAAATAAAGAAAAGAATCTGAAAAGCCAAAACAAGTTCAGAATTCTCCGCGTCCTTCAACGGTACCGCGAGCAGCCGACAAGTCTGGAATCACGTATTCCCCCCAGACACCAGCTTTCTAATGAGTGGTGGTTGATTGGGCCTTACGGGACTAATATATGTGAAAATCTTCAATTTTAAGTTGTATATTTAACGTTTGTTGATATTTTTATGAATTATTATAATTAAATAAAATAAAAGATTTTTGTCGGCCTGGCGTTTCATATATTCTGTCCGTTAGATTGAAACATTGGCAAATCATATACTTTTAGTTGTTACAATGAAGCAAAGCAGTCGCCATTTTTTGTGAAAAAAACCCAAAAAAAAACCAACGACTTATATTCAAATTTTAACATTTATCTGAGCTTAATGTTTAACATAATTAGTAATATATAATTAATATGTATTTCGGTGCATAGATATTTTAATTCTGAAGATGAAGCCCCCGAAATGTCAATTAATGATATTGCTTCTAAAGAAATGAATAAATAGTTACCTTTTTGGAATTTTAATTGCCAGATTTTCAAAAAAATAACTATGAATATTTTTTAAATATATTTTTTTGGAAATAAGCAATTCACCAACAATTCTTATATTAAATATTATAATTTTTAAACCAAATTTATATTATTATAAGAAAGCTAATGCATTTAAATTTAAGGCTGATTCAACCCTGACATAAAAAAATAATAATAATAACACTTTACTTTAGTTTTTATTTTTACCTAAAAATTACAACGATAAAAAAAAATAATCGTTTAAAAACTGATTTAAAGAAAATAGTAGTTATTGAATGGAGATAATGAGTGAGTTGCAACAAGTAAGTGGAAAAATACTATGGGCGTGCTGTAAATAACACAATGCTATATCATTTATACAACAATTATAAAAATAATTGTTAACTATTAATAAAAATTTGGGTCAATACCGATACTTGTAAAAGTAATTATTAAAGGAATGGAGGTATTCAAAACGAAAAGATTTTCAATTATCTAATATGTTCTCTCGATAAAAATTCATTAAAAGACACATTGTTCATTTTATTAAAGAAAAGTTAGTAACTAACATACAATTTTGTTAATTTTTCATTCAATAAATCAATAATCAATTAAATGAAAATTATATTTAGTACATGGAGTAATTGTGTTTATTTGTAAAAATTTTCACCTTTCGTTGTTTTTTTTTTGTGCTACCACTATTAGAATATTTCCCTTCATACTTGTAAGTATTTACTGCGCGAAAATCCGGTCCCAAGTTTAGGCAAAAAAAATCTCGAGTCATGCCAAGATCTTATCAACGATCAAGTTGTTAATTTTTTTTTTTATTAAACTCTAGATATTTTCTTCCTTCAATGTTTCTAAAATAATTTCTCAGTTTTATTTATCACAAAAAAGAACTTGTATGCTCTGGTGAAACAATGGTATGACATGCTGGCTATTTATAGAATTTAGCAAGTTTATAAGTAAAATTTTCCGTCAATAAACATACATTTTATACTAAACATTCTATTACCATTTACATGTATCTAATTATTTTTTTAAATTTTGAAATGGATACTAATAAAAATAAAATAAAACCCTAACGTCTTTTGTATAATATATATCTAAATAAATAAAGTGTAATAAAGTTCAATATAAAATTAAAAGCAAAATTAAAGTTGTTAAAATGAAAATATGATTTCGAAAATTATTTTTATTATGTATTTCTATTTTTTTTTTGGAAAATGTTAATATACGAGATTAAATGGACTGAGATTAATTGCTACATAAAATAAGCATCGGTTATTAAAATATAATTAAAATTTATGGGTAAACTTTTGTTTGGTTACATAATAAACAAACATACACACACTTGCTTGAGAGCTTCTTAATAGAAACAAAGGGATTATACCGCTTGAAAATCAAGGCATAAGCGTTACATAACCATTCAGGTATTGAAATGCCGTTTTACAGTTGTTTAAAGAATAAATATATACAAAAATAAAGACAAAACATACATAATTATAGACCCTGTTGGCGAGATGAACAGAGCCCCGAGACATTCCACAAGCCGTTACGGTGGACTGAAGATACCCCCACCAAAATGGCAACTTATTCTAGATTATCTCCTCATATCGCTCACTACACTCAGCCAATAAACGCACTTATCGCCAACACGGCGCTTGTTTATTGCAGATTAGTCTATTTCGGTCCTACTTCAAACCGCTTCGGTAAAAAAAAAATTATGTAATTCAAGACGGTCTTACTAAAAAAATTGTAAAGCAATCAACTCGTGTTTAATTAAACAACAACGAATATTTCATTTGTTACCTGATATTTAAAAAAAAAAAGATTTCATAATTTCCTAGTATGATTAAATCCGTGCCCAGTTACCAAATAACAGTAAACGGCAAAAAATCAAAAGTACGATTATTTAAAAAAAATGATGATTTTTAGCACAATTTCAAACAATACAACGAAAGGTAAAAAGCAGCCTAACTAAAATTACAAATAAAGTCTCCAATTTCGTTTAGATTAAGATCTTAAATACCATTTTATTAATGGTAATCAATAATATTATATTAAAATTTCAAAAAAATCTGTTTAGAACTTCAATTTAATTACCACTTTTTAGTGTCGTACCACATTTTAAGCAAAATTAAGCAAGTAAATATAAATAAATAGGCTTTATAAACGAAGTAGTACTTGGTGGCATAAATGTGCATTTAATGGGAATAGAATAGAATAGAAAAGTAACTTTATTCTAGGACTAAGTCCCTTTAGAATAACAAACATGAACAGAAATAGAAAGATAATATATATCTTGCCGGAAGGCTACAATGATACAAATCATAAAGCGTATAAAAAGTGACAGAAAGCAAAAATAAAAAATATATATAAACAATAATAATAATAAGTAAATAAACAGTACGAATCCTGAAAAGATTAATAATCCTAATCTTGACAAGATTAATAGTCCTGCCAATTAAAAGAATAGATAGATCAATAACAACTATTGAATGCACGAACTAGCAAGTAATACGAGTACTTTCTTTATTTGATGGACATTTTCTTAAAACAAAATTAAAAGACCGAAATAACATAATAAATTATTATTTTTCAATAATACCATCTCATTCATGGTAGTTGGAAAATGAAGTACCAATCATGCATATATAATGCTTTCCGTTTAAAAGTTATTTAAATAAAATCTTTGCTTGCGATAATCTAGATCAGTATTAGTACTTATTAGATCAATTAATACTTATACTATTACTATTAATACAAATATAAATAATATCCGATAACTCGCGAAGAATTAAATGCATTTAATGTTTTAAATTAAATGAATTTAATGTGGAATTATTTATTTATTAACTGATAAAAGGTAAGTATTCCTTATTTCATCCAGAAGTTCTTTTTCTCAAGCTACGATAAACCTAAAGTTCAAATCCAAAACCTATTGTATTTATACATTATCATCGGAATCATCGCGCTATTTCCTTAAAACCTTCTAGTTTTTCAAGCATATTTTGAGACTCTGTACGAATTTTTATCGTCATCTTTGCCATTACCTTTAGAGTTTGAGCATCTTTACTGTGTAAAATACGGATATTTCACCACATACATTTAAACTTCTTTCATTACATATAATTTTTCCAATGACTTATTCCAGTAGTTAATTCTCCTTAATAAAAACTTATTATATGTTAAAATATTTATTAATGTCATCTACATAAAAATTAACTTTTGACTGGTACACGACAGTAAATGGCATCCCTTGTGGGGAGCTGATAAGGTGTTAATTTAAACCTCGCCTCCTTCAGGGGTTGCGATTAATTAAAACTATTTTATTTTATTATTTAAAAATATGAATTACTCACAATTCGGATGGCCCTGATGCCAGATTCAGAGAGGGCCCTCGAGTCCAAGGACCTGCTCCTCGGCTTCTCTGGGCCTCCTTCCCGCCCGCCGAGGACCCAGCGGAAGTAGGAGCTCATTTGGTCTCATCCGACCTCGGCTCTGGTGCCTCCCTCTAGTAGTCTTCTATCCAACTTCCTACCACAATCATAAACTCACTCATCACAATCACTAACGCACCACAAATACACTGCCACTGATACGTCTCTCCGGTGTCTCTCCTCTGGTATTTGTCGATCACTAACACTGGGCAAGGCTCTATTATAGAATCTATAGTAAGCGGACAACGAATTATTATTGTTATTGTCGTTTTTTAGCAGTCTTCAAAATGAGAAGAGATGTGATATTCTCAGGCAAAGTTCTTCAAGAAGGATAAAGACTACAATAATATAAATATGAGATTGGCTAATCAAACATCTTCCTGTGATGTGTGAGAGTGGCCAAAGCAAACTACGCTAGAAGCTGACCGGAGAGGAGAGCTCCAATTAAGGATGTTTTGCAGAGGTCTATATAGAGCTATTGTCTCATTGGTTACTTCCTCTGTCTCAGCTCTCAATCTCTCAGTAACCCATTTAATCATTTTTATTCATTTAATCAATATTAATGAACTGAAAATAGACAGAAACTAATTACTTTCACGGATTATCCATCAGGGAATTCGAATTTAAACTCCATGGTTTAAATCAAAGTTATACTATATCATACTATATCAATAAGTAAAATCAAAGAAAGTACAATCAGAATGTAACTAATGCTCCCCAAAATTCGCAATGTATTCATTTAGATGTATTTTGTAACGGGTATTATTTAGATTAGATTCCTTTGGAAATTAACTAACAGTTATACAAGGCGTTCCTCACCACCTTCCATATATAGGACGGACTTTGAATAATTAGTTTTTTCATACTGTGAATATGCAATGAAGTATATATACCAGGGGAGGCCAACCTGCGGCTCTTTGAAGGATTGTTTGTGGCTCTGGATAAATGCACCCGAGTTCCCTTTTCATTTTTGTGCTATTATATTTTTAAAAATTATTATCGTTCCATAAAGACTAAGTGCAACGTTGTAACAAATTTTATTTCAGTCCAAGTTAAGAATGATATGACTCATCGAGAACTGCGCGAACGAACATAAACAGTGGCGTAATCGTCCGTAATCGACCGAGTATATTTTGAATTCGTAAAGTTTCATTGCAACGGATAGTTGACATTGTACTGTGGAGGAAACAATTTGTATTCTTGCTACGGATATAATTTGTAATCTGGAATTTTTGGTAAGTTAACTAAATTTGTTTCGTAGTATGTAACACGTGTTAATATTGTTTTAATAACACAAAACTTGTATTTTCTAAATTTATTTATTTATTTCCAGTTCTTTTAAAAATATGACGAAAGAGAACGAAAATAAAACACGAGCAAGAAAATAGAAGTTTTACTAATGAGTGGAAGGAGAATTTCTTTTTTATTCACCGAGAAGATCTCGTTACAAAATATTTAAAATATCCTGATGTTATGAAAACAGTGTTACACTTTGCAAATTATATTCGCACCAATGCAAAAAATCATCGACAATTCAAACATTTCCTTGAAGGATTAAAGGACGAAGAACTTCCAAATGACATTAATATCTTTTGCATTGCTAGATGCTTATCAAGCTACAACGTATTAAATCGTTTAGTAGATTTGTTTGATCCGTTAACTCCATTTCTAAAAGAAAAGGAAATAACCTATTCAGAATTAGACGATGACGAGTGGTTATAAGACTTAATGTTTTTGACTGATGTCATGGAACATTTCCAAACACTAAATTTACAATATCAAGGGAAAGATAAAATAATACCTGGCCTCTCACAGAGCATATTTAGTTATTAGAGAGATATTCGTCGTGCGGGTCGGGGACAGTTACTCAACTTCTAGCAACACCACCTATGGAGTACCAAAGTTCTGTACTGGGGCCACTGTTGTTTGTGATATTCACAGCACCCGTGGTCGCGGTTAAGCATGAAGGGGCGGCAGTAGCAGCCTATGCCGACGACATCGGGATTTACGCTTCAAGTGCCAACGCCCGGCATTCCCTTAAAAAGGCGTCGGTAACAATTATTATTGATGATTTAAAGCGGAATGGCATCAGGGTGAATCCTTCCAAGACGGACGCCATCGTGATGTCATTTCAGGAAGGTATAAAGCGCCTACCGACGACCTTAACAATTGAAGATGAAGATCGTCGTGTATCGAACACTATCCTCTACCTTGGCGTCACTCTAGATAGGCATTTCACCTTCTCGAGTCACGTCAGGGGGAGGCTGAAGCTGGCTTGACAGAAGTCAAATAGGCTATATCATCTGCTCACTTCGCACCAGCTTTCGTTACGGCTTAAATGCCAAATTTATAAACCTATAATCAGACCTACATCATTAGGACATCATTAGGCGTATAGTTAAAGGCACGTCGCTCCATAGGGCGCGTAATAATAAAATCTATGAAGAGCTGAAACTCCCGCTTATACCGGACTACATTAGCTGGAGGCACATCAAATTTTTTGATGGGCTAAAGGCGTGTAGTAACCCTCTCTTTAGAGACATTGTTCCCCCTCCCAGGTCTGGAGGCACCTGGGAGGTGCCAAGGCAGTGTCCCCTTGGTCGACGTTCTCTCATTGGCCTAGGGATGGAGTGAGGACTCCCTTGTCCGAACCCTTCTTCCTTCCTTCCTTCCTCTCCCCCCTTTCTTCTTTCCTATCACCTAATCTCTTAAGGCGGTCTCTCCCTGCTTTGTTTATGTAAAATCAGCGGCCTTGTGCCGGTTTAGAGAACCCGCCTTCAGCGGACTCATGTATTGTAAACACTTAAAATACCTACGGGTAGCAAATGATTGTTGTTAATTGTTGTATATATGTATTCTATTATTATTAGTATTATATATATATATATATGTTTATATATTATAATGTAAGTATTATTTTTGAATAAACGGAGATTTATTCGAGACAAAAAAAACAATAAAAGAGCTAGAAGGAATATTGACAGAATTCCAAAATAGATTTCAAGACTTGAAATATCTTAAATCGTCTCATGATTTCTTTCTAAATCAATTAACATAATTCAAGCTGAGTTTTCCATTTCCAATATAATTATGACCCAGAAGCATCTAGAGAATTAGAATCAAATAGACATAAAAGAAGCTCAAGCACAATAATTAAAATATAAGTCGACGTCAATTAGAGAATTTTGGAAAATTGTACCAGAATGGAAGTATCCTGGATTAAAAAAGGCTGCTTGTCGAATTATTTCAATATTCGGAAACACGTACTTATGTGAATCATTTTATTCCACTTTAAAATTTGTGAAATCCAAACACCGATTAGTATTAACTAACCAGCATCTCAAAGAATTACTGAGAAGTGCTGTCACCAATTATTCACAAAATTTTAAATAATTATCATAAGAAGTAAAATAAATGTGTTAAATTTTATATATTTAAATTCAGTACACATATTTTGTACTTTTATTTATATGTTTTCAATAAATATAATTTCTGTAAAAAAATTATTTTTGATACCTTGTTTGCATACATTTTAAATACGTATTTAATTGCGGCTAGCGAAAAATTTCAAATTTTGAAAAATGGGAAGGACCAACAAGGAGCTTGGCCAACCTTGATATTTACTATAGTATTTAGCAGTTTAAAAAAAATCAATATCTTATGTATCCTATATAATGATACATAACCTTCCGGTGATGGCGGAAGCTTCTAGAGGAGGCCAAGACCCATCCCCGGGTTGTAGCGCCATGTAGATAGATAGATGAACAATATAGTATGTATGCATAAACTATTGATCCAGTACCCAAGTTGCATTCTTTTTAAAGGATATTACATGTTTTGTTTTTTAAATGAAAACAGGGGAAAAGAATTCTAAAACAGAAGATCTTAGAAGAAAAATAAACGTTTATACAAAATGCAAGGAAGTAACGTTAACTAACACGATTTACTGGCAACATACTTTCAAACCAAACAACCTCTCTTTAATTAGAACTGACAATGGATTGTTGGATGCAGAAGAGCTCAGTTAAACATAGGGAAATCCAAAATCAACTATACAATTTTAAAATGAGTGTGGCAACAACAAGATGCCATCTATCTTCATCAATGACTTAATTTTAGTTTTAAAATTACCCTCTACTATATTAATTAATATATCCAATTTAAAAACATAAGAACCAGGAAGCTGTACCTCAAAGATCCATAAGTAGGACCATTTTTCTAGATTTTCTAAAACAATAAACACGATAAATTTAAGAAAATGTATTTTGAAGCTTGATAAGATATAAAGTAAAAAGTTCGACCCAATAAATGGTGACCTAATAGATTATGCAACCTTCACCCCTTAATTATCCAATGCACTAATCAGTTTGTGCACAAATCGTTAAAACAGAAATAATTTTCTCTGAAGATGAGGATCTAAATGAAAACATGGAAATTTTCTCACATAGAATGAATCATAAAAATATTTACGATGTTAATAACATTTTAGTTGATAATTTAATACTTTAAAAATTAAAACTTTCGTAAATTTTATTCGAAAGTACGAGTATACCCTAAAATCCCAAATCATGGATCACACATATATAGGATTTGGAGATAGTAACGCAGGACCGTACTCACAAAATTACTCTGGCATGTGACCCTGCTCACTAACATGATTTACCGAGCTTCTCAAGGATATGTGACATTTCTAACAAGGTACCTCGACCTAATAAAAAAAAAACCTGTTGAGGTATTTCGTGTTCTCGTATGGAACACTATGAAACTGGTCGTACTAAGAACAGGAGAATGGCCAGTTACAATAGAAATTTTTAAAATCTAGAGAAAAAAATTAATTTTACTATATAATATTTTAAAATGCAGAACAACTGTGAATAATAAGAATCATAATTGTCATTTATTAAATGAGATATCAATAGATGATAGAATAAATATAGGCATAAATCATAAAATATTCTGAGCTAATTTCATTATTCGATCCTTGAATGAAGAGAACATCTTATAGTTCATAATTGGTTCATCGACATCATCCGAAGACAATAGGCATAGAGGTTATCAAAATTTTGACTTGAATGGCAAACGAAATAAATTAATAATGAATTTGAATATTCATCCTAGAATCCGAAAGAACAATTGAATCCGAACTAAGGTCAAACGTAGGTGTTTTCCTTATTCGAATTCCATTGATTCAGTCATTTATATATATATATATATATATATATATATATATATATATTATAATAATGATGTTAAAGAAGTTAGTTGTTTGTTGAAAGTGACGTTCTTCGCGAAATTCAATAGTATTGTTTTTAAAACAAAAGTTACATTTGTTTAAAAGCTCGAATAAGATATTACTTGAAGTTGAAACTTCTCGCCGTTTGAGGCTACTTCAACACTTACTAAACAAACGCACTAAGTTCACAATTAATTCCAAAAGACTCATATGCATGGCTGTTATAAGACTCATTTGGTGTTAAGTCCAAATCGTACCCAGTCCTTGCAAACCAAAATCCTTCGTAAAATCCTAAATGGTCCTTACTTTGATAAGAATAAAGTCGTCCATAATGACCTTAATGTCCATAAGTTACTGATATGGCCCGAGACTGATATCAATATTTTCATTGCAAACTTTATTTCCATTCAATTCCACTAGTTCCAAACATAGTCACTTTAATTACAGATAATCCTCCGAGGCGTCTGAAAAGAAGACGACCTCGCGACCTTCTAGGTTGAATTTGAGTACTACCTGAGGGTGGAATTATTACAAGTCTTCATCACATTTACTATTTACCATTCATATTATTTACTTGATTTATTATCACAGTAGAGTTGTATATTTCAATAAGTAATGTTAAAAGAAATAATTTGTGGTGTACACCCACAATTTTATTTTAGGGTCACTCTTTGAGCCAATGATTTACAGTTTAACCAACGTACAAGAAAGTGATGTGTTGTCCAAATTAGATATTCAGATATACAATATGCGTTATAATTAATGTTAAGTTATTCATTGAGAACGAATAATATCTTTTGCTCACACGAAATATTTTGCAATAAAATGTGTTAATTATTCCTATTATTAATAATTTATTAATTATTAATAAATTGTGTTAAGTAGAAGCTACACATTTAATGAGCGGTTAAAGGAAACGGTAAATAGATTAGAAGAACGGGTTGAGAAAAAAAATGGACATTTTTATAACAATTACTTCATAAATATTAGGAAATTTACAACTAAAAAAACAAGATACCTGTAATAGATTCACTAAAACTAGATTGGTACTTGCAATAGTTTTCTTAACTACAATAAATGTTTGTATAAAAAATGATTATCAGTATGCTAGCGGACAGCATACTTTGATGACAATAATATATAGTAATATTTTCGAGCAATTAAAAAAAAAAAAAACTCGGTCATGGGAGAACACAAGAATGGATTTTTCTCAAGTTCTACGGAAGCCAATTACACTGCCTTACACAACCAACAACCAAGTGGCACATTCTTCCGTAAATAGCCAACAATCTGTAGCCAGCTCAGAAAATATGTATTCAATAAAATCTGACATTATTTATTTATGAGCTGAGGACTCCTCGATGGCCATCGGACATTACTGAAATCCTTCATTACACAGCTACGAACTTTCTACTTCATATGTCACATATGTCAAGCGATGACATTTACACTTGAAGATATGTCAGCAGGTCTCGGAGAAACCCTGAAATTATATATTGTCACAGCGTTCTGTAGCAAGTCCACCTAAGGGTTGTCGGTATAGGTAAGAATCTATATATTGTGACTATATCATATAAATTGAGAAGTTCATATTTATGAGCCGTAGAAATATACAAGGCATCGGAATTGCTAAATGTTAATTGGAATACTGTTATTTTTTAACAATCGAGAAGTAATTATGAATTATTTTTAATATTGATGAGGAAATGGTTGACCATAAATACCCTGAGTAACCATAAATATCGTAACATAGGAATGGTGGGGATTGCGGTAAAAAAAAAGAATAAATATTTATTATGTACAAACGTTTCGTAATACAGAAGAATGTTGTCTTGGGGCTGGTTTAAAGGGAGTAAAAAATCCTTAGTTACGCCGTCCTTCGGAAGGGATATAATAGAAGTAATATATTAAATAGTTCAATAGATTAATGAGAATCCCGCTTAAAATCACTTTACATGATACTTTCATTAGATATTGCACTATTTATTGATTTTTAATAAAGAATAGTTTAATTTTACAATATCTGTACATACTAATTCGATTTGATATCACTTCTCGAGCCAACGATTCTACTTAAACAAGGCGTAAATATGTCTCATGTTATCCTGATCAGATATTTAACTCTAATAATTTTTCCATGATTTTTTGTTTTTGTTTTTAATGTTACCCGGAATAGAATCCATGGATGCCAGAAGATTTTCTCCTGGATAGTGTTAAGGTTTCAAGGAAAATCCAGATTAGATATAAGACATCCTTGCGTAGTAGTGAGAAGGCGCGAGACCTTGTCCCCTTTTCCTCGGCCCTAGTGTTCCCAGCTAATCGGATATTGAACCCGCGGAAGAGCGTGATGATGGCCACGCAGATCTACAGGTAGGATTAGCCACAGCTGACGGGAGAGTATTTGATCTTCAGCAACGGTAGGTCAAGGCAGTGCCTGTTGTCCACCGGGATCCACTGGGGTCCATTGGGATTCCGCGTTTGGTAGAGCGTAAAAGGGGTAGGTCACGTCAGCAACATGTTGATATTGGCGACACCTAGCGACCTGTTTATCAACTTTAGATAAAAGGTTATCATGCGATTGAAATAAGAATAATTATATTTAAACAATATGTCTAATAGATGTGCAATCGATACTCATAACAACTGTAAAAACATTAAAATAGAGTTGAACTTTTCGTTTCCCCTGGAATATTATATTTAAATTGTGTTTTAATAATTGTATTTAAAACAAAATTTAAAATAAAAAATAAATCAATATTTGAATTGGTTGATTGTAGAATCACTTTACAGGACAATATTGAGTACTTAATATGCTTAAGTAGAAATATATATTTTTTCTTTATATTTTCATCTACACCTGTAAAAAACAAGTAATTGACAATCAGCGGATTGGCTGACTGGAAAGTAATACAGAAAGACATGGAAGGCTATAAACAATCAAACCAAAAACAATATAATAACCCACACACAAATACCTCAAAATAAGACAAGTGATAAGAAGAGGTTACACGAGATAAAAAGGTAGGTTTCATGGGATCTGCTACCAAATTTTATAATAGATATAATTTCTCAAACTTCTTTGCCTAAACTGTCAGAAATAAAGTGCATGTATTGTTATTTTTTTGCAAAATGATTATTTATAAACTTGTATAATTTAATTTCACCATTGGAGAATTCAAAAAGGTATTACGATTATATGATTAAATGATCGAAAATAGAAATACAAGAAATAAATAATATTACTATATAGGTACTAATATCATTTCCAATAAGCTGCATTAATAATTCTGTATTGAGCTTGTGGAGCCCATCATAAATTTTGATTAATAAACAAACTACTTTACTAACTACGAAATTGTATACTATTTCGCTCGGAGTCAATAGATTTGAATGCTAAAAATTTTAATTTACAATCATGAAATTTAAATAATTCAGACTATAATAGGTTTAGAAATTGGAGAAATAATAGAGTTATTCCAATGCTTCGGGTTTTCACTTCTGTTGGCAGTTCTCATCACTGCCTTTTTTTTTTTCTTTCTTCTATTTAAATTGGAAACTTATAATGTATCTTTAGACAGTAAAAATAAATGTTTTGATTTCAATGTAACAATTATTTTATGTTTGTCATATGCCCGTACAATGTATTGTATAATGAATGTGTTACATTATAGAGGAATTTTTTTTATCCAAGTCGAAAGTTTAAGTTTCAATCTGTTTTATTTATACCTATCAAATTACAAAAAAAAAGTGTGTGTCAGCTCCGACGCACGGCTGGAGTTTACTCCTTAAGAAATAGTATTAAATAGGGTAAATGAAAGCATCTTAAAAAATAATCGAAGCATATATAAATATTTATTCATAATATTTACATCATTCCAATGAAATATATATCATCAACTATTTCACATTATAATAATTGTTAATAGTTTTATATAAATAATTCTTGGGAAATTCGTTTGTTCTACCATGAACATTTCACATGATTTTGATCAGTATTTAGTCCGTAAATAGTATTATCATCATAATGCTGTGACAATAGGTTGTGGTAACTAAAATACAATACGTGTACGTCAGAAGTTACATGGGTTATGAATCGTGAAAACATTGCATCAATAGTTATACCATATCTAGTCGTACCGAGTAATCTGCCAGAAATAAAGTCTAAATATAGCCCTAGATTAAGTTCATTCTTCAAGAATTGTACTAAGTGTAAACTTTCATCTTGAAAATTAAATTTACTTTTTACTATTAAAATTTTACTTGGTGACGTTAAGTGAATAAACAAATATCAACCGTGTCTTTATCTTTGAAAGAACCAACGAAGGATAAATGATTTCTTACTAAAACTCGTTTCGCTCTAGGAAGGTATTTTTCAATTTTACAATTTGACAACACAAATTGACGGTTAGGTTGCTGCTATACACATACATAACCTCGAAGTGAGAGGTGCGCAAAGGAACGTAACGTCTCTCAATATATTTATATTTTACTGTAAAGTTTATTGACTAAACCTCCTCCCTGACCATTTAAAACATTTGTAAATCCATTCTCATAATAAAAAAAAACATAAAAAAACATCTAAGCTCAAAGGTAACATTGAGGTTATATATTATCTTCTTAACTAGTTCAAACAAAGCTAACCTTTTTTTTTTTTTTTTTTTTTCTCTTTATATTTTTATCTACACCTGTCAAATACAAAACAGTGACAATCAGCAGATAGTCTGACACTAAAAAACAAAACAAAACAAACATGATACAATGACTTGAAAGGCATGAAGAAGAACAGTACCCAGCGGTACCTCTCCCTTGGCTTGATTCAATTTTCTTTATAACAAATCCCTCATCCACGTTCTTTTTAATCTCCTCTTAGTGTTGTCAGGCATGAGAGTAGAGGCCATTCGTTCTATTAATGGGTTTGGATGTCCGTGTAGTTTTTCTTGAAAGCGTTTGTAGTATGTTCGTATGTGTTCGTCAACCGTTGGTATTTTTAAGTCAGTATGCAGAGTTTTGTTATTGACGTACCATGGTGCTTTGGTGATAAGTCTTAGTACTTTTGATTGAAAAGTCTGCAGTCGTTTTCTGTGAGTCTGTTTAGCGATCCCGTAAATTTGTAATGCATATGTCCAAACTGGTTTTAGTAGGTAAGTGTACGTGTTTAGTTTCTGTCTTATGTCTAATTTGGAGGTTTTCCTGAATAGTGAGTACATTAAATTGAGCTTATGGTTCAGTGATTGGCGTTTCATCTTAACGTGAGGACCCCATGTCATTCTCCTATCAAACGTTAGTCCAAGGTATTGTACTTTATCTGTCTGCGGGATGGGTGAGTTGTTAAGGTAAATGGGAGGGCATGTTTCACGTTGAAGAGTAAAAGTGATGTGCTGTGACTTTTCATGGTTCAGTCTAATTTTCCATAGTTGGCACCACTCACTCAACTTTTGTAAGTTATGTTGTAAGTTTAGTGAGGCTTGCGTCGCGTCTTGATGTTTGGTGATTATGGCAGTGTCGTCAGCGTAGGTTGCTGTCAGTATGTCAGTACTTAGTGGAATATCGTGTGTATATGTTATGTACAACAGCGGTGCCAGTATTGATCCCTGAGGCACGCCGGCTAAGATCGGTCTTATTGAAGATAGCTCTGAGCCCTGTCGGACTGAGAAAAATCTGTCTGCAAGGAATGAGTGAAGAATTAGATAATAAGTGTGTGGTAATACAGTCTTGAGTTTAAAGAGAAGCCCCTGGTGCCAGACCTTGTCGAATGCTTGGGCGACATCCAGAAACACTCCAGTTGCATATAACTTCTGCTCTAGTGCTGTCGATATGTAGTCAGTTACTCTGTGTAATTGTTGAGTTGTTGAGTGTGATTTCCGAAAACCGAATTGATGGTGAGGGATTATATTTTTGCCTGTCAGTAACTTTAATAATCGGGGATAAAGTAATTTTTCAAAAATTTTTGAACAAACGGAGAGTAAACTAATAGGTCTGTACGAGGAAGGGCTGCTAATATCTTTATCTTGTTTTTTAATCATG
Source organism: Troilus luridus (assembly GCA_964056705.1). Classification (NCBI taxonomy): domain Eukaryota; kingdom Metazoa; phylum Arthropoda; class Insecta; order Hemiptera; family Pentatomidae; genus Troilus; species Troilus luridus. Next base: position 119,953,277 of record OZ057413.1, read on the forward strand.
GTTACAAAAGAGTATTTCCACTGTATAGGGAATTTTGTAGTTCTAAGTATTGAGTTGTAGATTGTCGTTAAAAACACTAGAGCTTTCCTAGGCATTTGCCGGAGCACCTCAGCATTTATTAAGTCATAGCCGGGGGCTTTTCTTTTTGGTAAGTGTCTAATAATTTCTGCTACTTCTGTGGGAGTGAATGAGGGCGGTGGCAGTGTTAGTTGTAATGGAATGTCAAGTGTGTTATTTACCAAGTTTTCGTGTTCTGTGTTTATAAAGTCAGTATGTGGGGTAAATACGGAAGAAAGATGGTCGGCAAAGAGCTCGGATTTTTCCTCGTCCGACACAACCCAAGAGCCATCTTCTTTTCTAAGAGGTGCTGACATCTCACGATGTTTTAAGAGTCTTTTGGTATGCTTCCATAAACTTCCATCGTCAGTCGAAAGGGATTTAATGTAGTTGTCGTAGTTTGACCTGTTAAATTTGCTAATTTGGCGTTTCAGTTCATTATTTAGTTTATTAAATGTCCGTCTATCTGAAGGTTGTCTGTTGGTTTGCCAATTTTTACGAGCTCTTCTCTTGGCTCTGATCAGATCTCTAATATACTGTGGGTAGCTTGGTAAGTTATCTGATTTTCTGCACCTGGGTTTTGATGCTGACCACGCTGCTTCTTGTATACTTCTTGTGAACATCTCCACTGCTTCCTCTAGTTCTGTCTCGTTTTTTATTGAAACAGGAATTGTGAGGTCAGAGTTAAGGTAAGATCTATATAATCCCCAATCAGTTATATCCTGTGTGAGCGCAGGCCTTTTTTGTGCCTCAGAAGGTTCTTCGCATAGGGTCATCTGGACTAGAGAATGATCAGAGCAGAGGTCAGAACTCGTATTTACAGTCTTGTATACTGTTCTAAGTCCTTTTGTAATAAAAAAGTCCAGTAAGTCCGGGGTTTTACGTCTAGAAGTAGGCCAGTAAGTGGGAGAATTAGGAGTTGAAGTATCTAATGCAAGTTCATGAAGAGCATACCACAAGTTCCTACCTCTTGGGGTACACAATCTTGAACCCCAGCATTGGTGTTTCGCGTTGAAATCACCACCTGCGATAAAAGATCGACCTAGACGTTTAAAAAACTCAGAAAACATCGAAGATGTAAGCTTGTACCTAGGGGGGCAATACACAGCAGCAACCGTTATGTTTTTATGTTTTGTATGTAATGTGATGCCAGTAGACTGTAAGTGTGGTGTGATGGGTAAGTGAATAGGATTGTGTTTTAATGACGATTTGATGATAATGGCGGTGCCACCGTGTGCCGTTTTGTCTGGGTGATCAGTCCTGTAAATAGTATAGTCTGGGATAAATATTTTAGATCGTGGTGTAAGATGTGTTTCAGTGATAAGTGCTATGTCTGTCCTTTTTTCATGTAAATATAAATCAAGTTCCGTCCGGTGCTGCATCAGTCCGTTAGCGTTCCATAGGAGAATTGACAAGGAGCCAGCTGTTGCAAAATTAGGGGGCATGGCTATTGCTCCAGGCTTGTGTGACTTGAGTTAGTTGTTGGAGGAGAATAAAAAGAGGGTGGATAAGGTTATTTAGGCCATTTAAAATTTGAAAAAGTTGAGGAGGAGCATTATCAATGGGGGGTACCGGCTGAGTAGTGCTATTCATCATACCTGTTGGAACATGATGTTGTTGTGGTGTCGACTTCGTTGCAGGTTGACTCCTTGGTATCTGCTGATATCCGACTTCGTTCTGCGGTTGTCCTAGACGATGGTGCTGTGAAGGGTGTCGTAGAGCTGGGAATTCCTGTGGGTCCGGTGGCAACTGAATTTGTTGAGGTGGTGTAGGTCGGTGGTGGTAATTCCTTGAGCTACGCTGAACCCTGAGGTTCTTCAATGTTTGGCAACCTTTATAGTTGGCAGGGTGTTGGCCGCCACAATTGGCACAGGTAGCAGGGGTTTCTCTAGTTTTTGTACATGAGCTGCTATCATGATGCCCGCCACACCTTACACACCTTGGTGGGTGGTTACAGTAACCTCTGGTGTGACCATACTGCTGACACCTTAGACATTGCGGGATGTCTTTTTTTTTTCGCGGTTCCTCGATATTTATTTTTGTATAATAAATCGATTTTATTTCATAAACATTCTCTGTGAATGTTTCTTTGGTAATATCCACAAAGAACATTGGGAGAGGTGTTTTGAATCTGGATATAACGTTGGTTACGTTTGAAGCTTCGTAACCTTTCTGTTTCAGTGCCTCCTTGATGATGCAAATCGGTGTAGTGTGATGAAGGCCCTTAATTACTATCCTCGGGCATCTGTCCTGTGGGAGCTGGAAAGTATGAAAATCCGCCCCCTCTCTTCTAAGACTTTCATTTAATTTTCGATACGTTTCAGGTGTATCTGGATACACAGTTACACCTTTCAGTGTAGATTTGACTGTAAAAGTATTTGGTCCGGCTTTTTCTTCGAGGAATGTAACTAGTGCAGAGAAATTTTCTACACCATTAATATAAATTGGGGGCGGTTTCTGATTTAGGACTGGTTTTGTGCTATTTTCTGATGGTTCGTCCGGTGTTGAGGTTAGGGCTTGAAATTTATTGTGTGTTGGTATTGGCGTTTGTCGTTTCTGTCTTGTAAGGTCCGATTCAATTGGTAAAGGTCGTTTTCGACCAGTAACAAGCTCCCAGGAACCAGTATTGTTATTATTTGAACTTAAATTAATGTTGTCCGATTCCATTTCACTTACCGCCTGCGAAGAAGTAGACGCTTCGCCCATGGCTGGCGATTAAACCCGCACTTTTATCACCTTAGTCTTAAATCTAATCTGTACGATCAGAATAAAACACTTTTTTTTAAAGAAATACTAAGTATTAAACATTAATTGAAGCTAATTTAGTGACACATAAAACTAACCTGTTTCAAAAGCTAACCTTAATTTGAGATTTAAACAAATTGTCGCATTTCAACACTTGGAGAATAAAGCAATAGAATACACTGTTACCATAGATACCACACGTATCTCTTCCCGATTAGTCCCGGAATTTAAATTTTAATTACTATCTATTATGTAAAACAAATAATACAATATTATCGAGAAAGGAACGTAACCCACCACATTTAGCTAAAATTCGATTTTACACCTCATAAAATTTTCATAGCGCGGGCTAAATATGAAAATCGTTCCTTAAGGAGTTAGCTCAAAAAAATAGGACTGTTATTATAAATCCTATCTCGATTATTCTCCTTGAAATAATGTACAAAATAACACTGTTGTATTTATTATAGCTAATAGTACCCGCATATTGATCCTGACAATGCTATACTATGGCTGTAGTAGGGGCAGAATGCCAAACCTCATTGTGAAGGCGTTTATATTTTATATAAGTCCCACTAATTATTGAAACGATAGTATAGATCCTTTTCCAGATTTCTGGAGGAATTGGGTATGGGCTTAGATAAAATTTTCTGGTAATTTCACGAAAAGTAGTTTGAAATCCAGCTAGAACATGAATAAAAGTTGTGAAAGAAACCCGGAAGGTTTAAAAATTTTAATGATCTTAAATCTAAAGAGTAAATGAGGCGGGTGCGTTTTTAAGATTCAATAATCTCAACAATTTTTAGAACTCTTTTGGAATAGATTAGGATACAAAGTTGAGCGAGCCCTATGACATTTTGTGAACATTTCATTGTCAATAAACACCTTAAAGATGGGCGGTTGAATAATTTAAAAAATGCATCGATTTTTACACAAATATATAGTTTCCAAGAACATTCAATTTACTTGTTTTAGATTTGATAAAACAGATTTAATTATTAAATTCTTAAGCAGTTGGATTTTCTTCATTACATTTCCATAGCTACATGCTTATGGAAACCTTATTCCATAGCAATATATTTTTATTTAATTCTGGTGATTAGTGGTGTAGGCATCGAACCTTCATTACAGTTATTAATATTATTCTAATTATTTCTATAAAATAATTACAATTGCTTGTCTGTAGATGAAATTCCAATAGCATTGAGCGGGTGTCCTTGGATCAGACAAATAAACAAAACGATATGGTGCTTGCAGTCACTAGAATGACTTAAAAAACCAACACGAAAGGAATGTTTGTGAAATAAAAATAAATTAAAACAAAGATGAGATACCAACAGATGGTACAGGATTATCATCATATAACGTAAAAATAATGAAACGAAGAATGGGGTTCGATAATATAAGAAAAATTAGATCTAGCTTTGAAAATAAAATAGTTCAAACGACGAAAAGTTTAGTATGTTTATATAACGATGGTATAAAAAAAAGTTATATTTTTTAATGTTTCATCAACTAATTTACCAAATAAAAGCGAGATCCATCCTGCACATCTATTCAACTCGATCTTATTTTTATCAACATTTTTCCTTATATACTTTGAAAACAAGATGGCTGTCTAGCTTTAGTTATCGGTAACCTTTGATTGAATTCAAAGTAACAACTTAATATACTTTATATGTTACATCCTCCGAAATACGATTAAGGTCTGTTATGAAATTATAAAATGCATTATGCTCACCGATAATCTCAACATCATTACCGAGTTTGTATCCCAACGGTTTTCGATGTTGCATAAATTGAGCCTGAACCTTTTTAGTCAAATCATGTGATCAGAGAAAAAGTACAGAAACCCCACAATATCTTGTACACTATCGAGACCAAAAAGCTGAGCTGGCACGGCCGTGTAATGAGAATGTCAGAAAATCGATGGCCCAAGAGAATAATAAATTATGTTCCTAAGGAGAGGAGAAGAGGACGCCCGGCAAAGAAATGGTACGATGTAGGAAAGAAATTCGTTGACTGGTAAGTACTAATGTATGATGGAAATAGTTGGGGGAGCAGTAAAAAATGAAACAAAAAATGAGTGGAAACCTATTATATTTTATGTGTGCCGACGTTTCGACCTACTTTGTAGGTCATCTTCAGGGCTATGAGAAAAAACAGACAAAACAGAAATGACTGTAAAAATACAATACATAGAGATATAGACAACATAACATAATATAGAGATATAGAAAAATTGAGCGAAAAAAGTGAAGTGATATATGAATAAAGATGATTACATAATAGAAGTATAGAAAGGTGATAATGCAAACAAAATACAAAGAGAGAAATCAAGTTAAACAGAAAATTATAAAATTAAAAAGATATAAATATAATGAGTGATAGATATAAAGATATAAATAAAATGGTACGATGGTTTGAAAGAAGGAATGGCAGCCAGAGAGCTTACAGAGGAGGAATGCCAGGACCGGACAGGACATATTGTTGTAATAAAGTCGTATAAAAAGCAGGCCCAAAGTTTGAAACATACTGGGTCAAATTTAATGGACAACCTTGAAGAGGAAAAAATAACTTTCGAGATTGCCTATTCAAAGAGCATAAAAAAATTACGTGATAAGACACGTCTAAAGTTACAGGACAAAAATACGTTGTTTTTTTTTTTAAGTTAAGGGGCCTCCTGAACTGAAAAACCGCCTCATATGGCAAATGAAAGAACTTTTTCCATAGGAAATTCAGTCATTTGAACAAACATAGCTAGAGATTCTTACCAGTAAAATGGTAATTTACACATTTTGTAACATTAATATTATTCAGAGAGGAGCAGAGATAATGTATAAATGGTGAGTTGGGAACCTGTGGCATCATTTATGTTAGGCAAAATAACACTACATCACATGAAACATGTCCACGTAGTCAACATTATTACCTCCATACATATTTATGTTCGATGTCGCACTCTCGAGTCTCGTATCGAAACCTGTTTTTTACGAATGCGAGTTACACTACAAAAAAAACAAAACATATGTTACAAGGCATATCGACTTTTTAATCGTACCTTAATAATATTATACATCGATTCTAAGACTCGACTAGTGTAAAGTTGAAAGACATAATAGAAATAGACTTATCGATAACAAGTAATACTACAAAAATGTTACTTGATCATTAACTGTAAAGAAGGGTGACTCAACGGAGAAACAAAATTTCTGTTTTGTGTACCTTATGGATGCTTCGAAGTTAAGTTGGAAAGTCGGCACAAAATAAATAATGTTGTAGTCATTAATGCGTACAAGAAAATAATTATAGTCTGTTGAGCCTAGAATCGGTTTTGAAAATTTCGCAGATAATAAGATAAGGTTACACCCTTTCAAACGATTTAGGGGTTTTATATCAAAAGTTAATACATACACTTATCAACTATTGTATTACATTTTGCGAATTTAAATTTTACACGTAAATATTGTTGAGTTCATTTCAGGTTATATATTCATTCATATGATTAATTTCAATACAAAACCAAGCTGTACCGATGCTATCAGTTAAACTTTGATAATCTCATTATTTTTGTTAAATAACGTTTGCCCAATAATGTTGTCTTCTGTTTAAAACATCGAACTTGCATTATTATAATTTAGAATAAGTTTCCATTTTGCTTAAACTATTGACAAATATACAATATGAAATATGGGCGAATTCATTTTAACGATGTTAATGTCTTGTGATGTTTGCTCTCGCTGGTTATCCATTAACAATCTATTTATAAAACGTTTGTATCAATATGATCCTAATGAAGATATCTCATCTTTTCTTTCGTACAACATCCAACTTAGTTGATCACTTATATGTCACTACCATTTATAGAATTTACCTATGGATTCATTACTTTTTTTTCTCTCTCAATCAATGATACAAACTAATTGTACCTATAAATCTTAATTTTTAATTCATAAATAAATTTAATACTTCTTTTTCAAGAATGTTTACCAAATTTATTTTATCCCAGTACCTTGGGTGAGTGAGTCAGTATGGTGGCACGGAAAATTTAATATTTTATTATCCTTTTCGATATTTTGAAATTGTAGAAAAATCTTCTCGGACTTTTATTTTCCCAATAAAACATAGTAATAATATGAATTAGAATTAAAAAAAAAATTGATTATAGAATTAACAAAAATGTAATAAAAAAAAATAACACAACAGAACCACCCGTATATATTTGCCCCAGCTAAACAATAAATACGGATTTGGAAAGAATGTTGTGTGATTATTAGGCAGTTATAATGTAAATTAACAATGTATAAATTAGTATACAAATTATAGTTACTGTTTATTGATGTAACGTTACTTTATGCTGCTGGCTAATCTGACGACGCTAAAGAGTGGGAGTCCTAAATTTTAACGAGTATCTAACACAGTCTCGGGACCCCCAATTTACGTTCCTTCCGAAGAACGGCATAACCAAGGATTTTTTACTCCCTTTAAAAATCCCAGGGTGCGAACCCTTATCTTGGGCATAGCAGGTTGTTATGCTAACCACTAGAACTATAGAGTAGGAAGAAGTGGCAAAAATATCAAGACGTCACCATAGCAACCTCGAGTCTGCAGCGGTGCTGGTTCGAACCGGCCTAGGCTATTTGAGATCTATTTCGTGACGTAAAGACTTGACATTGCCACTGTAGCTAGGATATGCTGATAATCTGTTCGATAACTAGTACTATCTATCTTAATCGGAATATGGACGATAAACAAAATGATAGAAAACAATTTTTCAAATGTTAATTTACATTTAATAATTAACATTCGAGTAAGATATGGACACTTCTTGAAGATCTTCCACCAGCTCCACCACACGGAGGACCCGTGAAGAAGGAAGAATGGAAGCAGTACGTCCTCGCCACAGCGCCCGAACATAAGACAACAGAAGGCTATAGAATTGGACCTAAGAAGAGTTTGGTTTTCCTTAGGGACGACACAACAGGGTTAAGTTTCCTCCCAAACTGATTCCATCTTGGCGATCCCCCTTATCATGTTGTCATCAGTCTCAAGCTCCACATTTACATCAGTAGTATCCTTTTTATAATTAACGATTCCATTATACCCCATTTCCATGATCCAGGACATTATTCAGGAATAGTTCTTGTTTTTATTTCCATAATTTAACAAGTTCTGTAGATTGCTAAATAGAAAAAAAACATCTTTGCGGATGGAATATAACTAACTGTTCACGAATAGTTATATATTCTGCTTAGTTTATCATAAATATCTAGAAAAATATCCTTATATATTCTGTTCCGTCCTTTTCACACGGATTAGATTATTCATTTTATTCCTGGTTAACCAATATACATAAATAATTTTGTTTAATATCGTACTAATACCTGCAACTATACCAAGATTCGATAAAACTACAAGCATTGATATGATGTCAGTTAAAAATTTCGGATATTGATGTTGAATCGACTGTATTGACAATTAAATATAAATCGATGCTTTGGGCTAAAATTCAGTCTGAACTGAAGTAACTTATAATGTCGGTTAGTTCTGATAGTATTTTCTGCTGTTTTAGTTCCTAGCGCTATAGTGTAAGTGCTCCTGTACGCCCAACATTGTCTAAGAATAGTGCCACTTGAAATAGTGGAACAAAATCGAGTAATATAATATTTTATTAAATTGTATCTCTTATCTATTGCATAAACTGTTATCAGTTTAGATATATGAAAGAGATTTGCTCTTTTGTATCATGTTAAATTGAGAATAAATACATCTGTCCCCCGGAGGTAAAGGATACCATATCCACCAAATAGGTACGGATTGGGTAAATTTTCATAGATTAATACTATCATCAATACTTCAAATTACTTGCCAATGTCAATAACAAGGTGAACAATTTTTTTAACCTGATTCTATAAATAACGAAGAAAATAATTTTCTATAATTCAAATTTATGGAAAATTGGTCTTCTGAACAAATACAGAAATGTGATATGGTGTGATTAAACTCCCGGTAGCAGTCGTGTTTAATTCTTGCTTTCTGTTGTTTAATAATATATTTAAAATGTTCCCTCAGGGTCACGCCTGAGGAGTAAATATTGAAAAATACATTATCAGGCCTTGCGAATATCATCGTCCTCAGATATATCAGTTTTGAAATGGACTAAAATCGAGATAGCGTTTGACAGTGAAGATAGATCCCAAGGTTATCGGTTTATCTTCTCGATATTACACACAAATAAAAATATATTTTGATTTGAATATTAATTGCAAGTTGTGGTTATGGTATTCATAACGATAATTATGACAGTAAAATATGGATTAGACGTTATAGTTAATGTGCAATTGTGTCCTATTCAAAACTCCAAATCATCAATTACGATACTCATTCATCATTCACCACTTCAATCATTTCAAATTGTTATATAATAATAATGATGAGGCTAAAGACGGGTCGAATCTAGGGGGCGATTGCGTTTAAATATATATATATATATATATATATATATATATATATATATACATAATATATACAACATAAATGTACATATCATATATAGAAAACACACACAAAACAATGTCTTGAATTTTTAAAAGATATACGAACAATTTTTTGTTTGTTTTTAATAACTCTTACCTCAGAATCTTGTTAACTGTGGATAACCGAAGATCATAGATAAATGATAAATTTCATTTCGAAATTTCACTTCAATAAGGGGGATAATAGTACAGTGTAGTTCCACGTTACAATGTATGTAAGGGACATTTCAGCTGCTTTTTTGATAGACAATTTATAAGTCTACAAAAATGATTAACAAAAATTCTTAGAGAACCCAAAGGTTCAATATTGATACCATTATTCGCAAATCTGCACGTATTAACTTCTTCTTCCCATGGCTCTACAGCCCTTGCAGGGCCCTGGCCTCCGCAACAACGCCTCTCCAGTCCTCCCTGTCAGCAGCTCGACCTCTCCACTGTCTGATCCCCATCCTCTGGAGATCATTCTCTACATCATCCAGCCATCGCAGCCTGGGCCTTCCTCTTCTTCTTTTGCCTCCTGGTTTGCCATATAATAGCTTCTTTGGGTACCTATCTTCTCCCATTCTTTCTACGTGCCCAAGCCATCTTATACGTGTAGATTTAATAAAGGTGACTAGGTCTGGTGCATGGTATAGGTCCTGAAGCTCTCTATTATTTCTAGACCTCCATTGGCCTTCATTACATACTGGCCCAAATATCTGCCGAAGCACCTTCCTTTCCCAGATCTGCAGCATCTTTTCGCATTCCTGTGTCAGGACCCACGTTTCACAAGCGTATGTAACAATCGGTCTTAGGATTGTTTTATAAATCAATAATTTTGCCCTCCGTGACACGTTTCGAAATCTTAATGCTTTTCGCAGTGCAAAGAGACATCTGTTCCCTGCTGAAATTCTTGCTTTAATTTCTGCAGTGATGTCATTCTATCTTGTCACTAAAGCCCCAAGATATTTGAAGCTGTCCACTTTCTTAAATGTGTGGTGGAGCAGTTGCACATGACTCAGCTCTTCCTGCCTATCATTTTTTGTGGAAATCATATATTGGGTTTTTTCCTTATTTATCACCAGAGCCAATTTTTTCCCAGCTTCTTCAAATTCCTGCAAAGCTCCTGAAAGCGCCGCTTTTGACCTTGCTGATATCACTACGTCATCAGCATATGCTAGGTGTTGGGTCATCCTATTACATATTGTTCCTCCTGGGTTGGTCCTGATTGATCTCGCAGCTTGTTTGAGTGCGATGTTAAATAATACAGGTGAGAGGGGATCTCCCTGGCGCAGACCATTCTCAACCTCAAAATCTTCTGATATCATATTTTGAATCTTCACCCTACATCTGGTGTTTTCCAAGGTCATCGCACTCAGTCCGACTAGCTTTTCCGGGACCCCTAGAGTTTTCATTACTTTGAGCAGTTCATTCCTGTCAAGACTATCGTGAGTGTATAATCTATGAAGAGGTGGTGGAGGTCAACATTACGTATTAACATCGAAACCAAATTCACAACTTCGCCCTTAATGAAATCATCCCACCGAAGTCTATGACAATATTTTTTTCAGCATATTCCGTGCTTTGTCTAGTTAGGATTAACGAGAATGTTTTATCGTATACCGGAAAGAGTGGGATTTCGCGATATTTGTTAAATTCCTCGGGCATTACATATTTACCTATAAAATCACTGCCATTTCTGTGACTAACCTTACACTTCGCCTTATTCGAATATACTTCGAGCTTTGCCTATTCCTGCATTAATCAACATAATTGCATCAAGACTAAAACTGCAAAAACCTTATTTTAAATCGGACTAATAATATTGACGAAATGGCAAACATTTTTATATTGGACTTTCAACCAATGAAAAACAGGAAATACGTGTATGTTGACACACCAGACATTTTTTGCTTTGTGACTATTTCGAAATAAAATCCCATTGAGTAATTACTTGCAGTGATTTTATCTTAACTTTTAATCAGCTCTGATTTTTTACTGCAAACTATTTGATATTAAAAGATACTATGTATTAAAATTAAAAACAGAAGAATTAAAATAATAATTTCCGGCTTATCATAATAAAAAGTACCCAATATATAAACTTGCAATATATGATTAAATATTGTGTAATGATAAAAATAATCTGCCTTATCACAAAGATGTTAAAGAGATGATATAATTATGGAAATTTTCTTAATTGAAAAGCTATTACGCGATATTAATGAAAGAGCTTTAATAACGATTGGTTTCTAGATTTAGATAACAATTGTGTATTATTCAGTATGTCTTAGAAACAGACAGGGGAAAACAAAATGTTAATTGGTTCGGTTTCTTGGGTAATTGTTGTTATTCTGAAGTATTCTTGTTGAACTCGAGCCAGGAAGGTTGAAGCTGCGAATCTGGTATTTCCGTTTTTATCCAAGAGTACAATTAGCATGTGTGTGGGATATATCAAGCGTTGAATATACATCTCAACTAAAATCTAAATAATCTCCACTAAAACTAAAGCCCGTGAAATATTAGAAAAAATAACAAACATATAGTATAATTGAGAATAATACACTCGATGTAGAAGGTATCTGCTGTGGCATAGACCCTTATCATAACCTCTATTCTTATCAGGTTAGTTGTTCTATGTCAGTCATAAATAATTATAAAAAAGAAAAAAATGAAAGGTGGTACTTACAACAACCGAAAAAAGCTCTAACCATATATAGAATGTAGGTCACTTTAATAATTTAAAAATAGCAGTGAACGAAATCTTCTATACATACATATATATAGTTTTTATGTATTAGAGGTTTAAAGTACTTGATAGAGGTTGAGTGACCCCCAAGGGAGTCCCTAGACCTCATAGGTTCGATTAACAGCTATTAACATAATAAATTATTTATCTGTCATGACTACCTTAAGTTATTAAGAAAACAAAAGTGAAACATAGTTTTTTCAAATTTGGTAAATCTAAACGTTTATAAAAAAAATTGTCACTTTGATTATTTTCAATGAAAATGTCCGGTTGTACGCGAAAACGTTATGTTTCTAAATATGATACATGATACCATAAGTTCTCTCCAATATATAATCATTAAAGACTAAACATAGAAAATGGAATAAATATTCATTGATACATACATATTTAATTCATTCAATGAATACATTTAAAAGAGAGCAAACAAAATAAGTTGTTTTGGCACATGCCTTAGGCTACACCTACATTGGATCCGGTGTGATACGATGAGACGTCGCTAGCAAACCAAATGACTGAAATATATCGAGAGTTATAACATTTGGTTCTTTAAATTTATAAAATTAAGATTATTTATTAATTATTTTTAATACATTTATATTTTACTATTATGTATAGTACAATATGTATAATGTATACACCCCAGCATCGTATGTGATAGAATCACGTCGCACCGAATCGGATCCAATGTAGGTGTAGCCTTATGCGTGATTAACAGGCAAACATTTTTATTCACATTCCACTATAGACACAATTACCAAATTTTTCCTACGTCCTCATACATTCCGATATAAAACTATCAAATTTGCATTTTTCATATAATTAAATAAAATATTTCCTCTATAAAGAACTATAAAAAATAAAACATGCGCGTATTATAACTCTATTTTTAACTTAGTCCATATATCATTGAGATATTTCTATAGTTCCAAATCAGTTTTAAATCTTACTCAGTGTTGATTATTTTATTTAATTCAAATATTTCAACATATTTATGCTCCTATTTTATTTTCTTGCCGCTTTTCCATTCTATTGTTAAAAAGGAGACAAAAATCTCTTACAAGTAATGCTTGGAAATATAAACGGAGTCGTAGTAGCAGATGACAAACGTTAGTGGGGGGTAAAAATTAATTCACAAATGGAAAGCTGTCCTGGATTTTTCTGTTGTATTATTTATCCCTTGTTCTGAAATTGTAATTTTTTCCATTAATTTAAAATAATGGTAAATTTGACATAATTTGATACATAGATGTCTTATTTACAATAAATAAAATATTGTTTCCGTTACTTTATCATAAAATGGAACTTCAATGTATATTTAACTTCAACAAACACCTATTGTGTCTGAAAATAGTCTTCATCAGACGAAGTGGCATTTGAGGAATCTATACATGTACGGAATAGTAATATCAGACAGTGCGTCGAGGAAGAAAAAAATCACCCACTACTCCACAGATGATAAAATTGATAATCCCAATTAACAAATATTAAAATTTCAATTAATAAACAGTTCATAAAATAGCATCAAGCTATTTAAAAAGTTGCATTTTTTTTAGTAAGAAATGTTTTTATAAAATTGGCCCTAAACATTGGGAGAAATGTATATTTGCTAGTTTATTTCATGAAAGTAGAACGTATTATAATAAAATGGAATATGATTGAGCAATATTTGAAAGAATTATATAAGTTTCACTAATCGATTTTAAGAATACTGCAATACACACACACACATATATATAATGTATGTTTCTTTAATGTAAGGTCCTGAGCGTGTGTTCCCCTCCCACGTATTATATATTATTTTATTTATTTTTTTGCATATATTTTAGATTTCACTGCATTAATGATGTCTAGTACAGATATACTTTAGCTTGAAATTCCATTAATATATTTTTTAAATGTTTTACCATTTTTGTATTTGTAACAATCAATACATTTTTAATTCAAGCAAACTTTTCAGTCTGTTTCTTTTGAAATAATAATTAATGAATTTTTATGATACATTTCTTTAAATTATATACAAATTCCTCATAGGGAATGCAATAAATAGCTTTGACCTTTTTCAGGTCAACATTTGCCTGATCAATGTTTCTTTGGTTTTCTTGAACGCTGAAAAAAAATCTATTCTCGATTTCCTCAAATCTCTTGAGATAGCATATCCATTGTTTATTCTTGTATCTTTTAATATAAAAAGAAGCCTATAAAAAAATATCCATCTTCCTAATGAAATGTACTCTCGTAATATAATCCTATGAAATTCTCATATTAATGTCAGCGTTTAACATGGAAAAAAGCAATTTTTTTCTTATTATAAGAACGCTGCGGTTTCAAAGTACCCGATTTTTCCATTATTTTTTTGGGGGAGGGGGATGAAAACATTTCTAAAAACAAGTTTTAGGGCATTATGGATACTGATGCCATTCTAATGGTAATCGCTAGTACATTGACTAATTAATATACAGTGTTAACCAATTAAACTAACGTTGAATTGTAGTTATTTGAAAAAGAATTATAGAATCTTGGAATTCACTTTAACATGTTTTGATAGGACGCTAAATCCTTGATTTTTTGCCACAGAAACTAAACGTCATTTTACCTTCCTAACGTTGTAATTTTTTTCTGAACAAGATGATTTTAGTCAAATTCCATAAAATAAATGAATATTTAATAATTTTAAATTTTAAAATGAAACTGTTAGTCATTCCCAAAATGGAGCCATAAAACGAACTTCAGCGAACCTTTTTTTTCTATTCTTTCTACTCATATTTAAATTATTAACTATTAATATAAAAAAATACAACGTAAATACATATACTTATTTTTATTAAAATCTTTATGTGCTATAAAACTGCATTGTTCATACAGTATTTAGTTGTGAATAATAGTAACATATCGTCGGCATCATGTAATTTTACTCACAGACACTTTCATAAAAACTGATTCAGTTTGCCTTTTTCTATCTACAGTCAAATGGGTTTAGATTTTACTATTTTAAAAGAATAATCCTTTAAAATTTCATCTGTTTATATGAAATATAAAATATAATATTTCACAATCCTTACTTGTAATCTACGTAATATAATACAATCAGCTCTCATAGCACATGTAATAAGAAATGCGTTGCTAAATTATCAATTAGTTATCTCGGACATTTTTAAAACAGATTTATCGTTAAAAATTTCAAGTAGTAATCATAATATTCTTATAGAATTTATAACCTAATTTCAATAGCATATAAATATAGTTTAATTACCAATATCTTAACATTTTTATTATTTCTAATAAGAATGATTATTCCTAGTTTTTTTACCATTATCACCATAATATTATCAAGGATTAAAGATTTAAAAAAAATTCAATGACGGTAAAAAAAAAAAAAAAAATAGATAAGTCGAAATTACCGTTTTTCAAGGGAGATAATTTTGAAATATTTGTCTTTATTTTTTATTAGCGATCAATATTCAAATTAATATAGCCAGTGTGCCCTTGTTTTTTACATCACTAGACTTTTATCATTCAAATTTATAATGGCCGTCTCTGAAAAAATGTTTTATCAGATTTTTTTTTATTATTAAGATATTTAATTGCTAAAACATAGTGCTTTATATTACAATTCATAAATTATAAATAATTAAAAATTATGATAGACCATAATTGATAACATCATTCAAATAATATACGAATATCTATACAGATTGAATTTGACAATTGTTTCGTGGTTTTAACTTTCTTGTAAACTTTTTTCTAATACGAATAAATTTACACATTTTATTTTATTAAAAAACACTTACAAACTAATTATAATGGTGGAAAAAAACAAAAATATGGGTGTCATGTTATTTTTTTATGGTGAAGACGATAAATACAAATTTTCATATTTTTTTAATGATCTTTATTTAATCAAATAATCACACTATTATATATACATATATATATATATATATATATATAAAGACAAAAACGAAAGAATTAGTTCAATAAGAGGCAATAGGTCAATTAGCAGTCCACTCTTACTTTAGCAGTCAGTGTGTTAGAGTGCATCAAGAGGCCTATACATCATCCTATTTATCATCGATCATTATTAAACATTTTTTTAAAGTATATCATTGTATAAAACATTACATAGTCACCTCGTCGAGTCAGTAAATTACAGTCAACGTTATTTTTTGGCAGAACAAGGATTGATTCAATATTCAATTTTTTTTTTTTTGTTATGAGACAAGGAAGACCATGCATAACAGAGATTTTAATTTAAAGGTTTCATAATTTTATAATTAAAGGGAGTTTAAATATAAATACAAATATATAAATAAACCACAATCTACCTGTGTTGCAGCGTTTCAAAACTATGGGGGATCTTTCAACTGAAACTCACATTCTTGAAGCAGTTCTACGACTACCAGAACACAATAAACATGAGAAAACAGACACAACAAATGCCCTACAGTTATCATAATTTTTCCTATACCACTACAGAACCTGATTTACAAGAGCCTAGCCATGCTGAAGACCAGACATCGAGGAGAGCTCAATAGAAAGACGTAACAGTGGCTTCGACACAGAAAGAGACAAGATACCTGTGATAAGAGGATGGTGATACGCGTGCACCGAACCACTGACTGAGGCGTACCCCCACTCCGCCGCTCCAACGCTACGATCCGTTCTACGTCACGTCCCCGTCGGATCTTCCGGGCATTTAAACAAGAATCGAATAAGTCTTTTAAGGAGAGGGCCAATACTTAGTGACATCCCCCCCTCAACAACGAAAATGTTCCAACAGTTTCAGAACGGTGAACTAAGACGTATATAAATTCACACTATCCTACAAAGATCTAAAACAGACACAACATACGCTTGCTTAGGACTCCAAACTTCATTACACGTAGCCATATCTTGTTCTTCGATAGCCTCCAACATTGTACAGCACCACTGATCAACTTACTTTCACTGACTATGTCACAGCAACAAAGTTGACAAAAACATTTGCCTACACTTAGTCTAGACTGAAAAACAAACTAGTGAGTCCCATCACTGGAGCTCAATTTCTCTCACCCAGTAATAACAAAAAAACTGTATCTCTACAACTCATGAAGGATTTCGGGTTCAGTGCATAATAGAGACTGTAGTATTTCTTGGATAACGATTGTGCAGGGGGGTGATTTGTCAACTGCCAGATTTTCACCTTATTTTGCTACCAACTTGATAGAGGGCAACTCAACGCTCTAACACTGAGCTACCCTGCTCTCCTAACCAAATATAAAAAAAGATTAATTTCCCAACCTCGTCCACCTCTTAAAATGCACCAGGCTCAATTCAAGAGATCCTAACAATCCTTGTATATAATAATAATAATTGTTATTATTATTATAAAGAAAGAAAATTAAAGATCGTAGGTGTAATGGCGAGAAGATGAATTAGCTACATTTTCTGATTGGACATGCGCAACACTACTGACGTTATCTCTTCTCGTCACAAACGCAACTAAAATATTAAAACATCTTTTCCAAGCCTAGGCATGTCAAACCCTGGTAAAATAACAAAACGAGAGGTGTTTACAATTCCATAAGGAACTAAGCTATCTAAATGTCACACATGATAGTAATTTTGTCAGCTGTCAACTACAGCCTAATTCATAACAGTTTTATAAAAGAAAAACATAAAATGAAAGCATATATGTTTAAATATACAAACATGCGGATGCAACGCTAGAAACTAATGTTGCGATACGGATTGGATCCAAGCCCAAACATGTCAAACCTAGCCAAGCAAAACAAACTACCTTATTTACTCGTTTAAAAATTACTCCATTCAAGACCGACAGTTAAGCAAGCAACACACACGAAAATAAAAAAGAAGCTAGATAGATGATCTGTAACTATGGCTTCTGATAAAATATTATTAGGGTCAAATATGTGTTAGTATAACTTGTTTTTCCATTACTGTAGATAATACGAACGCACTTTAATGCAAATCTTAATAGAACCTAATAAAAATTGAAATACAAATATCAAAAGACTGTGGTAATCACAGATACAAGAGACTCTGACTCACCACGAGTCAGAAAGACCGAACAAAGAACAAAGTAGTCACAGATTTTACAATAATTAATGGGAAAAAATGCCAACTTTTTGCTTCTAAACCTTAATTTGTCAAGGATATGTAACAAGAAACAAATATATTTATTTGTTTATCATAAACAAACCGTCTTAAGTTTCCGTAAAGCTAATCATAGATTTTTTTAAACAAATGGAGCATTTTTGGATACAACACATCCCTCTGGTAGTATACCGGGTGTAAGGTTTATATCCAAAATGTGGGGTTTAAACTTCACCTAGTTTATAATTAAAAAAAAAATAACATAACTTATTTTGGTTTTTAATCCAAAACTCCAAAACGGAGCATTCAAACTAAGAGTATGTAGCATTTTAAATTTAATCAAGAATGGAGCGAACACCACAATACGATAATTCGGTTTTTTTCCAGTTCATCTAAAATGAGACAATTTGTTAAACAAGATATCATAAATGAACCTGTAACTTGGTAATGATTTCTCTAATAGAAAACTCATTACAGAGATTCAGTCCCTCGACCTCCCAACATTGGACATTTCCCTATTTTATTAGTCCCCTAGCTCAGCAGAGATCAAATTTTGTATTGCGGAAATTCAAGTTATTTTTGCTTTATGGAGTGTTTTATTATTTATAGGTATACTAGTTAAAAATTAAAATTTCCGATCTAGTCCTTCTTATACATTTCCCGCCATCTCGAAAAAACACTAAGAAGAAACCTTTTATGTTTTAAGTACGTTATTCCTAAGTAACTCGCTTCCAGATTATCGAGGAAATGTGCCATTACGAATTATTTAGACAGTTAAAAGCCCTGGAACTGAAAAAAGGAAGAGGTCCATGGGAACTTGAAGCATGCCATAACAGTGTGTGACCATCTTTAGAGTACAGTCATCAAAAATAAACTCCATCTTCCATATCAGTCAGTATAACAGAATATGATATAAATAAACTTCATATGTAAATAGAATACTGTGTGTGAGAGATTCAGACGATAATACTCCAGCCCTCTCTACTCTAAAGATTCTCTAGCACCGAGGTCGAATTAGTTGATTGCAAGGCTAATTACTTCACAACTACATGAAGGCATGGAATGAACGTTGTTTCAATTACTCGATTATTTTAAGAACATTTGAAAAATCGTTTGTACGAAAACATAGCATATTTTATTGATAAAAATTAAGCAATTTATAAATAGGATGCAATGATAAAAATCCCATATAATATTCTCTTAAGCCTGAAATACTGGGGAAAAAAACAACAAATCAACGTTTCGCCAATTCAAGCATTATCAGGACACACACCAAAGAAGACAAAGTACAGCACATTTCAAACCAACAGCCCAAACAGACTTATCTTATCTCAGCCTCGCTCCAAGACGCTCTACAAACGACTAATGCAAAGAAATTTTATTCAACACCTTATTTGTATTAATAACGGCTAACACTATTTCGAGAAAAAAATAATCGAATAAATTAAGATTTAATAATATTATAGCAATTATAAATATAAAATAACTAAATCTAGACAGGTTATTAAAGAATATGTTATCAGAACGAGTACATATATATTTTGAGTGACAATGGCAACTTAACTAAACAAAAAAATATTTCTACGAAACTTGAGTAATCATTATGAATGAGTAAAATAATTTTACTTTCAATAATAATTTTAGTAATAATTATTATTATTACAATTAGAGACAAATAGAAACTGAACCTCTATACAACTTAGTTCAGGACCTCTCTTGAGGCATCGATCGCCGGGAGAATTTTACAAATACCTAGGCATCAAGCAAGCTATAAAAATATCCAAGAAAAATGTATTTAGCGAAATATCTACCAAGCTTAAAAAAAAGAATACAGCTAATTCTTAAAAGTCAGCTGAATGGAAGAAATAAAATCAATGCCATAAATACATGGGCAATACCAGTTGTAGCATATAGTTTTGGCATAATAAATTGGTCAAAAACGAAACTACAACAGAAGGATCGCATGGTGGGCACAATGATGACAGAAGGTAAAATTCATCCCCCAAAGGCCTCTGTGACCAGACTCTATTTACCGAAAAGAAGGTGGCCGTGGACTGATTTCGATGGAAGATTCATGCACAAAACAAGTAAAATCCATGAATGAGTACTTTATGACAAGTACACCGTCAATAATCGGATTGGTGAGGCAATGAGACGAAAAATACACTGCACTTTATTTGAAAGACCCTATTCTCCACGATATTAATGATGAGGTTTACTAAGAGACGATATGGAAGTAGAAGGAACTGCACGGTAGATTTTACCATCAACTGCATCAGCCTGAGATTGACAGTGAACTCTCAGTTGAATGGTTAAAAATAGGTCAACTGTTTGGAGAGACTGAAGGGTTTACATTAGCTATACAGGATCAGGTAATTGCTACTGGAGCCTACAGAAAGCCCCCTGTTAAGCAGAACCTGATGACGGATAAATGTCGCCTCTGCTCGAAAACTCATGAGTCTATACAACATGTGGGAAATGGATGCGAACCACTGGCTAGGACAGACTACATGATCAGGCATAACAATGTGGCGAAAATATATCACCAAAGTATATGCACGCTATTAGGACTGTTGGGCGGAGAGGAGGTGCCTTACTACCGCTATCAGCCAGAAAAACTATTAGAAAATAATAAAATAAAAATTTACTGGGATGAGAAAAAATAATTACGGACAACAGGGTAATACATAACCGTCCGGATATTTTGTTAATCCATAAAATAGAGAAAATTGGTAGAATTATAGAAATAGCTGTCCCATGTGATACAAACGCAATGAAAACCAGAGCCGAAAAATTTAGGAAATATCAGGAACTTGCTACTGAGTTAAAATCACTTTATCATTTGGAGAAAGTGCTCATAACTCCAATAGTAATTTCCTCGAATGGACTGATATTGAAAAGCACAAGGGAGGTTATAGAAGACCTTGGCCTCCATTTGGAAAAATTAAAATTGCCGCAAAAAGCAGTTCTGTTGGATACCTGCAGAATTGTAAGAAAATTCTTAAATCAGTAACATTTACACTTCCCTTGAATTTTGGATTCCGGGATGTGAATTTGACGCCGGAGAAATCTGTGACAAAAATATAAATAATAAAGAAATATAATTAAAATTATTATTAAAAGTAAAATAATATTTTTTTTTTCGGTCAAGCAAAAACTTCTAAGTTACAAGTTGCGAAAGTAGATTTACAATATTTTCCTGAGTTTTGAATCACGGATCAACGGGAGAAAGATTTTTTTTAATTGATCGACAACAAACAGCATTAGAATTTGGAACCTATCGATATCAGGGTATATACATAACCCACATCCATAAATTAGCTGTATCACAAGCTAATTACCGTATAACTATCACATGTTAAAGCTCATTTGAATTTGGGAAATAGCCGTTCCCTATAGAGCGAACAGTAATCAAGGAAAAGTATTTATAAGTATATATAAATGGAATAAAATCATCAAAAGAACAACCAATAGTATAGATTTTCTCATGAAAGTATGTACCCAACAACTAACAACCTCATACAAATACAAATACTAAAGTACCAAATACAAACACTATCCCTCGGAGCAATTTAAAAAGATAAATATTTATAGAGAGTAGGTAGGAAGGATGAAACGCAGAAACGGCTATTTCGACACATTTCTGGCTGCCCTTGAACGTCAGGTCTAACTCTTGAGTGTTCTCTAAAAACATTAGCTCATATCGCGTGATTTATGCACATGTTGTTACAAGAGGCAGCTAGAAGAGCAATAAACATTTAATACTTCTCCTGCATATGTATCGTGTTAAGCCTACTTACTACACGTATTGTCCCGTTATTTCATAATATTAGAGGTACATGAAATAACAGGTGTGGGATGGGCGTATAATAATGCAGTAGGGATTTCAACTGATTATATATCAATCGCCGCCGAATCAAGGACATGTTTTTTGAAAGTAAGTACAGCAATAGTATCAACATGAGTGTTCGCTGCATCCCTTCTGGGGAGGTGGCTTAAAGACTCACTAACAACAGACACTGATAAAGTTCCTAGTAAACAAAACGATAAACCCTGCTGTTAACAGATCTAACATAGCCGTATTTGAACCATGGAACCTTTCTGTCCGGCAACTTAGCTCTCTACCACTGAGCTAACCCGCTCTCCTACAATATATATATATATATATATATATATATATATATATATATATATACAACAAATTACAAAAAAGACTAACTTATTGGATGGGCCAGAGTACATGTAGAACCCTTATCCCTGCGCACACGCTAAGTCAACAATATAAAAACTTTAAAGCTGCAAGTGGTTGTAATAGAGATATTATTCCTTTGAAATTGTGGCAATTAAACTTGCAGAATGT
Organism: Troilus luridus; assembly: GCA_964056705.1. Lineage (NCBI taxonomy): Eukaryota > Metazoa > Arthropoda > Insecta > Hemiptera > Pentatomidae > Troilus > Troilus luridus. Next base: position 119,975,799 of record OZ057413.1, read on the forward strand.
TAACATTATTATTCAAAACCTTATTAATAATTACAATAGTTGACATTTCAGGGTATTTATTCCCTTCTTCAAGGGAATCAATACAAAATATCAAATTTTATTATTTTACAAAAATATGTAAATGTAGTACTTCTTTGTCACCACTAAAGTGTATAAGAATCACCGAATAAGACTGGATGAAATAAATAATGAACCGTGAGAAACATTTGACCCAATTTACATTATATATAATTATAATATATTTATAAGTTTAATAAAATGCTAATAGAGCTTAAGATTACCGCGAAAACTAAAACCTCGAAAAATTCTTAAGTATATTAACTTAATAACGTACAAACGTGAAACTTGGCCTCTGTCGAAGAAAAAAGATGAATGAACATCACTCAATTACATTCTAGGCAATCTCGAATCTATGAGGTATTGCTGAAGTAAACTAATCTATCTGTATATCAAGATTAGAAGGAAAAGAGCTTTGAAGCACTGCTTGTTTAATAGTGATAAAAGGTAACTCATTAATACAACATATATACCTCATGTGAGCGAGGAGCATACCCATCGGATGTTCACTGCCCAATAATCTGTGCCAAGGCGAGCCTAAATTGTGAGAAAACACGATCGCATCCGCCATTGTAGGTACTCCTAATTAAATAACACACTGGATCGAGGTTTTCTTAGTGCCCATACTGGGAACGTGGGTTCTATTCCTGTCAAGCTCACTTGATATTTATTTAAAGAAGCATGCCACAACTACTTTCAGGTTAGTAAGCGATGGCGACCTAAACTAATAAATAAAGACCTATGAGTTGGCAAAAAAGATCACAAGGTCCACTTGCTTGAAGCTTATCTTTCCATTGATATCAGTATAAGCACCAGTAACTGTAGATGGTCTTTCCTAATTATAATGGGGAGATCAGCTAAATGGTGTTGTTTATGGCGTTAAGGAAAGAAAAAATTGAAACACATTAGAACCAGCTATGTACTTCACAACACACTCGGCCATCACAGCCTCTGCTCAATCCTACATCATTTTGTTCCTTTCAACATATAATATCTCTGAGTGGATTATCTAAAATTAACAAATAATAAACGTCGTAGCAAATCCGGAGGTTAACGATAATGATTGACTGCAAACTACCTTCCAACGATTACCATTCGAACCCAGATCATCCTTAACGCAATCCTCCCACCTACGTTTCAGTCCCCTATTAAGACGTTTTCCGATTCATTAATTTCTGATCCCTCAAGAAAATGGTCAGTTTTATTTTTTTCTGATAGGACTTGATACGAAGAAGGAATGTTATCACGCATGATCACGTTGAAAGACGTTTTAATATATAGTTATTTCGATTCATTTTATTTTTCATAAAATGTTGATGGTTATTATCTTCTTTAGGGAGAGTTATACAACTCTGATTTAAAAAATAAATACATTTTTGGTAGCCCCTTACATATACAACTATACACTCCCTAAATTTCAAAAGGATACACTAATTAAACAATATTTAATCGAGATGCTGACAATTGTATCTAGAGGTATAGTATCATAGGTTATCCTCAAGTAAATTATAAATAATTAAGGAAAATGTTTTAGCGAAGAGAAGCAAATGGACTAATTCTTACAAACTGCAGGTCGGTTGTTTTCAACAGCAAAAGAGTGGTAAAAACATTTTCATTATATTCATCTTAAATTCCCATTAATTAATCTAATAACTGGATGGCTCAATCCTCTCATAATGGGCCATCCTTCATTTTTGTATTTTAAATAATGATAGAACAAAATAAATCACACTGTGGGATTTCTCATAATTCATTTCAATTTTCAATTATAGAACAATAGAAAGACTAAGCTTGAAACTAAGATATAAACAAATTCAATTTTTAATAAATGCATTTGCTAATTCTTTCACATATAAATTATTGCCATTGAAACAACAACAAGGCATCAAAATACATTATCTCATTACAACTCCTTACAAAGCAAGGTTCCGTCTCGTTCATTAATAAAACTTGCTTAAAAAAGATTTGCTTAAAAAGTGGGCAACTACTTCTTAGAGGCTGGATGAGCATCATCCCACAGGGCTGATCCATGGATGTTATCAGAATAAATAATTTATTTGCCACAGCTGGTCTTCAACTAGAGTGGCCTATTACACTGAGCAATCCCATCCTCCAATGTGAATGTTGCTTTTTATTAAAGAAATTTTTTAAGGAGAGATAAAAACACTTATGATCAAATTTTTTTTACAACAAAACCTTTTTCACTAAATACATACTTAAACTTTCTCTTCTATTTCTCTTGAAATTAACAAACATGAATCACTTCTTTCAAATCCCTTTTAATATTTCAGATCATAGTATTTATAATCTTAGCTTCTGGATATTTTTACATAAGCACAATTTATTATTTGTTCCCTGTTTTTCCACACTACCAATGAATATATAATTTCAAACTTTATTTTTGGAATAGATTCATGATATAATTATTTCCAAAGTCATGAGTTTATTTTCTATAAATATGGCCAATATTTAAGATTCTGACAATGCCAGATCAAATAGCTAAATTTTCAAGGTTGATTCCCAATTACATTCTACTCTCAAAATCCTATAGTGACAGATGGGTAGATTTGAATATTTAGCAGACTTAATTCAATTCAGTTACCATATCTAAGCCATTATACTAATGCCCTAAAGATGGCCCTAGCAACTTAGTAAGTACAATCATCTCTAGCATTTTTTATTTTTACATCCCTGAAGGGGGGGGGGGGTAGCTCAGTGGGTATAGCGCTGAGTCGCTATGCCTAAGTTCCAGTTTCAAATCCGGTAGAGCCAGATAAATTATTTAACCTGTTAACAGTGTTGGGTAAGATCAACTTGTGGCATCTGACAATCTTCCGAGTACTCACTCAGCTTCTATAAAGTGGGTACCTTTAACTGGGGGAAAAACCTGGCGGTTGAGCGTAATCGGAAACAAATTATCTCTCTTCTCTAATGTTGTCCTGGGAACAATACAGTCTATACCATGTACTGAACCCAACTGAAATAGTACAGGTTAGGTTACAAGAATGACATCAAGAGATCTGTATTCATTGCTATTCCACAATATTAGACTATAAAAACTCAATTGACCATCTTCTTTTCAGACGCCTCGGAGGATTATCAGGAATTGAAGAGGTTGGGAGGTTTGAATCTAATGAGTTTGAGTGGAAATGAAGTTTATCATGAAAAGATTGATATCGGAAACGGTGAACACCTAATTTGAAATGTGGATCAATTCCTGTTTTCAATTATGTCAAAATAGTTTAAGCACTGTATGAAATTACATAGCTTTACTGAAAATAGAATAAAGTGATTTAAAACATAGAAAAAATATTTTATTCAGATGTATTATTGAGGTATACCTCTAAACACAAAGTTTCAATGTCTTGTCCTCATAGAAACAAGGTATAATGAAAATATGCTAAACATTCAGGATAATGATAAGTTATTTAAATCTAAGAACAAGAAATGGACAAAATTGAAATGGGAAACTTACCAAAGCTTTGAAAGTGGCTGAGGTCAGAGAGGTCAAGCTGTAGGAGGGAATACTGTGTTATAGCTGAACTTGCAGATTAGGGTTTGGGGGGTGATGGATGAACGGGGGAGTATAGTTTGCTAATGCTGGCATCGAGCATTCAGGTTTTCCAAGTCTTTATTATTATTAAAACTAATACATTTCTCGATATAAGTATTATATAAAGAAATGCTTTAAGAATAATATAGGTGCACAACACAGTCTTGATGGAGCAAACTGTGGTCTAGTGGTACCAATAATAACCCAAGATCACGGGTTGGTAGCCCAGTAGGTGGCCCTAGGATTTTTTAAAGGGAGCAAAAAAACCTTGGTTATGCTGTCCTTTGGAAGGGACATTAAACAGGGGTCCCGAGTCTGTAAGATATCAAGTACTCATTAAAAATCCCTGTCATAATTAAACCTGGATAGGCAAAATTTAAAACTCCCACTGAAGCATCGTCTGATCAGCCATAGCAGCATAAAGTGACGTTAAACGAACAAACAAACAAACAGTCTTGATATGTTTAATAAGCAGTTAATAGTAGCAGCTAACCTGAACAAGCATTTAAAATATTCAATGATATAGAAGCTCTTGACTCTCTGAGAAGTTTAGATATGAGATCATTACCAAAACTAACACATAATATTTGTAGGTAGAGATATCAGTTAAATAAAATCATTACGACAACAGACATAGGAAGGACTGTCAATAATTTACTCTCTATTTTTCAATCCATTTTTGCTCAAAACTATTTGTTGAACTTTGATTAGGAAATAGATAAATTACAACCTTCCCACTTTGGTAAGGCACAGGTTACCTTAAGTGGTAAAGCTTTAGCAATCTTTCTTCCTAATTAGAATGCAAAATCAAGAAAAGAAAAATATATATCAAAGAATATATAATGAATATATATATATTACCAAAAAATAAATAAATAAAATACTTTCATAAAAACCAAATAATATAATCTGGACTACAGATCTTCACTTGACTTACGGAACAAACGACTTTTCTATAATAGCATACTGAAGCCTATTTGGACATATGGAGCAGAACTTTGGGGTTCAGCAAAAAAAAGTCCACATACACAAGATTCAAACAACACAGTCCAAAATTCTCAGAAAAATTGTTAATGCACCATGGTATATTTCGAATCACACCATACACAACGACATGAACATTCCCACTATAAAATCATATATTCATAACAAATACATGACATTCCACTCATCGACACAATATTACCCAAACCCACTCGTTCTTCCGCTTTCCTACTCCCTGTTACCTGGACTGGATAGGAAAAGATTAAAAAGAAATTGGCCAAGAGACCTACTCACCTATTGATATTTATATTTTTACTCCATCATCATATAGAAGTTCAAGTAGAAAATCAAGATGAAAAACACTGGGATCAAATTTGCTGAATGCGCAATTGTGCAGGTGCAAATGAAAATTAAATTATAAAATAAAATAAATACAATCTGAAATACTGTTGGTAATATATATTAGCTTTAAATATAAAAAAAATAGTAATTCTCTAAAACAAAATTCTTGATCCAAGGGTTATACATTTAATTACCGCTATAAATTAAATAAGTTGGAAAAGCAATAGGCCAATTAATTTGATTTTCGATTAACATAGACTATTTTATTAATCTTTAAATTTAACTTTAATCTGTTTCCTGCAATCAAACTGCTATAAAATCCCTGGGTGACCTTTCCTCTGATCACAGTCCAGTTCTGCTTCAAGTGCATTCGATTCCCATTCCTAAGCCCTCTCTTCCCCGACTGATTACAGGACGTGTAGACTGGGATAAATTCCGATCAAATCTAGAAAATAATTTAGACCTCAAAATTCCGCTTAAAACAAAAGGAGACATTAATTCTGCAATAGACAAACTAACAGAAGCAATACAAGTCAATATAAAATATAACACTTTTCCAAGTAAAAATCATTATCAACAGAATAACTGGCCACTTCATATTCGCGAGTTATTAAAAGAAAAACGACGGGCAAGAGCAAAGTGGCACCGCACGAGATATCCATCGGACAAGAGTCATTATACCAAACTGACCAACAAATTAAAATCAGAGATCAGAACATTCAAAATTCAAAATTTGTATTACCGTACAGAAAATCTCAGTACTACTGACAAATCCTTATGGAATACCACTAGAAAACTCCTAAACTATAAAAAATTCAACCATCCACTTTTAACCGAATCCCAAACCTGGTCAAGATCTGATGAAGAAAAATCACAAATTTTCGGCCAGCACCTATTCAAAACATTTAACCCTCATCCAGATATCCTTAATCAAACCCACTCTGAATGCATTGGAGCAGAATTAAGTATTCCTCTTCAGTTGTCCCCTCCTCCTAAAGCATTCCATCCTTCCGAAATATCAAACATTATTCATAGATTACCCGCCAACAAAGCCCCTGGACACGACCTAATCACATCCCAGATTCTAAAACGCCTTCCTCAGAAAGCGATCCTACTCCTTACATATATATACAATGCCGTACTCCGCACCACATATTTTCCTGATTCCTGGAAATTATCCATAATTAAGATGATTCCAAAACCTAAAAAACCACCAGAACTCCCATCCTCTTATCGTCCTATATCTCTCTTGCCCATAATGGGGAAAATACTTGAAAAACTCATTCTGAAACGTCTTCATCCTATCATAGAATCCAATCAAATAATCCCAGATCACCAATTTGGTTTCCGAACATCACACTCCACCATCCAGCAATGCCATCGTGTGGTGGACGTTGTCTCATCTGCATTAGAGCGCGGAATGTACTGCACGGGAGCTTTTCTCGATGTAGAGCAGGCTTTTGATCGAGTCTGGCATCCAGGACTGCTGTACAAACTCCGTAAATTCTTACCTTCAACTTACTTCCTTATTATCAGTTCCTACCTCAGTAATAGAACCTTTAAAGTAAACCATAATTGTTCCTACTCTTCCCTCTTCACCCAGTCTGCCGGTGTTCCTCAAGGTAGTATCCTGGGGCCCATCCTATACACGATATATACAGCTGACATCCCAACCCATCCAAGCACTGTCCTCACTACTTACGCTGATGACACATGTGTGTTATCAGTTAATAAGGATCCATTTGTTGCATCCCAATCTCTTCAATCCCATATCTCACACCTACAAGAATGGTGTCAAAATTGGAGGATTAAAATAAATCCTAACAAATCCCATCAAATTACCTTCACCCTTCGTCGTAAACCTACGAATTCCTGTCCTACTGTATCGTTTAATAATACACCACTGAACCCTGTCGAACAGATACGTTACCTAGGACTCCATCTGGATAAACGTCTCACTTGGAATCCTCATACAAGACTGAAAAGACAAGAAACTGCTCGACGTTTTCGCCTACTTCAACATTTACTGGACAAACGCTCTAAGCTACCAATTAATTACAAAAGACTTATTTACATGACAGTCATCAGACCTATTTGGGCATACGGAGTTGAGCTTTGGGGCTCTACTAAACCATCCAATTCATCTCGTATCCAATCCTTGCAATCCAAAATCCTTCGTAAAATCCTCAATGCTCCTTATTATGTCACAAACAAACTCATCCATCATGATCTTAATATCCCATATGTTACTGATTTGGCCCAAACTAGATACCTATCCTTCCATAAGAAGCTCCATACGCACTTGAATCCGCTAGTCTCTCAGCTTGCTTCCCATACAATTCCTGATAACCCTCCGAGGCGTCTGAAAAGAAGATGGCCTCGAGATCATCTACTATAGAACTTTATTGGAGTGCTATCGATGGGTAGTTTCTCCACAAGTGTTTTCATGTCATATTATACATTTTTGCACATTTACTTGATATAATACCATTATAGTTGTAAATATCATTGAATTAAATAAAAAAAAAAAAAAAAAAACTTTAATCTGTACCACTATAACCCGTGAACGGGTCTGGGGTTCAGTAGATGGTAGAGACTGTACTGTTTCATGGACAACGGTGCAAGGAGGTGACTTGTCCTAGATCACGCTCAACCAACATTTTTCCCCCTTGTTTTGGGTAGCCTATTTTTATAACATTTTATAGAGGCTAGGAGAGCCCCAGGAGGAATCCTATATGATCCACCTCCAGCTGCAAAAAGATTAAATGAAAGTCTTGCCAGCAGAGGGATTTGAACCAGGATTTCCGGGATGGCAACTCAGTGCTCTAGCACTGAGCCACTCAGGTCCTTTTTATTAATCAGTTTATTTATCTATAAGTCCATATACAAAACTATTCGTAAAATTTGGGAAAAGAATATCCCAGTTAAAAAATAAAAAACTACAGAAAAATTATTCAGATAAAAAACATAAAAGAATGAAATATCTAGAGTTATACAAAAATTAATGGTTAGGCACTTACTGGTAAGTTGGATTTTCATTGACCACACCCCTGGCTATTTCTTCATAATAGTGAATTAAGTCATAGCCTCTATCTAAAGCTAATAATTTGTCAATATTAATTAATAATAAATCTACTCGAATAATATGATCCAATAAATATATTGGTAAATAAATTACAATGTCTATATCCAGACCCCGGCAAGGCCTGGAAAAATACAATTCTCATTTGTATGAGAATATCCTTTTACATATTCTTCATGAAATTTCCAATCTTTTTTAACTGGAAACCTCGGCCCATTCCCAATCTTGCCCAGTTTCATCTAATAGATCTATCAACAAGAGTTCATTATAGCATTCCTTCTCTTATATTCAACCAACTGGAATTCTATTTCTTCCCCTAACCATCATTTTTATATTATTACCTTAAATCATATAAAGTTTTAGAGACTTGCAGACTTCTTTAAAATATACTGCAATAGATTATTTAATTTTGCAAAAAACTATAATATTCAATGAAAGAAATTAGCTAGTCAGTTGGATATTTCGTGGATATTTGGATTTTCCCTATATATCCATGAATTTTCCCAAAAATAGGTTTCATGTACTCAGGGAAACAGAATCCTATTATTGTTATTGTAGTGAATAAGGGACTAACAACATTCACCATCCAGATATGGTGAAAATATTTATTTTGCACCGAGGTTCTTAAACTGTGGACTGTAGATACTCGAAAATCTGTATGCCTATTAACTTTAAATTCTCCAGCTTTTCTCTTTTATTTAAATTATCTTGCATTGAAGACTGCAACCAAAATTTGGGTTAATAGAGGACCTGCAGGGATCTGAGGAAGATTGGTTTAAAAATCCCTGTTTAAGGTGATTCATTTTTATGCTATGTATCCTTTTAGTCATCTTATTTGCTTTAACACTGCAAATTTAATCAAATTGTTTAATTAAAGAGTCTATTCACCTCATTAAATAAGGGCATTATAGTTTAATAATGGGCCATTTCATATGAAATGTCCATTTTCAAAGGAAAGGTTATTTAGTAAAACTGCTTTATGAAATCAAAACTTTTTATTCACTATATTTATCCTTGTTACCCAACATTTATGAAGTTTTCAATTCCAGAACTAAAAAAATCAGGGTGTAATAAAATCAAATCTGAAAATGCGTTATTGACATGAGAATCATTTTCAAAAATTTTACCCTTAAGGAAGCAGTCCAAATTCTGAATAGATGGAAATCTGTTGGAGATAAGTCTGGCGAATAAGGTGGATCAGGGTGGATTACGTAACCTAGTTTGTTTAGTTTCTTCCTAGTGAGTCGTGAAACATGAGTTCTAGCATTGACATGTAGGAAGATAGATCTCTTACGATTAAATAATGCAGATTTTTTCTTTGATAAAATTTTGTTGCATTATATCAATATTTTTGCAGTACAATGTGAATGTGATGGTTTCGCCTTGAGTAGAAAGGAGAGATGAATTATTTATGCATTAATTATTTATTTATGAATTAATCTGTCACCAGCTGAAATATTCCATGCAGCTTGGGCTGTTGAGTGTCCAAATTTAAACTTATAAAAGAAAATTACATGAAATTCGCATGTTTCCATGGTCATGTTTGATGGCATACAAACAATCTTTGTTCAATAGTAGTGATAGTAAATATTAGAAAAAAGAGAGAATTAATTACAGGTCATATATGTAACCAAAAACATAATAATCAACAGAAGTCCACTAATGCCAAATTGAATTTTAGAAATAATAAACATCGACATTTCATATGAAACGACACAGCATTATTGAATTAACCTGCATGTGAAATTTTAGGGATTAGTAACAAACAGATTGATTATAGATTAAATATATATATATATATATATATATATATATATATATATATATATATATATATATATATATATAGTAATAAATAAAAAGGTTAATTAATGGTGCTAAGGCTGATCATGCAGACTTGGTTTTTCAGGCTTTTCACAAAAGGGTTCAGCCCTTTTGCACCTAGTTATATTTCACTACTTTTATCTAAATCTTTATTCGTTTCTCTAAACACTTTTCCAGAACACAATTAAAAAGAAGTGGAGAAAGGCCATCTCCTTATCTCACCCCAGTTTCAATTAGAAACGTGTCAGATAATTCTCGTAGAAATTTTGACTTTGACTATGTATCGGTTAGGGTTGTTTTGGTTATACCTAATTACTGGTCTTGTTGGTCAAACCTAATTAACTCAATGTTCAGAAAAGGAAGGAATCATATGTTTTTTGAAAATCAATAAAATGTTCTACTCTGGCACTTACAATACTCCATAATATTTTTCAGATAAGAAATGCCTTCAATGTAGTACCAGCTTTTTATAAATTCTCCATGATATTCACCAATTTCAATTCAAGCACGATCAAATACGGCTTTAGATAATCATTTTTTTATTACTTCCAAAATTAAAATTCTCTTATAGTTTTCAGAGTTTGTTTGTCCTTTTTTTTTATGCAGTGGGTGTGTAAGTATGGTTTTCCAAATATTTAGAATCTCTTCCTACTCCCGATATTTCTACTAGATATTCTTCGATGTTTATGTTGGCTGTTTTTCGCATCTCTTCAATTAATAAATTTTCTTCCGAAGTGTTATTATTTTTAATTATCCTTATTTTTGATGTAATATAGAAAACAAAACTTAAAAAATGTAAAAACGAAAAGTCTGTTCACAAGTTTTAAAAAAAGAAGAAGAAGTAATTAACTAATCGTGAACCATTATGTTACATATTTCAGTCAGAAAAATCCATTGACAATGAAAAATACTATGCTAATTAACAATATTAAGGAACCAATTGAAAGATATTTATTACTAGCAGCGTTCGAACATATTTAAAACTGCGGTAGATGCTAACAGTATTGTTAAATTAATTAATAACCAGAATTTGTATTAGTCAATAAACATGAATAGTTAACATGTTAGCATGATTGTTAATATACAAGAGTGATAAACTATTCACAAAGACATTTTGATTGAAAATATACGATTAAAAATAATCATTATAATGAAACATTGCAGGCATGATCAATATGTATTTTGTAAAAGTTCCTATGGAAACCGGGTTACCATTAGTTATTTATAATAACTGAAGAATTTTACATCAGCTGGAACAATCGAGACACTCATTTTAAAAAGATGCAGCCATTGTAATTGTCTACAAAGCTAACTACAAAAAAAAACTTAACTGGACTAATATTGGCCATGATGTAGTCTTACTCAAACCCAAAGCGATGAGAAAATATGTATGTGTGTATATATATATGTATGAGAAATATTTATGAATAAATGTTTGTGCTTCTTTTTTTTCACTACCGAAGATCGATATTTGGAAATAAGTATTGATACATCTTAGAAGTATTTTACTAAGCCCTTTTTAAAAGAATTTTAATCTGTTTCAATTAAATACATCATCTTTTTATAAACAAATCTCCATTATAAAAGTTTAACATTTTGAATTTTCATTTGATATTTCAATTAATTTTTCCTTTTAAGTAGTACATAGCTAATAGTACAAAATCAATTAACTTTTATGTTAATTTAAGAAATAATATTAATCCTCCATCCGACATTTAAAGACAATATTTAAATAATTTATACATTAATATTATAATGGAATAAGCAAGCTATGCTTCATTTTAGAATATAGATTTTACTTATTAACACCTACTAAACAGATACTATAGGTTACTATATAGATATAAACCTTTTTGAATACTAATATTATTCAATGAAAATAATTAATGTGATGGTTGGTGTGAAATTATTGTACAGATCTAGTTAGTATATATATGAATCGTGGAGTAAATTGTTCAACAAAATGGCTTATTAAATTTAATAACAATCAATTCTAAAGACTTACGGCTTTGCGCTTTTCCTCAGCTGACACTGCTGACTGAGAACGATGCCTGAATAGATGAATAACTTTAGCGACAGGACCTCGGCTATGTTCACCCTCACCTCCTGAATTTTGGGACTTTAGTGAATTCTGAAAGAAGCAATGATACAAAATATTAATTAAAATATACTTACTGAAACTCAATATATACTAAACCATTTTCTAAAGTTTTCAAAGGTAGTTTGGAGAAGCATCATAGCATCAAAGAATGAATTAGGGGAAAATTTAATAATGTTCCCAATGTTTGTATAAATATTATTTCATGTTCATTCTTTATATATATCGTCACTGTCAAAACAATATCCCCTATGTACACTTTGGGCAATTCTACAGGAGAGAAAATAACCAATATTTTCCAATTAATTGGCAATTTTTTTCAGAACTATTGAAGAGAGGTATCAATAAATCATACTCTGCCATGTTGCTGACCTTAATATGTGCCTTCCTTAGTGTGTAATTCAACCTGTTGAATGGGTTACCGTTACTAACTAATTATCATAAAATTTGTAGATAGGCGGTATTGTTTTGACAGCGACGATATGAAGAAATGAGAAATGTGAAATGCACAGTGCAGATTGGAGGGCAAAGAACATAAGAGTTTCCCTCAATAAAAGGACTACACCAAGGAGATGCGTTAGCACACCTACTGTTTACTTTTGGCCCTTTAGAAGGCAGTGATACTGGTCTGCAAACCAAAGAAGCAGTTTTCACTCGAATGGTCCAGCTCTTGGTATATGGAGATGATGGGGACATAGTAGGTTGGTCATTGGATTCCATCAAAGAGGCACTCCTGTGCCCCGATCAAAATTGGCCCCTTTAACTTTGAAAAAGTAGCCCAATTAACTTATTTTGGTTTAATGGTGATGGGCTGGTCATGTGGCTAGAATGGAGGATGAGGTCATTCCCAAAAAGATGTTGACATAACCTCTCTATGACACGAGAAGAAGGTGATGGGTGACTGAAGCTGAGGTAGTTGGATGGTGTTTAAAATTATAATTAAGGCTTGAAAATTATGCAATAGCAATATGATCGTTCTACAAAATGATTAAGAGTATATGCAAAAAAAAAAAAAATATTTTTATATATAGACTATTTTTTACTTTAAAAATTCACTCATGACAACCAACATAAGACTTAAGACACCAAATACAATTCATTTGAAACCGTAGTATTATTCAACTTTTTGCCAAGATTAAGGATACATACTTTGTAAATAAATTCAATATAAAAATATTAAATTTAACCATATTTTATATACGAATGTGATATAAAAGAATAAGTATTTGTATTAAAAAAAAATCACTAAAAATTATACCAAATTATTAGTTTAAAGTGTTATATATTCATACATGTTTATTTTTCCATTTCAAACCTTTTGGCTATACCAAGTTTGGCAATGGCAGAATACAATGAGAAAACAATGCATATGAACCACCTCCGCTTGGAAACCCATCGTCATTGTACACTCACTTCAAATTTAGAACTGAGCAGCACCAACTTTATTTTTCAAATTCAAATCATCTTCCGATTCAAAATTATTTAACATAGCTATCCTCTATCGAAGCAACACAAGATTGTTTTATTTTAAAAGTACTTTTTTACTAATTTATTTACTCTCCTTTTTTTTTTTGCATTATAGGCCATATGGGTGTTTGCAGCAGTTATACCATATACTGATGATAGAAAAAAATGTATACATTTTTATGGCCTTATATACATTAAAAATTTTAAGCTATCAATTTGGCCTGCACCAGTGATTTGACCTTCCAAAAGTGCATGCTCACACAGTACCATGTTCATGAAACTTAGCTAAAATCCCCAGCCCATGTAATGGCTGAACAGAAAATACTTCCACCGCTGGGCCAACACCTCCATTGCATGTGTTTTAACTCTTCATATGGAATACCCTCAATCTATTCCCCTGTTAAGATGAAAGATTTCAGTTGCAGGTGATGCTTACCTGAGAACACCACATTGTTGGTATTTGATTATTGTTGCGGTGTCCCAGAAAGAACACTCACATGGAATATCGTTTAAAACTAGGGTCCCCTTACTTCCTGAGGCCCGGCAGTAAATCATCTTCCAAATCTGATGCCAAGTTAAGTAACCTCCTCTCTTGATTGTATTGTATTCTCGTTCCTTGATTGATTAAATTGATATAGTGGTTTCTATCCATAGATGAATGGCTTAACCATTCTGCTTGCTGTTAAAACTCAGCAATTGGAGAATCAAATCATTAATGTAGTGAGTCGAGAGGTCCGGTGATCTTTCTTTAGCACATCCAGCAACTCATCCAAGTGATAATACTTAATAACATAATCTATTCGAAGTGCTTACCTTGGGCATCCTTGCCATTTTTTATTAGATCCCTAGACTTTTTATTAAATATATGAACTGGTATATTTTGTGAGAAAAGCTAGCTGATGGCTGGGACATGTGGAACGGATGCCAGAAACTAGGATACCAAGGCACCTGCTATATGGAAAAATTGGAGGAAAGAGAAGCACAGGAAAACCAAGAATGAGCTGTCTAGATGATGTTGAACCTTAAGTTGTTTGGAGTTGGAGAGGACAAGCAAAATATAGAAATGACTGGCTCGAGGTCCTTGAAGAGCCCAGGTTTAGGTAGCACTGCAGTGTCCATCAGTAATTAACGATTTATATTTCTGTTGAAATTTATTTGGTTTTTTTTTCCTGGTCCTAAATAAATCTTATCTTACTCTATCAATGAACCATCCTCCATATTAACTGAAAATAAACATAAAGTCTAACTTACCGTCATGGCATTCTTGACCTGCCCGATCAAGTTGGGCTTCTTGGTGTTGGCGTCCGACTTGCTCCTGGGCCTGAACACCTCGAAGATGGACGGCGGGTGTGAGGCCCTCGTGTGCGATGTGGAGACGGCCCCGGTGACCGTGTGGTACACTTGGTCCCCGCGCCGCCCCTTCCCGCGGCGCTCCGCCTCCGCTCGCGCCAGTATCGCAGCCGCCGCCGCTCCGCCCCTCGCATTCCACGTTTCTGCAAACACAAAAAACAAAAATTAGAGGTTTTTTTCAAATCAATACGTAAGTGGTAAACACTAACTAGTCTAACAATAACTAATGAAGCTTCACCAAGCATGTCTGATAAACAAACTTTATTGATAATAAGACATTGTCAGAGTGAATAAACAGGTTTCTTTAATATCTCTTATATCTCCAATATAATAGGTAGAAGGAATATCTAATAGGAAAGTTCTCGCAACGGTATGCAAGTATTAATATAATTATAAGATATGATTTGAACGTTTAAAACATGTTCCTACAATAATTAATTATTTAAATAGATATATGTATAGAATATGATTGATGGAGGAAAAGATTCAATTAAAAGATAGTTTGAGGAGAAAACTTTAATGAATGACGGGCCTACTGGAACTGAGCGAGCGAACTTTATCAATGTTCGTCTTCGTCGAGAACTTTTAAACAGGCGGGGAAATGAGGTAGAGTATCCATGAAGATTCTTTCGGCTCAGAGCGTGTAATTAAACTCGAGTTCACACAACTCCGAAGCGACTAATTATAAATATTGATAATATTTATTACTTCTTATCATGGTATATATTTATATCCTTTATATTTTAACAGCTTCCAATAAATTAAATAAATTGGTATATGTAAGACTGTTAATATTCTATGGATATTACTGGCAAATTTGAGTGGAAGATACCTAGGGATGACACCTACCTATGGATTACACACATGAGCAGGTGCATTTTGTAAGGAGAGATGTAGTCTATGTAACGGTGATTAACATGAAAGTAAAGTTATTTTATCCGATGTAAAATAATGTTTATTTATTAAAACTCCCAGTTAGTCAACCACATACACCTTAGGAAAAAATTTGGATATGTATTTTATTCAATAACTAAAAAGTATTACTGTACCTCAGGTGTAATGATCTCAGGATCGCATCCTATAATACTATTTTGTAAATGAATCAGATCAACAGATCTCAACTTTCCAAGAGATCACTTTTTGGCCAAGTGTGGACAGCAAAGCACGATATAATTCATTTGTTTTGTGGGAAGGAGAAAGCTATATGAGTTGAGTAAAACATTATTTCGATTATAATCGGAGTTACTGTTCAATTGCAGTAATTTTGAAGTGCCTGGCCAATATACCAGTATTGTGATTGGCTATTGCGATACTACTATATTCCCCATTCTACATAATTACATAAATGGTAAGAAATCACAGTTGCAATTGTAATTTCGTTTTGAATCCACACTGCTTTGAACTAAGAAATGAAGACCGGACAAACCAGGGTTCCATGACGATCTGCTTCATTTAAAACAATGACAGCAACTAATTTTGAATCAGACAAGGCGATTGTATCATCTCAAGCAATAAATCAATTAAACTGAAGTTGACGTGATTCGAAATAAATTATTGGGGAGCGCATTAGAATTGGGAAGTGTTAGTTTGTGGGCAATCGGCCGCTGATAGTTCTATTACTGTTGCATGAGGAATGCTTTGTCCTGAGCCCACGCCAAATATCCTGAGGACATAGCCTCGAATCACCACTATAATAGTAGAAGTGTAAACAATAAAACAGGGGATTTTTATGGTTTACGGTGGTATATGGTTGTAATAAGGTTGGTGTAGGCAATTCAGGAGAGGTTGCAGTATTGTCAACTTCAGGAGTCTGCATTGTGTTCTTCTCTTGACTTTTTAGTTGATAATTCCTGGTTCTAAGACGTTGAAAGTTCTTATGGCCTGAACAGCCTCTGTAGTTCGCTGGCTGATCCTTACCACAAAGGGCACATTTTGATTTCTGACAAGTGTCAGATCATTGTTGTCCAGCGCATTTGACACACATAGCTTGGTAATGGCAATACGTCTTGGTATGACCTAAGGCTTGACAGTTAATTATTATTGATAAATTATAATCTTTATAATAAATACGCACCCACGCCCACATAATAGTTCAGACTGGTTAATATGCTGTTTTAGTATTAAAAAACATTATCGAACAATTTTTTCCCACTATATATGTTGAATGCCATGAATAATTTCTTATAAACATATAAATAAGTGCAATATAAACGTAGTTGCGAAAAATGTCATTAAAGTGTAAACCTGGAATCACTAAAGTCTTTGATGCAACTCCGCATATATTCCGCACTACATATTTTCCTAACCTCTGGAAATCGTCCGTCGTGAAAATGATACCTAAACCTAAAAAGAAACCGGAATACCCTTCCTCTTACCGCCCTATCTCACTTTACCATCTAAGAGTAAAATTCTCGAAAAGTTCATCCTGAAACGATTGTACCCCATCCTTACTGCAAAATCACATTATCCCAAATCACCAGTTTGGATTCAAAACATCCCACTCCACTATACAGCAATGTCATTGTGTAGTGGATGTTGTTTCCTCAGCTTTGGAACGTGGATTGTATTGTCCAGTGGTCTTCCTTGATGTTGAACAGGCTTTCGACCGAGTCTGGCACCCCGGGTTGCTTTACAAACTCCGTAAATTCCTACCTCCTACATACTTTCTCATTATCCAATCCTATCTCTCCTACAGGTCATTCACAGTAAATCATAATAATGTCTACTTATCCCTCTTTCCTAAATCTGCCGGTGTTCCTCGGCCCAATTCTCTACACAGTTTATACAGCTGACATCCCAACTCATCCTAATACTATACTTATCACGTATGCGGATGACACATGTCTGTTATCTGTCAACACGGATCCAGTTATAGCATCCCGTACTCTTCAATCCCATATCACTGACCTTGAAAATTGGTGTCAAAATTGGAGGATTAAAATAAATTCCCACAAATCTCATCAAATCACCTTTACCCTCGGTCGTAAACCAACGACTTCCTGCCCTCCTGTATCGTTTAATAACATCCCACTAATTCCTGTAGAACAGGTCCGGTACTTAAGACTACACCTTGACAAACGCTTAACTTGGAATCCTCATGCTAGACTGAAACGACAAGAAACAGCTCGCCGTTTCAGGCTACTTCAACATTGACTAGACAAACGCTCTAAGCTCCCAATTAATTACAAGAGACTTATATACATGACAATCATTAGACCCATCTGGAGAAACGGAATAGAGCTTTGGGGCTCCACTAAGCCATCGGATTCCTCTTGTATTCAATCCTTACAATCCAAAATCCTTCGTAAAATCCTCAGTGCTCCTTACTTTGTTACGAACAAAGTAATCCATAATGACCTTAATGTCCCGTTAATTGCTGATTTGGCCCGAATCCGATATCAATTTTTTCATGACAAACTTCTTTTCCACTCAAACCCACTAGTTTCAAGCCTCGCAACCCCTTCAATACCTGATAATCCTCTAAGGCGTCTTAAAAGAAGATGGCCTCGAGACCTTCTAAGCTGAACTTTTTATTTGAGTACTACCAATAGGTACACTCAATACATTCATGTCAATGTATTCATTCATTATAGTTACTTAATGTATTATGTATACAGTTGGAAATTTCACTAAATACATTAAAAAAACAATAATAGTTTATACACTGATGATAGATTAAAAGGAACATCACATTAGTAAATAACTAATCCATTTATCAATTTCATCATAATTAATAAAGGTTGTATAATTATAATAAATAAAAATTACACTTTCTTCAGTTCAAAACGCCAAGCATTAATATCGAATAATGATTACATACATTTAAAAATTCACAAAACGTG
This sequence comes from Troilus luridus, assembly GCA_964056705.1. Taxonomy (NCBI): domain Eukaryota; kingdom Metazoa; phylum Arthropoda; class Insecta; order Hemiptera; family Pentatomidae; genus Troilus; species Troilus luridus. Next base: position 119,994,398 of record OZ057413.1, read on the forward strand.
GTTTAGACAATAGTACGCTTAAGTGCGTTCTATCCTGAGTATCGTTTAGAACCACTAATAACTCACAATCGTTCAGTATTGCGGGAACTGTATAGTCTACCCCGTGGAGATTTTAAAGTTATGTCAAAAGTTTATATACATATTATAGTAATATAGAAACGGCAATAGTTAACTTTAGATTGGTATGATAAAGAAAGTGTACTTATATTCTATATATATTGATAATTTTATTTTGGGAACCAGAAATAATTGAAGTAATGTTTTGTATGTTTCAATGATTTTGCAATTATAGAATAAAAGGCGATAGTTTTGGGAAATTTTCAGGTTTTCGAAAACAAAATATTTCCAAGAATATTCCTTATATAATATTGAATATCAGAGATACGTTAAATTAAAAAAAGACTTAACAACAAAACAAAAATAATTAAAACTTAATATAGTACTAGTGAGTATTGCCTCTTATAAAAATAACTGGCAAATAGCCACATCAGGGTGATGTACAATAAATCCTAAATAAATTTAATAAAATATTTAAATATCCTGATGGCACTGCGCAATATGTAATGTAATTAAATCTTAGTTCATTAAAAGCGAAATAAAATATTGTTAAATCCTCCTCTGGATTAAACGAACATATATATTGGGGCAATATTGAATATTGTGATACCTAGCATTGGATCAAATAACCTTATACTCTCGATACGAACGACACAGGAAACTATTTTCCTGTGGCCTGCCACAAGATTCGATACGACCAGTTGATGGTTACCGCATCAGCTTGTCTTGTCCGATTCCTCAACTTGGAAATAGTGGAAGAGTTTACATCGATCGAAATGGAATAAAGTAGGTCGATGTGAAACATTAATGTCTTTAAGTGATAGTAATAAGATAACAATCAACAACAGCAGGGGCCTACTTACACCGAGAATCGTTGACTTCGATTAAAATTCTTTTGGTGATTTTAAATTGCGAAAACATTTTCTAAGAGGAACTACTTTTAGGATATAATAAGTTTACTTGAACAGGAAGACCCTTTACACTATGTACTAAAATCGCAAGAGCCTAACAATAAATAAGCTTACAATATGTTATGATTTATGACAGTTTGCTGACCCTGTTTCCATCCATTCACCGTCGAATCGATTCTGGTCTAACAATCCCATTCAACGTCTGGTTGATTAATTTTTTCAACTATGTAAGAAATGTTTGTTTCTTCGACAAACTAAAAATGTAACCTCAAGATATTTTAATTTTGAATACCTACTTCTCTATAATCACTGGCCAACCAAAGAAAAACATATGATAATCATAAAAAAAAATCTTAGAGAACCCAAAAAGCTCCAAGCCGACTCCACTAATCTCTGCTTGCACTCTTTCATCTACGGATTACCATCCCGCATGATGATCATCATTACAATCCTCCCACCTACGCCTCGGTCTATCCCTCGGCATTCATTAGCAGATTCATTAGTTCAGCAATAATTAACATTTTAGGTATTCGCTCGTTACTAAACGCAACAAATTTACAGGTTCACCTCAATAATCGCTATGCAATCACTTCTATTATATTAACAGTATGGATGTATGCATCCTCTGTAATTCTGCGTTGTGTAAACCCCTAAATTTCCCCTAAGCCCTTATCCGCTCTTTCTCGGTTTCTAAAACTTTCTAATAGTAGAAAAAAAACTATGAAAATTTCAAATAACCGGTAACAAGCAGACTGAGGAAAGTAGAATGCACTAGTAAATATTATTGAAACTTGTCTTTACACAGGTTCAACATTGAAATTTTAATTGACACCTGTACATACAAATTTCAGATAATAGTTAAATATTAGCAAACGTGATATCTGGGGCAAGTGTAAACAGCGATCCTATCTTATCAACAAGTTACCGACACAAAGGGAGAAAAAATAAATCACCAAATGGAACAAAAATATTTACACGGGTAAGGGGGATCTGTTGTGTTTCGCCGCATCAAAGAACTTGCCAACTGTTCTGGAATTCCAACAACAAACTTCAAAGAGTGTTTAGTCAGCTCTAGTGGTTTAGATAGAACATTGAAATGTTCTTTTTATCTTATCAGCAATGTGTTTGTTTGGGAATAAATTTCTAGTATCACCCCAAAAAATCACCCTAAAAATAAAAAATAGATATAGTCATACTCCATATACAAAGGGAATAAAATTTAAAATTAAAAAAGTTTAATTTTGAAAGAGCTCTAATTGATTAAATAAAACAAATACAATTGTCAATACATATTTTAACCAGACATTTATTCAAAGTCTGCCTACATTTTGGGAATTAGGACTAGATTTTTTTTTTTAAATATTCTACTAGACCAACGTATCAAACGATATGAATATTACATATTTTTAACACTTCTAATAGAAAATATTTTATCTGGTAGATAATATAGAAAATATTATAAGTGTATTAAAACCGTTTTTAATTAATTAATTTTGTACATTTTTATCTAATTATCCACATGAACAATTATATATTGTCCTAAGTCATCTACATTACTAATATTTAATTGATATACACAAATTTAAAAAATATACCAATAATGGGAGAACATATCCGAAGACAGATATTGAAAATTGGTACGGTAAATAAAATAAAAAATATTCACCATTGGAATAATAATTACATTCTTACATGTAAATATTTCGCAATGCTATAACTACAATATTATAAAAATATTTTTTATGGAATTTATACTTTTCAACTGGACATAAAAACTAAATTTAAACCTTTAGCGAAAATTTAAAGTCCCATAAAACCTTTTTACGCTCCCTCAAAATAGTTGAGGATATTAAACAAGTCATTCAGGTCAACAACAAAATTATATTGTTCATAGGCGCCATATAAATAACCATTTAGCTAGTCGGTGCAGGGCGAAAAGCCAAGAACGTCTTAAAATATATGCTAATGGGTCAGTTACTCACTTCATCATCAACAATTATAAGATGCATTCCGAGATGGATCATATATTAAATAATTAAAAGGCCGGATACATTGCAATAATTTATCATCCTGAACATTCTTATTTCCCCCCCCCCACCAAAAAAGTGAAAACAATAGTAACTGTCTAGTTTCGAAAAAGCTGTTATAAGTAGAAGACAGAGGAGATGCCAGGATGAAGTTCCAGGTTCAAACCGGAGCCGTAGGATCTGCAACTCCTTCTGAGCCTCAGTGTGGTTCCGGGCACTAAAGTGTGTACTCTCCAGTGATTCAGGTAAAAGCTGGCGGTTGAATGTGAGTTCCTCTAAATCTTTAGTTGGCTTAGGGACAGTTGTAGATGTACCTCTCCCTTTTTACATGCTCATACTAAATTTGTAATTAATAAATTTAATTTGTAGAAACTATTTTATACTCACTCTGCGATAAACATTACAATAGAATATTATCACGTTTAAAGTTAATAACCATTAAGAAAGTATTAATTATTTGATAAAGATTTATTATTCGATTGAAAGATAATAGTCTTAGCAATAGTAATAATAAAGTTTAACTCAGACGACAGCTTTCCTGATCAGGACGAATGAAACCTTCCAGAATTTACACCCAGATGACCCAGTGACCAGCGCAGGACCCAGAAGACCCATTAACTGTTGACGACAGCAGGACCCAGAAGAGCATGCACCACACCAACCGGTTGTGGCCGAAGTCCAGCCTGCCTAGAGCATGACCAACCACCTTATCGCTAATCCAGTTCCAGAACCGAGGAAGTTTTCTCATTTAATCTGTTAGCAGCCGTAATTCGAGCCAGTAAGATCAATATATTCTCCTGAACCCAATCCATCCACGGTCAAGTAGATACCCTGAATTAAGAGAAAACTTGCCTGTTGAGAGTGACCTCCACCAAATCACCTCCCAGCACTTAGAAACAATGCAAACTCATCATTTCATGAAGGTACTGAGCTCGATAACCTTCATATACTGTAGCGGAACAGGATTTAGTGTAATTTTTAAGACGAATGGAACATACTCACAGAGAAGTCAGGTTCGACAGAGAAGTACTAAACCCTATATATTAGGGATGTAAATAATTTTGATATATAAATGTAAATATACTATATTTATAAAAGTATAATATACATAAATTAATTTAATTAATATTATATATACATATATGTAAATATATCGTGTCATTCTCGGGTTTTTTGGATTAAAATGGAGTAATAATATAAGCAATAATTCCATTTCAAGCCAAGGCTTGAATTGACCACGTATCTACTACAATAATGGGAAAATTCTGCTTCCTCAAGTACAATTAACTCATTCTGGACAAATTTCCGCCTGCTTATCGTTCTCAATTTACGGTAAATTCGGTAAATGAATAATAACACTTATTACTATAAATATTTTTACAGTAATTTTCTAGTAAAGAAAAAAATGTAAGAAGAATATTTGTACAATCAGAAAAAAAAGAAGGAAATTCTGAAGAAATATTTAATCTACTGGAGAAAGCTGTATTTTAATCTACCGCTGCTGCATTGGCAAAAAGTGTATCTTACATTTTCGGGAAATTGAAAAGTGGAAATTATTGTCATGAAATAATGATCTTAAAAACATCTTTCTATGTCCATAAAAGTATATACCCTCCACTTGCATCAAGATTTCTTTTAGAAAACGAAATTGACGAAGTAAGCTATGAGTACTGAAAATATTTTCATAAGGATATATCGAAAAGGATATCGAAACAAATAGAACCTTACTACGCTGGCCGATTATTATTCCCCGTACCCAAAGGGATTGGTTATGGAGCTATCAACAACCTGCTGTTGCTCCATGGAAACCGTGGTTTGCAGCAACGTGAGGTTAGGTGATCCAATCCAGTCTGTCTAATCTTTCACAGGCAATATATGTCAGAAATATAACAATTCTATTTTGATTACGTTTTTTACGATTAAACTTGAGAACAATAAAACTTGAGTGCATAACTTAGTACCGCTTCTTTCCATAAACATGAGGAACTGTAAATTACTTATAGGCAAGGCCATAAGTTATAATCTTATTATTAAAATAGAAATAAATGAATCAGAAGTTATTGATCGAAAGAATAATATCCTGTTTTAAATTTGTATTACTGTAAGTAAAAGTATAAAAGAAAAGAAGTTATGATATCCACTTTGGTGTTTTTCATATTTTATCATCGAGAAATTATGACGATAAATAAATGATGAAGTGCGCTGGAAGAGGTAGTGGAGCGGTAAATTATAAATAGAGCTGGCACAGTGCCTCAAGTTATTTATTCACTAACGACCCGTTCGGAAGAGGCTAAAAGGCTTAAAAAGGAAACCATACAAGGAACTAAATCTCTAAGCACAATGTTCTTGTTATATCTAATGCTATAAGTTACTCGTACATCCAAAATTTAATTAATTCAAATATTTAATTTCAATACTGACGGCTTCCATATAGACTTTGAACCCCTATTATATTAAGGGGGAAACCCTTTGGAGTGGAATTATCCAAATTCCTTTCTTAGTGCTCATTCAAGCTATACAAAGAACCTATCTGCAAACTTCAAGATGCTAAGTTCAGTGGCACCTTCTGGGCGTTGACCGCAGGGTATGTTAGACAATCAGGTTACAGCTTTATATAATCTTCACCTGTGTGGTGTGCTGATAAAATGTAGCCAATGTCCTTCCCCAGGCTTGAGATTAGCCGTATCAAATTTCACCACAAACGGTGAAACATACATTGACACTGATTAATTAACGGGACGGACACAAGTTACTCTCGTTTACTGTTGTTCGTGTCAGTAAAGGATTAATATGAAATGTTGTTGAATTTATTGAAAAGGATTACTTAGTATAACGGTTCCACTTGTCGTACGGCAGCAGTGAGAAATTAAAATTGAAAGGATTAGAATAATGTACATATGTAGGTGATTAATCGATGTATTTTTAGTTTTGGCGGTTCTACTTACCTACTGCCATATACTCCTGTAAACTTTTTTTTTTCTTTTTTTTTCATAGCCCCTTTGGGTTTGAAGGTGTCTAATTAGAATTGAAGATAGGGCGGAGAGGTATCTCTTGTACTGTACGATGTACATTTTCTATTTAAGGTTCTAATGTATTATATTTCTATTTATTAGCTTTAGATTTTTCCGGTGATGGGGCTCACCGTGTCCTTTTCCTTTTATTTGTTTATTTTATTTATTGCTCAGTTCAGGCTGAGACTTTCCACGTAATCTTGCCACGTTTGTGGCCGTCCTGCTGGGGTGAGTGTCCGAAAAAGAGGGTTAGGACAGTATTTCAGGCTGTCAAAAAATTTAATGTGTCTACGTTTAATAAATTCTGTAACTGTCGGTATGTCGAGAATAGTGTGTAGGAGGTCCGTTTTTATTTGTTTAATGTTGTGTATCTCACTATGCGTTGCAGTACGCCATTCTGAAACTGTTGGAGCTTTTTCCCTGTTCCCGGCGAGAAAAAAAAAAATCAACAATAACTTAGAAATTAACTTGTAGTATCTATAGAAAGATTTCAAAGGTTTATTAAAATATCAAAACAATAGTTTCACTCATGTTCTTTATGTTATTTTAACAACTACGATCATGTGATTTGCCTATAATTATGTACTATATTGGATTCTCCTGAACCTGTAACCACTACGACCCGTGAACGAGTTTGGAGTTCAGTACATGGTAGAGACTGTACTGTGTTATGGACAACTGTTCTGCAAGTAGGTGACTTGTCCTAGGCCACGCTCAACCGCCCGGTTTTTCCCCGTTATTTTGGGTACCCTATTTTTATATTTTATAGAGGCTGGGTGAGCCCCAGGAGGGTCCTAGATCCCATATAATCCATCTCCCGCCGCAAACAGACTAAATAAAAGTAACTGCCTGCAGCGGGATTTGAACCAAGATTTCCGGCATGGCAACTCAGTGCTCCACCACTGAGCCACTCCGCTCCCTAATAGATTCTCCACAGTTCACAAAAAATTGTTTGGGGGACACATGCCCCCGTACCCCCCTAAATCCGCCCTTGATGTAGCCTATGTGTTATTCTGATGTATAACCTACATTACTGTAAAGTTTCATCCAAATCCGTTCAGTAGTTTTTGCGTTCAAGATTAACAAACATACAAACTTACGCATTTATAATATTAGTAGGATGAACTCAGGTGGCGATCTGCCACACTTCTGCTAATTTATTGAAAATAAATGAACATAATACATTTATTATGTATGTATAATGAATGTAATACGTATTAGAGTTGTAAGAACGGATTCACTCAATTTGAACTTAACAAAGAAGATAACGGGGGGAAAATCTAGCGGTTGAGCTTAATCTAGGACAAATCACCTTGCCTGCAGAACCGTTGTCCATGAAACTATACAGTCTCTACCGTGTACTGAACCCCAGACCCGTTCACGGGTTGTAGTGGTAAAGCTTTTTTACAGGTGGTTGAACGTGACAAAATAGCTTCCATCCACAACCTAGAATAGAAGTATTGTCCTAGAAACAGTACATACTGAGCCCAAGACCCTCCGTGGGTTGTAGTGGTACAAGATTTATACACATAAAACTGATGCTTTCGTATCAGGACAATCCTTGACAGGTACTAAACCTAAAGCCCTTCACAATGGGTATATTGGTAAACAAATTTACACTAAACACTATTATATTCAGTTTTTTTACTCTCCTGTAAAGTGACCTTTTTCACTTTCAATACTTAACAATTGTATCGACGGTATATTACTATCGACATTGTTATAAAATTAAACACAGATAATGTTAGCTACACTAAGCTTGCTGTAGGACTTTTGTACAACTAGCAACTGGCTAAACTTGTGAACAAAGCAATAACACGGTTAATGAAAAATCTATAAGTACTCCCAATAGTGAATGAAACACGAGTGCAACACAAATACCACAAACTGCAAAGAGGGATTACATAAGCCATGCTATTGCTGAGAAAGCGTAGCCTAATCCAGGTGTGAAGAAACCTGTGGAGGTAATCGATTGGGATCCGTGACTGAATCGAGGTAGTGACAGTGAGGGGGCCATTTTCACGCCAGGGGGTCAACGATCCAAGTGCATTGCGAGGATAAGTGCTGTCACTTATCTGTCTCAACTTGGGGTGCACTTATAATCGAGATGTATATAACGCTCATTATTATTTAACAGAGTCCTATTATTGGACTTAAGTGACACGAGAGGGTAATATTAAACCTCCATACTATTTCCAGTTGAGTGACAACAAGAAGGTAATATATATCCTCCATACTATTTGTGACAACAAAAGAATGATATTAAATACTATGGGGATTTTTAACGAGCAGGTGACGTACAGGTTCGGAACCCCCCGTTTAACGTCACTTCCGAAGAACGCTATAACCAAGCATTTTTTACACCCTTTAAAAATCCTAGGACCACCTGTCGGACCATGAACCCGCGATCTTGGACTTGTTACTAACCACTAGACCACAGGTCAACCCTATCCGACGCTCTAGGTACTATAATTAAAATAGAACTTAAGAAATTTACTTTTCTTTAAAATAATCGTGAGAATTGGAACTATAGTGAAAAACTATTGATGATTATTTATAATTAAAATGGAATTAACGAGTTTTGAGATTAATTTAAAAATGCTTGAATGCTATAAAATATTGGTTGTTATGCTAACTACTAGACCACAGGTCGCCACATTTGATTTACATCGCACGTCGTTGAGACTCTAGGATCAACACGACAGTTATTAATTCCAATATAAAAGCAAATAAAATTATATAAAAAATAATTGTATATCTAATGAAAATGGAAGACTAGCTGCGATAGCTTTTACAGAAACGATTTCCAAGCGATATCCATAATTTTGTAAGAAATACTTTCACCATAAGACACTCAAAAAAAGGATTTAAGATTAAATACTTAATGATCAGATTTACATTTACATCCTTCTCGAGAACATATAATAACCTCCTATGAATGTGTGTATGGTAATGTGTGTTGAAACAGATTTATGCAGGAATTTCCAGATTCGTCACTGATTTTCACTTTTCAAACACACGTTCGCGTACTACCTAGTACGTACTTCAGTTCCAATATTGTTTTAAGAACTCCCCTGATTTAACCTGGTTAAATGGTCTAAGGGGTTTCGGAATAGAAGAATCCGAGCATGAGGTTTAATTTTTAGGATGCTAACTGGCAGCTTGGGTTATCCATAAATAATGGCGAACCTACCCAACCCAAAAATCTAGGGGAGAAATTATTTTATTTTTTTTACCAATTGCGTTACAACTGGTACATAACTATAACTATAACTATATATACATGTATACATATTTAAATTAGTATGAGATTATTACACAAGGTTGAGAAAAGCATGGGCCAGAAGACCCCAAGTGTGACTAATGGTCAAACCCATCCCACCATTGAATCGTCAAGGAAGTTCCTAACACACGAAGGCAACATACTCCTGCATAAAATTTGCATTAAATTAAAGTATACATTATTATTGTATATGAGAATAATAAACCAATATAACAGAAATTACTTCGATGTTGTTGTATGATAAAACTAAAGATAAAACCGCCTGTAAAGCTAGGTAAGATAAAATTAACGAAATAAACCTTAAGAAAGAAAAAAACAGTTAAAAGGAAATTGATTTATGGATGATCAAAATGAATATATTCCTTGATATTAGAAATCGAAATTTTTCGCGATTACGTTCTCCCTTTACAAAGAAGAAGAAAGAAAAAATAGTTATAAAAATATATTATGTTTAATGTTTTCTTTTAAATACCCTTCCATCTAGTAAACTTTATGTTTGTACGACTTTTGAATTTTATAAATGTAATCACTTAGTAATCCCCTTTCAAAGAAATTGTTTGTTTACCTTTGTAATGCTTAGCTACTTAGAAAGAATTCAGTATTAACAAAAATGTCAAAGCGTGATTTTCGCATAATTATGTTATAAGGGTTCATAATTTTAGGCAGGTAAAGTGAGAGCACTATTCAATGGTGGTTACAGAGATTTTGAGAGGGAGGCTTGAGCCTTGAAGCCAATATATTAATAAGTGTTTACAAATATAAAAGCCAAAAGTTCAAAAATCATAAATAGTTTACTATTAGGAGGGTTATTTAAAAAAACACATTAATTTTCCGGATAGCCCAATAAATACAAACATATGTTTGGGAATTTAGGAGATGCGGGAAAAACATAGGTTTGAATGTTGATAAGAAAGAGGCATAAGTAAATCAGGTAGGAGATATACTAGTAATTATTATTACATTATTTAAACCGAAGCACTTACCACAATAAATTACTGATTACTCATAAAAGAAATAATGAATGATATAATTAAAAATTTGCATTACCTGACTTGCCGGTGGTCCTGTAAACATCGTGGGGACCGAGCATAGTTTCCGGCCCCGAAGGGAGGACTCCGACCTCCTGAAACACATCACAGGATAATATTAATCAAATATATTTACATTATAAGAGTTACAATGTATTATGTATATGAGTATTTAATGTATATGAAACATTTAAACCGATAATACAAGAAATTCAGGTCAGTAAGGGAATATTGCTTGTCAGATCGGATGAGAGAGACTGGCGAAATTGATAGCTAAGACCCAATCATGGAGGAAGATCAATAATTAAGATGAAGCGGGGAATAGAACAAGGTAATCTGCCTAACTCAACTAGCTTCTAAGTACATCGGATCCTCACCGCCCACGGACCCACAGCCCTTGTACAAGGTGGGCCACAATCAAATTTTAATCAACAATCTAAATACCTATACTATTAAATGTGTTTATGTAATTAACATAATAATATAAATTGGAGTGGTAGAAGTGCCAAATGGGGTTAGAAGAATAATTGTGAAAAAGGCACGTCAGCGCACTCTGTTGTGGAAAAAATACTAAGTAGAAACTCAAAATAAGAGAACACTGGATGTTCTTAAGCCATTATCGTCATTTTTTTCTATACAATCTAATGGGCGATAATTGTTATGTTTAAATCAAATATGGAGAATTACGTTTGTCAGTATCTTCTCACCCCGATCATTCTTATAGAAAACGAGTTATTGTTATTGTTCTTTGTTCATGATATTATTAGTAGGTCATCGCGTCGCATTATTATTTCCAAAGTGACACAAATCAAAAATCGTTTTGTTTTCTTTCGGTTATGAGTTATGACCATGAAAGAAATTGGTAAATATCTTTTTATCACTCATCAAAACTGTGTCAACCTTAGCTTCAGAGCTTGTATGCCACAAGGCACATATTCCACTCTTATTATAAGGACACTATCCCTATCCCAAGCTCACAAATCGTTTTTCCAGAAAAAAAAAATGTTTTCTTATATCAATCACTTAAGAAACACGAGAACGAAATCTGCAAGAAAAACTCATTTTTTTCCTGTCAATATATTTTTTTTATTAAACCATAACAGCCTAAGATTGCTAGAAGGCTTGATTGATGCTGATGCCACCTTACGCTTTTACAAACTTCCAAAACTTCCACGGATTGAACCCAAATCCATACGACCACCCTCAATGCAACAATGTAAGATTTCGTTAAGTAATAAAGAATTTTTTTCCGCTTCTGATCCCACATGATCTTCCAAATGATCAAACGTGAAATTCATCCTGTAATTTAAAGCCAAACTATCAAGATCTATGCCTCTAATAGTCCTTAGCTTTATAAATTAATCAAACTGATAACTAACGTACTTATTTCCCTATACCAAAATGCCTATCTTCATACACAATCTCATTAAGATCCTAAGCAATAAGCCGGGTTCCAGAGCTCCGAGAGCTACTGAGAGAGTGTTATGTGGTCGATGCCAGAAATGGAGCAGTTAGAACGTTCTCTACGGCACGTAGGGCACATTCGTAACAAGACTTTTTCTGTTTTTTCTTCCAACTCTTCCATTATTTAGCAGGCGACATTCGGTGACAAGTTCCCCTTTAACAGACGACTTCATTGGTAATTAACACTAGTTGTCCATTAGAGGCCATTCCTACACATGAATAGGCACAACTTTAAGTCTTAAAAAAACTATAATTCATGAAAGATTGTAGGGGTTCACTACTCGCTAAGGACTGTAGTGTTTACAAAAGTTGTGAAAGTAAGTGACTTGTTCGATATCACGCTGAACCACCAGGTTTTCTCAAATAGAACTGCACCAAGTTTATAAAACCAGGACAGGCTTCAGAAGGATCCGCAGTCCTACAGGAATGATTTATGAATAATAACAGATATAATGTAATGGACAATTAGTTCAGTAGAACTATCAAATAAATGCGTAACAAATACAAACGTTTTCGATTTCATGCCTAATACATGGGCCGTTTAAAAAAAAATCATTTTACATCAGCGATGACAACTAACGTGACATTTTTAAAAAAATTTAAAAATGATTTTTTGTATATTCTAAACGAGAAATGATAACTGATCAAATTTAAAAGAAATTTATTCAACACTAAGCCACTGTTTGAAAAATTGGAAGTAGCTGTGAGGTCGTAACTAACGGGACAAAATTATGACATCAACTTCAGAAAACATGATATTTATGCCTTAGAGAATTAGTTAACTCAGCTAGTTTAGTTTTTTTTTGGAAATAATCACTATTAACCATGAAATGAAGGTGATTTGGAGAGGGTCAGTGAAAGTGACAATTATTTTTTAAGTAGCCCAGATAGGATCTCGATTGTATAGGTAATATTATAGTAACATACTTCAAAGGCTGCGCTAACTTATTAAGGTAAATGAAGAGACGCAGCCTTGGAGAACAATATAGCTCGTTGCCAGCGCGCACAGATACCCTAGCCACTAGCCGCTCTACAATCTGCACGCTTTGCAACAATGGCCTCCCTCAACACTGTCTCTATTGACCCAGTGTAAATACCCAGTTATAAAAAGATTTTTTTAAATACGTAACTTTATGTTGTAAATTATTTAAACCTGAAAAAAAAAATGTGCTCATCGCCTCAAATAATAAGAAAGCCTTATTTTCTTTTTTTATTCTTAGCATTATTTTTTAAGGAACTTAATTATCAGACCTTGAATCATTTTTCAGGTTCACATTTGACAGGTAAAAGGCATAATATTATACCTTTAAAAATATATATGTTCTGCAAGTACACCATAAGTATAGTGTGTGTGTGTATGTATGTGCGTGTGTGGTTTAGAGATGAGAAGTACGTGAACGAACTAGTTCATTGAACTAGATGCGGAAAATGAACTATAAAGAGCGCTCTCTGTTTTGGTGAACTATAGTTCTTTTTACGTCGGCACATATAAAATACAATAAGTTTCACTTATTTTGCTGTGTTTTCTTGACTGCACTCCCAACTAATTACATCCTATTATTATAGTATTACGTCCTATTATTATAGTTCTTTTTAGTTCACACCACTCACCAGCCCGGACAGGGTACCGTCGGCGTCTGACCTACGATCGAAAGATGAACTACTGAACTAAGTGAACTAGTTGAACCTTTATAGTTCATTTGACTTCTCACTTTTTCACCATTTTTCCATAGTTCGATTCCTCTCCTAGTTTAGTACATTTCTAGTTCTTTTGACAAATGAACTAGGTAGTTCATTTGAACTAGTTCATTAGAATGAACTATCTCGAAAGGAACGATTCCGTAAAAGGTAAGTAAAGTACTTTGCCCACCTCTAGTGGTGTGTGTGTGTGTGTCTGTGTTCTTCTAATTTGGCTGTTCACAAGTCCAGTTACATATTTAAAAAAAAAAGTTATCATAGTAAATTTCTTTCATTATTTTTTTTCCTTTGAATAAAATTTGTAAAAATATGTAACTATCAATTGTTTCTCTCTATATAATTATATCATTTACATTTATAACATATTAAAATATTATATATTTTTTTCCTCATTAATTAATTTAATTGTAATAATTAATTAAATGTATTATATTATACTCTAAGACGTATATTAGGTTATATATTATTCCTTTATTGTTATTCTAAAGGGACTTTTATAAGAACAATAAAGCCAATCCCAAAATAAATAAAGCCTTTATTAGTATTACTACTATTATATCTGTATGAAATGTGGAACTATTGATGCTAGAAGCAATTATTAATCATTAAGTTAATATATATATATAAGAGAGTTCATAAGGGAGTAGAGCAGAATAGCTTAGTATGTGAGTTACTGAACTATTCACATCAAACCTCCGGTTTCAAAACCAAATATATTATTTATTCTGTAATCATCCTAAAGGCCCAGATAGCTTCCTGAACCTTATCTAGTCTCTAACTTCATGAAGTGGGTATATCTTAACAATAAGGGGTTGATGACGGTTCTAAAAAATCTTCCTGCACAACTGTTAGCACAGAAACAGCACTGAAGACAGTGATTATTTCATGAATTTTACTGGTACAGGTTTTTTTATTTATTTTTTAAAACATATGAAAATAACTTTCATCAGTAGATGAATAAATAGAAATTTCGAAGTTGATAAACAATTGAAAAACATCGAAAGAATCGGCCAAATTTTGTAAACTGTTTTTGGGTAAATTTGAACATAAAATATCAAATTGGTAAAAACAACTTAATAATAAAAAATAAAAAAATGTTATTAACTAAAACTAAGACAAAAAAAAAAAAAAACCTGTACCACTACAACCCATGAAGGGTCTGGGGTTCAGTACATGGTAGAGACTGTACAGTTTCATGGACAACGGTTCTGCAAGGAGGTGACTTGTCCTAGGTCACGCTCGACCGCCAGATTTTTCCCCCTTATTTTGGGTACCCTTTTTTATAATATTTTATAGAGGCTGGGTCGGCCCCAGGAGGGTCCTAGATCCTATATGATCCATCTCCCGCTGCAAACAGACTAAATAAAAATCATGGCCTGCAGCGGGAATTGAACCAGGATTTCCGGCATGGTAACTCAGTACTCTACCACTGAGCCACTCCTCTCCCTAAAACTAAGACAAAGTTAATACAAAATATACTTTTGTAAAACAGATAATGTAAAGTAAAAATGTCTTTAATAAATTCTGAGACCACTAAACACTAAATAGGGTGGTATAATTAAGCTTAGTGGTTAGTAGCAATCAGCCCTCCCTATGCTGATTAATGTCGGACAAGTTTTACTAAAATCAAGGAAAATCAATGGAACGAAAAACCTTATAAGTTTATATTTCCCAGAGATAAGCTACTCCTGTACCTTATATTAATCGAAACATTTTTGAGATAGAACGTCTTTTCTACCTTCGAAAACATGACGCATGGTTTGGAATCCTTGGAGATATTTACCATAACAACAGATTCTCAAATTCTAAACGCGAATTAATAATAGTGTTGAATTCCATTGAGACGACACATAACAGGAAGAGCAGGCCTAGGCTAACGTGGAAGCCGCAACATCAGCAGGATCCCATCAACCCGACCTTAAGTGAGCAGCCATTCATGTAGTCTCAACTCCAAGTAAATTATAGCAGTATACCCACTATATAGAATACTATTTATTGATGATATTGTAATTCATTAATATTATTATTAGGAATGAAAGATATAAATATATTCATGTAAGAAGGGAATTAGTCCATTTTTATATAAACTTTAAAGGATAAAAAACACGAATTTTTTCAATTCATAAAATTTCTTAGCCGAAACAATTAAGGAGATTATTTATAGCTCATATAATTATATTTTTACAAATCCATGTCGCGACATGTCGTGCAAATTTTGAAGATTTAATAAAAACACGTTCCCTAAGGATTGAGTAAACCGAAAAAAAAGCATTCCAATAAACAAAACTTAAAGCTATTTTTTAAAACAATTCGTTATAATAAAAATAATTATAATTTTTAACATTACAATTTTTCTCTAATTATCCTAACCCTTCAATTTTTATTTCACAATAATTAACCACGTATCAATGTATTTTCATAATTTATTTTGTGCTCTACGTCTTTATCGGTTTGATCAACGTTATTCTATCCATATTCGACCAAGTCTAAAAAAGGAAAAGACTACAAAATGTATTTAAACCCGAAATGAACGCTTGAAACGTTTGCAAACTGTCTACTAACTGCATAAAAAAAAAGTTGGTCACTATGAGTTTGGAGTACATAGCCTTACAGGTTGCACCCACTCGGTTATCTAAGGCATTTAGTTCATTGCAGAACCCTCAGGCAACTTAGCATCATCACACGTCCGTTACATTACACATTATAAGATATCCGTTACGACTTCAAACAATTTTTAACAACTTCAAAAAAAAATCTATATAAGAGTGAATATAGCACTGTCTTAAATTTTGATTACACTTAGAAACAATTAGTAATAAACCCATCGAACCATAACACTTTCCACTTACTTCGTGACGCATCTAAGCACTTGCGAGAGAAAAATAACTGTTTATCAATGCAAAAATAGAATAATTTACTGCAAGATATAACTAGATAATTACAATCATGTATAAAGGCATAATAACAGTCACTGGGATACAACTCAATTAAGTGTAATTAAGACACTGGAGTTGAGATGGATTACTTACAGTTACAAGAAAGTAGTACAATGTCTCTCAATGCATATTATAAAAGTTACAAGAATGTGTAATACTTATTAAAAAAGATGGTTCATTCCTCTAAGATGACTTTCCTAGCCACACCTTCCAACTATCTAACCTAAATATCTTAAAGGTTTATTTTGAGATCAGTTGGAGAACAGTATTCTGAGAGTCAATGGCCAAAACCTAGGAGAAATTGAAATCCCCTTAATCATATTAAACAATAAAATCATCCGGATAATGTTTAATAATAAAATATTAATAAAATTTATTAATGCGAGGAAAATTAAACATCTGTGATCCTGAATTAGACAAAAGTACTAAGAAAAAATTATTACATACATAATTGAGGGGAAAATTGTTGACTGGAAGATCTAATGTGGGATGTAGATAGTCTGGGGGCGCAGTAAAAAAAAAATAAGAGAAACTTATTTAGTGTTTTTTTTTTTTACTGCTATCTATATCCCATATTACTTACATAGCGATTGATTATATATACTCATATGTATATATAATTACTATTATAAACTAATACATTATTATTTACTTAAGGAACATATATATAGAAGGATCGGAGTTATATAGTATTCGACAAAGTAAAATGGTGTCCATCAATATAATTAAAAAATATTCTAATTCATGAGGTTTTAAAATACAAAAAAAAAACACAAAAAAACATGTAACACTATAACCCGTGAACGGGTCTAGGAACCTAGAGGGATTTCTACGGTTTCTAACGGGATATTTAGGGTTTCTAGACCGATATCTAGGGTTTTTAGAGATAAATCTAGGGTTTCTAGAGGGATATTTAGAGTTTCTAGAGATAAATCTAGGGTTTCTAGATTACTAAAGTACATAGTAGAGACTGCACTGTTTCATGGACAACGGTTCTGCAAGAACGCTTGTCCTAAGGCACGCTCAACCGTCAGACTTCTCCCCCTTATTTTGGGTACCCTATTTTTATAATAATTTTTAGAGGCTGGGTGGGCCCTAGGAGGGTCCTAGAACCTATATGATCCGTCTCCCGCTGCAAACAGACTTAATAAAAGTCATGGCCTGCAGAGGGATTTGAACCAGGATTTCCGGCATGGCAACTCAGTGCTCTACCACTGAGCCACTCCGCTCCCTACAAATAACCAACAAAGCTTCGAAATATTTTTCTATTTCTCTTGAAAAAATAGCCAGCTAATTGAAATTCAGCAATACAATGAAATCTAGCATATTAATCAGGCGATTTTTACCATGGCAATATGTGACAAAAGTGCATGACTCACTGTTTGATGAAGAATCAAAAAACGCGTCATTCTTCGATTACTAATGAGGATTAGAAGTATAACAAGCAATAAAATAAATTTTTCAATTTTATTTTTTAAAAGACTTATGAAAATCATTTTTTTAAATACCTTAACCATTATATATTTTATTTCTGGAAATAATGCATAGTGATTCAGAAAATTAATTCCCCAATATGGCGGAGAACTTAGAAAATGTCTAAAGGAAGTTAATACACCATGGACCCCATTGGGTTTAAAGGTTTTTATTTTTTTTAATACCTTCATTTATAAATAAATACCATTAACAAAAATAAAACACATGAGATATTGAGTTGAAGAACGGCCACTTATTATTTTGCTCCAGATTATCTGACGTCGATCCTAATCACACAAAAACGATTCACAATAATTTTTTTAATAAAAAAACATTTTATCATCATCAGAGGACACACACTCATGACAGTGTCTTTGTGAGGACGACCGATTAAAAACTCGAAGTTCAATCAAACAAACGATCTTTAGTTTATTTATTAGCATTTATTTAGAGCTATATGAGATATAGTACTCAGTATACTAAAAATAGCATATCATCGTTCAAGAGCCGAAGTGTCGTACCTGAACATTTGCGGAACTGAAAACGTTATAGATCTGAAGTAAGAGAGTTAATTACTCTCAATTAAATAGGCCCGACATTGTTAAAATTCGACATTCCTCCAAAATAGCAATATTTAGGCCAACTGTGTATTTGGACCGACGACTTATCATTGCTTGCTTTGAAAATCTGTCAAAAACGAATACCGAAACCGAAACGATGTCACAGAGCGAATTTAAGTTACTTGAATTTGTTTACTTACAGTAACTATGAACCTCCCACCACGGAACATGTTGCCTTGCAACCGCTAATGATAGTACTGGTTCCTACACTACTGATAACATTAAGGTGTACACACCGTGAGGCCTATACGCTGTGTCATTCTCTTATCAAGGCGTACAAATAGAAAAGGATTAGTGAAATTAGTATTTTCTATGTGATATAAGTTCCATTTACTACAAACAGATACATCTGAACCAAATCAAACATTTCTTAAACGTACTTATAATAGTAGAAACAAATCAATATCCTTCCCAGGAGAACCGTTGCTAAGTAAACAACTTCAATCTAATCTTAAAATAAGATATAAGTGGAAAATTCCCTCTTATCAGTTCATATTTAAATTAGTAGTTCTTGAAATTGAAGTGAGAAGATTTATTTTAATTGGAATTGGGTGAGTTAAATATCTTGAAAAGCTATTAGTTGACTGTGTAGATATCATTTTAGGAGGAAATGGCCAAAAATAAATTCTTAAATTGAGAGCAACTAGAAATGCAACGTAGGACGAAAAGTTGATTTCAAATAAATAATTGCTTCCTTCATATATAGTTGGGTTTTTCTCAAAGTAAACAGCTATTAGGATTTCTCTCTAAATTAAGAATAAATTGAACACAGTATACAGAATTTCAGAATGTATCGAGTTCGATCGTAATATAATGAAAGTGATAAGTATACATACAAATAAGAGACACATCCCTCTCTTCTCCAAAGGTTAACGTCGTTACTGACCAGGAGTTGTTTAGTAAATAATAATAATAATTGAAGTACCCGGGAAGAAGGGCGCATGTTACATTTTTCAAAGTTTACGGGAGAGCCAAAATAAGAAAACGGCTCATTTAATTAGGTGACTGTCACATACGCCATTCTTACACTTTATAGATTTTGCACTTAGGCCCTCGTTCGATTGTAAAACAACCAAAAAAAAAAAAAAAAATTGTTACAACCACGATGCTTTGGTCAAAATATTTACATGACATTGAAAAACCGAAGAGTAGGTATATAGAAATTTCGCGTGCGGGCGGGTATTTCTTGAGGAGGGAGCGGTAGGGGGCCATCACATGGGCCTTGTTCCAAAAAAAAAAAAAAAAACTGAAAAATGTAATATACCCCCTTCTTCCAGGCAACTATTCAATTATTGAATAACATTATTTTATACAAAATACTTATAGTGGTAACTTCCGGTTTAGACCGTGTCGCTAACTTTTCGCCAACGTTTCGCCAGACATGCTGCTGACTTCTTCAGGTGCAGAAAAGAGAATGAACGAATGAACATTATATTATTGGTGCTGATCATGGTTACAATGATTTAAGAAAACTACTTACAAAGAAAAGGGGGACGCTATATGTGACTCAATTGCTCTTCCATCGCTCCATCCAGTCCCTTCATCTTGAGTTGACTGCTGCTTCCCGACAACTGACCTAATCTCGAGACTAAAGGTAATAAACCTTAAGGGACACTTTCCCTACTTGGCTAGGTACTGCAGATGGTCTAGTTTGAGTCACATATAGTAATACCTATATTAATATTATTCACTAAGAAAATGTATATTTCCCATGTTATGGACAAATAAAATAATAAATAATCCTTAACGATTTCCTTTTTTTGTTTCGATACTGTGGTTCATCTTTTATTGAAATATCCTGCACTGTCTTAGCGCTATGGTCTATTTTAGGCTGCTGCGCAGTTGCTATAGCGGAATCGATCTATTATAATTCTGAAAAAGCGTCCAGGGATAATGAAGATAGTGCAGTAAAAATTCGTTTATGATCAATGGAATAGATTTTTCTGTTAGTGATTACAGTACAGTCTCGGCCATTTACTGGTTCCAGGTCCCTTCATGGGTTATAGTGGCGCTAGATTACCAACAAGATACAGGTTTCATTTTTAAGTAATAATATGGTCAAAATATAGGATCAATATATGAGATAAACTTTATAAAAGAGAAGTTAAAGAATGAATAAAATATAATTTCACCTCAGCGCAGCAGCACCACGATAATGATAAGCAAAGTCAACAGTTTAGAAGAAGAAGATAAATACAATCAACAGTAGGCCGATTGATAGATCCATAACATCCTCGCTGGCACTGTAATATTTAAAGTATCTGGTGACTTTAAAAAAAAAAAGTGTTTTACGTATCATCGCCAATATTAACCCAATCAAGAGGTTTTATAAGTTTCAATTTATAAATAGCTTTGGAAACACTCGCGAATAATATTTTTCTTTACGTCACAATTTTCCCTCAATTTTTTTCGGCGATAAACTAAATCTAAAATGTAGGCGTTTCATCAAGCTCTTAAGCACATTTTAGTGATACAATAAAAGTGAATCGGTATAAACATAACATTATATCTGCAGCTACGGCAATTAAGTCGAATTTTGTGCAGCGAGAGTTAACTGTATCGAGGGAAACGGAATGGTGTCATACTCGTAGTCATGGTTTTTGGCTTGGTATGGAGTTGTAATGTAAGCAATAGCTCCTTTTTAAGTCAATGACTTCGCTTCCTAAGTAAAAGAAACTTATTTCGAGAAAAATCCGACTTAACCACTTATTAACCCGGGGTGTAGATATACTAGCTCTACTGAAGCAAGACAAATCTGAGTATATTATACGAGTTCAATCTACCTAAATATCTAATTTAATAAACAATTTTTATTGAATATATCTATGATTTCAAAACATCAAGATTTAATTGTTTTGACGACGTTTTGAGGTCCCCAGTCCCCATTTTCTATCTTATTCAGAGTTCTACAATCTTGAAAAATTCTACAATCCTTTTTTTTATTTCTAGAGATTAAAAACCCTTAATACGATAGCGAACCTCGAAAAGTTTCAAATGAATGTGTACATAGAAAAAAATTTAAATAAGTATATATTCTCTACATACATCAAATTGTACAATAATATACATAACCTTAGATAACTGTTTACTGTGTACTATTACTGTTAACATACATAACAGGGGATTTTATAGATTTAATACATTTATTTCGTTTGAATAGTGAGGACTTTTTTTAAATATTTTAAAGTTTCTGGGGAGCCTGTAAAAATAGGAACATTCCTTCCTAATTGTTTTTCAAATGTGTGTATGAAAATTCAGGAATTTATTTAACTTTTTTCAACCGGAAGACTTGACACACAGACCCGCCCTCGACTCGTCTTTCTTGGATTCATCTCTTTGTAAAGCATATATATTAAAGAATATTTTGAGCCTGATCTCTACTATAATGAAAGGTTCAAACTTGCTTTAATCGAAATACGCGAAACTGTGTTTTACATAACTGCCGAATAGTTGAGAACTGAATAAACCTATACAAACCTATATGCTTATGTATGCATATAGCACGGCACCTACTTTGACCGTTCAACCATTTCTATACACTAGGACTACCCTACAAAAGAAAAACAGTAAAATGGTATTCAAAGAGTTCGACCACCTGAAAAACAGAATGACAGCTGTAGATTACATTCATGTCTCTCAACTGGGGACAACTGTCGGGCATCTTCAAGCCTCACCATTGTATTCGAAAAATAGTCGTTGGAGATGAAAATAGTTGAGAAAACCACCGGGTATAGTTCAGTACCTACTGACGTTATGGACCTATCAACCCACAGTTTGTAACTTGGAACCATACTACAGTCAGTAGTAAGTTCTTGGAATCCCAAATGATTAGAGGAATATTTTACAAATAAACAGTAAATAAATAATTCCGATTATGTTCTTAGTATATAGAACTAAGCACAGAGTTAAACAGGAAGTAATACAACATAGGTCAAACTGTTTATTTATTATCTACTTTCAATCATCTCTATATTAATTATATTTAAATATTTTTGTTTTTGAAGAGAAAAGATTTGTCCTGGCCGGGATTCGAACCCGGGTCGTCTCCATCTCCGATGCCGCGCTTTAAACCACTGACAGACAAATATGTATAATAAATACATTAATTATAATATAGTAGAAAAAAGGATTGCTATCGTTAATCTTAATGATTAGCATTTAATTATAAGGGGCCTGGATAAGAGTTAAATAGCAAATGATACTAAATAGGTGAAATTCAGTATTTTCATTTCTAATTATTAGTATATTATTAATAATAATAATAGTAATAATGAGATAGAAAGTAAATAAACATTTTGTTCTGAAATAGACGTAATAATGTCTAAGTGTACAAAACTAGATAGTTTGTAGAACTTTTTTAAGTCAGAAACGAAGCTAGTTAGGAGCAATTTGCATGAGATTGGCAGTAAAAGGGTCGGTCCCTCAGTTAAAGTTAGATATTTATTAGCCTTTCAAGATGACGGCAAAGGTGAACTCTCAAAGCCTTCAATAAAAATGACAACATATGGTTATGATGTGTACATTAGATAAAGAAAAGTTGAGTATATATAAAATCAGAGCATTGTGGTTACCTTGTATTTATATGTGGTCATAAGTTGATAACAATAATTACTGAGTATTTCATATTCCCCTACCTTTTATAATTTATCATTCTCAACTAAATCAAAAATATTTTATGAGTAAAAATCATGCCCTACTCATAAATATTATCCAAAATTTTTAATTTTTGCCATTTTTAATTTTTGATTCATAAATTACAAAATTAAAACAAAAACTGGTCATTTCTTTTACAGGTTTGAATTATCAAAAAACTTACAAAACAAAAAATACTTGAACTAGAACGCACGAAACAGAACCATCATTTTAAATTTTTAAAAATATGTTTTTTTTCTTGACTTTCGAGTTCGTCGCCATTCCTTTAGCCCAGGATTGTTTCAATCTTTCTAATCTTACTTTCCTTTCTTCGCCAGAGTTTTTAATCGCCCTAATTTCATAAATAATTTTTATTAATATACATTTTTACATATTTAGATTAGTTACAAAACTGGAGGACCAAGATAAATTCCGACAAATCCCACCAAATCACCTTTACCCATCGTCGTAAACCAATGACTGCCTGTCCTCCAGTATCCTTTAATAATGTTTAAATGGCTCCTGTAAAGGAGATGATTAGGATGCATTTTGACAAACGTTTAACTCGGAATCCTCATACTTGACTGAAACGACCAGAAACTGTTCGCCTTATCAGGCTACTTCAACACTTACTAGACAAAACCTCTAAGCTCCCAATAAATTGCAAAAGACCAAATTGGACTTATGGAGTAGGACTTTGGGTCTCCAAACCTCTTGTATCCAATTATACAAGCCAAAATTCTTCAGAAAATCCACAATGCCCCTTACATCGTATCGAATAAAGTTATCCATAATGACCTTAATGTGTCATTGTTGCTGATTTGGCCCGAGCTCGATATCAATCCTTTCATGACAAACTTTATACCCAATCAAACGGGTAGTTTCTCTACTCGCCTTTGTCTCAAATATATAATTCCTTATATCTGCTTCATTAAATGTTATAATACAGTTGTAAATTTCAATAAATAGTTAAAATAATTAAATATATATATATATATATATATATATATATATATATATATATATATATATAAACATAAAACAAGAAAAGAGGTGAACGTGACAAAAATGGAAAAAGCTAAGAGCCCCTCCATTTCCTTCTAACAAATGACCGTTTCTATTTTGGTCGAAGGCGGCCACCCCTCCTTGAGTCGATAGGCAAGGTAATGGCTCTTTAATAAACCCGGCCTAACTCTTATAACTGTTTCTCTTTTATTAAATCTCGTTTTCAACTACCTGGTTAAATTAAAATCATAGGTCAATGCCAATATCTAATGTAATTGTGTCTCAAACATTCATGTTCGAGTTGATCTTGGCCTTATTTTTTTTTTTCAATTATAATCTGTTGCAACTGTAATCAACAAAGTTCTTGGCATGCTAACTTAATATCTGAGGCTCAACATCTATAGAAAGATCTACGAAAAAGTTGCAACCTTAGAAGAAGTAGATTACTGTGCAAAAGATTGGTTCGTTATGATTCGTTGAAACGGTTAGGAGTACCGCTAATTGTTGATGCATTACATAACATGTAGTTTTTTGAGCAGGTTTTTGATATCTTTTCCGCAGATTGTCGCTTCGAGTTGAGTTTTAACTGTTTATTCATTTCATTTTTAATATTTTCCAAAATTACATGTTATCGTGAGCTTTACTGAATTATGGGTACTGAGTAGATTTTAGTTATCATATCATCAAGAAATAATTACCGAAGAATAGACATTTCCCATAATTACATTTTCTTTTCCATACTAGAGCTCAAAGAAACTTGTATTTTGGAAATGAATGAAAAATAAAAAACTTGTTGAGAAACGTCTAGATTGTTTCCATTGATTACTTAAGAGATAGATTTACGATTCCATAGAAACTTAGCCTATATAAAATTTTCATACCTAAAGTTTCAGAAGAGGGATTATTCAAGAAATTCCAATACAAAATAATGTAACAAACGAAAAATATATAAATGACAAGTGTATGCTATATAAAACAAAATTAACCAAAACTATACAGATAATCTCACAGAAGAACAATTCAATTATTGAAACAAGGTCAAAATTGAAACCAATATACAAATTCAAGCAACATCTATTAACATCAATTAATTAATTAAGATTCCAAGAACTGTTTACATGTTTGAAATTAGTTATCATAATGCCCCTTACTAATCAAAGGGCAATATTGTACAAGAGTAGCCTCGGCATGTTGGGAATAATCACTTACCACGGATGAGTAACTTGAGTTGGGTTTCAGAAACAAAAAATAAGAGTTGAATCTATAAGTTTAATTTTATAGAAAAGCAGTAGTTCTTTGCCACCCACTCCCGTGACTTCGAACCATGTACTTGGTTGTGAGTCACTAGGAGTTGTAAAAGATTTCATTAATTAGTTTTTATCAGACTTGAAGCATTAACATTTTTTTTCTCGTTGATTTCTAATGATCTCTTGATGAAATCTTAAATTAAATTAAAAAAAAAGTAAAATCAGACAGACTCCTTACGTATTTCATAATTTAAATTTCATAAAAAAATCTCTAACTACATGTTTAAAATATATTAAATAAGATTATAAGTGCCTAGGAAGTGAAACATATAAATAGAAGTCGTATAAGAAAATATGTGAAAACATAAAACATGGAACGTAAGGCTACTAATCACATTTCATACCAACGATTTTTCTCAAGTATTTTTACTATGATTGGAATATTTCCTACTATCATTATTATAAAATAATATAATATTGATATGATTCATATAAAAGACAATATCATTAAATTTTAAGTTTCTTCAATGACAGTGTGATTTGCGTAACATCACGAAATGTTGATATTACAGTAATATTCTAGTAAAACAGAATTTTGGTGTTGGGCCTACAATATTAGAGAATTTCGAAACACCATGTAACAATAATAAAACATAGTAAAGTTCTATTTCACATTATTGCGAGACTATCTGCTACGATAGAGTGCAGTTGATAAAAGTTTCTGCTATATCGAATAGAAGTACTTCATGCATTTTTCAACAAGAGCCGAAATTCGACAATTCAGAACAAATTTAGAAATCAATATACACTTATGATGACTCTAACCGAAGAACTATGGTTCAGAACAAAACCGACAGAAGAAAGAAATATCGATTGGTCTAGATAAAATGTAGACAGGTACATACCATAGAGGGGGGTATACGAGGGTAGGAAGATAGGTACGATCAGTGAGAGATGCCCCCATCGACTGAGGAGAAACACGGCCTGATACACACCCTCTCAGCTAAACTACCCCTAATCATCTCTAACCATTTATTATCCATACTATACATACATATATATATATATATAAATAAATATATATATATATATATATATATATATATATATATATATTATAATTAACTTTTATATCGTTCATTTGATGTTTAATATTTATATTTTGATGAGAAAAGATTTGTCTCCCGTAAAAAGTCCCGGCCAAGACAAATCTTTTCTCTTCAAAATATATACATATATATAAAATTCTTAATAATAATAACCATAACTATCAGTAAAAATTACTATTACCAGGGAATTGGGAAGGTCCGAATGGCGGTTTAAAACGTATCTCTATGGATACAAAATCTATTATACACCCACATAATAGGTCTCCATCAAGGATAATTAAAAATATATGAATATTTATAGTCCCTGCGTATTTTTACCGGTAAAGTTCTAAAAATATGAAATACTAGAGGGAGAAACATGAAAAAAAAAACACTTAAAAACGCTCAAAAAATACATTTTTTGCTTACAAAGTATTTACACTTCATAATAAGGACGTCCATAAATACATTAATCTATTCAATATTACATTATTATCCAACTAACTAACTAAAGACGATAGAAGGTATTAATTATCAGCAAAAAATAAATTTAAAAACTAAATATGGAAATAAATAAAAATAATAAATCAAAAAAAGGTTTTGCTAAAAGGTTTACTAAACATATCTCAATTAATTTAGATTAGGTTTTTTTTTTGTTATATAATAACAGTAATAAATACTTTAATACTTTTTTTAACAAGTTGAAATTAAATCGATATATTAAAAGACAATCAGTTTCATTGTCGAAGAGATTAATCAATCTGATAGCATAGTTAAGAAAAATATAAAAATTGTTTATATATTTTTCTGTTAAGGTGTTTTTTCGCTTGGTTTTTGTTATCTTTTGAACAGAAGGGCCGATTTCGTTGGGCCGATTTCGTTACCTTCTCATTTGTAAGATATTAACATTCCCTACAACGAAAAAAAAGTCAAAATCTGCCCAACATAGCAGTGAGTGTCATTCATTTTTTTCAAATTAAATCTTTAGGTGGGTGTAAGTGTGAACTGATTCGCTTAGTAAAAATTAACTGATAAATTAATTTACTTACTATCAAACAGTACCAAGATAATCTTTTCTGCTCATTTTAATTACTTAAACAAGTAGGCCACTTCAAGTATTAATACGTAACCAGTTATGATAAAATTTTAGCTTGGTTTATATAATGTGTAGACGTTGTGATGCACAGTTGATGCATCAGAGAAGAGAGTTGACTACAGGGTTAGTTAATGCGGGTACCCACTTGGTCCGCTTCAATTCATCTTATCCACTACGCTGTGAAGAAAATGTCGTATTCGGTGATCCATAAAAATGGATCAGGACCGATCTAGGGTTGGCAGGTGTCCATCTTTCCAGTTTATGGTCTGAGTGCTTTAGGCCTACACGATAAAAATGTTTTTAAAATAAGAAAACACACCGGATCTACACCCGTTAAGAATATAAGTCATCGTTGAACGAGCTCATGCAAATTACTAATTATTTCTCGTATTAAAATAAGAGGTGATATAATAATTATGACTTCGACTTTTGTCTTTAAATGTATTTGTGTTCTTAGCAGGCTCGCCTTGAATTATTATAATAGAATAAGTTTTTATCGACTTGTAGGGTTATTGCCAATAAACGTTGAAATCGTAACTCCTTTCACTGAATCCGTCCAAGGTGGACAATTAATTTTTTTTTAAAGTAAATTGTGTAGGCCATTATACGATATACAACAGAAGGGGTGTAAAAATTAACTGTTCCCCAGACTTAACCTCTTCGAAAATTTCATCACTTTTCCGATTTTTCAGTGTTATTAACTGAAACGTTTAACCTCGTTATTCATGTGTCATACTTTTTTTTTTTAATATTTAGATTTACAAGTAAATATTCTATTCATGGCTAAATATGATATTGTGTTCAAAAAAACTAAAACGTTTAATTTAAACGAAAACAAATTAAAAATATGAAAACAATTTTTATTTTCTCTTATTAGCTTTTTGGCATCCATCATGTGTTATTATTATCTAAGATTTCATTAGCATTTAACATCTAAGAACTTCATCATATTTTATCTATTTCCATGCTCATACCATATTGTTACTTATATTTCTATACGTTAATTGTATATTTATGTCATACATTTATACCACTCCATATTATATGTATGCATTTTAAAAACTGTTATACTCTATATTTATATCTTGACTTTCTACTGTTATTTTTCCATTATTTACTCTTTAATATCATTTTGGTTATACCTTCTTTCATTTTACTTATGTAAACTCCCTAGGAGTCTATTATCTTACATTTTATAGTTTTTATATATATTCTACTACCTTTTCCATAATTTTACTTCTCACCTCTGATGTTTATACTTTTTCTTTCTTTTTTAAAATATCTTTCTGTTTACTTCCGTCTTTTATCTTTATAAAAAAATCTTTTTTGGCATCACCACCGTTCTGTACATTTTCTCTGTAATTTTTTTTTTTATTCATACATATCCCTCACTTTTGTTCTAAATTTCTACCTCTCTACATAAATATTTTATTCTCATTTATCACATACTTAGTCCTCAATGTATTTTTAATGAAAAAAAAATTGTAATGATTTTATGAAAATAATTTTTACTGAATTTGTACACTTTTTTATTAATGATTATTATTTTATCGATTATATTCCAGTTATAAATCGATATTTAATAATAAAATAGGGTAATAATTTGCTCCTTCTCTATTCTCTTCTGGAAATCGAGTAAGGCTTGTATTTCTCGTCAAACAGTTTTTTCTTAACACAGTTTTATTTCTTGATTTATTTTTGTTTATTTTTTTCTTTACACAGTATTATTCACACTGTTTTTTCTTTTCCTCATTGAGGTTGTTTCGTATATGTGTTCAATGCTATGAATGTATTTGTTGTTTTCTTATTAGCATATTCTCTTGTGCTTTTTTTATTTATTCTTCTACTTTTGTTTTTCTTCTATTCGAACCTACTCCAATTTTTTTCTACTATGGGACCTAATCCAGGAATAACGTTCATTTTCTATTCTATTCTATTCTGTTATCTGCTTTACGATAATAGTCCACGGCCAACGGCTGCATATCTCCTTTCTGGAATTCCTATTCTCCATATTCTAACCCAATCCATTTTCCATCATTTCTACTCCCTTACCTCTTACCGAGGTTTTTAGGTAAGTTCAGACAGATGAGTTCACCAAATTCGTGATTAGAACAACTTGTTATTTCTACTTAACAATGTAAAAAAAAATTTGTTTTTTAATTAGTCATTTACACACTATTCTAATCCTATATACGTACACACAGTTTCATACTCTTTTAGTTCCCGTGGCGACAATATATTGGTTTCCAACATTCAGCAATTAAATCAAGAGAAACCATTCCTAACAGTTCCATAAGATACAAGCAGAATCTTCGAACATCTTTCGATTTTACTCATTATTTTCCTAATTTGCATTAAAAGCTTCTTTTTTTTATTACTACAAAATAAACCGGTAATATTAAATTTATTGACGATAAATCCAATTGCAATGGATATCCAATTTCAAATAAATATATTTCCCGTGGGCTATAAACCGATCAAAACAACCTATAAGCTATAACCAATATACGTCATAGCTGACGTCACAGATCTAAAGTGGTTGATAGAAACGCAATAGCGCTCAATACTTAGCAAGTAAACACTCAATGACATGATGACTTTAATAGGTATAATATACCAATATGAAATAATGTCTCTTATAAACAATAGAACAAAACAATAATAACAATAACACAGTATATGGTCACAATAAAATGGGACTTGAGAAAAATATTTGCTATGTGTCGACCTCAGATCGATACCTTGAAGGAAAACAAATAGTTTAAAGACAGGCTTCCAAACAGCCTCAGTGAACAATATCAGAATAAATTTGTCTTCTTCCAAAGCTTTTTTATAATTTCTGAAGTAATTTTGGTGTTAGGGCACTTAGCTATTAAGCAATATGGTAGAGAGATAACGGCTTAATTGAGGAGAAACCTGAGTATAAACTTGGCCAAATCGTGTCCCTGCACAAACGTTGGATTAAAAACAGTACGGTCTTTACCTAGTACAGAATGCTAGAACCTTCATGTGTTGTAGTGGCATTTTATTTTCAAGTCTACTTAAAAATCAAGTTAGAACTCATGTGATGTTTTCTCAAGAAGCTTAATATCACATTAAAAATTCCTCAATTTAATCGACAGAGGAATCTTAAAGTTTATTATTAAAAATGGTTCCGAACCCGCTATCTATCCTTTCATAACAAACTTCATTTCCACTCAAACCCCCTAGTTTCAAACCTAGCTTCCTTCTCAATCCCCGATAATCCTCCGAGGCGTCTGAAAAGAAGATGGCCCCGTGGCCTTCTTAATTGAACTTGTTATTTAAATACTACCAGGGGGTAGTTTCTCTACTTGTCATTTTCACATGTCATTTGTATCGCTTAGCCTATTTACTTAATATTGTAATACGGTTGTAATATCAATAAATAAATAAATAAAAATGTTAAATGTGTTTATAGTATAAGTGTAAGGTTATTAATTGAAGGTCCGATCCGAACTAATAATATTTATTTTCAATCACCTCGATCCTCCAACAGGGAAGAGTATGAAGAAAAACAATTTTAATTAAAATGAGATAGAAGCTGGGGAATGGAGGAGGAATTTTCTGATGAAAATTCAGAAGAACGGGAAGAATCTAATTCCCCTTGGCAGCCAAGGGATGATAACACTAAATCTACCACACTCCATCTACCATCTCACATATAATACAAAATGGCTACTTAACAAATAACTAATTTAAAATGATTGCAGGAATTCACCAATAAGGTTATGTATTTTTAGATAATTTTTTGTCATCAGAAGAAATTACTTTACAAACATTGCAGTAACTATCGGATAAAAACAAGAAGGAAGTGTACGGAAGATTTAGGTCTGTTTTCTCTCCTTTAACTGCCATTACATTGAAGGAACCATTATGGGAGAAAGATTAAAGGGGGATTTTTACAGGTTGGAAGAGATACTTGTGGAAGAAAGAGAAATAAGCGTTTGAGGAATATATTTGGCTCACTGTCTAAGATATTTATCTTCACATCCAAATTACCCTGTTTATAGTAGTGTTGGAAGATAGTACATATCACAGTATGTATCTGCCTTATATAATTATTCGTATCCTCCCGATGATCATTATATACATAGAGATAATTAATGTTGTTTTTTAGGAAACGGAGTACTCACTGCGTAGAGCGCTGAATTGCTGAAGGTTCAAACCCAGCTGTGGCTAATTAATTATTTAATACTTTAACTGCCTCAGATGGACGCTGTGGGGTCAGCATACTCTCCCGTGGCGCTATAAAACAGCCTCTATAAAGTTGGTACCCTTTATACCGACTTTATACCGACCCTTTATACCGGTATTCGGTGAAAACCTTGCATTTGAGAGTGATTTCGGACAAATCACCTCCCTACACAACAGTGTTCTCTAAACAACACAGTCTCTACTATGCACTGGCTTCAAGACCCTTAATAGGTTATAGAAGTATAGTTTTTTTTTTTTTTTTTTTTTTTTAATTTATAATTTTGTATTTATATCAAGAGTAAGTAGATAATTGTTTATTTAAGGAAATAAACTGCAGGGAGAGCAAACAAACCAATAGTTGAACTTATTTATTTATTATATGATTATATATTTATAATTTAACGTCAATGATGCAGAGTATCTTTGATGAATATATGTTTTACACAAGGACGGTTATAGAGTAGGGAGATAAATAATTGCTGGGGATAAGAAGAATCAAGAGTATAAAAAACTTGAGGTCCGGATGTGACAAACAAGTCATCAACCGCCACAAACAAGACAAATTGAAGCTTCTTGTGAAAGCACAATTTCGCGTTGCCACCTCAGCATCAACATGGAATCTTAATTGATACACATCCCTCCCTGTTTGTCTTGTAGGGAGCAATGTACACGGACACCGTAGGCATTACGATCGATTCAGGATAATAACAACAGCGATTAAATAAATTAGGGACACACCAGCCTAATCTAGAAGTAGAGAAGACGTACGTCATACACACATTGTTGTTTGTAATTAATCTCTCCCCCCCAATCAAAACTCTACTAATAGCCCTCATTGAGAGTTAGATGATGATGGAAGGATTAAGAATAATTACATAGTGATTATTGAACTATTTAAATTTCTAGTAAACCATCTCATTGATCTTATTAACAATGAAGTATTATATTATTTGTTTCGGTAGTAAGTACTTAATATTTAATAATAATAACCCGAAGGCTCGATGCCGATACCACAAATATCTGCTTACAAAATTCCATCCACCCACCATTACGCAAACCAAAACCCGCCAAATCACTCTTAACACAATCCTCCCATCTACGCTTTTCCCCTCAGACGCTTCCCAGCCTTATCGGCAATTTAGGAATTCGTTCCTTATTGAGCCCATCTTAATCTTCGTGACCGGGTGCAATCTCCAAAAATATCCAGTGGTTACATTATTTTTTGGACTGATGTACATTTTATAATTGCGAATATTTTACGCAAAAACTTATTTTCTAATACTTTAAGACGTCGCTCATCCTTCAGCGTTAGCAGGTACGTTTCACATACATACAGAGGAGTTGGGAGGATGATGGTTTTATAAATTCTAATTTTCAGATTTCGGGACAAAAGACGCGAGCTTAGTAATTTCGAGACAGAATAATAACAAGCATTTCCCGCATTTAGTCACTCCTTTTATTCCTCTTGGATTTCGTTTTTTCCAGTAACCATAGTTACCTAAGTACTTAAACTTCTCCACATGTTCCAACTTATTCCCTCCAATTCATTACTTTTTTTAAATAAACAATTACACGAACTAAAAAGGGCCATTCTTAAACTCAAACAAATTGTATGTGTTTATGTATATAGTGTATGTGTAAATATGTATGTGTGAGGTTGCGTTTGTTGGGGAGACCAGTTAGTCATTTTGGATCATGGGATGGCCCAGAAAGCCAGTAGAAAATCTCAACTAACAAAGGTAGGAATACAAAGAAAATAAATGATTCCAGCGGGAATAGAACCCACTCCGTTAGGAACTGGGACGTTTAGGATCTCAGCTGGTCCCAACTTGATATATTATCAAACTTTATGAATATATTGAATAGCAAAATTGGACGGACTTTGAATCACTAATAAGTTTGATACACTGGAAGTTGTAACATAGAAATGGGTCATGATTTGGACGGAGGCAATTAGCTGAGAAGGACTGAAGGCCGATTAGCGAACTGAAATATCGCCCAAGTTACGAAATGTAGCAGGGGATGCCTATGCAAGAATGTACTGAAGGGAGTCAGAAGTGCCGTTGAAATTACCTGTAATGGCCCCCTTCCGAAGCCATCAATCAGCTAACTGATTAATGTTCGGAACGGGTAGACAAATATATGCAGTTATCTATGACGATGCGTTTTGCTTTACTAAGGAATAAAGTAAGAAATAAGGGAAGGTTTGTAACAAGCGATTGCTGGTATGCGAGCTTTTTATCATTATCATGTAAGACAATACTCCATCAGACGAAGTAAATTGGTCACTGATAGGCGTTTTAATGATGAAAACCAATTAACATGAAGCCATGACCAGTTCGAAAACAGGTCAGCTTCGACTCGTTTTCGAAGGATTTAATGGACGTGTAATTTAGATCTGAAACATGGCCGTTTAAGTAAAAGCTCTAACAGAAGGCGGCAAATAACTCTGTCGCAGGTTATCATTCCAGACGAACAACCATCGCTCGGTAATTAAAGATTTTATGAATCAATTAAGTTTGTGATCAATACAGATCAATATTTAAAAAGGAACTAGAACGAAATTCTATTCTTATAAACCCCAAAAATAGGTCTTGTTAGGTCTCGACCAACAAATCATTTGCATTCAGTTCGGTGATTAGTACCAATGTAATATGTAATAAATTACACGTTATAATACAGAAACATAAACCACAACAGCAAAACCATGGAAAACATTTTGGTCCAGAAATGGGATTCCATGATTTTTCCAAGGGTTTTATTTTGTCAACCATTCTTCCACCCCGGCGCCTTTAAAAGTACAGAACTAATGATGTATACTTTTCGAAATATATTATCATAATTTCATAAAAATGTCTTATTTTATTTCCTTAAAAGTCCAAACCATTTTGTCACACTCTAAATTCTGCTGCCTGCAACATTCCCTCCTTTTGCCCCGATTATTTTATTAATGGAATTATAATACAACTATTAATGAAAATAAACATTTGCAATCCTTTCTTAGTAGAACGGAGTACTTTGGTGGTGATAAGTAAGCACCAACTTTTTAATAAAACAGTGTGAGTATTTTTCAATTTTCATTACATTGTATATCTTTCCAGCCTTGCCCACGGATACGATCCGGAACACCCTCCCCTATTCATATGAAACTGACTAAAACGGAACTAGTTGTTGTGTTTTAAGTATCACTTTCAACCAAAAAAGGTTTGAAAATATTTTAAATGCATTTACTAATCATAACTATATCTTAAAAAACAATCTTTTGGTTTCTTACCCTTTACATTTAAAATAGCTATGTAAAAATAAAGTAAAGTTATACGTAGCCTAAAAACTTTCTCCTCAATATATTTACTTCATTATGAAATAACGAACATGTAAATCGAGAGCAAAAAAAAACTTTCTCTTTAGAGCAATATAAAAATCTCTCAAACTGTGGATGAAGTATGATTGAATATATAATATATATCATATCTAAGGGGTTTTAGCCCTAATCACTGAAAATATGATTTTATATTCTGTAAAATTAAAATGCAAAATACCCCTTATATAATACTTGAACCAGAGAAATTGATCAGCACATCTAAATAGAATGTAAAGGTAGTATCTTGAAGGGGACCGACATGATGCCTCTGTAGATATATTTATATTATAGCTTCCCATGTATGTCAGTTCAGTTGGACTCTTCATATCTCTGCCCTGAAGATAGACTTGATCTTAGGCCAAAACGTAGGCACAATAAAATAAGACAATCTTATTTTTTGTAATCATTGTCTGCAACCCATGATCAATTTTCACCACTCTTAGAATTATCTAGTCAACCATTTCCATTTAAATATTAAGTAGACGTTCAAAAGTTAGATGAGTATCCAGAACTATCATGATGTAAAGTGGTAACAAAAATTACTGAAACTATAAATTGGTTAATTTTCATTAATTATAATAGCACTGTAAGAAATATGATAAATTGGAGGGTAAACATTCGACAAGTAAACAAGGGCAGGATAGGAGCTAAGTATTTTTTCATTAACTTACGTTTTGACTTGACTCAGTGAAGGACCATCGTGGAAGAAACGTCTACCCGATCGCTTATTCTATTTATGTTCATATAAAAGATATAAGTTATAACAATGTCAGGAAACTCGATAGCACGGTATTGATATTATTTCAAGATGAATTAGCAAAGCACTCTAAGCAATAATCATCATCATCAAGGGCTCTGACCAATAAAGACAAGAGCACTTTTAGAGCTGGGCAACAATCGACATTTTTTCGCGGATGGGAGCCTTCAACCGCAACCTACATCTTCATCAACATCCACCTCTATCCCGGGCATGTCCCATTTCTTTTCTCCTCTAAGATCCCTTCAGTTCACTGCTTATTTTATTCTCCCCTTCAAGAGTCGAGATCAGCCAACTGTATCCAGCCGGATACTTTATATTTTTTACCGATCTGTTCCCTCCCTAGTGAAGCAAGCAGAACCGAGACCCGTTGCAAAAGGACCGTACAACTGAGATATAGCGGAAACGGGGAAAGGAACGGATGAGGATTAAGAATACTATAAATTTAGATAAAATGAAAACTGTATTATATTAATATAACACGGAAATATTGGTTATTAATAACCAGTCTCTGCTTACGATAACTTGCATTTAAATCTGTTGACTAAGTTGACTAAAAAAAATGATTTTTTTCTACAAAATATGATCTACTCTCCGATTTCATTCAGACCAACGAAAATAATTTTAAACCAAACTGGTTATTCTAAACTGTTAAACATTACATTTTACACTAAAACGGTTATTATTGATACTCTTTAACGGACTTCAAAAATAATATTTAAGTAGAAATACAATGAACACCTCTGTGTTTGTACAACGAACCGTGCTGACAACGCAGTTAACAAACAAGAAATTAGGTTTCAAATTATGGTAATTTTAAGTTTAAAGAACGATTACATTAGTACTCTACTCAGATAAAGATAAGAATTTATTTACAAAGTATATTAAACGACTTTTCTATGTTATAAAGCATGTATGAGAGATCTATTTATTTAGAATTTACATAATCTTAATGGGATCAGTTTAAATCTAGATAATACAAATATAATAATGATTGCAAAACAAGTTATAGAAACAAATATATAAACAAATGTGCTTTATGGATTATCATTAACAGATTAAAAAATAATAAACAATCATAAAAAGGAGGAATAGTCAATAATAGTTTTTATTAGACGTATTGTTATTTTTTCATGAAATCGGAGACAAATATATGGCATACCAGCAGAGTAACAAACCTTAAAAAAAAACAGAAAATATAATGTATGTGATTCCAACAACCTATAGCAAATACCTTAGGAGCTAAATGATATGTTACAAAATATGTAAACAACATCTATTGACATGATCATTTAATAATAAATTACCATTAAAATATCCTACCTCAAAGTTTATACTAAATAATGAAGAATGAACTTTCCACAAAATATCCTATTGACACGGGAGACATCAAACCAAGACACCACTAGCACAACACTCCACTCACAACACACCACTGACACACACTAACAGGCACTAAAGGAACGGCGCATTGCCAACAGCTTACCGGTATCTAGGCAACGGTGAACGGAAGAAGCGATAGCAGCGCAACCTAGCGGAGAAGAGCGGGACTACAAGTTGCGAAGTAGTTCTGATTAGTGCCGTAGGACGGCACCACCAACAAATGGGCCAAGGATGGAATCACCTACAGCTGTGTACGCTCAATCCTTTGGCTACACTAGATAGCTACTTCAGTTACTAACTAACCAAACAAGCCTGCGAAATATAAATTGATTTCTGAACAGGTGCTATCCAATTATTTACATATTAATTTATTATCTTTAGTAATTTAGTCGGGAAAGTTATTTCAATATCTAAAAGTTATCAACAATTGGACAAATTTAACAATAAATGTATGTTTCTATTCGAACACAGCTTTCAAAATAAAAATCTCACTCCTTCCAACTTGTATTTAAATTTATTCAGAGATAATTTGAAAAATAAATTAATGCGAGTCAAGTTTGACGTTCCAAAAATGCTTATTTTTTACTGAAATTTGTCTATCCTGATGAAAGATGTTCATTATAATTTAAAAAAATTAAAAATATTAGATTGAAAATTATAAACTATTAGTATGGATTGTAAGCTTTCAAAATGCATTAAACCATATTAAATTCACTTTCGACAGTCATCAGAAAAATAATTCAACACCAACTCACTACACCCACTAGGTATGCATATTTGATGGTTTGGTGATCAAAGTCATAAAAGAGGGAGGCGTGATTTATTGATCAATATCAATAAATAATTCATACATTATTATCAATTAATAATAATACTATGAGACAATCAACGATTGATCAATTTTGAATACATTAACGATATCAGCATATAAAGTCATTTCCCCCTCTCCATTTAAGTTTAAAAACTAATTGGTCTTTCTTAACTATTAACTTGCAAGTTCAAGATGGTTACTTCTTCATGGAAAACAGTGATCCCTGCAGTTCCTGCAACTGGTGAACACGTCGTCACATCTTTCATCAGAAATATCATGTTTTTCGCCCTCGCCTTACCAAAATCCCTTCGTATGATGGAGGAAGAGAGTTACATTTACATCAAGGAATATTGGAAAATAGGTGGAAGGAGTTGGTGTTGCCAACGTACTTCACCATTGGAAGGCATATCCACAATACAAGGTGTTCAGGACTGGAGGATCTTTTAATTAAATTAACTAAGAAATTATCAGCAGAAGTGTCATGAGCATAATCCAATACCTTTCGAACTTCACTTCCAAGTTAGGGCGGATAAGAAAAAAAAGCAGACAATGATATAACAAAAGATAATTATATAATAAATAATGAGTGACCGACAACAATCAGGTGGAAAACCCCAACCCACAGCCACCAAAGAAATTATCATACAATAGCTAATTTATAAATTAGCCAGACTATTTTTAAACACATAGCCAAGTATTAACAAATTTTCCAATAAAATATAGACAGGCTTATAACAAAAGCACTTCAGTTTGAGTTCGAGGCTCACAGCGAAATAAATATCTGAAAGTAGTAAACAATGGGTAATTAACACTATTTATTAAAAAATAAGTCATCATATTTACTAAATAAATGGGGTGAATGAATTGAAGAGGTGGAAACTCTTAGAGGTCACGGTCAAGGATATCAAGCAGTAAGCCATGACTGTCAGTATTTTGGGTTAGTATCGCAACAGGCAGACAAGACGTAGCAATGAACATACCAAGACAAATTAATTATAAACCAAATTTCGATTTTAAAGCTTTCTCAAATTAATAAGGACTGTCACATAAAGTTTCGGGACAGATCATATTAAGTAAATAATTTAATTTTTTTAACTATAAGTTACTCGTAAATTCAAAATTTCAGATGTCTAACTTCAAAACTGACGGATTCCATACCACCTTTGAGCCCCTATTATATTAAGGGGGAAACCCTTGGGGGTGGAATTATCCAAATTACTTTCTGAGTGCTCATTTAAGCTATACAAAGAACCTATCTGCGAATTTCAAAATGCTAAGATCAGTGGTTTCTGCTGTGCGTTGACCGCTGGGTGTGTTAGTCAATCAGGTAACAGTTTTATATAAACCTCGCCTGTGTGGTATGGTGTGTTGATAAAATGTAGCCTATGTCCTTCCCCAGGGTTGATATTATCCATATCATATTTCATCACAAACGGATCAGTACAGTCGTGAAACATACATGAACAAACGGGACGGACAGAAGTTACTTTTGTTTACTGTTGTTCGTGTCGGTAAAGGATTAGTATGTAATGTTATTGAATATATTGCAAAGAATTACACAGTATAACGGTTTCACTTTTCGTACGGCAGCAGCGAGAAATTAAAACTGAAAGGGTTAGGATAATGTACATATGTAGGTAATTTATCGATGTGTTGTAATTTAGCGGTCCTACTTACCTACTTCATTATACTCCTGTAAACTATGTTACTTGATTTGTTTCGTTCAGCCAAAATATGTAGATTTTGCGAGTAAGAAACACGTGAGCAAGGTACTCAGAGGGCAGAATTTTATCCGACTTCCTTAACATTTATCGTTATATTAGGACCAAATTACACAAAATCATTATAAATTGTAGCCTGTGTGTTATTGTGATGTATAAACTATATTACTGTAAAGTTTCATTCAAATTCGTTCAGTAGTTTTTGCGTGAAAGAGGAACGTAACAAGCGTACATACATACAAATGCATTTTTAATATTAGTAGGATTGATACGAGTACAACTCAGATTGTGATAAATTTATGCCACAACGACTAGAACTACTTTTTGTTCTTCGGGTGTTTCGATCTAATACAGAAGAGTATCAGCTTATTGGTATTGTAGAATCAGGGGGGGAGGAGAGTAATGGAACGGCCACTGCAACAGGAAACGGCCTTGGGAATCGCTCACCGCCTCATCTCTCATTAATACACTGATTAATACAGCTCAGCAATCTTGTGCTTACAATAGCTAAAATACAATCTACAATTGGACTACAATAGGAATAAAAGTTATTTTCCATTCATTTCAGGATTTATAGATGTAGTACAGGATAAGGAAATCTGGTTTTATGGAGCAGTAATAATAAGAAGTTATTAGTAACAATCAATAAAGTATGTAAAATTATGCAATAAAACCGCACAAATAGTAAATTACATGTATGACATGATAATGCATAAAGAGAGTTATGAATTATGGTGAACAGTTATTAACATATAGTTAACTCACATGTAAAATGAGAACCTACTGCCTTCTTAATTTAATTATAATGATTCATTTATAATTACCAGTCATTCACCACCTCTTTAAATCTCCTTCCTTTTTTATTTGTTTCTTAATTACTATGAATTTATCCCACACAAT
The DNA here is from genome assembly GCA_964056705.1 of Troilus luridus. Lineage (NCBI taxonomy): Eukaryota > Metazoa > Arthropoda > Insecta > Hemiptera > Pentatomidae > Troilus > Troilus luridus. The sequence continues at coordinate 120,035,122 of OZ057413.1, forward strand.
AAAAATATTGCTATTTCGTCAATATAATTTTTATTACAGTGATTCTAAATTTTTATGGTATAGTATGTATTGAACAGTGAATCCAACTATTGTTATCACTATATAATCCTTAAAAATTATTTCATTACTGTACATCACACTATCTGATTTTTATTATCTTTCTAACTTCTACGTTTATTCCTGATGAAGATTTACACCGTAGGTCGATTCATTTGCATTGAATAAATAGTTTCTTTTTTTAATATTTCCATTGGCAATCACCCGGACTATTTCTTCAACTGGCCTGAAGAAAATTATTATAAACTTTCAATATCGATTCCGAGAGGAGAAACCAAAAAACATAAAAGCCCGGATTCTCTGTTTTTAAAAAAGTGCTTGTAATGATAATTGTTTGAATAAATAAACGAAAAATGTAGCGAATCACTACAATCGATTAAGGCTCTTAGTCCAGTCAGTTTAAGGTAGAAGGCGTACTGTTTCTAAACCGACGGTTGTGCACGGAGGTGATTTGTACGAACTTTAGTACCCGTTTAAGTTACCGACTTTATGGTGGTCTCCCTGTATGGTGTCCCGATAAAAATAGTAAAAAGGTAAAAATAAGAGAGATGTTTATTAATATAAAATTACAGATTAAATAAAGATGAATAGGTAACTAAAGAGTGGAAGAAAAACAAATGTAAACGAGCTTCTTTTTTTTTTGAAAAAGTTTACGTTCAAAGCGTTTACGTAATATGTCCCCATTTTAAATGCTAAACAATCATACATTATACATTACAGGTCTGTTTCTCATTTAAAAGCTCATTATTATCCTTATTCTAATTGAGAGTCTGCTCAGGCGTATATTATTCATATATGTATAAAGTCGAATCTCGATAATTTGAAATTCAAGGGGCCAGAGAAAAATTTCAAATTACCAAGAGTTCAAAATAACAGGAGCTTAAATAACCAAGAGGGAGGGAGGAATAAAATCAAGTAAACGAGAGTTTGATCAAAATTCGTGATTTATTATTTAAACATTTGTACAATTATTCACACATTTTGAAAAGAAGTCCGTAATTTTCTGTTGAGTGAGCGACTTTAGTCTATCATTGTCCAATGAATGTTCGATAGTGGTGAGAGCGGGGAAATTCACCCTGACGTGACCTTTTTCTACTCGCAATTAAGGAACTTCCGGTGTTGCGATCCTTAAAAATGATCGACAATGTCGATGGTAAAAATGCCCAACTGTTAAGCGACATCTTTTTTTTAAATGTCCATCCTCCAGAGCTTGTATAGAACGCTTTTTTTCACTTGTGGAAAGACACTTGTTCTTTCTTGAATTCATTTTAATAACACAAATCACAATAACATTTCAGAACAGAAAAAGATAGAACGGAGAAAGACTCACTTTAACGTTTGAAATTAGACTGAACTCACTCATTTATGTAAACAACCGGAGGGTCTGTGCATGCATGTAAACAAAGGACAGGTCTGTTCACGATAAACGCTTCAAATTATAGAGAGTAGGCTAGTCCGGACTTCAAATTATTGCATGCTGACAGGCAAGATACTATTCCTTCAACTTCAAATTACCGAAGGGACCAATTTATACCGATTTTTTTCGATTAATCGAGCATTTTTCAAGGGATCGGGAAAAAATTTCAAATTATCGAGTGTCGACTATACATATATATATATATATATATATATATATATATATATATATATATATATATATATATATATATATATATATATATTATATATATGACCGCCAAAAAATTGTTTTATTCGTGTTGATAAAGTGAAACAACAAAAAATAAAAGATCAATCAAAATCAAATATTTCCTATTTCCTATTTTGTTCCGGTTACTGGTGATTTTGAGCCTGTAGGTAATATACTACACAGGCTGCAAGGCCAAAAATACGGTAAAAGTGTACTTCAATGTTTTAATAAAGATATCATTACAGTTATACTGAATAAAATATTCGGCCTAACAAACCTCTATCTATATCATGATCCACATTAAACATTCAACATTTAAACACCTTGGCCATCAGAATACTTTTTGGAGTTCCCTTCCTTCCAATAACTACCATCCTCTTCCCGGTCCTTATTCAAGTCCTTTCTATTAAACCACGTTGTGGCTCTCTGATCATGAAATTTCTATTATAACTTAACCAGATGTAAATAATTTACTAATATCAATCATGTTTAAGTTCCTTTAACTAAATAAAGGAGAATTAATTATTTTTATTCATTATCTTTATTAATTATTAGTTTTATTTTATTTATTTTATTGTGCTATGATCTTTATTCACCCCTTTATCGTCAACAATTATATTTGCAAGAGAAAATCTCGATGCGATGCAAAGCATTACTGTGCCCATTTATATTTAATCGTTTTTAGCTATTTTTTGTTATTTATGTACTTTTATATTAGCCTAAAGGGACATAATCCGAGAATAAAGTAATTTTTCTAACTGTCTAAACAATATATTTCAAACAAGACTCATTTAACTGGTGATTTAGAAGGCGCTAAGAGAATATCATTCTTGTGAAGCATACCATTGGGACGTAATTATATCCATTCTGACATAAGAAGGGAGGACATCAACAAATTAACGTCAATTGAAATGTTTCGTGCCGCATTTGCATTACAGTAACAAGGAGGGGCCACGAAGGGGTCATGTCACGCCTTCTTTTCCAAACACAAACATGCCCGACTTCAGTTTCTAAAGAATGAGATCTTCACACATCAACAATTTTTGTTTTTGTTATATATAATTCCAGAAGAGTGTGTGGATAAGCGTGACAGATTAGTGCTGAATACTATGATATGACTTCCAAAGTGTGCTGTACAAAGATCATTGACCGAACTGTAGGAAATCGATGGAACATCAAATATTAAATAGGATACTCTTACACGCAATGATAGAAAATGGCAAAAAAATTTTATCAGGAAAAACTGATCAAAGCCATTTGTCAGAATGATTTCGGTGCTGATAAGGCAGTAAATATTTTGTTGCTTAAATAACCAAAATCTAATCAGGTATGGGCAACGAACTACTACTATTATTAAAAGGACTATCGAATCCGGGAAGTTCAATGTAGTTACCACCAATCGAAGCTTAGAAACTCCGAACGGATTACTGCTGAGCTCAAATCCGTATTGTCCATAGAAAATAAATTACCGCAATCATCCCATCTATTCCTCGGTGTACCCTTCGAATATTTACCGATCAGCTCAGCGCTTATTAGCTTTGTAAGGATACTGTCGTTACTAAGTTCGAAGAATTTACAGATACATTTCAATCTTCCAGAGTTCAAACTTTAATTACAAAGTTGATTTTCCGTTATTCTTCGCTTTGTGATCTATTTCTGGAGAGAATTTTTCATTGTTCAGGCCGAATATTCTAATTACAACTTTCTTTACGAAGATCACGAATCTTACGTTTTTCTTCCTTCAATGACAGCGGCCATTTGCTACCGTATAGAATAGTTGATACTATTTAAAAATTTTATAAATTCTAGTTTTCTAATGGGGGCAAAAAATCAAACGTTTCTTAATAATTGAAATATCTGACTTTAAATACCATCAACTTCCAACAAAAAATATCCAAGAAAAATAAAAAGCAACATACATTTTGTAGAATGTTTGATGTCTACTAAAACTAGATGATCTATCTAGGCAATGATAAGAAAATGACCTCGTTTGTAATTAGTGTACATATAGTAAATTTTACAGAACAATAAAAATCACACGAGAAAATTAATAATAGAGTCAACGTTGCACATAAGTAGGTCAAAGTCAGTGTATGGAATTTGAATTAAAAACTATTAATCAGTAATTTGTTATACGATTAAATGTAGTAAAACACAGAAAGCCAGATATTTATATCATACAGCTCTATTCACCTTATACACATACAGCTCATCTTTTGTATATGTGCATATATACTTAAACGTTTATTGCTTGTTAGTAATATTGACGTCAATTTATGTTAAAACGTGATTCTTTATGTACTATATGTGTGACCGGGTGCCTACGTCAAACAGTTTCTTTTATATTAAATACATTAATTTACTTTATGCCGGTTTTTTATACAAAAGTGGCATGGATATTTATACAAGTGGCATGGAATGTAATAAAATCCGCGGAAATTTACTCAGTAATTTGAGCCATAAAACTTAAAATAGGTCGTTCGCTCAAAATATTATCTGCAGTTTAGTGCAATCTTATTTAAAACAGGTGGGAGTAAAATCGATTTATCTCATCTGAATAGATAAGCTATCTATGAAATAATTTAAATTACTGTTGTATGTATGGAATTAAGAAGAGTTATATAAGTAATCCCGTTAGTAATAATTTGAGATGAAAAAAAATTCAATAAATATTATTCATCCGTTGATATCCCCCCAAAAAACTTCTTTTAAACGTTTATGAACACCACGAAAAAAAATTCGAAGCCTTTCTATTATTTTTTCAAAACAATGTACAAATTCCAAAAATTGTTATGAAAGTTTTCTTCAGTCAATGCCTACTTTTTTTGCACGGAGTCCCGAGGGAAGGGGAAAGGAAGTTCAGAGAAAGATATTAAACCCAAGTAGACAAAGAACCCCACGCTACAATCCTCATTTGTTTTAATTCTAGATGTTTTGTTTTAAGGTTTAATATTTCTTTCTCTGTTCTATTATCAACATTAAACAGAAAAACTCAACAAGGGACTGAAAGGAATACCGAAAATATTCCTGGTTAACTAATTATAACCTGCAGATTATTCGAAAATATTTACTTAAACTAGCTGCCCCGGCAGCGTTGTCCTGCCCTATTACCCTGAAACAAAGGGCTTCCAAATTTTCTCCATTTGAACGGCAACTTCATCAATTTTTGGTGCATTGAAACATCTCGCATGTTTTCCTACAGGAGTTTTATCAGCTCTGATTACAATTTTATGATTACGAGACGGCATAAGATGGCGTAGTTTTAAACAATGAAATCAATTGATTTTGTTGATGAAACAAAGTTTGTAATTGTTCTACAATATAACTCCTCACTAAACTGTTATTTGCACAACGCTGATCAATTTCTTCTGGTGTAATGTCCATTTATACCGTTTGCAGGAATTTTTATAGTCCCCATTTGTCACCAGCAACAGGGAACCTGCTTTATGATATATTTGGCCTTGTATCAGAAAATTAAACAGAAAAGTTTTATTTTTACACAAAAACTTATATTATTGTATTATATGATAGGGACTGGACCCTAATAAACTTTTACTAACAACTAATGCGCCTTTGTTTTGCTTTGATTGACTTCAAATGTTTGATAGTTGGGAACAGAGTGGTTTGTATGGGAAAAGAAAATTGTTGTTTTTATTATTTCCCTCGTAATTTTTACGGTTTTTCTCTCCATAAGAATCTTCTTTGCGCCTTAAAAAAAATATGAAAAAAAATTACCCGAATTGGTCGAGCCGTTTTTGAGTTTTGCGGTTTGCAAGGAAATGGCGATTCATTTTTATTAAATAGATTAGTTTTAAAAAAAAGAGAGAGAGAACAGAAGAGGAAAATCGAGAAATGTTTAATTCAGGAAGATTACTTGAGTACTAACGAAGTGAAAATTAATATTCTGAGGTCAACAATAACTTAATGAAAGAGGAGTCAAGAGAGACAAGGCAGAAGATCAAAAGATGAACAAGCTCAAATGCGCTGTACTTTTTTCTTTCCAAAGTACTTAATAGAATTCTTCCTAGTGTTCATTGTTGTAACCTTGCTATACAGGTGACCGAGACGTTAGAGGGAAGATCGGCTGAGTGTTCTTCTACAATTTTTTCAAACAATGGCAAGACTACCAATTTAATCAATTTACTTAAATATAACCTCCTTAATTATCCACTACACTCATTAAGTATTTTACTATTATTATTATTTTTTTATTTATATATTTTTATTAACAATTTACGGCTTTAAGGGTTATAAATATAAAAACCAATACTGTTGTTGTCAAATCTTCTCTTGTTAATACTATAAAGGTAATGATTTTAAAACACAAATATAACTATTCAGTAAGTGAAAAAAAAGATAATACAATAGGTAGAAAGAAACAATAATTAAACGAAAACACGTAAATCTATTTTAAAAGTAGAGTGAATAAATTAGTGGAGAAATTGTATGTTGAAAAATATATTTTTGTTGCTTCTCTCAGTTCAACAGAGAGGAAAGATTTCCGTCGTAATTCAACCGATCAGTCAACAATTGGCACCATTTCAACAATCCAAACTAATTCCCTATTTCATCTTCTAGGACAGGGTGTAGGGAAAGAAAATGAGGAAGAAACATTAATAAAAAGAAGGCAGATACAAATAAAATCATGAATACACTTAATCCGAAAATATTCCAAAATTTATATTGTAATTTATTCAGGTATTTTCATACTAAGAGGTGATAAAAATACAAAAGGTAAAACTGGGAAAATAATGTCAATATAATTATAGCCAGTTGAACCGCAAATGTAACGATTCGAAGTTTAGTAACAGCAATTTATATGATATATGTTAAGTATACGGTACTCATTTCTGATAGCGCAGCATTGGTTGAGCCCTATGCGTTTATGAATATTTCATTTACCATTTAACGTTGTTGTTAATTGTGTAAGAATTGGCATAAAAGAAGATACATTTATAAATTATTCATAAAGCGTCAAAACAAGTCAATTACTCATAAGCAATGTACTTAATTCCTCAATCATTCACTATAGTACACAACTTCTTACTTGAAAGATATTTTCCATAGCTCTAAAATAGCTGTGAAATGACTGATTTTACTTCAAATCAATTCTTCTTCTTTATTATTAATGCAAATAATTGCATTTTAAATCTTTTAGATCGTTAATAGAATTTTAAGATTTAAAAAAAAAATTCGAAATTTTTTTAGTCAGATAATAAACATGAAAGACTCTCATGGATTCGTCAATAGTAATTATTTCTAATTTATATAAATATTTTATTGATTATTTCATTAAAGTTCAAACTTCGTATTTAAAGGTGTAATTGGTTAGTTGTTGCTTTGTTGTTTCTTTTATTTACAATTCTATTTGTTCCTTAAGTTGTTTTGCTAATATTTGTGTTATATGTGCGTCTGTGTGTTCATTTAACTATGTTTATGTTGATCAGAAGATTATTAATTTTATTATAATAATTGATTGTCGATGGATTCAACACTCTTTCGAAGACCCCCTCAAGCATTGCTCCTTAAATAGGTAAAAGCTTATATTTCAAAAATTATACTTAAAATGTTTTAATAGAAACTCCTATCATCAAAGCCTTAAGTTCTTTAAGTCATTATCAAAAATTTCTTACAGTATAAATATTTATAATTTATAAATATAATTCAATTGAATTCTCATTAGAAAGTTCTTTCCAGTTGAACTTTTACATTGACATTCTGTTTGAAAAAGTTAATGAAAAATTGTTAAACAGATACTTTATAAAAAATTTTGAAGTGTTTTGTAAAATTGTTTATACTTTAAAGTAACCTACAGTAAAATTATAAAGTAAATGGTATTTTAATGGCTACCATGAAAACAATTTAAGTTTAAAATAATTGAATAATAAATATCTTAATTATATATTAGCTGATGTAGTGTTATCAAATTGTACATAACGTCTATTGATTATGCCAATATTTAATTTGAAACAACATGAGTATTCCACCAAATATATCAGAGTAAATTACTTTTTTAAAAGTTTCTTAGAACTGTGTCAAATATAAATTTTAGTCCACAGTTTGAAAATTCGATTTTTGGGAATCAACAAATCATGATATAAATATAATAATAATCAAGAAAGCATGGCGATAAATTACATCAAGCGATGCATTGAGTTTGCTAGTCATATCTTAATGGACGTGTCGGTATCATCTTCAAACACTTCAGTTAATGTTCCGATCATCCGTTAATATTCGACCTTCAAAACTAGGCAAAGGTCAATGATGTAACCTTACTTCTTTTTTTCATTAATAACAACTTATAAATGAAATAACAACTATTAATCGACTTTATTTATAGTAAAGTAAGAAAAAAAAACCCTAGAATAATAGAGATAATGAATTTTGCCATTTCAAAAAATATGACTCAAGCGTTTGTTGTAAATATTTTCAAAGGAATTGATATGTCTTATTATTCTTTTGGTTTAAAAGGAAAATATTATAAACAATATATTTTTTTTTTTTATTTAGACTTAATGTTTGTCAGTTTTACTTAAACTTGATGTCAACGTTTCCTCTTCCACATACCAACAAGGAAATTTACAGTAATAAAAAGTATTGATGTTATCAAAAATTTCGAATCGAGGAAATAGTTTCACCAATTTCTCCATAAAAGATCAATAAAAAGTCAATTGTTTTCTCAGGTGTCACTGTTTGTAAATATCAACGATTTTATAATAAATAATTTTCAGCTTATAAAGCCATATAAATAGATTAAATTGTTATATTACATTTCAGAAAAAAATATCTGATATAGACCATATATGATTTCTTTGTAGTCCTAGCAAACTATAAATCGGTGGGTCAGAAAATGATTCTAAATCAACTTAAAGTCTGCGAATGGAGCATCAAGTATTACTAAGCTATCACTAATTACAGATAACTGAAATGTGTACAACGAACTGAGAAATTAGTAACAACGAATATACACAATATTCTGAAAATTGGAAATTTTATCCATGATAATACTTCCTTTACTGCGGACGAGAATGAAAACCTTGCATAATTGATTTAATCAATACGAAATATTTAATGAAGGTTACAATTTCTCTGGGGGTGCAGTCATTAATAACACTAAATAAGGTTAACTTATTTATTATAAGTGCCGACGTTTCGGCCTACAATGTAAGGCCATCTTCAGGGCTAAGAAAGAAAAACAACTATAAGAACATTGCAGTACTAAGAATTGTAGAATAATATATAGAGTATAGAAATGTGGAGAAATATAACATGGGATAGATTATAAAAGATATATAAGGATAACAAAATGACAAAATGTGTGGATAGAAAGGTGATAAAATAATAGTGTAGTTACTTGAAGATACCAAAAAGTCTTTGAACCTTTGTATGAAAGATTATAATATATCTTTTCGTAAAATGAATTATTTTAAAATTTAATATTTCAAATGTTTAATAGTTAATTGACTAGAGTGATGCTCTTCAAGAAACTCAAATGGTAAGGAAGGGGTAAGAGTCTTGCTAAAAATTAAATATTTCATGATAAAGAGGTAAATGGTTGACTGGAAGATCGTAATGAAGGGTACAGTTTATCTGGGGGGGGGCAGTCATTAATAACACATGTGTGGGCCTACAATGTAGGACATCTTCAGGGCTAAGAAAGAAAAGCAACTATAAGAACATTGCAGTACTAAGAATTATAGAATAATATATAGAGTATAGAAATGTGGAGAAATATAACATGGGATAGATTATAAAAGATATATGAGGATAACAAAATGACAAAATGTGTGGATAGAAAGGTAATAAAATAAAGAAATGTAAAAAGTAAGATAATTGAGAAAGTAAAAAGTAAGATACAAAAAGAAAAATACGGAAAAAGTTACAAATGTGAAACTGGTGCGACATACAAGTATGGAAAACTTAGTAATACAGGTAATTTGTTCATTTAACGTCACTTTATGCTGCTATGGCTAATCGGAAATACAGGTAATGATATAAAATGTAAGGAAATAAACGTATAAAGAAAGATAAGTTATTCCTATTTTATATCTTTCTTTATACGTTTATTTCTCTCAATTGTCTTACTTTTTACATTTCTCATCACATCACACACATATCCTTATATATCTTTTATAATCTATACCATGTTATATTTCTCCACATTTCTATACTCTATATATTATTCTATAATTCTTAGTACTGCAATGTTCTTATAGTTGTTTTTCTTTCTTAGCCCTGAAGATGTCCTACATTGTAGGCCCACACATAATATTACTACGCATAATAAATAGGTTAACCTTATTTAGTGTTATTAATGACTGCCCCCCCCCAGACAAACTGTACCCTTCATTACGATCTTCCAGTCAAGCATTTTCCTCTTTATCATGAAATATTTAATTTTTAGCAAGACTCTTACCCCTTCCTTACCATTTAAGTTTATTGAAGAGCATCACTCTAGTCAATTAACTATTAAACATTTGAAATATTAAATTTTAAAATAATTCATTTTACGAAAAGATATATTATAATCTTTCATACAAAGCTTCAAAGACTTTTTGGTATCTTCAAGTAACTACACTACAACCTGTGCCCTTGAAGTTTAATGCGAGAGGCGCATGAACGTGCGTTCCTTTTCCTTTACTCGCGCAAGATAACGATACAGAAATTTTAAAATTGCGTTCCGCATAGTGTTTTATGTGAATGTAGTGAGATGCACCCTCTACGTCTGATATATTTTTTTACCTATTTTATATATTATGTATTCGTATAAATATATTTTGTTAAAATAAGTAAAACTATTTGGTTTTCACTTTGGAATATAAAAAATAAGCTGAGAGATAAGCGAGGAGATACGAAAGCACCGACAGGCGAATCAAACAAGAGTATACTGATAACTTCTCAACGAGTTCCTTTCAAGTGGAAGCTGCCAATATAAATACTCTGCTCTGCCAGAGTAGGTTAGGCAAATATTAGCTGATGGAATCAATAGATTACCGTTAAAATCAGCAATAGATTATCTTTAAAAGCTAATAAAGGACACTAATCTGTATAATTTATATATTGATAACTAATTACCAATCGTGTTAGGAATTAGAATGCTCTTTATCGTTTAACAAGTATATATATAAACACACACACATACATGTGAATGTTACTTCAGTAGTTAAGTCGCAGGACTAGTATAAATGGAATGCTAATATAAGTCGAAATATTTTTAAATTGGTTCAACTTTTCTGAACTCGTCAATTGACTACACATATATAGTATTTAACCACACCCACCTGACAAAGGATCAAAAAATAGCGCTAAATTTTCATTTGCTTATACTATTCCAGTAGTTAAATCGCTGGACACGTTTCAATTGAACCCTAATCAAGGTTCAAAATAGTTTTGAATTGTTTCAAACTTCAGAATCCTAATGTAAATTGGTTAATTAATTATTGAGAATTACTGTATATCCATCTTGACGCAGGATAAAACAATTGTGCTGAATGTCCCTCGTTTTATTTTTTAATAGAGAGAACTCAGAATTGATTTATATTATTGCAAAGGTTATATCGCAGAACTCGTTTAAAGGAAAATCTACTTTTATTCCCCGATAGAAGATAAGGCAACATTTTACGACTCTACATATCAACCATACCATATTATTTAATAAATGTGCAATATGATTTACAAACGCCAGCATAAACAATTGTTTTGCAAATATGCATGACATAATCTGCGAGTTCGCCATGTCGAAGGGTCCTGGGTTCAAATCCCGCTCACTGGCAGACTTTTAATAAATCTGTTAGATGATCCTATGAGATCATGGACCCTCCTGGAGCATGATTCATCCAGCCTCCATAAAGTGGGTACCCAAATTAAGGGAAAAAACTGGCGGATGAGCGTGATCTAGGACAAATCACCTCCCTCCAGAACAGCTGTTCAAGAAACAGGAATAATGTTTAGTAGTTATGTACTAAACGCCAGACCCTTCACGGGTTGTAGTGGTACATGTTTTTTTTTGTAATCTGCGAGTATAGCCTTCCCGGGCGGGAGAATTTTCAAGACAACGAATTTCGACTGAAATTTTGTAATTTCTTAAAGTATTTCTTTTCTTTTGAGCGACAATTACTATCTACAATAATACATTTAAGAAACTAAATGGGAGAGAGATTTGCCAGTCCTACTTCTACCAAGTTCCACATCTGGATCCGCTTCTAAATTAGTTCAAGGAAAAATAAAAAATAAATGAACGAAAAAAGGATGGTAGTTCTGAATTTTTTTTAGTGCGAGATTTCGCATATCTAACATTTGAACCTTTAAACAACCTTAATTGTAAGTTATTGGAAAATATCTATCCCAAGAAAATATCACGAATATATTATTTAAATAATCGTATAACATTAGAAAGGTTTTTACTTTCAATAACTGTACGTACCCAGATACAGTTTTTCAGAAAAATAATTTGTTTATAGGAACAATAAATCAAGATTTTAAAACATTTATTTGTGGCTCTTATCATGGAAACAGATTTACAGATAACTACACATGCCTCATTCTCGACCGTGCATAGGTACGTTTATTCAGTGAAAAATTTAGGTTAGATTAATCATATTTCACTATCAGAATTAGTAACCAACTGTTCCTATTATTATAATCAAATAGGTGGTTGATATGTATAAAACTCTATATAATTTAACATTATAGCTTTAATTATTAGCATTTGACTTCCGATTCAGTCAGTGAAGCCATTCCAGAGCAGCGTAAAAAATGTAGGTTAGATAAATCATATTTGATCATCTAAATTAATAATCAACCGTTACGGTTATTGACTAAATCTTGATTAATTATTATGTAGTCATACAATTAATAAAATAGGTAATTAACAAGAATAAAATTGTATATAACTTACCATTACAGCTTTTAATTATTAACATTTTACTTTATATTTAGGTGGTGAAGCAAATAATTCCAGAGAAGCACTCAAAATTTGTTATAAGACTTAAACAAAAGGCTAGAATCCACGAAAATGTTATTAATCATGAGAACCTTGGCATATCAAGAACTAAAAGACAAAATGGAGGAATCAAAGCTATTTTTAAATTCCCTTCAATTAACTTCATTAAAATTTTCCTCTGAAGAAATAGCTGTTTCTTTGATAATGGGAAAATTAAAACAACAAAATAGTGATTTTTTTTTCAAAATTCCAAAAAAAAGTAATTTTTTTATAAATGTTATTTGAGGTACTATCAAACATAGACAGTAAACAAATGATACATGCCTCAGTACGAATAAGGTTCAACAAGACACGAGATGCAGTGAATAATAAAAATACCTTCATAATTCACATCTATCCAGTTATTGTAAGAACTAACTAAGAAAATGGACAAATATTTAAAATTATCCTTTCAAGCCCTATCAGATCATTTCAATTTTCAAGACATAAATATTTCAGAAGAACATTCAGTTTTTCCTTGATATGACCAGATTAATCAAAATCGATAGATACGTAATTAGGAACTACGAAATATCGATTATATAAAATTTTGTCGATTGTGACGACAGATATCAAAGCCTTACCTCCCTTAAACACGCAATAACAGTTTCGTACGACTTTTCGTTTCGGATTTGGTATTACCACAGAGACACACACACACAAAGACTACCAGACGGTTTTGCAACACATGGTTCAATGGACGCAGGGGACCTTAAACTGTGTATTTCTGTTGAAAACTCTGATTCGAAAGTTTTCACAATCGCGATATCTCTAGTACACATTTCATATATTAGTAAATAAATGAAAAAAACACCCTTGCAATAATATCAGTTAAAATTAATTGGACCTGAGTTTAAAAAAAAAAAAGTAATTATATAAAGTTTTAATATTTTTAAATTTATACATATATATGTATACACTATACACATCTAGAATTCTCTTCTTCCTAATATCCAGCATGCTCCATATAAAACTCTCACATTACCATTCCTGTTCATATACCAATTAGAAGATAGTTAGAGATATCAGGGTCGTTATGTATATTCAATCTTTATTAAGTCCGTTTAAGTATTTTAAGTTACAAGGATTTAGTTACTATTTATTTATTTTTGTATCCTTATTTTAGTATTTGTGAACTCTGAGGAACCTGAAATTCTACTGTTGAGAATGTCGAATACTCTCCTGAAATTCTCATCATGGTTTTAAGTTATAAACTGTTTTCTTTGGTTTAGATTTATTTCATTGTTCTTTCTGTAGGTTTAATGATATGTACATACGTATATATTTTAATGTCAACGTTTTTTTTTTTTAAAGTAATTCTATTTATTATTGTTCCATACGAATAATTTTCATCTTTTTTTTGTATAAATTTGTATTAAATGTAATCTTTTTCTCTCTCTTTGTTCTATTTATTATTTTCATTATAACCCAACCGTAATGTTCGGCAAAATCATTTTCTTTTATAATTATATATATATTTAATATTCTTATTTTAATATTTATATTTCTGGCTTGAATCATTTTTTTTTTAAATACAATGTCATTCTTTAAGGACATAGTCTAAGAATATAGATTTTTTTCATTTTGTATATATTTGTAAATATTCATAAAAATCAAACCCATAAATGTCATTAGATCGCTTCACCCTATAATGTATCTTATACCTTAGCGTTGAGGTAGACAGAGAGGCGACATATTTATGATAAGAGAACTAAAAATAACCACATTTCAAGGTAAAACGATTAGGTTAATTCAAAGGCACCACACCATTGGCACTGTAAGCGACGGGAATACAAACTACAGAAGTGGGAGTGAGGCGGGATGGAAAAGTACAATGGGGCATATCTGATGAGGGGTGGTGGGGTGGTGGTGGTGTGTGTGTGTGTGTGTGTGTGTGTGTTGGGGGAGGGTGTGTGTGTGTGTGTGTGTGTAGATGTAGATCAAGATGTACACGCGTTATTTGTTGATTTCAAAGCAGCATATGATTCCTTGGACAGAAGCTGTTTATGGAAGATCATGACTGAGCTGGGTATTCCCGGCAAGTTGGTGAGATTGACGAAGGCGTGTGCAGACGACCCCCGATGCAGAGTCCTGGTTCAGGGAGATGTGTCTGAGGCCATTGGAGTTGGAACTGGTTTGAGGCAGGGAGACGGACTCTCACCTTTACTGTTCAATACAGCCCTTGATAAGGTAATAAGAGCAACATCAAGAGAGAATGACGGGGTGCACGTCGGAAAGGTACATAAAATTCTAGCATACGCCGATGATATAGCAGTCCTCGGAAGTAATGAAAGGGATATCGAGAGACTTGCTAAGGCGCTTAAGAAAGAGGCAAACCA
Organism: Troilus luridus; assembly: GCA_964056705.1. Classification (NCBI taxonomy): domain Eukaryota; kingdom Metazoa; phylum Arthropoda; class Insecta; order Hemiptera; family Pentatomidae; genus Troilus; species Troilus luridus. Next base: position 120,050,147 of record OZ057413.1, read on the forward strand.
AATCGGCTTACAGGTAAATGAGGAAAAAACAAAATACATGATAGTAAGCCGTAAAGTCCACCCCAGAAACAGCATCTGCGTGGATCGCAAATCGTTCCCGAAAGTAGATAGTTCAAATACCTGGGGTCCACAATAACCTCAACTAATGACCTACTAACTGAGATAGACCAGCGTATAACAAGTGCAAATAGAGCATAGAGCATACTTCGCTCTTTCAAGAATATTGAAATCCCGAAGCATCTCAAGAAATTTAAAATTAAGGGTGTATAATGCTGTAATAAACCCGATTCTGATATACGGCTGTGAAACTTGGGCTCTTACCAGCACCCTGGAAAGCAGAGTCGAGAGATGGGAAAGAAAACTACTTCGCACGATAACAGGAGCGGTATGGGATGAGACTCTTAACTCATAGAGGAGAAGGACCAATAAAGAATTGCACACGGAAACTAGTCAGGTAATATCTCAGGATATGAAAGCAAGAAGGCTAAGATGGGCGGGGCATGTAGCTCGAAGTGATCCGTCAGGACGCCTCTACACAACTATGAATGCCACAATAGTAGGCAAGAGGCCACGTGGGAGGCCAAAGACCAGATGGATTGATAGAGTCAACAAAGATGCTGCGGAGCTACATGTAGCAGACTGGCAATCAGCGGCCCAGGATAGACAGAGGTGGAGAAGTCTGGTAAAGGCGGCGAAAGATCTACAAGGTCTGTAGAGCCAACCGAAAAAAAAAAAAAAAAAAATATATACATATATATATATATTTGGTATTGCACGTGAGCTACTATGCCTCAGGCGATTACCTCGTTAACCGGTAGGTGAGTACTGATGGAGTCTAATGGTTTTTTTTTGTTATTTTAGGATTTTATGGCGTCCTTGAGAATTACATAATCAGTTAATATTTAGAATAATCAACCACGGTCCATCCTTCATATAGCAATTTAAAAATATGTTAATGTCAACTAACTATTAGATATATAAAATACTATAATATTGTATCAATCTCAGACTGACAAAGTAAATCATTTTGAAAATCAGCCATTCAATGTCAATGAAGATTTGTAAAGAGATTTTGAAATCGGGTTCAAGGTGGCCTTAAGGTTTCCCGACAAGAGCCAAGTTCATCTATCTATAGATCGTCTTCTTCAATGCTCCGATATTTGGCAAAGTCTAGTCCCTTCTGTAGTTTTACCAAGCTGAGCAACTCTGCTTTAAAAAAAATGGTTAGTAAAGGTACAATAGTTAGGTAACCGATAAAATCCTACCGAAATACACAATCATAACACACAAACTTATTCGCCACTAGGTATGGGAAGAATTGCTTATCAACATCAGGTCATTCAGAATTATTAGTGAAGTTGACGTAGTGAAGGGATACTGGAGCTTGGTGTATGTATTATTCGGGTGCTTTTCATTAAAAAAAAAAAAAAATCAATGTTCTTCCTTAATGAATTCATTGATTTACTGGCTGTATGTTTAAAGACAGGGGTGCTTGAGATGGAATGTAAATGTATAAAACCATAACGCATATTGTGGAAGTACGTCTATATCAGAGTATAAAATTAATATTCATGAAGGTTAACTTCACTAAAAAAAACTTCCGTTATTTGTTCAACTAGACACGCAATTAAATTCTGTAGTTTTGTTGTTGTTTTTTCATTTAACGTCATTTTATGCTGCTATGACTAATCGGACAATACTGAAGTGGGAGTCATAAATTTTGCATACCTAGGTATAATTAATATATTTATTTTACTTTCCTTCCGAAGGACGGCATAAACAAGGATTTTTAATCCCTTTAAAAAATACTTAGTTCATCTGCCAGATTACCCGCAATCTTAGGCATAGTAGGTTATTATGCTAATCACTACACCAGAGACGATCGTATATATCAGATCATGTATGACTAAAAACAAACAACTTCGAAAATAATAAGAGGTGAAGAGGTTGGACCCGGATATGAATGATTCTGACATGAATAGCCTCGACAGTACTTGTTGGGCAGGGACCGCATTGCTTCCGTGACAAGGTCGAATGTTAAGTTTTCAAATGTACCATCACCATTTTTAACACAAGTATAACCATTCTTATCAATCTCATAAATTCGATTAAGTAGTAACATTAAAACCAATGATACAAATATATATATATATTAATATCTAAAAGATAAAAGAGAAATCTGTAACTATACATTTATCTAAATTGTTAAAAAGACTGATATTATTCCTCATCAGTTCTAAGTCAAAGTGTTGATAAGACGAGACTATAATGAATACTTGCCTGTAGTTTTCAATCACAACCAATTGGATCGGAGATAAATTAGGAATCCAAAATTGATAACCAATTTAATTAGGAATCTTACTTCAATAAACTTAATTCAAACACAACTTTCCCAGTTCCGCAAATATTCAGGTACACAAATTTGGGTTTTGAAGAACTAATTCATAAATTTAATGTATATACAATTACAATAATAATAATGCTATAGCATTGATCTGAAAATAGAAAAATAATATCTAAAGAGTATCAATTATACCATTATTCGTGATCATGAGGTCTACTACTAAAAAGGAAATGTTTAGTTAAACATAAAAACGAAACAAGTGGCTGACTTTCGGAAGAGGAAACATACTACTACACATTAAAAAAATGTAACATGATTATCACACTCCCTGGATTAGTATTATTATGTAATTAATATTAGAAGAAATGGGTGAATTAGTTAAATACTAAAATAGTGAGGGAGTTTAAAATATTATTTGATACAATATAAGTATAGTTAGTGAAGGAGTTTAACCAAATCCTTACTTTCTTCTTGACCGGGACCCTCCTCACCCAGAGCTCGCTCCCGTCGCTGAGGGACACGGCCTTCTTGGGCGCTTCCTTCTTCATGGCGACGAGGGTGGTGTCGACGAAGACAGGGTCGGTGTGGCGAGGAGACTGGGGCAGCCGGAGATCCTCTCCGCTCTCGTCTTCCTCAGGGCACTGGCTCAGCCTTCGATATCTTCGGGATGGCAGCCTCGAGACGTGCTCCACCAGGAGTTCCGGGGGCAGGAGCCTCGTGAGCGCCGACAGCGAGGTGATGGTATTGTAAGTCTCCGGGTCTGTGTCGTCTGGGAACCGGACAGCTCGTCAGTGTTCAAGCATTATACTTCCAGGTCGATAGTATTGTCATGACAAGTTAAATGAAACACTTGCGGGAATTACAAATAAAAAACTATAGCTCCATCATTTAGGTCATAATCTTAATAAATATCTAGACAGAGGAGGGGAAAAAATCCCCATTTTTGAGAGAATAGATTTCAAATAGAATACGTTTCAGCCAATGGATGGTTTCTATAGACAAGGAGTGCAGGAGTTTTTGAGATGTGGTTCGCTAAACCACATATATGGCATCTCAAAAACTCCTATAATCCTGTTCTAAATACTGTATGACATAAAATGTACTCCCATCCATAAGAAAATTAATAAAACCGTAGGAGTGAGTAAAAAAAAGTTGATAGCCTTAACAAACACAACCAACCCTCATAATATCATTTTATATTAATAAGTGCGCAAGACTTTCAGCCTTAAAGTTTCAGGTGGTTAGATGGAAAATGTTATATCAATTTGCTCCCGAATCGAGTAGGATTGTAGAAGGTAGCCGTTATCGAGCCTAACATTGCGACAATCAAATTTTTGAGTGAATACACAAATATGTGAGATAGAATTGAATGAACTCTTAAAAGTTCATTATTACAAGCAATAATGTCGAAAATTGATGTAAGTGGATGGAGAAGGTATGTAATATTTCTTCAATACGAGATAAGAAGAAGACGTGTTGACGTTTTTTCCGTTCTTATAGTAACTATTACAAATGGAGAGTGTGGGAGAAAGAAACAGAAGCAATTATTAACGATTTGGAAAAATAGTTCATTTAAACTCTAAATCCTATCGCTTCAGTCTTTCAGTCATTTGCTTTTAACAAATACATCATACTTCTCTTAGAGTAGAGAGTATACAGATATCGAAGGGTTATCGCCAATGAAGTTAACTTGATTTGTGCCTCATATTGGTATCCATCTTATAAATTCTACGAATATTATTATTCACGCATATTCGATATGATTATTCAGATATATTCGACATTTTGGATTTAGTTTTGGAAGACATGGTTATCCAGCATCAATTCATGAGTTTAATTTTCGGAATTGGTTCCTTTATTTGAAATATCTGATCTTCTTTAAAATATCAAAGCACCTCACGACTTCCTAGTACGCTATATATAGGTGGATCAAAAAGTCATTCTCAAAAAACTAAAGTTAAATTCTACGTATACCGCAACAATTTAAATTAAATCACTAATTACTTATTACAGAATAGAGGGAAATAAACAAAAACAAAAAATAGTAACCATTAATAAAGACATTATTGGGATTTTTTACATGATTCATATACCTCCCTTAATTTACGGCGGAAGGTGAAAAATAAGTGAATGCTTCAATTAAAACGAAATGGCGGACGTTAATATCGATTATATAGATTAGTGATAAATGTAAAAACAGTATTTTAAGCCCAGCCTATATATATATATATATAAGGAATATAAATGACTTCAAACGTAAAAGTCCGAATTTCGGGGAACTGAAGAAGGTCATAAGGTATTCGGATAAAATATATCAGTTATTATTATATATCCAAAAAAGGGCATTTACTGGAAAATATAGGAGGTTCATCCTTCAACGATCAATCCTTCCAATCAAGTCAGAACATTGTAGAATCCCTCTATCGAGAACTTTTGGTCAATTTAATAACTTATTTTTAAGCCTAAAACGGTGTTAGTTAACAGAAAAGAGATATAAAGTATTTACGCATTTGTAAAAACTCCGGTAATGGAGAGACGGGAGAATGAGAGATGTGAAAAAAATAAAATTTATTTTAAAAAATAATGGACGGGGAGCTTTTTAACGTAGATAATAGTTTAATTTCGAAAATACAAGTCGAACCTTACAATTGAAAGATAAAGTCATAGATACACCTTGGAACTGACCATACAATTATAGTACACAACTAAACTAGTTATTTAGTTACAAATATTAAGTTATGTAGTTATGAATGGATTTAGATAATTAAAAATTGTAAAAGAATTTGTAAATTATAAAATCATTGGGTAAAATTTATAAACATGAGTAAACCAGATGAAAGAGAAAGACTATATACTCAGTCCGTAACCCAACCCACCGGAAATCTAGACCTAAATAGGAGTACACAAAACAAAGGTGTGTTTGGTGGAACCGATTGCTTATGATAAGTGAGATGCAGGATAAGCGAGTAAAAAAATAATGTGGTAAGAGTAGATACGAGTACAATATGGGGAGCTGGAGAGCAGAACCGGATTAGTCCACGAAATAAAATTTTACAGAATGGCTAAAAAACTAACATTAATATTTGGAGGGAATTAATAAGACAACATTACGTTATTATATATAAGTGGTTTAGTACTATTGTTACATGAGTAATTTTCAATTTGCTTTAATATTCTAGTTATTTATGAAACTAATATGGACTAGTCTGGTTTTGCTCGAAAAATATGGGACTTATCCGGTTGTGACCGTAAACATGTGACAAGTCTGGTTTTATTAGTACTGGATAAATACAATTTTGTATTTAAAAGGACTTTCAAAAATGAGACTAAAAGTATAGATTTGAGAGATTTATCGTGTTTTTAAGAAAATTAGATAACAATTTCCGTAATATCCACTTCCAGACATTCGCAATCCTCAATATTACCACATTCACCTACTCCACCAATCTCATTTTCTTCAATGACCTCTGTAGATCCTGATAATACTTAGTCTGTACTACCTCTTTGTAGCATTCTGCTTCAGGATACTCGACCTATTTATCACCAAACTGCGTTACTAAAATACGCCCCACGTCTTTCTTTTTTTTTTAAGTTTTATCTCATTTACTGAAGGCATTCTTCGAAGCAATGGTGGATGGTTTAGTCCCTGCTTAAGAAGACTCGTGTAAGGTATAGTATTTTCATCATTATTGTAGTTATTTAAAGATTTAACACCGCACATAAACCAAAAATATTAATGAGAAGCGAGGGATGGTTGACTGGATAATAGATGTAAGGAAGAAAATAGTTGGGGGTCCAGTCAAATAAAACACTAAATAAGTGGTTACTTATTTTAATTACGTGCCGACGTTTCGACCCACTTTGTGGGTAATCTTCAGGGCTAAGAAAGAAAAACAGACAAAATAACAGAACTATAAAAATACATTGCAGACTAAGTATATGATAAATGAGAAAAATATATATGTAGAGAGGTAGAAATTTAGAACAAAAGTGAGGGATATATATGAATAAAAAATTACAGAGAAAATGTATACAACGGTGGTGATGCCAAAAAGATTTTTTTACAAAGATAAAGGAAGGAAGTAAACAGAAAGTATTTAAAAAGAAAAAGTATAAACATCAGAGGTGAGAAGTAAAATTGTGGAAAAGGTAGTAGAATATATATAAAAACTATAAAATGTAAGATAATAGACTCCTGGGGAGTTTACATGGGGAGGTTACATGGGGAGGCTACAAGTATGCCCATTTTATTACTCATATCATCTCCTCACCCCTTTCCTTCTCCAATTTACACACCTTTTTCTCATATTAGCTTTTTGGCATCCATCATATGTTATTATTATTTGAGATTTCATTAGCATTTAACATCACTTTTTCATCATATGTCATTCTATTTCCATGCTCATACCATATTGATACTTATATTTCTATACGTTCCTTGTATATTTATGTCATACTTTTATACCACTCCATACTATATGTATGCATTTTAAAAACTGTTATACTCTATATTTATATCTTGACTTGCTACTGTTATTTTTCCTTTATTTACTCTTTAATATCATTTTGGCTATACCTTCTTTCATTTTACTTATGTAAACTCCCCAGGAGTCTATTATCTTACATTTTATAGTTTTTTATATATATTCTACTACCTTTTCCACAATTTTACTTCTCACCTCTGATGTTTAAACTTTTTCTTTTTAAATACTTTCTGTTTACTTCCTTCCTTTATCTTTGTAAAAAAATCTTTTTGGCATCACCACCGTTGTGTACATTTTCTCTGTAATGTTTTATTCATATATATCCCTCACTTTTGTTCTAAATTTCTACCTCTCTACATATATATTTTTCTCATTTATGATATACTTAGTCTGCAATGTATTTTTATAGTTCTGTTATTTTGCCTGTTTTTCTTTCTTAGCCCTGAAGATGACCCACAAAGTGGGTCGAAACGTCGGCACGTAATTAAAATAAGTAACCACTTATTTAGTGTTTTATTTGACTGCACCCCCAACTATTTTCTTCCTTACAAAATATTAATGTTTTTTACTTAATATTTAATTTTTGCTTGACATGTCCGCTTTTGATTAAAAATGTGTTAAAGATATGAACACTACATGATACCAGTCCGCTTTGGAATGACAAATGAATGTACATTTTAATGCTTGGTAAAAACTCGGACTAAACAGATTTTGTTTGAAAATGCACTTGTTAAAGTTATTTTTTCTCTACTTAGAGACAGTTTTTATTAAAAATATTAATAGGGATCGACGTAACGAGGTCCAAGGAATCATAATTCGAAAAAAAAAAAAGTGTGTTCGAATTATAGTAGACTAATCCGGTTCTGTTCGCCAGCTCCTCATATCTAACTTGTTACACTCGTTACAGAACAATGTGCAAACTAATGTAATGATTAAAATAAGTTGAATAGACAACGTGTAATCAGCAAACATTTCTAATTAGGTTTTCAGCAATATACACTCATGTAATTTTAATAAGTAATACATTTATTTTCAACACCTGTAACTGGCCTGTTGGTTGATTCAGTTAAGAAAAAAAAATTTGTATAGAACAAAAAATCCCATAAATACAACTTTTGCTATTTATATCAAGCATATATTTATAGTTTTTCGATCTTGGATATTCAAATATAGACTGTTTTATATAGACTGATTCTTGTCGTTAAAAGACTATATAATAATGGACTGAATTTCTCTTCTAAACATCCGATATACATGTAATGGCCCTATATACTATTAAAATAAATATGTGGAAATGTAGTAAAATATATGTGTATCCTAACATATATATAATCGTGGGTTGAAGAAACCGCGGTAAGTGAGATTGGGACAGACTGCCGGTCTGTAAAATAATTAGTTGGACAAAAATAAGAATGTATGTTTAGAAATTGGTCTGGCGAATGACCAACAGTTCGCCGAAATCCATCTCCTTTTTTTTTTTAATACCATCCCAAAATGCGTCATAAACCACGGTATGACATCGGGTATTAAGCAAGCATAATCAATTTGAATTATTACACTGCTTGAGAGATCTTTATATAAATAAAAAATATCGATTTACATCCTAGAGTGAAAATCCCAAGGTGACGGCGGAATATATCATTTATACGTTGCTAAGTATATCACAAGATCTACAGATTAACAAACATAGCTGTCCTATATTATGTTATTTATATATTATTTAGTAACTATTTTACAAAAATACAAAAATATTATAAATTATAAATGTGAATTATATTAGTTTAGGTTGCATCATTACAAAAATGAATTGAAACTACAATGGGTTATGAAAATTCATAACATTGTGAATAAATGGCGAAATCAGAAACTAAAGCCGTAGAAAAAGTTTAAACCATTTTTCAGGATTCTAACCGATATTAAAAGTACCGAAAAATTATTTTAAAAATGAGTGAAAAATCGTTCGTAAATTATAAAAATATATTGAAATATTTAACTGTTGGAAGATCATTTCCAAAATACGGAAATTAAAATTTCTAAAAGTCGTCGAATTGGAATAAATTAATTAGTCTTAACTAAAATAGCGTAAAAAGTAATAAGAAAGTATGTAACGATATAAATAGCAATGACTTCATGGCCATTGCAATAACTGCCAACTATCCTGTGCAATACATGACCTCGATAAGGTCATCTGTAATCGGAACCAATATCGGAGCCGTTGGAGACACTGATAAATGCTTTCAGTTCCCGTTACCTTCAGTAAGGATTTAATAATAATAGGCTACTATTGTGAAGAAATGGAAGATGAACTAAGTCTGCCCGTATATAAAAAAAAAATAACTTGCATTACTACAATCCCTGGTGGGTATTGGGTTCAGTATATGGTACGGTTCGTATTGATTCTAAGCCAACAGTTGTGGGGGGTAGGTGATTACACTCAACCTCTATTTTCCCCATTTTATAAGGACTAGGTTAGCCCCGGAAGATCCCCATATTCCCAATTCATTTAAACAAAAAATAAATAAAAGCAGGAAAATAGTAAAAAAAGAACAGGAAAATACAGCAGACGAGGTTACTGAGTTCCCTGGTGTATTAATGCCAATAGGTTATGAGCTCTCTCCAAACCAGTCATACATAATTTAACATGGCAGCTTGGAAAGGAGTCGGTCTGCAATAGTCAGCTTGGAATGCACTTCAGAAATGCAAATGAGAAAACTTCATCAACTAACCCAACATCGAAACTGATTCGATGGTTTTATACCAGTTAATAGATATTTCAAGGATATTCAGGTCAATGCAGGATAAGTTATTCCGGAAAGAGCACCAGGTTTTCGGCAATTGGGGGTACCAACATTATAGAGGCTAGATCATCAGATCCCGCAGGGTTCAATCACGGCTGTTAACAGATAAAATAATTTATCTGCTACAGCCGGAATTGAACCCGGATCTTCGGCATAGCAACTAAGATCTCTACCCACTGAGCTACCCTATAAAATAATAATAGTCAATTGAAATGGAATTTTAATTGGTGGTAAAGAGGAGAAAGATTTTTAGGCAGAATTTTAGGGTTTAATAAGAAGATAAAATTATTTAATAAAACAAAATTAATACTTGGCTTCTTACTTTTTAATATAATATTAAAATATTAAAATTTTGGCTAGAGCAGACTTCGTTCCAAAATCAAAAAATGGCTAGCCGCAAAAGTATTTTCCTTTTTTTCACACGGTTCATCAAGCCGCCACTCATTCTATTCGCCCCGAAGATGGCCTACAAAGTAGGTCGAAACGTCCGCACAAATAAAAAATAAGTCCTCGCTTATTTGGTGTTTATTTTGACTGCAACCCATCTATTTCCATCCTCCATTTTCCTTTTTTGTTCTCAAAATTACTGATAATTGGAATTAGTCCTTGACTTGAATTCAATAAAATATTTTTATATAAACATATACCTTGTATATATATCGAGAAAAACGAAATCGGTTTAAACAATATTATATAAATTTAAATAACGAACTAAATTTGATGTTCCGTTGATAAACCATGAGTGAAACTTTACTTAAAATTCTTAACCCACCATATATTTTGCAGTTTTCTGTAATAAGTTTAATTTAGTAATACTCAATGGTATATATTACTTTTTGACACACCGATTTAACATGTGTGTTACCAAATCAGGTATTTTTTAATATTTTCAACAATCCAAGAAGTGGGTTGGACACCATGTTGATTCCGGAAGAGGTCAGGCTCAACAGCGCGATCTATAATAACCAGGTCCCTCCACTTTACAGAAGGACCCTTAACCTCAAAGTCAATCCTCGACTGTCAGAAAATTATGTTTCGAAAAATAAATGGAGAAATATTTCAAATTGGTAGTAAAAATTTACTTTTGAAAGCATCATTGCAATTGGGATAGGAGCCATATCGAAAGATTAAATAATATTGTCTATATTATTTAAGCAAGTGTTTCATTTAACTTAGTAGGTAAAAAGTCGTAACTCCGTCCATCAAGAAAAATGTTATGAACCATTCGAAGCACGGCAAAAATATATTTACAGAAGAATGTAGAAAGAAAAAAAAAATGTAGTTTTGTAGACAGAGTAACAGAAAAATATCGGGAGAACCAAACCGGAATTTATTGATCGAATAGAATTATTTTTTAATACGAATACAATTTAGAGTACTGAATAAACTGAATTGTATTTACAAAAAATTAAATAAAATAAATTATGTAAAAATATTTTCACATTAATTTAAGATGTTGGTCGACTAGTGTCATCAAATAGCACAGTAATAATCAGGATTTTTTTTTTACTAATAAAAAATAAGTACCATTTTTTCCTATTTTTCATCATACAATGCATCCCTCCCCTCCCGATCAAGTTATTAAAATTTCATCTACACGAAGATCTCCTATCTACATTGATCAAGACAGTTATTTATGTGATAAGAAAAATTATATTTAAAACATGAATAATGAATATTCATTGGCTGACGTTATTTTCCTCCATGAATTTTTTAATAAACAGGTGTATTTTAATACCTGTTTTACAACAAAAGACCAAGAATGAAAATATTCTGGAAGAAGAAATATTCCTAACTACGGAAGCATGATTATATTTGGATGATTTGAACGAAGAAAAAACATTATATTTGTGAAAAAATAAATCATCCTTTTATTTTTACGAAAATCACATATTCTGGGACGAAAAAAACTGGAGAAACATGTAGGTTCATCTTTTTTTATTCAGATAGAGCTTAGAAACATACGAAAGAAAATTTCTCAGGAAACTAATCTTCCGAACGGAAGGAACTACGAAATAAGCAAACAGATTAAAGTGGCCCTAAGGGGAAAGGCAAGAAAGGATTTTAAAAATAAAAGATCCAAAATAAGAGGATGAGATAAAAGACTCTTATCTTCAATTTATTTCAACATTCATTACGGTTATTAGTAGCCTCAATTTTAATAAATTAATATAACGCTACTTTGTTAAAAACACAATAATTATAATCGTTGTAAACATTTTAACATGAATAAAAGGGTTGTGCAAGCTAGGAGTTTAAGAAGCGAGATTAAAAAAATACTTATTTCAGTAGTTTCCAATAACACAATTGTAGCCTGGTGCCATCCAATCTCACAGGCGAGGCGGACAAATTGAAGTAGATAAGAAATTTTAGAACAAAATAAAATAAGAAATACCAACTAGAAGCTCAATCCAGGAAAATACCACGATTCAAGGGCATCAGTTAAATGAAAGGGAAAATAATCGCTAATTGGACGGACTATTTCAGCATTATAAGCCTCAAGTTGTATATACAAACGTAATTAACGTTGTTATTCCTTTTGTGGAAAAAATTGAAACAATACATAAAACAATGGAAGGGCTTCAGTAAAGGAGACAATGAATGTTGTTTTCTGGGACAACGGCTGTGCGGGGAAATGTCCGAGATCATTATTAACCGCCAGGTTTTTCTACAGTTAGGGTACTCGTAATACACATTATAGGGCCTAGATGAGCCCACAGGAGGGTCTACAGATTGCATAGAGCCAATTTATGGCTGATAACATGATAAACAATTCATCTGTCACAGCTCGGTGCCTATTTTCAACTGAGCTATAAGCCGTTTCTCCCTTTAATTAATATTATAATGAATTATTGTGTTAAATACTTCATTTTATTATCAACAGAACAAGTTTAATAATGACAATAATATTAAAAATGAGTCGCAGTTACTAATTCTACAAATGAAATAAAGAAGTCTGTAAATTCAGGTGTATTACAATCATTGAATAAATTTCTTTTTATTCTAGTAAGCTTCTGTTTTAAATTATTTCAGAGTTTGAAACTATATTTAATAACATCATAAGCGGTAGAAATTAAAAGGACAAAATATTTTCTCTTCGTGCTCGAATGGTTCATATATAAGTCATACGTCCATGTATTTATGTAATACATAAATAAAAAAGTCATAAAAAAATAAAGTAAAATAACAATATTTTTTTTAAACAATGTAAAGAAATAAAAAATAAATACAAATGGTGTACACAAAAACTTCTTTATAAATAAATAAAATGCATCAATTGATTAGATAAACGTCTAAAACGTATACAAATTAAATAAATAAAGTGGAAAAATGAACAGCCTTCAACTAATAGATAATTAATTAAAGAATATTATACATCAACAGAATAGAAAAATAAAATAATAAATAAAATCATTGCAGAAGTCTTGTGTTAAAAGAATGAAAATTGAACGCTATCTGTAAACTTTACCTTGCGATAATTGTTTTAAGAATACTACAATCTAATAATAAGGAAACCCAAAGGTTCGGTGCCGACACCTGGAATCGCTTCCCTCCATTGAACTTCCCCTCCTTTGAAACCGAACCTACAAGGTCAGCCGAACCCCATCTATCTCCACGCAAACTTTATACTCCCTTCTCATTGATTCACTTTTGCATGCCCATTTCATACCTTGCATGTTATTATTTGGAATGAATGTACTTCAGTTACAAATACGAGCAATGTTTGTAATTGAATGCAGCAGGAGATTAAGCACAATCATGGAATCCCTTAAAGTTTCTTTTCTTTTAACCGAAGGATATGTATGTAGTATGTAGTATGTGGTATGCAGTGAGCAAAGTAGTAACAAATACTAGACAAATTATTTTGTTTAGATACAGAATTAACGTGGCCAAATCTTATCATTTTAATAAGCAAAATTGATTCTGATTATCAATATAAATGAAATACGTGTATCGAATATTCTAAATAAATTAATTTAGATGATTATTAAGTAAGCTAAAGGAAATTTGACAGCCAGAGGAATCATGAATGGGCGGGAAAGACATGAATGAAGCTGAACCGGTCCGATAACCCAGCCTCCAAATTACACCTCATTTAGCAACTCTCCAAACGTTTAGATCCCATCATATTACTATCTTATCATTATTATTATTAATAGATTTTCATTAACAATATATTCTCATATGAATGCAGTTTTTTCTTATTTGGAAGTACAGTATGGAGAAGAATTATATTTGAAGAAACCAACAAAAAATAAATAAAAATTAATTAAAAAACTTCATTATTTGGCCATATTTGTCTCAAATATTTCCAGAAAATTTTCAATTATACTTCAAGTCATCAAAGCTTGAGTGTCAATGATTTCTTATTTAATGTTTTTTACTCCTTAGGTGGTCCATAGAGATAAGCCTATATATTTCCAAAAAATAAATTACATGTGTGCTTGAGAATAAATTTTGGGATTGAGATTTTCCCTCAAAGCTACAAAGATATATGGACCAAGGAATCACAAACCATTTTGTAAGATCCTCTGCTTTCATTTCATCCAACATAAGGCATAGGATGGCCTCCAACATGTGCTCCTAACGGTTAGAGTTTATAGTAACCGTTATGTACATCTTTGAAACAATAGCGGTACGGTATTAATAATATCTATAACTATAATAAGGCCAGATCGGAAAATTCAGGAAACGTCTTCGGCAAACCGTGTCCGTAATGGTAAATTTTAAAATCCACTCGTATTAAACTATTCAAACTAATACATTCTGGAAATAGGGAACCAGTTTATTTCTAGGCATTGGTTTATTTTATCAGCGTCAGTTATTCCTTCTACACACAGTACTAAGTTGTATATTGAAAGTTCGGAAGATGCCAAGAAATATATTGCAAACTTAAAATAGAACCGCTGTCATTATAAATCCGCATTATTTTTCAAGGTTAGAAAAAAAATGTTTTTGAGTTTGTTTTACAGTTGTATTTAGTAAATGAATAATTCCTGAATAAGTAATGCCTTTTTTTATTAAGAAATGTAATGATTCTACTGACTCTCCTAGGCCTGAAGTGGTTTCCCTTTAATTGGGGGTAAACCTTGGCGGTCGAGTGTGATTTCGGCCAAATCACGTCCCTCCACAACCGTTGGCTTAGGAGCAGAACAGTAACAAACATGTACTGAATCCAAGACCCTTCATGGATTATAGTGCCAAAGATTTTTTTTTCTTAACGTTGAATTTTAAAAACGTGATGTGGATCAAGCATGACTTTGAATAGATACCCATTAAGTTATGTTATTCGTTTGGCTCAAAAAGTAATCCCGAATCACATTAAAATTAAAATCTTAGAGTACCGCACCATATATTAATATCATATAATACATCCAAATTTATATATTTTTTAAAAATCTAGTTTCCTGAGAGTACTAATATTGTAAGTAAGCTTAGCTTGTTTATGTAGGAAAACTACAATTTCATTTTAACGGATAAAAAAATGGAAGAAAGGTTATGTAAGCTTATAGTACAAGGTAACATAATAATGATGGTAACACCAAAGTCTATAATAATTAAATTAATTCCCTTCAAACATGTATCCTTTAATGCATAGCTCCTTAAATAAATAACTAACGGGCATGTTAGTGAAATGACCCGATATAGCCGTGGCCTGGGGTAAAAATAGAGTTGATATATTCTGGCGTTCCCACCTTCTATGATCTCACTGTGCATTTTTCAGGACAATAGTTGTTTTTTTGTATTGTTACAACTCTTGCGCGTGGGTTTGACATTCTCTAAAGAATTCAAACCCAATAATCTTCTATGTTCAACCAATCGAAAACATATTTAGTACAAAAGAATAATTTAATGGCATAAAAACAATTATATATAATAATTCAGCGTTCACTAATCGATTTTTATTATAAAATAAGTTTTATAATATTTATCGATATAACTAATAACTAACGATTTAACTAATAAGTTAAAATAACTTTTTAACTTCCTAGTTAAAGGAACTATTGCAACAACACAAAATGTTCAGAATTCTACAGATAAACCCTTTTTGAATAGTTTCGATGTGATATCTATACTTATTTATGTATGTTCGTCGCTGGCGTAATTTCAAAAATTAGTCCCAGAAAATCGAGATTTCCAGTTCGAGGTTCATGTCATAAATAGTTTTCATTTTGAAGAGAAAAAATTTAGCCCTGGCCGGGATTCGAACCCGGGTCGTCCGCCTCTCCGTGGCAGCGCTCTTACCATTTCAGCTACAAGGGGTCGCCTCTCAGTTAGGACAACTCCGTCCTCTTCAGCGATCCCATATCCACGTGTTCTGGTAATTTTGCGATGTATACACGAGGAAGAACGTTCATTGAATACATATTACTAGGATCTTGTTGACTTATGTCATTATATTATTTATAATTTTTTGTTAATTGTTTTAATTTTTAACAATGCAAGAGACATATAAAATCATTTTTCAGCAATAGCAATAAATAATGACTTCTGCGGTTTAAAAAATATATATTTTCGTTGGAAATAATAAAATTAGTAAACCTAATATATATGGGGAAGAAAATAGTCCTGGTATAGAATAGAGAAAGAATTTCTTAAACATGGATGAGCCCTTTAAATAAATAAATAGTTCATCTCTATTTATAAAATTCTTTGGTGAAGATTATAATTTTGATTTTTAATTCAGAATCACTTCTTCAACCACTGAATTCTAGTGTTCAAAATGTACAAGATATGCCATGTAATCTGTCTTCCAGATTAAATATTTACATTAACTATACCGGATTTTAAAAACATTAATGATAATAGTATTTCATTCCAACCCCTATATTCCTAGAGAAGTCATATTACCATTATTATATTAATATTTAAAAAAATAAAAAATAGATTTAAATCTGCTGATCAGATGAATTTATATTAATGAATAAATAAAACGAAAGTTGTTGTAGGTCGGTATCGATTATCTAGAAACATCCGATTAAACCAAAATTCACTCTTATTACCTATGGTTGATTACATAACATATTTTTTAAAAGAATCAACTGCCACTACTGATGATTTCATGAAATTATTTAGTAACTCAAAAAAAAAAAAGGGGGGGAAAATTGTAAAGATAAAAATTATTTAAATAAATAACTTATTTCAACTCAAAAGAACTAAACTTATACGAAAATGACGTAAGTATTTAATTAAATGGATTTTTTTCATATCTATTTAACAGTATCAAAATATCCAACCACGATGCTACGTATTTATAATGCTGGACCTATTCTAGTCATAATAAAGATGGATTGACAGCAAGTTCATTAACATAGCGGAACCATCAAAGAAGATGAATCAGCCATTGGATATTATCATCGGGGGAATCAATTGGCACAGTCACGAATCTCTTAAATCAACACAAGTAGCTATTAGTGCCAAACGAAAGAACCTAGCTCATACACACACAAGTAGACTGAAAAATATTTTTTACCAAATAATTTTTAGTAATTAAATAAGTATTTATATGAATCTTAAATCAGATTAACAGCAGGGGTATTCACGATCCTCTGAAAAGCCATGCTATATTTTGCTATTCGTCGAGTTAGCAAGTAGTTCGATCAAAGTCAACAATGTCGATATCGTAAATGGCCGCAATGTTGTTTTGTTAAATCGTATGTTTTAAAACGTGTTGGAAGATATTTTTGTATTGAGTTCAGTAAAATTAAATGGCACAGCTAACCACAGCAATGACATACATCCTGCCCCTTCAACAGCAAACGACGATGACCCAAACGATGAGATAGAAGGTTAACATGGGTGGGAAAAATAAAAGTCACGCAGAATGGAGTCTACATTTCACTTGTAAGTGGACCCATGTAGTTCTGACATTTTTAAACATGAATTTCTGAAATAATATTATTTAAAACGCCTCAGACTAAAAAACATTCTCCACAACGCATATTCTACGAACTGAAATTAATAACTGAATCAAGGCTAATAGCCTTTAAAAAAATATTTTCAATTTTTGATACCATTGCGAATATTTCTAACCCACAGGGAAATTCAATAAGTCTAATAAATATCAACCATAACTTTCACGATCAGTTTAAACCACACTTGACCAAATATTGTTTCAATAATTTAAAGGAATATTTTCCTCTTTAGAATTATATTTTTGTATCCGTCCTTACGATCTTTTACCTGACTTGAGATATACAGTTTTAACGATTGGGCTTATAATTTGAAAAGCTTACTTTACTCAACAGAACTTCAAAACGCGAGAATTGACCAGATAGATTAGATCTACTACAGCACTTCTTGGACTTGGGCCTGCGGTCATCGTTTAACCTCATTTTTATAATTCCTTCATTATCTACATCATAGCATTGCACACACTTTATAATACTATAGTTAATTAGAATTAAATAATAAATAATCAATTAATAAATAATGATTACAATCATATTCTACACAAGAGAAGGGAGAGGCATTACAGGCCTAAGGAGTTCGTAACTAACGCAGGAAATATCTCTCAAACCTTACCGAACCGATCAACTGATATTCAATCAAGGCGTTCTTACAAGCAGAGTACTTTGAAAGGTTTCTACAAGAGAACCGCTATGAATCAACTATTCTAAGAATGAAAACATTATTATCCTGAAGATCACGAAATCTTCAAAGTGGAATTGAACTATTTTAAATTGAATGAATTACGATAAACCGCCAAATCCCTGCTTTGAGATAAACAAACAATTATATTTCTTACTATAGCTTTTATTGTTTTTAATAAAATAAATAACCATATCAAGCTATTTGATGCACTTGAAAATAATTGTGTACGAGATTAAAAATATTAAATAAAAATAATACTTGGGTAAGGTTAATATTGACAAACTTATCGGTTCTTTGTTTACTCGATAGACTGATAACTACATTATCAATCGATCATTTGGGGGTCAAATCAAAAGTACCGGTAAAATCAAGCTTGTATTGACGAATCGCACAGAGCGTTAGAAATAAGGATAGACTTCAGGAGGAAGTCAAGATAAATTTCTTCTGTGATTAAGGATTATGCACTACCTATTGCGTAACAAGAACTGCTGAGTTTATTATTGTACTTTAATGGAGGAGGAAAAAATAAGATGACAATAACAATAGCGATTTATAACTTCATAAATAGTCTGCAATGTATTCTATTGTAGACAGCAAAAAGACTTACAGATAAATGGTAATACAAGTATATTTTTAACCAACTGATAAAAGACCAAAATCAATGAAGCTTTTGAAGGACCCTTCAATGATTGTCAAATATTCTTCTAACGACGAATATTAAAAATTCATAGTACCACTAGCTGTAAAAAGTTTTGGTCAAGCAGGTTGATCTAAAATACAAGACGAAGTCCGTTCCAGAGTTTTATTTAATTTAGAACTAGGATATTCCATGAAAATAGTAATGGGTGCAGAAATTGATTTTACAACAGTTATTTATGGATGAGAACAATTCTTTGTAGGAAAACCACTCTTTGAAGTTCTAATATAAAGGATATATGACGTTGAATACTTGGCAAGAAGAAGAACAAGCACAAAGACAAGCACGTGAGTGGACGTAACTAAAAAATTGGGGTAATGCCCCGTGGCTATCAATGTTAAAGCATCTCCAGAGAGAGAGACTGGAAATACGGAAGTAATATTTATAATCGCCATGCTCCACATTTATGTTGCTTTTTAAAGGTATATTCATCCTAAGTTTTGGATCGTATTTAACAGAAATTGCATATTTTGCAAATAAAAAATCCGATTAAGTGTAATTAATCTGATATTATATATTAAATACCATTTTGCAATGGCAGAAGAAACAGAAACACTATCTACAAGTTCGCACTATCAATTTTACTTGTTTACAGCAAAACATGTTTACGCCGTCTCTTATAAATTTATTCATTTCTGTTTCTTTCAATATGTTTGAAATTTCCATAACCCTCTTACATATGAGATTGTGCTTTTGAAATTTTCCATTTCAAATTTATAGTAGTTGTATCGATTTTAAAATCAAAAACTTTAAAAAAATAATCAATTTAGTGGTAAAAGTACTCTTAAATATCAAGAAAATAGTGACATTCTTAATAATTACTATCATTGATAATTTCACAACTTTAGCAATAATGAATTAAACATTTATTTAATAGACAGGTAAATGGGGACAAATTTCCACTGAATTCAGTAAACTTTTACCACCAAACCGACTATATCATCTGCGAAAAATTTATATTATTAATTATAATGAGTAGAATATATTACTGTTTTTTCAGAAACAAATTTACAATACGAGAGAGAGAGAGGAGACCCCCTAACCACCGCAGAAAAATATACTTCATTACTTATAAGCCCCTAAATGCCTAGACACGCCCAGATCAAGTGATGAGATTGCACAGCGCTTACATCTAGTTTATATAAACGTAATGATAGGATAGAATAACAGTAGCGGTTGAAATAGGAATGCAAAGTTGAGGGCTAAATAATGAACAAATCCCTAAAATGTTAACCGGCTCTTTACAACTTGTCCTTTCGAAGATCGAAGGGAAGGTGGGAGATTGGTGGACCATCTTATTTCCCATCTCCTAGGGTTGTTTAAACGGCGGCATAGGGGATTAAGAACGCAGTAAGTGTTAGTTGGTCGAATGTTCCGGCTTGCTCAGCCTTCTATTAATTTCAATAATATAATTGCTAATTACCTATAAAAATGTTTGTTATTTATGTTACACTAAAATTGATCAAAGCTCGAGGATTGGAAGGAGTCTTGCGATGCACACCTTCCACTATGTAATCATATTGAGCGGTCCCCACAAGGGATGCCATTCGTGAAATAAAAACAGCATTACCGGCAGTGAATATTCTATCACTAAAGTTGGACTAAAACTAAATATTCCATCTTGAGGTAGGTCATAGTTTCACATCAAGTAGATAAATACGAAGAAATGAAATCCCAACCTTACCATTACCGACAATACCCATAATGTAAAACTGGGGTATCTCTCATGCAGGGTTGAACTATTTTAATTAGGTTAAAACTATGCTACCCCAAGTTAATTGGTGCTGAAACGAGTTGTAACAATATTAACAGCAAGGCGGCGCTCATTAGCTGTACCAACGACCGAGTCAGAGAGTAAATAAACGGTCTTCAAAGAGCAACTTAACCCAACATATTTGGGAGGTTTAGGCTAAGTTGGAATATCGCATAGTTCACATCTACGCAAACATAGCGGTTTCGTAAAATTAGGATGTATTTTCAATTAATGTACCCGGAAACAGTTGAAATAATTATCAAACACAAAAATAATGCATCTAATATTAGCGAATTCTAAAATAACCTAATTACTTTGTGTGGTCAATATCACTTATTAAAAGGGAAGAGTGAGTAGAACTAACAGAAAAGGCAACTCGTTTTTGTGGGGTGACTAGAACCACCAAAAAGCACGTAACATACACAGAGAGTGGTAAGGTTAGGAGGTGATCACTTAGAGAGGGTTAAAACATCGTTATAAAATGCACTGTACGCCGCTTTCCAAAGATTTTGGAATTAGAGCAAAATACTGGTATGTCTAGAACCTAGGATGAATATTAGGCTTATTCAGTACATAATGCGGAGTGATCCAATTCAATAGAAGCCTGACATTATTCTACTCTCCCACTTCTCCAATTAATAAGACTTTTCAACCATACTAAAGTTTTTGAAACCTGCAAGTTGACAAAAATAATTATTATTTATAAATGGCTGACATTTAAGACAGAGACCCTTCCAATAACAAGGACCAACCCTCTTACACTGAGTCATTGGGACCTGATTTCTTGAGCCAGTAACAGCTTTATGAATAGCACAATATAGCATGCTCAATGAGGGGATTGTGAGTACCACTATTGTGCCATAGATTTACTAATAACGGCCCAATTTCAATGAGCATTCTTCTGTTTTTAAGGTTTTGGTCCTTTCTGGGCCTATTATCAATGATACGTGCTCCTAGAAAGACAAGTAAACAAGGTTAATTTCGCGATGAGGTAAGATATACGGATGTTGGTACAAACGAGAAAGAAACAAGAAAGAAGACTGATGAGATGAGACTGTATACTAACGACGACAAACAATAGAAGAGGCGAAGCAGCGGTCTACAAGGACAGCTCGGTATCCGGCTATCGCTTTGTCTTCCGCCCTTAGCTACGGTTCCCATTCTTAGCCATCATCCACTTTCTCCCCCGCATTGTGTTATCCAACATATCTTAATATAAACAAGGAATGTAGATAATTAATTAACAAGGATCTGATAGGCAACAAAGATTTCAACAGAATACAAAGGATATAGACCAGGAACAAAACATCATGGCAAATACAATGAAATATAAAGGACAAAAAATGGTCTTATTTCCGGATCCCAAATGAACACTTAAAACTGACCTCAAAATATATCGCGTATTTTATCCCATTTGGAAATAAAGCCCTGTTCAACCCCTTCACATCCTAAAACAAGTTTTCTTTGTTAGTCCGAAAACTACTAACGATTTTTGAATTGGTTTTTATTTCAACAATACCCAGGAAGGGATACAGTGACTTTAGTTCTCACAAACGAAGTTACACAATGAAATATAAATAATTAAAACACATTACACCACATTTTTTACCTAAGATCCTTAAAAGCACAAAGTATTCAAACTACTTATTTTGGAATGATATAATTATTTAACGTATTACTTTATAAAATAAAAGAATCCAAGTTATAATAATATAATATAATACATTATTTTTTTTTAATCCTAAAAATAGTAACAATGTCTAGTAACATTCGATCTTTTAAAACCAATAAAATACTATATATACATATATATATATATAGACACACACACACATAAAAACTTTCATTTTATTTCCATGACTGGAAATAAGACCAAACTGAAATTATGATATATGTTGCCAAATATTATTCAGATTCAAAGAAATTAAAAAAAAAAAAAATATTCCCCACAGCAAAAAGAACTAGGTTTATTTTTGTTATCGCTTTTGATGAAATAATAAAATTGGAAATTAAAAGTACAAATTTAGAAAAAAATTATTTTATTGTTTTAGGAGAATATAAAGCTTCATTCTGTCATTCATTAGATATAAATGATCTATTAATAGTGAACTAACAACTACTAAAACAAAAGGACATTGAAATTTAGAAACAAACTGAACAAGACCTGATGGACATTCATAACAATACAGACATTTATAAAACAAAATTTAAAATAATTTTGATGAAAATAAAAGTTTAGAAACATAGTAAGATATGTGAGATATCATGGATGCTCCAATCCACAATGAAAAAATAATGCCCAGAAGTTAATTAAACTTCAATGCAGGCCATTATTGAACACCTTTAGACAAGTAAAACAAGAAACCATTCAAAATGGAATATGTAACCGACACAGAAGAAGCATTTTGAAAACCTACACATTTTAAAAATAATAAAGTTATCGTCAAATCAAAAATCAAATTGAAAAATATTAGCATTCAAAGTTGATATATTTTTTTTTTTTTAAATCAGTTAAAGATTCTTTATGCATAAATATCCGTAGTATTATGCTATGAATATATCCTGAAAATAAAGTATTTAATCTTGCGTTGTTTCGCAGTAATATTAATTGGGTTCTGATATATTTTCATTCAATGTTATGGAGGAATGTGCTGAAAATTCTACAAACGGAAAAGGATACCAAATAAAAACAAAAATACAATTGTTTTAAACAGGAACCAGAAATCACTATATAGTAAATCAGTCAAACTTTTGTGACAAAAAGTGCTAATTTCTGTGTCAGTCTACAACACATCAACAAGGGTATAGAAAAAAATAAAATAAATAAATAAATAAAAACACAGTAATTATTTTTTAGATATTTATTTATCTGATACTACAATGGTCAAACTGACAATTTTATCATTTTTAGATTCAATACACAAAACAACTTTTAATACAACATTAAAAATTTAGTAAAGGTTAATGTTTCTTGAGAGCAGGCGACATCCTCGTTCTTCTTCTAGCAAACTTTTCTTTCTTTTGCATTTTAAATTAATTGATAATTTGATGGTTGGATTTATCATGCATTACAATGCAAACACCAATGAGCCAACAGATATTTTCAATACATTTGTTAAGGATTTTAAAATACTTAATATCAAAATATTACATCATGCATACATAATGTAGAAACAATAAAAATTTAATTTAAACTATAGAATTCTAAGCACACTCATCCATAACATTCTATTGACCAGGATTATCAATTGCCAAAACTCCCTTTGAATATACAAAATGTATATATATATATTTAATACATTGAGTAACAATTAAAAAAAATAATGTTAATATCGATGAAACAACCTGTACTATAAAAACTGAATTTTCTGAGTACCGAGAAATTCACATCAGGTGATACTTTAATAAATGGTTATTACATTAAACATATATTTAGATAAATCTATTTAAAATTAAATTTTTGTCTATTAATTCTGCTTTTTAATAGAATTTAATATTCTTTACCACACACACAAACAAACAAATAGATCTATGTAATGAAGGCAGTTTAATCTTGAAATTGAAAAAAATATATAATTTTTTTTTGGCAATTGATTAAATTACATAAACTAAATACTTAAATTGGACAGAAGAGATTTTTATGTACACCATTTAAAACAAATTTAAAAGAACATCAGTCTTAAGTAACAATGTAATTTAAGTCTTATTTAACATGTCTTTTTACCTGGATTACTCATTATGAAGACAGTTGCAAACAACACAACCCTGAAGGGGTAATGAAAAAAGTCTCACTAGTAATAAAACCTCTTCATAACCTGCTAAATGAACAAATGAATTTATCCAGTCGACAGCATATCTTTACAAGACATAATTTCCAAAGAGAAGCAAAAATTCCAACTATTATAAAGTTGCATTATACTAGGCACACACCAACACTACCGAAAAGAGATAACAAAAAACTGTACTGTCAAAAGGATGAAAACACGAAACAATACTGAGCTCTGAACGAAGGTTCTGCTAAAGGCGACTTCTATTCTAGAGGGCAGCACATGGCGGGAAAGAGGAACACTTGATCCCACTTCGGCACATTTTGAAATCACTTCCAAAATTAGAATTCACTTTGACTTTGCCAACAGTAACTTTCAATCTTTATTTCCAATCATGAAAACGAAATTATTATGAAAATAAAAGTACTGACAACTACAATTTCAAATGAAAAACTTCATAAAGGAGGGGGGGGGTCCTTTGCCGGTCAATGCTGATTTTATCAGTGTAAATTATACATTCGAATAATACTGTTAACTTTTTGGCATGTTTATTCTAAATAAATCATATTGAGTCCCATCAAATATAGTAGAATTTAACTTCTTAAAAAAAGAAGAGTTTGATAATAATTGTTAAATACCTACAGAACAGAATAGTAAAACGGATTAGATCTTCATTATTTTCGATCTTCAGGGATACCAGTAACCATCCTTCTTTTATTTATTTATCTTCGTGAATATTATATTATTTTAAAACAAAGAAATATTTTTATGGCAACTACTATTTCAAGCGAAAATCAAGGGGGTTCCTTTACCGACCAACATTGATATAACGCTGATTATAACCAACAGCTATTTATACATTTAAATAATGTGTTAAAGATTAGGCAAGTCTAATCCCTAAAACTCATATTCATTTTATCAGTCTCAACAAATAATGGTCACATAATCTTTTAAACATTCTCGTCTCACATATCAAATACATGTTGGACTGCTCAATATAAAAAAAGAAAAACATTTTAGTTTTTAAACTTCTATTTTGATGAAACTTGCCTGAACTATGAAGTATTTCCTTTGAAGAAATTTAAGTATACCACTCATTTATTTCCTATTAGTCCCTTAAAATAACCTAGTCTTACAAAATAAAGCATGCTAAACTTTCATTATTTCAAATCCTGGTTGACCTCACACCTTTTCGAAGATTCGTTTAAAATTTTAATCGCCAGTTAATCTATTATTGTCTACAATGTTTTAAAAATATCCAGATTTTTGATTCTCAGCCTTAATGTACAAACAAGATATTATGCAAAACATTATGTATCCTGACAAAATAAATATGCAATGCAGAATGGAACACTTTGCATTTTCTTTCTAAACGCTGAAAGTAAGAAAGGGGAAAAAAAAATTGATATTCCTGTATTCGCCCAGATTACTCCACATGGGACGCTTCAAAGTGGGTAGTATTCGTCACCGATTTGAAGAGGATAAAGGTTCTGGCTAAGGGGGTTTCGCCTCAAGTTCTAAATATTCGTCTTTTTAGGTATAGAAAGAAAGAAATGAGAAAACGATAAGTAGGTCAAAATAATGAATAGATGAACTTATTTACCGGCAGTATCAGTCTCAAGGGAGATTTAGGGGAAACTTGGTTTAATGGGCGCCTCTCTATCGGAACCAAACTGGCACCGATAGAGATTTTTTTAGATTTTTCATACGGAAATATATATATATATATATATATATATATATATATATAATTAATTAAATAGTAAATACCAAGAAGTAATTTAAAATCGAATAGAAAATAGTTGTAACCAATAGTGTGTTAATTACTTCTGCTCAAAGTATATATATATATATATATATATATATATATTATAATAAATATATTTACAAGAAAATAACATTACTCTCCTTTTACATAGGAGAATATCTCTGGCTTCGTAGTTGTCGTTCATAAGCTCTTTCTACTGAATATAGGGATTGAGTCGATCGTTATTTAACTTGTTTTGATCGATGAATTGAGAACTTTGAGCAGAAGTAATTAACACACT
Organism: Troilus luridus; assembly: GCA_964056705.1. Classification (NCBI taxonomy): domain Eukaryota; kingdom Metazoa; phylum Arthropoda; class Insecta; order Hemiptera; family Pentatomidae; genus Troilus; species Troilus luridus. The sequence continues at coordinate 120,076,633 of OZ057413.1, forward strand.
ATTGGTTAGAACTATTTGAAATTACTTCTTGGTATTTACTATTTAAAAAGGGATATTTTTTTCTCTACTAAAACGTTTTTATTTTAAGTTAACCAAATGGTGTCACATGTAAGACGTATAAGCTATTAATGATAATTCAATATGTTCTATGGATTTATAGATAGTTTTCTGCAGGTTGGGATATTATTTCATCTTCAGTTTCATTGCTTTATCGCTCCCCATTAAGAGACTCGTTACTCCTTACGATCGGCCTTGCACGCCGTTCTACAATAATAAAAATAATTGATATTTTTCTTTAGGCGTGGCATTGAAGATCGACATGTTATTTTCTTTCGTCTGAAGTACTTTGCAAAACTACCATGGGATCTGTGGTTTTGTCCATGTTCGTCACGACAAGGACAAGATTTTCTTAAGTTATAAAATATCATCCTTTTCTAAGGAAGGTTATGAAACCAATAACTTCAAGAATCGTTAAAAGATTGTTGAAGCCCTACGAATGTTGAGTTGAACGCCGATTACATCTAGTGAGGAAATCTTTTAAAGGCAGAAGCCACTTTATTTAATTTTTCTCCACCAAGGGACTTTAAGGAATACTTAGAAAAAATTAATTTCACATTTCCAGAAATCAAATTATAATCTCATGTTTTACTTCTTCGCAGATATCTATATCAGCCAAATGCTACAGGAGCATGGGCGACTTAAACCACAAGTAGTTTTTCTTTTCTTACGTAAAAAAAATGTTTATTATTTAAAACCATTAGCTATAAACCCACCTTTATTATATACTACTTAAAAATAAAATAGCTTTTATTAAGAACAAAAATTAAAACATGCATGTTAGTTTTTCGAATTTGGCCAAAATCATGTATTACAATTCAATAAACAGATAATTAAACATATATATATTTATATATAAGGAATATTCCAAATATATATGACCATTTGGCTGAAGTACTTTATTAAGACAGAAAGGTAACATAAAAAAAATGTTTCGATCTTGGGGGGAGACAGCCTGCCCTTTCCATTGAATCTAACCGAACTGGAAACATTATTGCTTCCAACAATTTTGTTCGTTTTCCGACTTGTAATGAATGGCTATTTAGAACAATTCGGTAGCTTTCTCATGCTGGATTTTTCTTTATTTATAGAGCTAGCATTTTTCTTTCTGCAATGATTGCTCTACAACTGTTAGTATCTTTTCCAAACAGTATTAGATACTAGCGGCCCACGGGTAGTAAGACATATTATGCCCATATGTTTTGTCTGTCTAATGTATTTTAATATTTAGATACAATAAACATAAAAACAAAACAAAATATATCTTTATATACGAATTTATTTTCTTGCGCGTTAAGTTTTTGCGATAATCCATAAGATACTCATTTAAATTATATAGTATAAAATATTCTAATAATGCGCATGAAATGCTTAAGGTAACTAAAGTATGTAAGTTGATAAGAATCAATACTGTACTCATCTAAATAGCTTTCCAAATACCACATTGTACGTGATCAATTTATTTAGAAGATAAAATGGGTATAGTAAGCTTTCCTTAAAGTATAGATATATGCTGTCATTGACTTTTTGGTAGATCAATAAAAGAGGAATATTCCACCACGCATTGTTTCGTTATACGACAAAGGCATTAGGCAGCGCCTTCGATGAAACCTTCCAGATGGCTATACTTTTTCCAACATTTCCGACAATTATCGTTATATTCCAACCAATTTACTCAATACCTCGACAAATTAAATACCTAAACCTTCCTGGTGAATCACTCTATCTATTGGTGAAAACCGTATGAAAATCCGTGCAGTAGTTATCGAGTTTACCGCGAACAAACGCGGCTGAGGACTCTGTTTTATAATATGTATATATAAATATACATACATATAAATATAAATTTATTATATATATATATATATATATATATATATATATATATATATATATATATTATATATTATATAACTGCTTAACTCTAGACTCACCTGGGCCGGTGTGACATGGAACCTGGTCCTCCGGTGTGGCCGCTGCCTTGGGGGGCCTTCCGGTGGACCAGTCTGGAAAGTCACCTTCCGCCCAGCAGGAGGTAGACCTTCCATCTGTAACAGCAGATAATATAACAAAATATTTATTCATAATATTTACATCATTCCAATGAAATATATATCAACTATTTATTTCACATAATAATAATTGTTAATATTTTTATATAAATCATTCTTGGGAAGATTCGTTTGTTCTACCATGGATATTTAACATGATTTTGAACAGTATTTAGTCCGTGAATAGTATTATCATCATTATTAAATGCTGTGACAATAGGTTTGTGGTAACTAAAATACAATACGTGTACGTCAAAAGTTACATGAGTTATGAATCGTGAAAACATTGCATCAATAGTTGTACCATATCTAGTCGTCCCGAGTAATCTGCCAGAAATAAAGTCTAAATATAGCATTAAATTAAGTTCATTTTTCAAGAATTGTACTAAGTGTAAACTTTCATCTTTACTTAGTGAAAATTAAATTTACTTTTCACTATAATAATTTTACTTACTGACGTTAAGTGAATAAACAAATATCCACTTTGTCTTTATCTTTGAAAGAACCAACGATAAATGATTTCATACTAAAACTGGTTTCGCTGTAGGTAAGTATTTTTCAATTTTACAATTTGACAACACAAATTGACGGAAAGGTGCTGTTATACACATACATAACCTCGAAGTGAGAAGTGCGGAAAGGAACGTAACGTCTCTCAATATATTTATATTTTACTGTAAAGTTTATTGACTACGCCTCCTACCTGACCATTTAAAACATTTGTAAATCCATTCTCATAATAACAAAACATAAAAAACATCTAAGCTCAAAGGTAACATTGAGGTTATATATTTATCAAACAGTTTATCTACAACTATTTTGAAGGCCTTGTTTTGGGACTATTCCAATTATATTCTTGAAGAATTTACAAGTATGTATGAGCTGTCAGAATGGGCGTCCTGTAGAAGGTCCCTTGAAGAGATTTTTTCACTAATAACTATTTGCATAACAACTTATTAGTAATATTGATAGTCATAAGTTTTGAAATAATATGAGCTCAAGTGAAAACCTCTAAAGAACTATTGCTGGTTTGATCAAGATATATTACTTCTGGATGATAAGAGGGTCATTAAACTAAATCAGAAAATCTATTTTATTTAATATTTTAAAATAGTTTAACAGTTACATCTACTGATGTGATTTTGTTTTACCCACCAAAATAGATCATATTTATGAGTTTAATTAATATTTTTTCTATATTTCTCATTAGATTTAGATCTAGATTGCTTAATTATTTATGATTGAATATTGGAGTCTATTCTTTTAGAGAATTCTTCAATTAGAGTAAGATTTAGGTCTTCACATTCCAGAATACTATAGAACTGATCCTTACTTTAACAATAAGTGATTTGATTAACTTATAATTGGTTTTTATAACTTGCTACCGTTTCCAGATGGTACTGTGTTCCTGTTAGTAAGAAAAATGGAAGCTATTCGCTTGCTATGAAGTGCTACTGAAGCTGTAGGAACATTAGAAACTGGCAGACAGAGAGGAAATGGCCGGAAGATAAGTTATCATTCCGATTGGCGTGGCATGGGTTCTGGGATGGAGTGCATCATAGAGTGTCCACCGAGTCACAGTTAATATTATTATTATTATTGGTTGTACCACAACTATAATTCCTTATTCACAATATTATTGAGACATATATTACCCTTTGATTTTATATCTCGTTTTATTTTATATTTTAATTTGAATTAATAACGAAATAAAGAACTATCCTAGATTTTTCAGTGCAAGTAATATTAGCACAAAATAATTTTTAAAGGATAATAATATTATGTTGTGCATTTAGTCATGTTGCAAGTATAAATATATACACATGTACATACATACATATTTTTAAATTCATGGACAGTGACAAAGCGGTCTCAAGGCAAGGATTATAGTATTATGTTATATTATTATATATTATTATGGGTGTTCAGAATCAGTAGGATTGAGGTCAACTGTGGTCTAGAAGTTAGCATAACAACCTTCTATCCCTTTCCTAAATTTTACTGGTTTGGCGAAATTAATGACTCCTGCTGTAGCATCGTCTGATAAGCCATGGTCTGTAGAATACAACCCATATCCTTATCATCGAGATCAGCCTCAACACAACTCCTCTCATCTACGCCTCGGTTTCCCGGACGTTTTCCAGTCGGTTCAGCGTTTTATAAACTTTTTGGGGATTCGCTTGTTAAAAAGCATAACGACTTCACAAGCTCAAATCAATTTTCACAATGCACAATATTGGCCAGGAACATTCTTTATAATTCCGATTTATGTGATCTCCTTTATCTTTAGTGGATTCCTTTTTTGGACAGAAGACTATATTTAAAACTATCTTTTGGCAACATTTCGAGAATTTATCGTTCTCATGTTCATGCCAAATTGAAGTCGAGGGTTTTCTTATGACTGTTACGGTACTGACATTTTTTCTTAATAAACTAGCGTTATTTTCTTATGCCATGCTTTACACGCTATACCATTAATTTTAATAAACGTGTAATTTATGTTTAATTACATAATCACAATGATACACAATAGCGATATTATCTGAAAAATTCAAATTTTTATGTTTAATCCCAACAAATTTTTGAGTAAGGATTTTTTTAACCACTCTCCCGACCCTTACCTACATTATTAATTTTTTTTTTAACATAATTTTCTATTATTGAAGTCCTAAAAACCTTACATATTAAATAGTCCCATTTGTACCCTCATCATGGAAGAAATAACATTTATAAGCAGACGAGTCCTCAAATAATGAATTGCCAAGACGTTACGAGCGCTATTTTCTCAAGGCGTATTTCACTTGCTAAACCAGCCGTTGTCTCAACAAGAGCATCTAGTCGTTCGCTAATATTTATTTGTCATACTTAGAGTAGGAACCCCCTTATCTGTCTTGCCAAGTAATATTTATGCTCTTAATATAACAATAAATGACGGAGCTGTTTTATTGATCTGTAGGTCCTGAGTTCGGTAGCTACAATAGCAGATAAATTGTTTACTCCTATATCTCTGTAGGGTCAAAAGAGGGTCCTTGGTCTCATCCAGCATCTATAAATATCCTAAGCCTACATAAAGTGGGTAACTTTATTTATAGAAGAAAAACAATCATTTAGAGTGTTCTCGGCCGAATTTCTTCTTTGTACAACTGTTGGCTTTGAAGCAGTTCAAGTGAAATCCCCACCATCAAATGGATCAAGTATCCATCATGGGTTCTTAAAAAAAAAAACAATAGGCGAATCAGAAAGTTCAACTACGATAGCACAATTTCAACCATGAAATTGAATCTAGACTAGTTTGACAATTATAATCAACCTAAGGGCTGATATTTCGAATAAACAGGACACTCTAAAAAAAAAATACTAAGCCTACGATTAGATTGCTTCCGTAAGTAGTATGCTTTCATAAACATTGAAAATTAAAAACAAAATCTGTTGTCACATTTCAAGGTGGATTTTGAATTAAAAGTTTCATAAAATCAAAATTTAGGCCGTCGATTTCCAAATAATTCGTGGTACTATAATTCCAGATATTTCGTGAGGCACACGAAAGAACCAAAATAAATTATTATATTGTATTCTGAAATGTTAAAAAAATGGTTGAAATAAAAACATTGATAATAATAACCCCATTAGGACAACTTTAATTTAAATTTAGACTTTAATCTCCCCTCTCTATTAGAACAATATAAAATGGACGGTCGGTTAAATTTTGGCTCACACCAGTCGCTTAAATATCATAATACATTCTTGCCTGCAAATAGCATTGCCGAATAAACGCGAGTACACCTAGGCAATAACTAATTTTAATGTGATTGTCCAGATAGATATAATGTAGCTAGATATAAGTGCAAAAATCATATAAAACAAAAAAAAAAAATAGATAAATCATTTCATGAGTTATCATATTGATTGTAGGAATAATTCAAATATTAACTGGGGCATAAAATGTTTACACTGCATTACAACAGTTCCCAAAATTAGAGCACCGGATTGACAACATTTCTTTATTGACAGGAAACTGTTCCAAATCGATCGACGACTACCATGTTTTGTTAACCGCTGGTAAGGGTCGATATTTTACATCATCATTGTGTATATGAAGACAATTTCGATTGGTATCCGACGCATCTTCACCTATGGAGGTTGGATCTCTAAATGACCATTTCCTGATTGGGCCTAAGCTTCAATTGGATATTAGGCACGCGTCCCTTAATTTCAGACGCTTTCGATTTGTTCCGCCCTCGGAGTTATGTCAAAGGGTTTTCCAGGAAGAAGTGCATCACAATGCCCTACCTTACCACCAATTTCTATTTTGCAACGGTACTTCTCAACCAATTGAGGAGTATCAATTGAATAGATTCCGGACTTCCGGAATAAATTTCGTCCAGGTAGTAGTGCATTCAAATGTCCTACCTTACCAACAATTTTTATATCGTTGCGGTACTTTTCAACCCATGGAGAAGTATCAATTGAATAGACTCCGGCCTTCTGGAATAAATTGCACCCAGCAGCATAATTTCCAAACGGATTCCCCACCGGTTATAATACATGTCCGTTCATCATCGCCATACATAGATCTCCAAGGGATATTCAGGGTGGGCGGTCACTTTAGCAACAGTCCTTTGCCCAGCAATGCAAGACCAGTAATATTTCCGACTGAATTAAAATCAGTATTACTTCCTCAGTTCCGGTACTACATTGAACATTTATCTGATCAGTTAATTTACCATTACTGTATAATGTATCTCCACCCTACCCTGCAACTTTTGCATTCACATCAGAAACGACATGATTGGGTTGTGCCAAATTGTAGAACTATTCACATAAAATTGTCCACAAATGCAAAGTTGTCCAAAAGGGTACATTTAGTACGTACCGATATCGTTCGGAGAATTTCGTTCCTCCAATTGCCAATCTCCCTCCGTCGAGATTTGAGCCAGGAAGTCCGTATGCCATTACTAGCGTAGAATATTGTGGCCGTTTTCTTTTAAAATCGTTTTAGCAACCCAATGGCAATAGGAAAAATTCTGAAATTTCTACGTCTAATTCGATCAGCGGAGCAGTACAAAAATCTGGAGCTTCACTCACCAACGCATTAATATATTGCCTCCCAATCAATCTAATATCTTGTTTCCCGACTAGGGTTTTCAACTACACTTCTATCCATCAATGGTTTCGTTGGAACCAATTATAGGAAGATCTCTAAATATCTTTCTTTTGAATTTTTGTGCACAGACAAAAATTGGTGGGCGGTGTGTTAAGGCCAGATGAAGTAGTGACCTTATAAAGTATTATCAGTTTTAATCATAAAAAATTAAATCATTTTTCGTAAAAGAAAGAACATTATTTTTTCTTATTTTTCACATTTTTATTTAATATAATAATTTAAACGTTTAATTTCATAATTGTTTAGAATAATTTAACTTTAAAAGGTAATTTTATTTGTTTAATTATAAGTGTAATATTTGTAGAAAGTGTAAAAACATATGTTATAAAAGTGAAGAGAGAAAAACAAAAGAGAGTCGACCGGCTTTTGTTCGCCCGGCGAGACCGAGCGAGTCAGTGTTGACGCGAGCCCTTAGCCGTGCACATCGTATGCTCTCTAGGAGCCCAAAGTTGTTTTTGTGAATTTTAAGACAGTGTTGCCACGAGCCTCTTGACGTGCACATCGTATGCTCTTTAGGAGCCCAAAATTGTTTTGTGTGAATTTGAAGAAGATACTAATTTGCTGCCCACCTGCAGGTGTAATTAGTTTAAACTTCGTCATAGATTCGACCAATTCGAATTGACCCAGTCGATCATCTCAACCTCTATTGTTTCACCATCTTCGCTCGCCCTGCCGACGAAAATCCTCTGTCGTCTCAACATCCAGCTCGCCCTGCCGAGAATCTACCATCTACTGAAACTACTTCGACAGACAGATAAGAGTTTTCATTATTATATCATTGCAATCAGAAAACCGCATAAACATTCATTATTTTGTTATAGATTTTATTTGTAATTTAATAGAGTTAAATTTACTATCGTAAGATTAAATAATATTTGTTTTCTTTTTGTTATTAATTAGTTGTTGATAATTTAGTTAATATTAGTAACTTCATTTCTCATTATAAAAGCGTTTAAATTGTTCTTTTAATTTAATTAATTGTGTTTTCATTATCAAAAGTATTAGTTATTTAATTTATGAACATTGATTTATGTTATTAGTTTAATAAAAGGTTACATTCAAAATGACATACGATCTGGTATAATTGAATCAGAAATTTATTTTCCTTATCCATTTCGGAGCTCTCATCGAAAGGTCCAATAACTATTTCGAGGTTGCTCAAACACCTAGGCAATAACTAATTTTAATGTGATTGCCCAGATAGATATAATGTAGCTAGATATAAGTGCAAAAATCATATAAAACAAAAAAAAAAAAATAGATAAATCATTTCATGAGTTATCATATTGATTGTAGGAATAATTCAAATATTAACTGGGGCATAAAATGTTTTAGTTTCGACTTCTGATTGGCCCCAATGGGCTGCCCAGTGACAAATTTAATGGAGGAAACGTTTTTCCACCCCCACTGTAACGAAATTTAAAAAATTGCAAACTATGTATTCCTATTGTTCTGTATGGACATGAAACCTGGCTAATAACTTAGAAGAAAGACATAAGAACATATTGCTAGAATATTGGGACTGAAAAAGAAACACCAGACTAGAGAATTTAGGAGTTTTCAAAAACCTGAATTGCTAAATTAGTATTGCGACGATTGAGAAAGAGCTTGTCTAGTATTATTATATGTGATATATTTAAAAAGTAATACCTCTTTGACAAAATGGCCAAACCTTTTTTTTTTTTTTTGTCGGCACAAAAAATTGTATTAAGTTTAACAAATATGAAAGATTTTTATGAAAAGTATATTTAATATAAGCCATAATCCATTTTATTTACCAAAGAATTACACCATATGGCATCATACATATATGTATAACATTTTTATTCAGTATTTATCATCTGATCGTTTAATTATATGATGATCTGAATCGCATTAAAAAAATTGACAAATAATAAAAACTATTGATTAAATCCAACGTTTCGCCCCACGTTTAAGTTCTTCTCCAGCCCATGATAGTTCTTAGTGTGGGTGGAAACTCAAGATGAGTAAGCAACTGTCACTTTTAATTGTAGCTTAATTACTCTTACTCATCACCCACATTTTGAACAACCTTGATGACCTCCTGTGTATATCGAAATGTCAGGTATTAGTTTCTGATATTTGAAATTATTTTTCATCACCCTGACAATCTTATAATTATTTTAATTCACCTATCATATTGGAATGGAAACGGACCATTTCACTCGCCCAGATTTACCCTTTACCCTTTTGGATCTGAATTTAACTGCGGTTTGGTTTAGTCGTAAAAATTGTCATAAAGGATTAATTTAAAAATTAAATGCCAGAGTGTGTTTTATAACATAAAAAACTATAGGATATGTTTAAAAAAATATTTAAAGCTGAGGAATATACACATATTGGGTTTGTAGCATTTGGTCGGACTCTATATTTTGCTCTGTTCATAGCCGACTTATCGACCCAGCAGAAGAGCCTACCGCCACGTGAGGACGGAGGCAACCCCGTGTGGCAGTTGAGGCGTCGCCATGGAAACCGATCCAATAACAAGGCCGGTCCTCTTCATTCATGCTCCAAGTCCTCCAACTGACGAGCATTATTTAGGATGAGGGCTAATTATCGCTTAATTGACCACCCTAATTACTTCAATTGCTTTAACTGCCGTTAAGAATAACATTCAAACGATTGTGATGCCAATTACTTTAATAACATAAAATGTATAAATCAGGCAGATGTAATAAACTAACAATATATTGGGAAAAAAATTATAAATGGTCACAATGTTAGAGACTTTCTTAAATAGGAATATTGCAAACAAGTTAATCTTAATTGTGCAATTTTAATTTTATAGGACTATTGTACTATTGAAAAATCAACAAGGGTCTTCTTACAATATCGATGACATGATTCGGAGTCTTATTACCTGTCACTTTGCAGTCATCCCTGAGCATGTGTCATCCTATCTTAAAATTTATAGATCTATGGTACTGAGTTTTTAAAAAATATAATTTTTCATAGATTTTTTTTTTCGAGGAAACAATTAATGAACGAAATCAATATTCCGTAATTGGGAGGAAACTATATTTAAGTGCGTCGCTGGCCAGATGCCACCAGTCGAACCCTAGGCACTGGGACATGGCACGGAAGGACGGGAACACTATGATTTAAGCTAATATGCTATTGAATGCTAAAGTAGGCTAGTGTGGATTAGCAGAAGCTACTGTCAACTACTGAAACAGATAGCATACCTTTGGTCCTCAGGAGAGGGGAAGGCTGGGGCACACTCACGCCATGGCAGCCCCTGCTAAAATCGAACTCACTCACTAGCCACTGCGCCGCCAGGGTGCAGCACCGCAGTTCACCAACCCTCCGCACTCCCCTAAAATTATAATATGTATTTCAAATCCGGAAAAAAAATGTTAATACATGAAAAAAATAATTAGTTTAAATTATATCTCAGACTAATTACAACAGATTAATTTTAAATTATTTTTTACTTTAAAGAAACCTTTTTTTTTTTATTAAATTAGATGAAACTAATGTGGTGAAGCCCTTCATAATAAAAAAAAAATCACAAAGAGGCGATTTCGCATGTTGTAAATATGTATTTTGATCATAAAGGAAGGGGACTTCACCAAATTAGTTTCATGTAGTATAATTACAAAAAAAAAGTTCTCTTAAATTAGAAAATAATTTAAAATTAATCTGAATATGAAATATAACTTTTTTCAGTGTTCTTTGCTTTAACATATAACTAATATTTGTTTTTTTATAAAAAAGTAATGAATTTTATTGCATTTCTTGTATTTTAATCGAATTATCAATCAAATTAATATTTCAAGAGACTCGTGAAAAAAATAAAATAAAACAGGCTGAAACTGTATTTTGTGTCTCGAGTTTGTAAAATGATTTTTCGACTATAACAGTTGTTTTTGTCTTTTCTTTAAGTTTTTAAAAGGGAAGTAGAAGATAAAAAACATTGCTTTTTGACAAAATAGTTGTCAAACTAGACCATACATATTTTTACTCCATAAATTACAATAAAAAAGATTTTTTTAGTTATTATAAATCTTAATAAATTAAATTTATGTCTGTATCTGATATATCCAAACGTACTATATTCATTTACAAAAACCCACTACAACCCATGAAGGGTCTTCGGTTCTATATACGGTTGACAGTGTTCTGTTTCAAGGACAACGGTTATGCAGGAAAGTAATTTGTCCGATATCACGCTTGACCGCATGATCTGGTTTTTCCCCCAATTAAGAGTGCCCATTTTATAGAGTAGACCATTTTATAGTGAACCTCAGGAGGGTCTTCTGATCTAACAGGGTCCGAAAACCGCTACTTATATCTTTATTATTATTAATTCGGCGCAACAGTTGCCGCGACCATCCACTTATGGACTTCCAAGTTCCTCGTGTCTTCAGCCACACAGTCAATCCACCGCAGTCGCGGTAGGCCGACTCTACGTCCATGGATGACCTCTATCAGTAAACGTTTTGGTATTTCCCCACTCATTCATCCTGGCCACATGTCCAGCCCGTCTTAGTCGGGATCGTATAATAACATTAACCACATTAGGCTCACCAAAGAGATCAAATATTCCTTCATTTTTTCTTTGTCTCCTCCTCCCATCAATAAAGACCGCCCGGATGATCCTGCGTTCCAATGGAAGAAAACTTCGGTTTGCATCCGTCGTCATTGTCCGTGTTTCCGTTCCGTATGTAAGCACTGAGCAAATCAGGGATATAGAATGATTTTTGTTTTTCTTGTTTATTACCCTACTTTTCTTGTTATTTATATCTTTGGGAAGAAGAAATTCCCTTCTTTCAATACATATAACCAGTTACTGCATAAACGGTTGTGCCCGTGTTAAAAAAAAAATGGTTAAAATGAACACTAAAATTGAGGTTTTTGGTTAATAAAGTTGTTTACTACTTACAAAAGACACCAATTCTATTAAACAAACATCGCTTATTTTAATCTCCACTGGTTCTGCATAATTAGTTTCAAAACATTATGCGCTTATGGTAACTAAAACCAGGGAAAAAAATTGTTAAAAGCGGTCATCTATTAATTGTAATAACCATTGATTTGTTAATCTTAATAACCAATCTTTGGGTTTAATATGTAATCATTGGAATAGTTATTTATTCTTTATGTATTCAAAAATACATTTTGGTTCAAATGTAATATGAATGCAATATTAATATACGAGTATTGTTAAATGTAATTAATAAAATATAGTATTATTCATTCTTTTTCAGAGGGTAAACGTCAGTGTTAAAACAATTATTTCTTTTAACATCAGACGTTGGCTTTAATACACTTTGATCCTAAGTTCTAAATCATTATAATTATTGAAAACGTTTAATTAGCTTTGAGCATGAGTGTTTATCTTACTAAAAGACGCCTTTATGAAATCTTAGATTTGTCATTCTTACGGGTTATTTTTGAGGGGAAGACAGCCGATGAATAAATCACAGATACCGGAACAATATATTGGGGTGTATGTAAAATCTAAAATTATCTATATTAACGGTTTGTACCGAATTTACCAACTCACTAAAGATGTGAAAGAGGGGGTATGAAATACGATGATATATTTATTTTAAATTTTAAAAAATCTACAATTTTCAACTTAAAAGGGATTTTAAATACTTAAAATGTTTGTTCTAAATGTTATTATTACGATTAAAGAAAGACTCATAATTCAGTAAAGAAGGAAAAAAGGGAAATACTTACATTTACGAAGGGATGAAAAGTATTTCTAATAGGCCACACGACAGCTAATCACCTAACAACTTATTTAGCCTTAAAGATAGTGACAATTTTTACGGTAACAATGTGATAGAGAATAAAAAAACGTACCATTTTTTTAAAGGATAGTCTAAGGGCACAAGTACAATCCTCTGTTCCCTTCACAGTAATAATGGAGGGACATTACACTGACTAGGTGAGGTCTTGCACTTTTCCCGCCATTTCATTGAATCAGTGCTACCACGAGATCAATAAATAATGCGATATATGTTATTGTACAGATCTGTGGACAAATGTTTTCATAATATCCACATCTTGAACCTTGAAGAAGGATTGCGCCTTTAAAACACTATGTACATCTATATATTACAAAAGAGAAATGGTGACTGTGAAAATTTAATAGCATATTATTCAGAACTAAGCCACTGATTGAAAAATTAGGTAGTAACTAACGGAATAAGTTATGACTTCAGCTTTAAGAACTTCTCTCACCTATGTAATTTATTCACCAAATTTAGCTTTTTGATAATAAGCACTATTAACTGAGAATGAAGGTAACTAGGTGAGGAACAGTGAAAATAGATTTTTTTTGTTTAATGACTCAAAAACAATGCCGTTTCTAAATTGGATTCATTGAAGTACCATTCTTTCAACTGGTAGTTGTCTTCTTATAATATTTCAAATTGATGAGACGTTCTAATCCTATGTATTATAATGTAATAGTATTATTAACAGTTTTTATTATATTTAAATATGTTGTAAATAAAATATCTTTCTGCAATGTTTTATTCAGTATTAAGCAGACAAAAAATAATAATGTAGCCTGGTTTTTAACGATATCAAAAGATAGACGTGGCCGTGGTTTTTCATCAGCTGATAAAGAAGGTTAACCTTAGTTAAGGATTTTGGTAAGACATTAATTTTTATTATTGATTAAGATTTTTCTATTTATATTATATTCTTATTGTATGTGAGTTTCATTGAAACCATAATGTTAATTTTATGTCAATCAAAATATAAAACAAGGTTTAAATAAATCAAGATGTAAAAATAAAATGGGTTCATTTTATGATCATTATTTTCATTTTTTTATAGTTCGTGTGCATTATGAGTGGTTCCAGACTTTTCAGCAGTGCCAGTGCACTAGTTAAGAAGTCTTCACATAGAAATTTTGGTGTACTCTATCCAGCTTTACAAAAAGCGACTGATCCTATTCAACAGTTATTCATTGAAAAGCTGAGGGAATACCATAAAAAGAGCAGGTACCAATAGTTTATTATTTTTAAATCACTAAGTAGTGGATACAATTCATTGTTCTTATTATAAACCTGTCTCATTATTTTTCTATCTATAAATTTATGATAATAAAATTGGCTGAAGTTTTTAATAATTTATTTCTCATATTAAGCCTTATTTTCATGATCTAATCTTTTAAAGACATTTAAAGAATTTCATAGTGGAAAAATACTTTAATTCATTCCATACTTAATATGGTATTGATACATTCTTTCTAATTTATGACTGCGATTTAATTTGGGATTATTTCATTTAAAAAAATTTCATTAATTAAAATTTAATTATCTAATGGTATAATACTAACAGAAGAAGAAAGTGTATGTTATCAGCATGTCAGGTTATGAGGGAAAATTTTATATTTTGTCCTTAAACTAAAACATCAAAATCTAACTTAAGTATATAGATTTTGATAATGACTGTTTTTTTATAATATCTATATTTAAAAAACACAATGAGGGTTGATATCAAAAGAGGTTGTAGTGATGCTAATAAGGTTAAAACATTAAATAACCACGATTACCTATCGACCATATAATGGAGATAACATTGATAATGTTATGTGAAAATTCAGTTTACTGTAGATATTTTGAAGAAATAAAACTGTATTATAAGTGCATAAACATTAAAATGAAGTTGTAAACTTATAATAAATCTGTGCTTGCTGAAATGATATTACTTTCCCAATGAGGTAACATTGGTGACCCTGATTGTAAGTTATATTAAGTTCTTAACCTTTATCTATATTTGTGTAATTTCTGAGGAATTTTTTTAAAAGTTGATACAAGATGGGAAACTCAAATGACGATAGCCCTTCTTGCGACCCAAGGTAAGCGAAGTGATTGCAACGGACAGAAGGATTCTGTTTTGGAAATCAGAACCTGAACTCTAGTTCATCATTGTCAAGGCAGTTTTTTCAAGGGCAAAAATAACCAATAGTGTGACCAAATTAGAAGTAATTATTCCCTTATTAGCTCTTGATGTCATTAAACAGGTGACAGATTTATTTTAGTCTATACTGAATTTGAGAGTAGACATATTCAACGCTTAATAATGAATATGAATGCAGGTAATATTGGTAAAAAAGTAAGATTGGTTCACAGTTTGATTATGAATTTTGGTTTGTATGTCATGCCTACTACTAATGTTTTATTTTTACAAATAATTTCATAATTAAATTGTTCATTAATTATTATTACGTTATGTTTATGAATTTTAGTGGAGGACAGCTTGTTGATCCTTCCCCTGAAATTCAGCGAGAATTGAAACAAGAACATTTAAAACTTATCAAAATGTATGGTGGTAGTGAAGGAGTCGATATGACAAAATTTCCTGATATTAAATTTACTGGTAAGCAATTTAGTTTTTATATATCCCTTAGAATACAATCTATTATGCATTTTTATTTTATCGTAACGGGTGTTTGTTTGTAGATTAAAAATTGTATATATTTTGCACCCAAAAGTTGTATCTACCAATGTTTCTGGTCACTTTTCCATCAATATTTGTGACCATAAGTGAAAATAATTGTGACTTGGGTGGTTTGGTAAAAATTGGTGTGAAAAGAGACTTCGATCAGACAGAATAGATTCTTTGATTAAACTCCAAATTGGTACTATCTCATCAATTTACAACACTACTGTGGTGGTGTAAAGCAGAATTGTTAGTAACTAACTACTTTGAATCCATCTATCAAATTGGTTTTAATTGGAATTATTATTATTATTATTATTATTGATGCTGTCAATTATTCCACTAGTCCTCTCCAGTTGAGTCAGAACAAGTTTTAACTGTTTATTCGTTTCATTTTTAATATTTTCTAATAATAAAAGTTATCGTGAGCTTTAGTATGAAAAATAGAATGTAATTATGGGTAATGAGTATATTTAGGTAATCATTTCATTGAGAAATATAAGTTTCAAGTAACTTATATTTCTTCAATAATTCGAAGTATAGATGATACATGTTTGTTGAAACGTTCATTTCTAGATGAAATGATTACCGAAGTATGCACATTTCCCATAATTACATTATCTTTTCCATACTAAAGAAGCTCATGATAACTTTTTTGTTTTGAAAATATTAAAAGAGAAATGAAGGAAAAGTTAAAGCTTGTTGTGACTCAACTCGAAGCGACGGCCTCCGGATTAACTACCATACTTTTGAAATTAATCTCATGAAATTATTCCGAGATATTATTACTTCTCCCAGGATTTCGCCATAATATTACACAAATCTTTATATTTTGTGAATTAAATTGATATCAATATGTATGACTGATTACAACCAGGTTAGTAATCACTCATCCATTTCTAGCTACCGCTAACTTATGCCGAAGGTTAAGAATCTATTTGAAATGCAGTTCTCAGAGTCTTAGGGTATCAGAAATCCTACCATTTCTAAGTAGATTGGTAACCATTGTTTCTGCTCGGTTAAAATACATAAACAAATTGGACACTCAATCAATTGAAATGATTGCTTATTTATGACTAAACTTATGAACTGGTTGAGATGTAAACAATTCAAGTTTACACTTCCCCTGGGTAGCGGAGTAAGGCAGGCCCTCCACTTGACTCGGGAGAAGTGGGCTAATACCCTACTTCCTCAAACCTCAAATATCACGGTAAATAGAAAGAATAGAGCTGGATTGTTTTTAGGGAATACGACATGGCACGGAAAATGGTTTTTAAGAATTGCCACCTGCAACATTCGAGGTCTGTCAGGAAAAGAGAGCCATCTATAAACTTCTAAAAACTGGCCGTCTATAAACCGACCTTCCTTACCATCCTATCTTACTCTTCAGAACTTTTCAGAAAAAGGCCTCAAAGCAGAGAAGTCAAATACAAGCTATAGAAATGCGGTATCTGCAAATGGTAGAAAGGAAAACTCGGAGAGATAAGATACGAAACACAACAATACAGGCTAATCTTGATATTTAACCTGCTGAGACTATCATGGATGAAAACAAAGTAAGGTGGTTTGGACATCTACTTAAGATGCAACCAGAGAGAATTGCCAGGAAGACTTACGAGACCCGCTTGGAAGGGAAAAGACCCAGATGAAGCCCTCGTATATCCTGGGAAGACAGCATAAGGGATGCTTTCAGGAAGAATGGACTGTAACTGAAAAAGAGAGTTGGTTCAGGAAAGAGATACTTGTTCCAGGCTCTATAAGAAGGACCCTCACACTTCACAGCGGTAGAAGAGAGAAAAATTATGATAATTATCTTGTGACAGTAACTAAATGTTTTGTTTTCAATGTAATACTTATTGTTTTGTTTTTTTCATATGCCCATACAATTTATTGTGCAAGGGGGAATAGGAGAAATTTCATTTGTATGGGGGGTTTATCATTTGAACAAGGGGGTGTGGTACAAAAAAGGTTATGAACCACTGGCTTAGATCTATCATTGGGTCATATTCTGATACAGTTACCCTACTACTGTGTAAGGTTTGCTATTCTAAAGGAGTTAATAAATCAACAATTTATATAACATAAAAACAGGATTTTTAAAACCAAAAATAATTTTAAGGGATTTTTATGTTTTACTAATTTAG